>JARHVA010002486.1:1682500-2382500 GCA_037957365.1 Torreya grandis
AGAAGTTTCCAACCTTCAAATATTTATGCCACATAGTGAATGAAAGAGAAGTCAAGCTTCTCTTTTTGGGAAAATTAAAGTACACAACTAGATTAGAATCAACTACTAAGAGCTTTAATAAACCTCCATATAAAGTAAGGGCCACTAAAAATAAGAGTGATCTAAGAGCCACAATTAATGTAGCTTCAGAGCCATCTCCTTGCTTGGTTTTATTGACTCCTCCATGGAGAGTTTTCACCAACCTTCCATAATCATCAACATATGTTTTACAATAGCTCCTAAAATGTAATGCCATATCTCTCCCTCCCATCAAATAGGTTGATACGACTTGACCTCTTCCAAAGATCTATGATTCCAATGTATTTTGTGACTATCACAAGGCACTAGGCCATACTACAAACTGATGCATCACCTTGAAACATAAGATACAAGATTTGATAAAGGCCAACATCATTGATTTGGGCACAACCATAGAGGCACCCATAATTCAATAAATAGAAGCTAAGGCATTGAAAATATTTTTGGTTTCATCTACAAAACATACAACTAATGAGGCAAGGGAAATATAGGTGTTCACTATACATATTAAGCACATCCACCACCAACATCATATCGCACTACTACAAAGGATGCACACCCCTTAAAAAATATCATTAGTGTGTATCATACTACAATACCATCTATACCACTCATCAATTTTTTAGAGCATGAGATTGTTGATGATGATTCAGATTTATATGCATTCTTTGTATGAGCTTGCATTGATCATCATCTCATTCAGAGTGTTATGGTTGATAATGTGTCAAGTATTAGCATGTGCACTATCACACTTCTACAACATTTGGGTTATTTAGACTAGGACATTTCTCCTACTAACACAATAATTCATGGTTTAGTGGCCATGTTTAGAGATCCACTAGGGAGATTGTACTTCCACTATAGGTTAGACTAGCACATGTGTCTAGTAGATTCTTAGTAGTACCTAGTGTAGGCAAATTTGACATGTTATTAGGTAGGCCACATATATAGCATCTACGAGCCATTCCATCCACCATACATAGATACCTCAAATATATACATGATAATCAAGTGAAAATAGTTGAGGGTATTTCATATGAGTATCCTTTACTTGTCCCATAGGAAGTCACACATAGTTACTAGTTACAATTCTAAGCATAGTTATAATCCATACACTACAGAGTTTAGTGGAGCAACCAATGCAGGTGAGGTCTACTCCTACAATGTTACCACAGACACACATTCTCCCATGGAGACCATTATTAGAGAGACCCCTACATCATAAATATGCTACAAATTCTAGAGGTCCTCCCTTTACCCCTTTCCCTTTGATATCAATGTTATTGACTTCCCAGAGTTTTCATCATAGGGCTTCCACTCTAGCTATAACATATTCTACCAAATGGGTTCTAAGACCCCTAAGTTCATAGGATAGCCCAGTCAGTTTCATGGATTCCTAGCACCACTTCATAGGTAGTACCATCTATAGATCACTTAGTACATTAGGTTTTGGGACCTCAATTACCTTTTCATACATAAATCATGATCATTATTCCTTTGTTTTACACATGCCACATTGATAGTGAGTTTCCCATGAGACTCACCGGTTAGTATGTTCCTCCCTTCTTGTATATAGTTTTCTTATTTCTCAATCCTTGTATATAGTTTTACATTCATGTTGCTTGTACATAGCTTATATCTAGAAGATACAAAAAAATATAATATGTCAAAAGACAAAAAATTCAAGTATTTACTCAAAAATATAAATTATAGATTGTATCCATTGCCATGTTTACATTTCTTATATTTTCCAGGAACTACATATGCTAGTTATCTTAGTATAGTCAATTTTTATCATGCATACATTGCTTCACTTGTTCTTGTCAAATGCTTGCATGACCTAGGTCCACTAAATAGATCCAAATATACTACTATCTACCCACTAGGGGCATATAAACAAATACACAAGCCCCTTAGTTGACACATTCACCCATTTTGGGGTATCCTATACATAGTTTTGATTTCCAAGTTACATATTTCTAAACTCTACATCACAGATTTAACATTGTTATATCTTGATATTGATCATCCTACACCTACTCAGTTTTTTTGCCGACTAATACTACTTTAGACTCAGTTATGTACATCTTAGCTCTTATATATATTTGTACCACATGTTTATGCATACTTTCATTTCTAACTTCCCTAGTTTAGACTTTATTGTGTCTCTATGCTTCTTTTATTTGAGGGTATTTGAATATGCCATTGCTATATGGCTCTTTACCACTTCTTTTCATTATATGTATGCTTTGGACATATGCCCATGTCCTTGTGTGTACCTTATTGATTGTGTATGCAAATATTTGAACATGTCCTTCTATGTGGATCTAAGCCAAATTACTTGATTTTTGCATATGTGAACATTTGTACATGTCCTTGTATCTCTTCTTTCTCACATTTAGTGATATGTGTCCATGTCCCTTGTATTGTGGCCACTTAACCTACTTTGTGTTCCTCATGTGTGTTGTATGTTTGTTTTATTGTATGCAGCATGACCATGACACTTATCTCTTGCTTGTTACACACTCCAGTTTTAGATGTCATGAGGGACTTCACGCATCTTCCCTTCTTACTTGGGTGTTGTGATGGACATCATGCCCCAACTTCCTAGGTAGCTACTTAGTTATTACTCAAATTTGTTACTCATATACATTGATATATCTATGTTGGCATCCTTGTGAATGCTAAACCTGACATATATTAGACACTAAAAACTTATGCTCATATTATCTTACATTATGATGTTATGTATGCACATTATAGTAGCTTATTATGTAGCTATCATATATATCTTGGCTAACACACATTTTATAGATCTTTTTATTTTGAAGGAAATTCTTACACATGTGCAATAACTCCCTCAAAAGAGGGGGCATTCACAAGGATTTGTCACAAAGATTAGGCTATCTAAATACAGTCATAATATAATTTTTAGCACACAAGCATAGAATACAGAAATCAATTTTAGGAAAACATAGTGAGAAATAATGACACAAAGATCAATTAGAGTTTCACAAAAAATAGAATAGTTGGACATTAGCACCCAAATTAGGATATACCACATGGCACTAATATCCAAGATATGGTGTTACTATCTAATAGCCTCACTTTCAAAAAAATTTAGATTGGCCATAAAAGAACAATAGATACAGTCTATGTTTACATAAATTCAATTACAAATTACCAATTTTAGCCCAGTTTGGCTTAGATTAATACCAATTTCCTCAGATTAAAAGCATCATGTGTGGCATGATCATTCTTGTTTCAGTTTAGATGCTCAAATATAGATTATTACAGCTAAATCTAGAATCCATATACTCAGATATCAAATTTGGGGTTTTGTGCATGGCACATTATTTTTTTATGTTCACTTATACACCAATTGATCTGATAGAATGAAAAAATCCATGTCATTATATATATTTTACATATTAGACACCATGTTCCAAGTCACACACTAGATTCATGCCTTACTCCATCTATAGTGGTTGGCATTCCTGACTAGACTAGAACCACCTAATATTCTCGAGTGGCTACAAAGCTAACATAAATAGTTACACATCTCCAATTACATCATGTAGTTTCAATTTTAGATGCATCTACTACACATAGGTAGGCAATGATGGAATCATAGTCTATGTGAGTTCTTGAGCCACCTACATGAGAGGGTTGGACACACCATCAGTCTAATCCAAGTTGTTCACTGGTCATGATCCACCAAGCAGAGGTGGTGATGGAGTCAAAATTGAATTGATTTAATGAGCCACCCACACATGACAATTGAGAAATCCATTAGCTCAGTCTAAACTATTCACCGATTGAGCAATATCTACATGCACACACATAGGTTGTCACCAGGTTTATGTATTGGTTCACATACCTAGTGAGGTGTATCTATTCCTTTACTCTCTCTTATCTATTTACTCAGTTTTATCTTTTAATTTTGATATTTTTCAAGTAAGGACTAATCTATGCATGTTTTATTTATAGGATATGTAATGGATTATGCTTCACATATTCAGATCTAGGTTCACGAGCTTTACCTCTTAGGTAATTCTAAGTACACTTATTTTTCTTTTATCTTAGTCATTTCACTTTATTGTGTTCTAAAATAAAGGGGGAAAATGTAATCACCTAAAAATAATACTTGAGTGCTAAGAGTGTTATTTGAGACCACCCATCCCTAACTTAGCCCTAAACCTATCTCATAGTTTATTTAAACACTTATACAACCTTCATGCGGGCCACACACATCCTTAAACATACTTAATGTAGTATCAGACCCTCATTTTAAAATTTTGGCCCCTAATGCCATAGTTTCTACCACCTAGACACTAACACCATAATTTGGACAGTAACGCCCCATGGTGTTAGTGCCCTAATTTTGGTGTTATTTTTATTTTCCTTCATTGTGTTACCAACATATATCTTTTTAATTGAGCAACCACCTAGGTTCATATTAGACCTCTTCTAAGACCTGCATAAGCACTGTGATAATATATATACATGACTTTTATCCTTTTAACCACTAGATGGAGATTAGATGCAAACTACATAAACAAACTCAGAACAAGTTAATTAAAATCAAGGTTATCAATCCCTGTTTTGTCATACTTCTGCATACAACCATATACAACATTCCTAAGCTTAAATTACTCAGGTGCCCAGTCTCAAACATATTTAAAGTACTCAAGTTAACATTAATATTAGCTTCACTTGTACTTGTACCAACACTTAGGTGAGTAGAATTACATCATACTTAACCCCTCTTCAGAGCATTGGTATGTAGGAAACTCTCATCACAATAGGGTGTTGTGGATGTCCAACCTACCCCACTAACAAAACACTTTACTACTTGTGTCAATTGGATGCCCTAACAAAATAGAGGTTTAGGGTTTGCAGATAAAATTAGTCAAAATGTGTCATCTACAGAGATTCATAACTCATGCACATAGGAACAAGCTTGGCAAACCTGGACATAGGTGTACCTAAAAGCTCGTAATAGTTATATACATAGGACACTAGTGCCAAAAGAAGGACACTAATGCAACATGGTACTACTATCCAATTAGGGTACTACTATATAGGAAGGGTTTTGACACATGGATCTTGTTTTTAATACTCATATCAAACTTAATTTTAGTTTTTAGCCTCTAAATCTCTCATCTCAATCATTTTCTAGCTAAGTACTTGTTTAAAAATTTTATTGCTATTTTTAGAAAGGTCAAACTAAGTCAATTATATTACAAATTAGTGGTTATATTTATTGGATATTTCTACCCTAATTTACCATACTTAGACCTTTACCTACCTATGATTTATATTCATTGAGTCTTAAATAGTTAAAACACTACTAGATAAGAAATCTAATATAAATTAAAATTAACTTCAAAGATAGAGTATCAAATAAAAGAAATAAATAAACAAGAAATACTTACAACCATGAAGTATTTGTCACCTTCTCCATTATAATCAAATAGAGATTTGCTCTTGAATGCTAAATGTGGATGCTCAAATTCTTTCCAAATGAAAGAGAATTATACAGTGTTTTGTGTGCAAAATGATTTGGATAGCTTTGATTCGCTTTAATTTGTAATGGAAATTTGATAACATTTTGTTAGCTTGAAGGTGGATGATTGAAAGTGATGAATTATATGTTAATATATAGGTTTAGATGAGGTTAATTAGATGGTTTAAGGTTATTTAAATATTTGAAATTATTCATATAATCAATGGTAAGGAAATGGTCCTTATATATGGAGATGATGACCAATTTCATGGGTTAAGAAGAAAGGGGAGTTGGTTGAGTGAGTTAGCAAGAATGAGTCAAATTAGTTGGTTACATCGTCTAGGAGGTAGAAATATTCTAAGATGACTCATAAGGTAGTTGAGGAAGTTAAAGGATTAGTTGGATGAGTCAACACACGGTTGAATTAGATGTGGAAGATGTTTGGGTGAGGTGAAAAATATGAATTTTAAATTAATATTTGAGGAAAATGATGTGTATTATTATAATTAATTAATTATGAATTAATCAATTGTTTAAAAAGTGTAGGGAAATGATGTTACTATGAATTCAAATTTAAATAAGGTGATGGGTCAATGTGTCAAAGTGAATTATGATACTAAATGTTGAAATTTAAGTGTCTACATTAACCTTAGCATATTTACATCGATTAAATAAATAAAATATATTTTATTTATTTAACATGAGTTATCCTCATGTAAATAAATAAAATATGTTTGATTGTTATTCAAGGAGAGGTTAAACCCATTGGTTACAATGGTTCACATCACACTTCATTATAAAAAGGAATTTTACCCATGTAAAATGATATCACAGTTTATGTGTGGAAATCATATTGTACCCAAGCTTCCAACTTGATCATTACAAGTATTTTGTGAAGAAATTGAGTAGGAGAAATGAGAAGAGAGGTAATTTGTATTGGGTTATTGAATTTCTCTTGTATGTATAATCAACCATGGTTTTTTACCTCCTTGTGAGGTTTTTCACGTTACATTTGTGTTATGATTATTTGTGTTTGCCTTCATTTACACATCTAGATCCAATACTTTACATATGCATTATTCCATGTTTCTTAACATAATCTCAAAGTTATGTTGATAAGACAATTGATGGTTAGACCGGTTGAATTTTTATTTATTGTTTGTGGTCAACCTATAAAAATAAATTTCCTTCTAAAATTTAGTATGTACACCCTATGGTTTGGCCATGAGAGCCATATAATCTTATTTAAAAAATTCTTGTTTATTCTTTGATTTGGTGTATTTTTTGACCAAACAAATATCAATTAAAAAAAGTAGTGCATATTCAAACACAAAGTTCAAAGTATAAATCAGTTTGTGCATCCCTGTACGACCTTGTATAGCTTGAACAAGTGGAAATCTTTGTAAAAAATATGTTTAATGCTTCTGCAACATGTTTCTCTCTTCTTAAGTGTTAAAGCTTCATTATTTATGCTTACAAACACATCTTAGAGAATGTGTCGAATATTCAATCCATTTTTAAAAATGTCTCATCCACATGGGCATGATTGTACAACTTTTGTGGGCTATAAAAACCCAAAAAAATAATTTTTTGGCATAAAAATTGGATTTTGATTGTTGTATACTCATCAAAAGCTTGTTTGGAGATCATTTAAAAGTTTACAGGGCCTAGTTTGGCCTCCTAATCATCCAATGATGTGTCCACCTTCCTCCCTTGTGCCATACCTATATATAAATCTTGAAAAGGTAAGTATAAAATGTTTTGAAAATATTTATTAAATAATTTATTTAATTAAATATTTTTTCCATATAAAAATAAAGTGGGCCCTACTTTCTTATTGATATTTATACCCAAAAAGTAAAATTTGGTAAAGAGTTTTTATATGAACATAATATTTATTTATTTTAAAATCAATTTGGTCAAAATATGCTTAAAATTAATTTGGTATAAAGTCATAAAGTGTTGTAGTGGAGTTGGTTGTTCTAATTTTACATATCTCTTGTAAAATCACGGTCTAGAGTTCAAACCCCTCTCAACCTATATTTTTTGTCAATCATGTTTGCTAGTTAAAAGTAATTTATTTTTAAAAATAAATATTTAAAATCTTTATTTATTTTCTTGCAATTGCCCACTTTTGACACTAGTCCACTTATGACACTTTCCACACCTTTATAGTCATATTTTATCAAAAGCGGTCTTGTGTCTAATTGATTTTTAAGTTTTTACACATTTCAGATACATTAGAATAGTATTTTTTTAAATTTTAAGCTTTGTTATATATTTTTTACAACAAAATTTAAAAATAACATTTACATAATTATTTTTTTCAAACTCACGACACTTACTTTAGTTGCAATCTTTTATAAAATTTTCCAAATGTTTCACATTTAAATAAACAGTTATTATTTTTTATATATTAAAAATTATAAATTTGGTATATTACAAAAATAAATATGTTAACACATTCAACATTTTATTTTCTACACTTTCATCATGTTGTTTTAGTATAAAACTCAAACTAGTGGTGTCAGCTTTAAAGGTAATTTATGGATTCTCCCCTTTTTTAGACAAATCATAAATGTTAAATAGATCAAATTATAAAATTTTAGAAATATGTTTTAAAGATAAGTTTAACGATTCAAAACTATAAAATATTATGGTTAGGACTGAAAAATCCCTATCAGAGAGAAATGTCATGATTAAGCTTACCAATGCATTTAAATAAAAATTGTAAGAAATATTGATTATTTTTAAGAGTATAAAGGATGATTTCCTACTCCATATTTGCAATCATGAGTCACCCAATGATGCCTATAAACTCCTTGAATCTATGCACAAGGACACTTATCTCTTAAAAATCATTAAACTTATTCTTGAATTGTTTACTACTCCCATGAAAGGTGATGAAAAAGTAGTTAATTTTCTTGTAAAAATCAAAATATTAAATTTCAACTAAATGGTTTTACTTGTAATATTATTCAAGATAAGTTTTTATATTTAATTATTCAGTTAAATATTCATTAAAAATATTCACATTTTTATTTCAATTATTAATTATAAATATCAAATAGAGCAAGACATCCATGTCCTCACTACCCTTTCATCTCTTCTTATTCAAGAAGAATAAGTGATATCAAATTTTAACTCTAAAAAAAATGCCACTCGTAACTTGTCGTGCTTAATAGTATTTTTGAAAACACTGGACACCAAAAATATAACTCTAACTCTACCAATAAAGTAAATAGGATTAAGAAATTTAGTAATATGAATCATAAAGTCAACTTTAATGAAAATTACAAACTATGTGATAAATTTGGACATAGAAGGGAAGATTGTTTTAAAAACAAGAATAAATATAATAACAAAACCTCTAAAAATAACAAATGTAGCAAAGATTCTAATCAAAATCAATAGAAAAAATAAAATCATAATCAAAATAACAATCAAGATCAAAATACTAACATTATTGCTTTGTATGTTGCCTTATTTGTTTGTAATGAAAATGAAATAGATTTTCGATAGTGGTGCATTGAATCGTATGACTTGTTTATCAATTATTTTATCTAACATTACATACATACATATGTATGTATATATTTGAAAGGACTTATTTAGGTGATAACTAATTTTTAAAAGTTAATAAGCAAGAAAAAATAAATTTATAAATGTACTCATAAAAAATATTTTCTATGTTCCTAAGTTTAAGAAAAACTATTATCTTGTTCTCAGTTTACAAATTATAAGTTACAATAACTTTATTTAAGGATAAATAGTCTATTATAAATCAAATTGGTTATTTAATTATTGAATAAATTGAACAGAATAGTTTATACATGTTTTTATACTTCTTCTACATGTTGTATTTTATGGCAAAGTATAAATGAATCCTAGTTGTGGCATGAAAGATTAGGTTATTTTAATTTTATAACTTTATATGATATGTATTATCATGATCTTGTGAGGGTTATTTACATGGTAAGCAGCACATTAAACCCTTTCACAAAATTTATGATGCGAACTCTTCACACCCTTTAGAACTTATTTATAGTGATGTTACAGGACCACTTACATTTTCATGTCTTAATGGTTCTTTAATGTTGTTACTTTTATTGATAATCATACTAGATTGATTTTATTAAAAAAAATAGAAAGTTTTATTTAAATTTAAATAATTTAAAATTTTAATTGAAAAATCTTCTAACTTTTATATTTAAATATTAAGGACTAATATTAGTGGTGAATACATTGGTAAATAAATTTATTAATTTTGAATTAATTGTGGTGTTTAAATATAATTAACAACTCTATATTCTCCACAGTAAAATAGAATTGTCAAAAGAAAAAATTCAACCATCATTGAAATGACTAGAACAATGTTACATTCTATAAATGTTCTTAAATTCATATGGGTCGAAGCCATGAATATTAACTATTGTGTGCATTCTAAATAGAGTCTCTACTATTTTTTTAAAAATCTTTTTACACCCTTTAAATATGGTCTAAAAATAAGCTGAGTGTTCACCTTAGGATATTTGATAGTCATGGTTCCATCTTTATTCCTACATTAAAAATAAAGAAACGTGATCTTACCTTCTATTATTTCATTTTTGTAAGTTATGAAGGAAAAACTAAAGGATTAAGAGTCTATGATTCATCTAAAATATAAACCATTGAAAATATTAATCTCCAAATATTTGTGAAATATTTTTGTGAGCCTTTTGTGGATTTCCCTCAAAGTATTTCTTTTGATGAACATGACTCTTTCATTACTCCTTATGAAGAAATAAATACAGTATTGTAATTTGATCCAAATTTGGATAGCTTAGAGTTGAAGGGGGAGCCTTATCCAATTTAGATTCAATCTAGGCTACCTAAACATATTAAATACCTAATTAATATATATATATATATATATAATATTGATAATCTTGATAAAATAAATAATTAAGACTCAACATACTTATCATATTTTGATGACTCTGTAAGAATGTGAACCTCAATATTTCAAGGAAACTATTCAAGATGATAGATGAAAAGTTGTTATACAAGCTAAATATAAATCCCTAATTAAAAATCAGATTTGGGATCTTGTCCTACCTCCATAAAAAAAACATATTATTGTTTGTAGATGGCTTTATAAAATCAAATATAATTTAATTGATAAAATTATCAAATTTAATGCTAGATTAGTTGCTCATGATTTTACTCAAAAACCTAGGATTGATTATCTTGAAACCTTTGATCCTATAATAAAAATGAGTATTGTTATATTATTTCTTACCTTTGTAACTCAAAATAACTATAGTATACACCAAATGGATTTCAAAATGTTTTCCTAAATGGCGATATAAAAGAATAAATCTACATGACTCATCGTAAAGGTATCACTGAACCTAACAAAGAACATTATAATTGTAAGTTAAAAAAATTTCTTTACTGTTTAAGGCAAGTTTCTCAAGCTTGATATTCTAAAATAACTAATTAATTTAAATAATTAGATTTCTCTAACTATTATTTTGATAATTATTTCTTTGTAAAAGTTGAAAATTATCATTTTATCTTAATTTTATTATATGTTGATGATCTTCTTATTAATGATAACTAAATTAGTTTAATTATTAATATAAATATAAACCAAGTCAATATTTTGAAATGATTAATCTAGGCATTTTTATCATAAAATGTTATATTTTAGGATTAAAATTCAATTATTGTATCTCAATCTCGATATTGACATAACCTATTTGTTAATTTTAATGTGCTTGATTTTAAGCCTATATCTATCCTATTGAAGTTGGTGTTAAGTTTGATCTAAAACCTGTGTGATAAAGCTAGCCCCACTCTTTACAGACAATATTTTGGTAGTTTGACTTTTCTAGCTATTACTATACCAAATATTTTATATGTTGTATGTGTTAATTCTAGATTCATATAGGATCCATATTTAGATCATTAGAAATTAATAAATAGACACTTCAGTATATCAAAGAAACTAAAATTTTTGGTTTATTTTATTCTTCCATTGATAATTTTAATTTATACAGTTATTATGATGTTGACCATATTGGTGATATTGTAGATGACAAATATACTTATAGATATGTGTTTAAGTTTAGTGTAGGTGTTATCAATTGGAGTAGTAAAAATCAAATTTTTTTTTATATCTTTTCTATGGAAACATAGTATATAAGTGTTATAGAAGCTATTAAAAAAGCCATGTGGCTATGAAGGTTGTTAGAATAACTTCATTAAGATTTTTCTCATAGTTACACCATTATTTGTGATAATTAATGTTGTATAGATCTGGTAAAAAATTAGTACATCACTAAAAAACAAAGCATATTGAAGTTCATGTGTATTTTATCTGAGAGTCTTCAATAGTGGCATTGATCTATAGTTTTATCCTATAGACAAACAAGTCGAATATATCTTCACACTACTACTTGGTGCTAACAAATTTTGTAAGTTTCTTAAAATGTTGACCTATTAGAGTTTTCATTAAGAGGAAGTGTACATAACAATGTCACTTCCTAATGACCATGTATTTCATTATTCTTCTATATAATTATTCTCATTGTAAAGCATTGTAATAAGTCACTTTATATAATTTTGATAGATTTCACTATATGTGAGTTTACAGTGTACCCAATACTTAAAAATATAGATTGTAATGAAGGTCCTTATGTTATAAAAGGTTCAAAAATACTTAATTGATTATTCATGAAAAATTTTAAGATTTAGTCTCATGATCATGTTAGCCTAAACCTACTCCAAGTAATTTATGTGTTATAATTCTTTTTATTTCAAAAGGTGATGATGAAGGTTTATAATTCCTTCAAATGTTACATGCCTCCTAAACTCATTATAGATGGCTTACAAAGTATAATTATTTTATTATAAATGTGTTTAACAGTAAGGGGGAGTGTGTAAAAACATGTAATATATTGAAATGCAACGTAAATGATAGATTTAGATGAGTAGTTAATGACAAAGGCACACACAAATAATTGACATAGTATATAACATAAAAAATCTTAATTGAGGTAAAAACTACAATGATTATTCATTTATGAAGAAAATCAAGTACCTAATACATTCATTTAATCTCTCACTTCTCAAAAAAAATCATAAAACCTTCATAGAGATTGCATATATCTCACATGTCAGGGTAACCACGAACAATAAACATGCTCCGATCCCTACTGAGTCAGGATCTTGCTCTACCAATTAGAACACATGTGATTACTTCTTGTATTAGCAACTAAACACGGAATTATACTAGAATCAATAAGTAACTAGAAATATGAAACAACACAGGAATTAAGAGACAATACACAATTATATTAAATACATAGAAGAATATACAATAAGGAAGATGCCACTTCTTCCTCCACCTCAAAGGTTCGCCACACCTCAAGACCTTCTTCCCTCTCTCTCTCGGTCACAACAATCAACTCCAATATAGAATTGATGTTCACCTCTCCAACCAGTCAGTAACACGCTGCCAGTTCACCAAGTACACAACCGTACTCCAAGTAGATCCCCTGCTCTCTGCTACCTGCAAATCACCAGACCTTACTCACCATGTAGATATCTCTACACCCCTGAAAAACCCTTGTCCTTGCCTCACCAAGTCCTTATGATTCTTCAACCAATACCCTGGTGGATCAGCTCCTTGACCTTGCAGACCTTGCAACTCTCCCTGATCATACACACTCAGCACCCCTTTGGAACTAGGAGGAGCTACACTAGCTCTCTCTAAAAGCTCTATGGCTTTCTAGCACACCTTTACAATACAGCCCATGAGTCCATATATAGATCTCATGCTTACAATAATTAGACTAACCTAATTACAATAACTAGACACGCAACTCAAGACTAACACTAGCCTTCAACATGCAAACTAACAGTCCAAAAATAAACTCTCCCAGAATCAGCACGCGAACTGCCTGTTCACGCACAGGCTGCCGACGCCGGCTCCTCCATGACCGATGTCGGCCGAATGGTAACCGATGCCGGTTGCTTCCTCACTGCCTTCTGACCGACGTCGGTTGATCAGACCGACGCCGGTTGCCCTGCAACTGATTCTGCAACTCCCCGCAACTCTGCATCCTCCATAACTTATCCTATTTGCATCCTAGTGAAGCTTTTAGCTCCACAACCTAACATCACACTCAATCATGTTGTTGAAAATCAAGCCTCGAACAAAGGTCATGAAACTCCATCTAAGGATAAAGGGATCTTACAAAATTATAAAGAGTTGAATTTTTCTCCTAGGTCCTCTAAAGGGTGCTCAAAACTGACGGTGTCATTTTTTGAAGAATCTTTGTAGCTCTATTATGTTAAATTGAAAGGCAAAAGTACTCCCAAGGGTGTTGGATCCCCTTTAGATCCCCTATTTCTAAGGATTAAATACTTCTTGAAGGGAAGGACATATATAGGACCTCTTGGAATGATCTAAACAAATCCATCCCCAGGAAATAAAAATGTTGAAAGCCCTCATCAACAAAGCTTACCTTTTAGTCAAATCCTATCTAATAGTTTGAATATTCCCCACATTGATAGCATCATCTCTAAATCCATTAAGTAAACCCCCTTACCTAAGATGGGGATTAGATTGAGGTAAAAATGGTAAAAAAGGAAAGGAGAAAATCAAAGTTTGGGGCTACTACAAGGGGAAGGAAAACATAGAACAATAAGGAAAAAACCCCAGAGTCTATCAAAGGAAAATCTCAGGGATCGCAGAGGATCTTGAGACAGTCCAAACTTATCCAATCTCTATATTACTTGTTCTGGTTGGCTAGGGTTCTTCAGGACATGGAAGTGATAAAGAGAGTCTTTGGGTTTCCTTATTTGTAAATTGAGTTCTTTTGTTGCGAACTTGGAAGGTTCTTGTGTCACATTGATTTTTTTAATGCTTTTTGGCATCTTAGCTATAGCGGTCTTTCTCCTCCTAGGAGGGTTATTGATTCTAGCCATTGGAGAATTAATTCCCCTCATTTTATAGTCATTTTATTTTTAATTTTGAATGGATGGAGAATATTTCCCTTAAAAAAAAGGTGGTGGTTAGAATATTTATTGCTCTACCAGTGCATGAGTTATTTCAAACATTCTCTGACTTCCTACGTTATCATTAATTATAGGAGCCAAAACTAGCCCTTCGATGCACTTGACATTGTGTCAAGAATGGAATAGGAATTTATGAAATGTGATTACACAACTATGACATTTAAATATACTAGCTGGAACCCAATTTTGTACATTCCTAATAAGGTTCCTGAAGAAGTGCAAGAAAAGTATGACAACTCTTTAGAGGGAAAATTTGTAGGAGCAAGGCATGACATCAATGCAATTAGGGATTGGATGAAAAGAAAATGGAAAGGAATTAATTAAGTTAAAATCATTTCTCTTGCTAACCACTGTCTATTGTTTTCTTTTGCTTGTAGTGATTATTATACAACAATCCTCAATGAAGGGCCATGGTTGATGGGAAGGGCAATCCTCATGCTTCAACCTTGGATGTTGAATTGATCTCATATGAACTTTAAGATTGATGGACTCCTGTTATAGCTATAACTCCCTAGCCTTCCTCCCACCTTCTAGATGGACTGGACACTAGAAAGCATTACGAGAATTTTTGGCTTGTTGGTGTCCATTGACCTGACCACCCACTCCTATAGAAGGTTGATTTTAGCCAAAATTTATGTGTTGGTGACATATAACCAAACACTTCCCAAATCTATTTGTTTGAGGTCTGCATTGGGTTCTTGGATCTAGGATATTATGTTTGATATGGATAAAGATATATGTTCATGTTGTAGGAAATACAGACACCATAAGAACTCATGCATGGTGAATCGTGGTGATTTGAGTTTTATTCCTGACCATGATGCTTCTAATGATCCTCAAGGGCCCTAGATGTTTAATGGGGAAATTTTGGATCTTCCCCTAGTGAAGTTCTCTAAAAGTTTGGGAACCAAGATGATTTGTTTTAATAATCTCTGATGTCTCTCTTAGTTGTTCTTGATGGTTTTTTTTTCAATTTTTGGGTCCCCTCATCTTCTTGGGTTATTTTATGACTGGCTCTATTCAGCCTTGGGGTTTGGGACTGGGTCCCTTTTGTGTTGGGTTACTCTTCCTCTCTGGATCTTGTATGGGTTTTTGTTTGGTTGGACCTCACTTTTATTACTTGTTTCATCTTTATTGCCTTGATTGGGCCTTTTCCTATTTCCTATTATTTTTTTTAGTTTTTTGGCTCTCTCTTGGGGAGACCTGGGCCTCCCATTGTGTCCAGATTGGGTTCTACACCAGTTAAAGGTGGGCTTACCTTAATTTGAACATCGTGTTTATTTTTAATTACCAAAGGAGTAAAACCTTTTTAATATTGGGGTGGTGGATCATTGTCACCAATGGGTCCAACTTCTCCCTGAAGAACCCAACAACAATTATAAATATATTTAATTTATTTACACTATATTGCCTCGTGTTAATAAATAAAATATATTTATTTTAATTATCTAACCATTACAAAAGTTTAAGGGTATTTATTAGCACCACTTAAATATTCATGTTCTAACACTCCCCCATAATGTTAAGTGGGGATATATGCCATAGTCACCTTAATAAATGAATTATAATCCATGAATCAACTTTAATAATTTTAAGAGGCATGTAAAATTTTAAGGATTTAAAAACTTTCACCATGCTAATGTCACGTTTAGAAACAAAAGGAATTGTAATTCATAAAATACTTAGAGTAAGTTTATGCTAGCATGATTGTGAGACTACATCTCACAGTTTATGCTAGCATGATTGTGAGACTACATCTCACAATTTCTCATGAATAATCTACCATGTATTTTTGGAGCCTTTTATAACATAAGGACCTCCATTAAAAAATATGCTTATAAGTATTAGGTACATTGTAAA
Source organism: Torreya grandis (assembly GCA_037957365.1). NCBI lineage: Eukaryota > Viridiplantae > Streptophyta > Pinopsida > Cupressales > Taxaceae > Torreya > Torreya grandis. The sequence continues at coordinate 1,699,017 of JARHVA010002486.1, forward strand.
CTCAAAAATTGTGAAGTATACCAAAATCACATGCAATGACTTATTGCAATGCTTTACAATGAGAAGTATAGATAAGAATAAAGAAACATGTTGCCATTAGAAAGTGACATTGTCCTACACATTGTTAAGAGCTTATATCTAAAATATATAAAATCATACAAATACTGAATATATTAATAATTTGTTCCTTTTATAGAAGGAATCACTTCGAATCAATTGCCACTTCGAGGAGGTTACCTTCTTATTAGAGTAATACTCTAATTGAATTGATATTTGTTTGGATGTATTACAATAGTTTATGCCCTTGTATTTATACTATTCTAATATATCCCATTATTCCATTCTATGCATGCGGGGTTATTCCTCTATAACATTCTATGAATTATTATACTATTTATGCTACTATTATACCCCTCCCTATGTATATTACATTCCATCCCCCTTAAAAATGTTTCGCCCTTAAAACATGCAAAAGAAATAGGAGAACCAAATGAAGGTCTGACCATACATATTAAAATAGGTTAAAGACCAATTAGAAGCCCGTCCATGCATCCTTTTTTGCTTCTTCTTCTTTCTATGTTGGGAGACGAGCATATACATCAACATGGTGAACATGAACACTATAATTGAAGGTTGGAGTGCAATTTGAAGCATGACAACCATTTCCTCAAAGCAAGAGCAAGGGTGCTCAAAATAGTCACCCTAATGAACTAATTGAGGATACATGCCATCCCCCTTAGCATTGTGTTTGACAAACATTAGTTGTGGAGTGGGTATCGCTACCAAGGTATGCATAATGATTGTTATAGGTGAAGTTGAGGGATTGGAAGCTTTGATTTCCTGCTCTAACTTTTTTGGGGCCTATTGGGGTGTATTTGGTGCCAGATCAGGTGATTTTGCTTCCATCTTGGGCTCTTTGGGTGTTTTTATTACCCACTTAGGAGCTATTGGTACCCGTAGGGGTACAACCAAATGAGACTCATTAGCCTCCTCTCATGATTTAATAGTAGGTAGAGCTAATATAGCTACCTGAGGGATACATTTGATGGCCTGGAGAGGTGGTGTTATGTTGGGATGCTAGAATGAAGATATCATGGAGAGTGTCCATTTGATATCGTCTTCAGTGATCTTGGCTAAGCCCTGTGCTTCTATCAAGGATTGAGGTTGCCATATTTTAACTTTCACTCAAATCTCATCTTGAAGTTCGTTGATGAAACAATATTAAAAGAATTCATCAAATAGGCCTACAGTCTATTGGCAAGGTGTTCAAATGTTTTTTCATATTCACTCACTATACTAGTTTGATGAAATGTAGTCAAAGCTATAAAAATAGAAATCTCCATGATAACCAAAAAACAGACTCAACAACATATATATATATATATATATATATATATATATATATATATATATATATATATATATGTATATATATATATATATATATATATATATATATATATGTATATATATATATATATATCTACAATAATAATAGTTAATAAAACTATAATAACTTTAAAATTACTAAATGAAAATAAAAAATTCAAAATGTTATGGAAATTTAAAATGAGGCACACAAAACCCAAAAATGGTTTGATGCAATTCATTGCAATTTGAGAGTAGAATACAGAAAAATAGTCAGATTTTTTTCTGGTCCTCCACATATTTTTAATGTAATTTTTTGCATGTTTCAAGTGTGAAACATTTTCAAGGGAGATGAAATGTAATATACTTGGGGAGGGGTAGAACAGTAGCATAAATAGTAGAATAATGAATAAAATTCTATAGAGGAATAATTCCACATGCATATAATGGAATAATATGATAGATTATAATAATATAAATATAGGGGCATGTGCAATTGTAAATCATCTAAGCAAATATATTGATTAGAGTATTACTCTGGTAAGTAGGTAGCCCCCTCGAAGTGGTAAGTGATTCAGAGTGATTCCTTCTATAAAAGGAATGAAATAATATATATTTAGTATTTGTATGATTTTATGTATTTTAGCATACATGATATTCACATTGTTGGTGTATATTTGTTTATTATGTTCTTAATTATATGATATATTATTCTATTTTTGTAAATCATCTAAATAATTTTATTACATGTAAGTAGTAACAAACTGTCTCCCAGTTTTATGCCATAGACACCTATGCATACAACTTAGCCTACCAGGGAGTTGCCAACAAACGCTCAATCTATTAAAGAGCATGCTCACTCTGAGGTGGAAATGACAAAACCCTATTTTTATAGTACTCCCATGGTCACAAATGTTCTAACTAGTTCTCAAGTTTATTTAGAATTTTCTCCCATAAATTTTATTTTCTTGCCAAATCTTTTATCCCATTTAGGTGCAAGAAAGTGCTCATGTAATCCCTCTTGGGAATCTCCAACTTGCTCTCATAGTCCCTATCTTCAAGAATTTATGAAGGATGTAGAGTATGTGGTCAAGTTAACAACCAACTAGGTTACTCAATGTCATGAATTTTTGCTTTCCAACAATGAGCAATTCCTAAAAAAATATATGAAGCCTTTGAAGGGATCAATTATGAGAATATGTCTCTTGACATTTGTATTCTATGGATTATTTCTCATGGAATGTTGGGGTTCTTACAGACTCAACTTGTAAGTAAGTGGTGAGAAATTTTAGGAAAAAACTTGTAGATATGGATAATCTTTGCCTACAAGAAATTAAGGTGGTAGGTTTCCTTCTCTACATTGTCAGCAATGTAATATGGCCTGATAGTTTAGTGTTGACAAGCAATCATGACCCAAGTCATGGCAGCCTTATGACATTTATTTATCCAAAATGGTGGCCACATTTTATGGATTTTTAATGTGATCATTTACATCATGTCATTTGGGCCTTTTTCAATATCGAGAATCATTCTTTTGGCATTAGTTTATATCTCAAATAATGTGCATGAAAGGATGACTATGTGATGATGGATTTCCAGTTCATTACTTGATGCCCACTAGGAAATATGTGATGAATTCAATATGGTGGAGCAACTTGCTGACAAGATTGACATTATATTGATGAGATGGACCACCAACAAAAGAGAGGCATGACTTTTCATTCAAAATAAAATTGGGTTTTATGACCCCAACATCGATCGCCATCCCACATCAAAAGTTTGGTACACTTGGACCAACCTTCAAAGCTGATATGATCACGTGCTAAAATGGATTGATCAGGCTATACTTTCCACTCATCCATACTTCTCCTTTGACAATACCTTTTCCCTACCTGTAGAAGCATTGTTATATTTTGTCCTTTTTAACCATTTGCCTATCCACCTCCACATTATTTGGCAATTCAAAAAGCCCAATTTTTTTTTTTTTTTTTTTACATGGCCCTTTTGGACCACGGTCTCACCATGGCACACATTAAGTGGGTTTGAAACCTGGTCCCCTAACTTTTTCAACATCTAGGTTAGATTCAATGGTGGGCTGATGTGCTCAATTAGATGATCAAATTTCTCTGGATCTATGATCGCCAATTGGTCAAGATATGATGATGCTCTTACTCTGCCACCTCTTCGGAGCTGAGTTATGCAGTGATGACACTCAAACATAACCCCTTCAATGAAATTATGCAATTACAGGTGGCTAAATTAAGGTAAAATATCCAAATTACATATATGCACAATGTTTGAGGAGCTTAAATTCGAGCGTGTTTGCACTGGCTCAAAGTGGGGGATAGAGTTTCCAAAAGATTCTTTTAAAATGCTTAATGCCAAAAATCCCTTTCAACAAATAAAATCCATTTAGGAGGATGGTCACCACCTCACTGAAATGCTCAATATGGTCAAAGCCTTTGTTAAACATTACCAACTTATTTTTACAGCTCAGGAACCTTCCCTATAGTGACAACAAACTCTTGACCAATGCCTTTAAATTGTTTTAAGCAAAGTCACTCCTACTCAAAGGGTTGCTTATGATAAACAACTCTTCGTTGAGGATCTATATGAGGTAGTTATGCAAATGGCCAATGATAAAGCTCTTAGTTGTGATGGCTTTCCTTGTGAATTTTACAAAAAAAGTGGAACACTATTGAACATGATCTTTATCAAGTATATCTTGAAGCCTTCCACAGACAGTACTTGGGTGCAAGCATTAACAAAGGGCACATCACCCTGAAGGCTGGTAAACCTGAATTGATATATAATCAGAGGCTTATCGCTCTACTTAATGTCTCCTACAAGATTATCGCCAAAACTTCAATGCTTCAAGTTCACCACCTTCTGCCTTTGATTATTCAAACCCAATAGACAAGGTTCATCCAAGGTACATATATCCTAGATAATGTTATTATTGTGTGGGAAGGTATGGAATGGGCTCATCGTTCTAATCAAAATTAACTTCAAAAAAACATATGATCGTATAAAGTGGCCATTCATTTTGGCCATGTTGCAAGCTTTGGGATTTGGCCCAACCTTCTTACAATTCATTCGTATGCTTTTTACTGACACCTCTACCTTTATTTCCATTAATGGAGTTAGCATAGAGTAGTTTAGTATTTTCAGATTCATTAGGTAAGGCTACTTGTTGGCTCCAGCTCTTTATGTTTAGGTTTCGACTATTTACTTGCCAATGCCCAATCTCAAGGCCTTATTCGTGACGTGTCCTTGCTTGCTGAGGAGCCCTTACAAATTCTTAATGGGCATTTCATAGATGATGCATTATCTTGTCATTTTTTGGCTTTACCATCTAATGGTGTAAGAGCCACAATCTTTCCTCCCCCTACCTCTTTGGTTGGCTTGCTACGAGTGGAAATCGCTATAGCATGATGATTTTTTTGAGTATCTCTTTTGTATTCCAGGCCTCTCCCTCTATACTTTGGCAATACGTGGTGGATAGGGTGGAAAAAACTTATGTTAGATCACCAATCCCTTATCATTGGTTGGTAAATACTAATCCTGCTCTTAAGTGCTCATGGCCAACTATGTGTATTATTCTCCCTGTTGGGTGCCTTCCAAGTAGTTGATCTAAAAAATCTCTTAGAGATTTCATTTGGCCTAACCCCTCCATTGATAAAGGTTTCCATAAGGTATCCGAGGAATATTATTATTTTCTCTAAGAGACAGGTGGTACGAGATTGATAAATGTCTCTCATCAAGGTTCAACTCTTTATTTCAAATAGATTGTTTGTGTCATTAAAGGAAATGAAGCCTTGAAGGTGCTCATTCACAATTGTATTTCTAAAGACTTCCCTTACAGATATGTAACATGGAAAAGTATTGGTTTTGCTAACCTCCTTACTCTTGTTGCCCTTGTGAAAGTTGTGGTGTCCTTTTGATAAAAAGTATCTGGAAATCTTGGGAAAAAGTCAATCCTTGGCTATTATGGAATAATTTTGGTTTTAGAGATGGCATCTTTATCAATTAACACTCCCTATGGTGGTCCCCTATCATTAAATTTCATGTAGTTCTTCTTGTAAAGGTACCTTGGATTCACTCCCTAAAATTATTTTGAAGGGAATTTCATATTGTGCAAGTCTTGTTTTACAAAAACACTCGCTTTTGGCTCCCCTCGAATGAATTACAAGTTAAATACAAACTTTTCATTTGTAGATAAAGAATCTTACAAAAAGATCGTGGAAGTTGTTTCAACGGAACTACTTCATAAAAATATTGGTCAATTCTTCCCGCCCTTGGTGGAAAGATTGGAAATGGTATGTTGACACCCTTTTCCACAATGACACTGCTGGGAAAGGTTATAAATGGCTTTCATCTCATCTATCTATGGTTGGCAAGCTTAATGGTCATTGGACTATTCAGTGTTCCCTCACAATTTGGGGGAGACATTTTTAGTATGTCTGGTCTGCATATGCTGAACCTAAGCTAGCTCATTTTCATTGGTGTTTGCTTCATCAAGGGCTTCCTACAGGGAAAAGGTTAATTCAATTAGGGTTGTGCAGCCCCGATGCCCATTATGTGGGCACCTAAAGGCTATCATGCACCTTTTCTAGTTTTGCCCTAAGGCCCAAAGTGCCTAGATTTAGATACATGATTTTTTCAGGCCTTTTTGCCCAAACCCCTTTAGTTGGTTTTACACACTCTTGGGTGACAAACCATTAATGACCTCTCAATTCACCCAAGTCTGGCATGCTTTTAGAGTAGAAATCCTATGTTTGATATAGAGAAAAAGGAATTCAAATTTATTCTCCAATGTTTCCACTAACATTCACTTTTCTATATACAATAAGGCTATGGTTATTTCTAATGTGCTTCCGCAGATACACGTGCAAACTAACAAAGTGGCCATGGATCTGGATCACCTGCAGTGGTTACTTCGCCACTGGGGTGATGCCCCTCATAATGTTGCCTGCATTCTGCACTCTTCAACTTGGAACACACCACCAAGAGGTGGCAACCCTCCTTTGGGAGGCTTTCATTGTAACCAGTCTTGACGACGTTCTCACAAATGTGCTATTAATTCTCCACAAAGGTGCCACTTTCCTCCCTCGACCTTAGGGCTCTCTACCTCCTTGTTCTCAATGCACTTAGGGATGGGGCTCTTTGCCTCTTTTAGACCAACGTCGATGGAGTTACCCGCCTAGGAGTTCTCATGGTGGCAAACAACACCACTAAATAAAGGCTTCCCTATACTTGAATTGGCTATTTCTTCCCACCACTCTAACCAAAATAATGAAATGCAAGGAAAAAGCGATCAACATGCCTTTGATTCTGGTTGGAACCCTATTGTGGAAGGCAAAGATCTCCTAGATTCTAGATGGGGCAATCCTCCTAATTGCGATCCCTCATATGCTAGTCTCTTTACTGCTACTGCTTAATTGCTCATGTAGTAATTTTTTTTTGGACTTGGCCTAATTTATTTCTATGTTTCTTGACTTTGACCTTGCTTGTGTTGTTTTACACTGAACCTAGAGTATCATTGTGGCTTGCTCTCTTACCACTAATTTTTTATAAATAGTCTTATTAATATTGATATATTTATTTTATATTAATAATATAAAGCATATTTCATTTTAAAAAATAAAACACAACACGACACAACAACATTAAAGAGGGTCAATCAATTTTTTTTTTAATACAATGTTAGAAAAAAACAAAACAAAACACTAAATAGATATAATTTACATATTTTACAAATAGACGTGTGACATTCTTTTATTGGTGAAATAAAATAGTTTCATAATGTCACCAGAAAATTTGATGTATTGGACACCACATCCGCCGTAGTAAAGTCCACGTTGGGAGTAAAGGAAATAGAAAGTTCGTCCTCCGTGATGGTCCTGAAAAGGAACCGGTCTCTCAAACCTTTTATAGGTAACTTTTTTGGACCTCATCCCACGGATTAGTTAGCTTTCCCAACTCAGAGACCTAAAAATAAACACAACCACCGGCCGATGAGTCAAAAACATCGTCACTCCAAACTCCAAATCATCAACGACGCGGATCCATGTGTCTAATATGCACAGCAAACGCTAACCGTTGGATACTGCAGTTAAATAAAGTTGATCCGAGACCCCGCTAACTTCCTCACAAAGTTCAACGTGACGCCAAGGCGGTGAAACTGTCGATATCGCAACAATTTTATCTACAGTTAACTGAACAAACGGACATACACCCTACAGGGTTTCATTATTTTTCGTGCCAGATTTTTTTCTTAGGGTTTTGTGTGGAACGACGGGAAAACGAGGGCCCTTCTCGTTGTTCAGATTTCACTCTCCTCAAGTTACAGGTAAATAAAAATTTCTTCGGTTTTTCAGCTCAAGTTTGTAGGCCAAAACATTCTTTAGATTAAATTTTGTTTGAGTAAACCCTTTTTTTTAGCTCGAATCAATTTTTATGCTCCTATTTTTTTTGGCAAATATCGTAGGTTTCAGAGACGAATTTCTGAAGATTATAGACGACCTTTTTAGCCGTATAGGTTTTATTTAGTTTTCTAGGCGGACTTTGTAGGTTTACGGACAATTTTTTTAGGTTTGTAAGTTTTTTTTTAGGGTTTTACATTTGTGTACATCGAACGCGGGGAATTAGGCAGAGAGATTTGATGTACGGAGCAGTCGTTGCTTAAGGCAGGTCTGACTGTAAATACTGGAGTAAACTTCGAATCTTATGCAGTTAGTATTTTTGAGGGTGTAAATTGAACGCGAGTGTTTAGATGGAGGCAACAATAGCTAACTAGGACAAGTATGACTGTAAGTATTGAAGAGTCAACAGAGGAACGAGTGAGAGGATCTCCAGCTGAGATTTGAATTAGGAATTTGCAGTTTTTTTTTTTTTGTTTTTGGTTGTGTAGGATGGGCGGAGGAGATTTAATGTACGGAGAAATAGTTAATGAGGGCAATTTTGATGTAAGTACTGAAGGGTAAAGTTCAAAATTCCTTCGTTCAATTTTTTTGAAATGTAAAGCGAACTTGAGAAATTAGGGAGATTTATTTGACTTAGTAAAAGTTAATTTGGACAAGTCCTACTTTAAATGGTCAAGAATAAAGTGAGGACTAAGTTAGAGAAGATCTCGAGCTGAAGTTTGAATTTGGAAGTTTTAGTTTTTTTTTTTTCAAATAGGATGAATTAATGAGATTTGATGCATGGAGTAATAGTTAATTAGTTTATTTTCAGTGTAAATATAAAGAGTGATTATGCAACGGTGATTAAGTTATCAGTCTAATTAATTTGGAATTATTGTGAGAAAATATAGTGCTTAAACTTTTATGGACTTGGAATAACATGCAAGTCAGATAAAATGTATGGTGTTGAGAATTTTGGGAAACTATCTAACATGTATTTAGTAATGTAACCGAAGATAGATTAGGATCTGAAAACCCTACTGTTTTTTGGGATAGGTTAATGGGGGTTAAGTGGGTCCCGCGTCCTTCATTCAAAAGCAGAAAACAAAATTACATAGGTTAGTGTTTTGAAATTGAGAATGCCAACTACTGATCCCGGGCCATAACAACAAAATTGAGCGAATCCAAAAAGTTATAGACTACCTAACTAAAACTATCCACCACCATCAGGGCAATTAATACCCATCAAAATAAACAAAGACATCTAGTAAACACCAAAATAAGGTTAGAAGAACATGAATACAACTTGAAACTAGGGACCTCTTGTGACCTAAAAACAAATGCCATTGCCAAAAGCCAATGAAACTGCCAAGAGATAATAGAAACCCATAAGCTTTCTGGTGATCATCACTTGGACCTGCATCATCACTTTCACCAGGAGCAGCAACATGAGGAAGCTCGGACGAGAGCATCAAAGTTTCTTAAGTGGCCCTAAGATTGTCCTCATACGCTGTCGGCCTACACCATTTCCACTTAGCAAAACTTGCCAAAGGATTGCTGTTGCCACAAGGAGCTAGGGGTGAAAAGGCATTTGGCATGGTCAAGAGCAGGGCAAGAGGAGATGCAAAGGGCAGCGGATTATTGATAAACTGGAATATTTCCTGTGCAGTAGTCTACCAATTGATAAGCTCTACCTTTGAGGCCAAATTTTGGGTCTTGAGAAGAGCTTTTGAATCTTAGGGATAGCCAAAATGTCACCTTTGTGCATCTTAATCAAGATGTTGTATAAAAACTTTAAATCCTTCTTGCTCTTCACTTGTGGTTTAGACGAGTATAGAAAATATATTGAAGCCCTGCGCTCCCGCACTTCTCACTCTTGCCTTACTCACCTAGGATTGAGTGTAGGTATAGCAAAGGGAAAGTGCATCTAAGACATGAAAAGCCTCTTGCAAGTCTTGATTATAGAACAAATATTGAAGCTTTGTGCATGAGCGCTTCTCACTCATGCCCTCTTTGCCCATGACCGAATGCAAGTAGCAAAGGGAATGCGTGCAAACACTATGTTGCAAGAAATGAGAGACGAAGAAACGTGATGGAAATGGAAACGTGACCAAAAACGGGATTATGAAAGGTTGCGCATAAGAAACGGATTTAAGTATATATATAATTTTTATTATTAAAATCATTAAAATTTAACTATAAACATAACTAAAACATTTAAATTTACAATAAACACAACAAATTATAAAAGTATTAATTATTAAAACAGAAATATAAATTTAAAACAATAAATATATTTAATTATTATTATTTATTTATAAATGTGAAAAGAACTTCTCATACAATTTTTTATTATTATTTTTTTTAAAAATTTAATTAAATAACTATTTAAAAAAAATAAAAAATATTATTTATTAAAACACGCTTAAGATTATCTAAATTATTAATAATAAAAAATATTCAATAATAAGAAAATTGAATATAAAATTATCAAATTGCATGTAATTTTCGTTGAGTTTACTGACAATCATATTAAATAGAATTGTTCTTTGATTTTTAAAAGAGTGAGTGACCACTTACCCAAAAACACACGACATATGGCATCATATACAGTGGATTGCAATCATATACGGTGGATTTTTTAAAATATTTATTTATTTCCTTTTTAAATCTGACAGGCCATCAAACCACCGGTGGGTAACTAAAGTTTTTAAAAACATATACCTGATATGACTGCCTTATTTGCGTTGTATTTTGACTTTATCTGTGCTTCAACATTGCAGTTCTGCATTGCCAACCTAGGCAACAGAAGAAGTGACGTTCAATCCTTCAATGACGGCTAAACGACCATTCAAAATGGCGTTACTGTCTTGTGCACGTTTCCATACGTTAGAATGCAAAACTGAGGGAGGCTGTTATGTTTCTTGCAACAGGGGTCAAACACATGAAAAGCCTCCTGGAAGTCTTGAGTGGTCACTTTCCATGAGTGCTAAGCCAGAGCAATAAAACCACATGAATCATGAATGCAGCAAAGAATTGTGCTAATAGCGACGGAGAAAAGCCATATTAAGCTGTAGTTAGAGGCCCATCATGAGCTGTTACTACCTTGTGATAAAGCGTGCATGCAATCAATACACAATAAAGCCAGCATTACCCATTGAAAATGAGAAGAGTAAAGGAAAATGATGAGGATAGCCTGCATAGGTAAGGGTGACCACTGATGACAAAATGATGAGACGCTTGAGTGAGGCAATCATTCGAAAAACCCATCCTTAAAGAGAGTAACCTCTTCTAAACCATCCCAAGCTGAGGGCAAAAGGTGGAAGAGATCTCCAACACTTTCAATGCTAAAGTTGGCCGGAAAATATGCAACTTGGTTGCACTCTTTGTAGAGATGAGATCAGGAATTGGTTTCATGGTCAGAAGCGGGAAGTTTGTTTTCATCTAGAATGTTGTTGAGTCTCCAATCGAGGCAACTGCCTTTAGCCCGCCAATTAGAACTTGTGAGTCTCATTCAACAACAAGGTCCTCCACACCAAGAGAAAGGGCCATTTTAAGGCCTTTGATCAAACCCACAGCTTCTGCCCTTCAATTAGTGCTTGTTCCCAACTTGATAGAGAAAGCATGAATGCAAGAACCTAGAGAGCAGCGTATCTAACCACTGGGTCCCACCTGTGCATGGATTTCCCTGAGAGGCCCCATTAAAGCTGAGCCTGAAAACACCCAAAACAAGGACTGAGCAATGAATATTATCTTCTCTTATTAACTTTGTTGACATTACTTGTTTTCCATTTATCGGAAAGCTCCGAAACCCTAGTTTGGTTTTAAGAATAATGTGTTATTATAACTGTTTTGGAGTAGCACAACCTTTAAGGTTTACATGCCATAACTCAAGCATAGTGTTAATTTAGATATAACTATTATTGGTAATCTGCTGCTACAAAAGCATTGTATGGTGTTTGATATAAGCGAACCTTCCCTTTACTTAAGGAAATAAAACAGTAGTATTTAATGTCACGGTCTCGGCGGATTAGATGAAGTAATCATACGTCTCAGCTAAGGATTCTAAGGATAAACATTTGAATGGTTATTTGTTATATCTAGGGTCCTTTGGCCATACTATAAATGACTGAGCATGGGGCTGTATATTGGAAACATAGATATGAATTCTAGTAAATGTTGAGGTGAATCTAACAATTTGTTTTCTAAGAAGGGTGCCCTTGCCGTCTGGTCAAGGAGAGCATTCGAATATAAGGACATCTATGTACCCTTTTGACATAAGGAGGTTAAGGGAGGTGGATAAAATGGACATACACAGGGAGAACATTTTTTTGTGTTTAACCAAATAAATTCTCTTCATGTTGGATGAGATAAATATCCTAAAGATGGACTTGATCTAAATACGTCTTCAAATAGGATTAGATATCTCTATACATTTTAAAGTGCTAATATTTTATTTCTTTGGGGTTTTTAATGACATGTAGTATTTAATACTCGAGCTATCCATGATGATTTGTGTCTCCTAAATAGTCATTTCTTCTATGTTTGTCCACTCATGTACATTGTTAATAATTACAAAACAAGAGGACCCACACAAAACACAAACACCTTTAAGTGACGTTAGCAGTGGAGGGGAGGAGGATTCTAACACATCAACAAGAGGTCTTTCACTACAAAGTTTGTCAACTGCTCAACCCCTCAACCCTGCACCCATCTCGTGCTGCCCACGCTCGTTGTTTAGTCGCCACTACCACTTAGTTTCCCCTTGCCAATATTGTTGCATTGCCGGTTGCCCCTTTGCCAAAACTGTTGCATCGCCGATCCACCACGAAATCGCTGTTGTTGCCTTTTGCTGCTCTGCAAGTGAAGATCTGCCTGGGTGCCGCTAGAATATTTTGGTGTCCTAAAACAGAATATTTAATGGAATATTCTTTTTTTAATTTCAAATTGGCATCTTTGGGGGGAAGATGCAAAACTTTGGGTGTGGAATTTAGGGGTCAAATGTTGAAATGGGAAGAAAGTGCAAAACTGCACACTCGATAGCTTTTTGCGAGGATTTTAAAATCTGCAAATGATTCTTGAAAATTTTGCATGTAGCTCGCAACAAAACCCTAATTCTGCAGTTACTTCCAAACCATGAAGAGCTAGTATCTATCATTGAAAGTTGAAACCCTAGGTTCCTTTTGATTTGATGTATTGTTAGATAGAAAAGAACAAAAAGATCTGGCCTCAGACTGTTGGAATCAAATATGTGCTCAAACCATGGATGTATGCCTCAGCAATCCTCCTGGCTCAGTAGGTCTATGTAAAAGCTTCAAAACCTTGGTAGGACTAACTCAAAGCTTTGGTACCATGTTAGAACCAAATGTACAGATTTAGTTATATCGTTAAACCAAGATTATTAATAAATAAGCACCTGCTACTCTACTCTATCATCGCATATCATCATCATCATCATCATCATCATCATCGAGAGTCCTTTTCCCAAATACCTACAGAGAATGACCAAATACGAAGACAATTCAACCCATTTGTAAACTATTAAATAAAAGAACTGAAAGGTCTAGATCAGAAAATGACCATCACAAAACCATGCCCTTTACCTTGACGTTCATCTCTGATAAGGTATCATTAAATTGGGATTTTACCATATTAAATGAGACACTTCTCACATTGACAATTGAGTTGTGACAAGTCATTACTCCCTGCTATAACTATCCTAAAGTAATTTTAGAAATGAATGTTTCCTTAATGCCATTAATGTGAGACACATGCTGGGTTGAAAATGGATGGGTGACTGGTTACATGACAATGGAAATGGTGCTAACTGGTTAAATGGCAATGGTGAGAACCTGATCATAAAAAGAAGGCAGGCAGGTGGCTCTGTTAGGAACAAAGAGTGGAAAGCATTCTGATTTGATGGAAATGTAACGGGCTTAAAACCAGAACAAAAGTGAGGGAAACAACACACTAACATGACTAAAACCCTAAAATTTGATATACATTAACTGAATAGGACAATATCTACAAATGCATTAGGGGGCAAGTGTATCTACCAAAATAAATGCTACGATCCATATCGATTGATTAGATGATAATGAAATCTAAAAAACTGCCCTATCAATGGATGCAAATGAGCAGGGTATAAACTTACATCCCATATATTCGAAGAAGAAGAAGATATTTTAATGTCCACGAGGCTAAATAAATAGCCTATGAGACAATCAGCCCTGTCATTGTTGCTTCTGCCTTGTATTTCTTCTTTTATTCAAAGAAAGAATGAGCTCTCCAACTTTCTCCAAAGACCCCTTTATAAACAGACCATGCCAAGAGGTTGTTGTCAAAAAGTTTACATATTTTGCCTTGATGTCCGTGTAAGCGTCGCAATCTAAAATAAAATGCTTTTCCGATTTAATTGCCCTCGCATTGCATAATTCACATACTCTCTCTTCTCAAGTTTCTTTAGGCCTTTTCCACCTTCCCGTTTTGCATCGAAGCTGGTGGGAATTAGTTCTAAGCTGAGCAATCAAAATCTTAGCTCTCCAAGGGATATTTGCCCCAATGGAAACCTTTTGTTGATGATCACATGTGGAGTTGAACACCTCAATGTAATAATTCCTCTTTCTCCCTAGCATACCACCCCACATAGACTTGCAGAATTTATCTATGACAAAAGCTTTTATATCTTTGCTATCAGTAGGACAAGCGTTCAAATAGATATTCCACTTGATCATCCACTTGCTGTTTTGCTCATCCAAGACTTCTTTCTTTTGCTGGGCACCTTACTGAAAACTACTTGAGGCCACCTACTTGTTTCCAGCTGCTTAATTCTTTTGAGATATCTTAGGAGACACACCATTGCCATGGCTTCCATCCAAACAGTCCCTGTTTCAGCTAACAAGATCTCATACGGAGTTTCAACTTTTAGCCTGAACTTGCTGGTGATCATGTGTTTTTGAATTCTCTCTATTTGCTTCCACTTGGACTCTAGCCCAAAGCTCACACTCATAAAGCACCACCGGGATTACCAATAGTGCAAAAAGAGTCTGAATAGTTTTCCAATCCCATAATTCAGCTTCTTTGCATCTATTTTGAAGGGCATACCATGCTTTCCAACCTCCTAAAGCTCTTTTCTTTCTGCAAGTCTCCCAGCTAAGCCTATTATTAAAGTCAAACCCGAGGTACTTGTATTCATTTACCTCTTCATGGTTGACCAAGTGCACATTTGAGGACCTCCTATCAAGGGGGATACTAAAGTCCCCATCAACGATACTGATTTTTGCTTTTTTCAGTCTAATCTATTGGAGGGTCTGGTTATTTAAACTTTAGCATAATGCAAAATTAATTAAGAGTAGCTTTTGCAAGTTTATGAGGCAGTTAAAGCAAAGCATCTTTTAACAGTTGTACCTACCAAAGTTTGTTTTATGTGCTAGTGGTTTCATAAATGCAATTATGTACTAATCAGGTCAATAAATTATTATGTTACATTTTGATGTAAAGTTCTTGTAATTTTTGTTCTTTGGTACCTCTACACTGTTTCTGGGGTATGATAAATATTCATTCTAATAAATTATTTGATAATGCATAATTTTGAAGGGCTAGCACATTTCTGATATCTGCCATTAACAGTTATGCTGGAAATTTATAGATGTTTTCATTAAAGGTGAACACCATGCTTGGCCAGTTGCACGTAATTCCTTTTGCTGATTTAATTTATTATTTATAACCTGAGAATCTTGGTTTAATGAATTTCCTAAATATAGGTCTTTTGTTTGACAACTGAATTATCTCTTCTGATTGCATGAATTGGTATTTGTGCAGGCACTTAAGTGTATCCAGGGTAAATAAGGGTTGCTTTTGAGTAATCATACAAGTTTGGCAAATGAGTGTCATCTTGGCTATAATAATGTTTGTGGTTAAGCTGTAAACATGCAAAAAGGGAATGGATGATTGTGCCTCCTCGCATGAAAGGGTTTTGTAATAACTTATGACATCCTATGATTGTTTTAAAACTTGTGTTGTGAGACGATGACAGGCATAATTACTAGGTCTCACAGGGTAAATTGTGCCAGGTGCACAGATCTGCCTAAAGAAAAGTCATGCCACAATGTTGTTAGGCATGTAATTGCTGCAACAAAACTGCATGAAAAACCTGTCAAAGCTTGTACGAGGGGTGTATACAACGAAAATAAAGGAACGGTCCTGAGAAGTGAAAAAGGATTCTGTCAAGAAATAGACAAAAGGACATCTCCAAAGGCAAATCATTCAGAAATTTCTGTTAATGTAGAGAAGGAAGACTTAAGGGAAAGGCCAGCAGTACCTGTTTACAAGAGAATCACCAGGTCTAAGAGCAAGTATATGTCAGGATCAGAAACAACATGCAATGACATTAGGGGTGATGTTGCATGCAATGATGTAAGAAACACCATAGAGGGGAAAAAAAATAAGCAAACAAAGGAACCTGAAGTGCATACAGGTGAAAATATTTCTGAGGTTGACACTGAGTTTGGTGAGCAAAAACAAGATAGGATGATAGAAGTGAGAATGACAAGGTCAAAGAAAAATATGCTTCTTCAAATGCAGCTTGACAAAGAAAATGGAGGAGCTGGAGGCCTCCATGATTGCACAAACGAAGAAAGTTGCTTGGCTGACTCTGACAAGAACCCAATTTTAACGTATGACCATACGCTGCAAAGAAAGAGGAAGAGGATGTCTGCAATGATGTATGGTGAAGGACTTGAGGACTCGTATTGCATCTCAGAAAAGGGTCTTGGTTCTGAACCTCAAACAAGGAAAGAGTTTCCGTTTCGTGCAATTACAAGAAGTGCTACACAGAAGCAAAATGCTTCTGCTATTATAAATGATCAGACAATTTGGAAGGACAGACAATCTAGTGCTGAACTTCAAAATCAATCTAAAGAGGTTGAGGTTACACATCAGGAGCAGCTAGAGCTTACAGGTCATCCAAAGTCACAAGAAATATTGGAATCGTGCAAATGGGAGGACATTAAGGAAAATGTGAGCTGTTCTGGACTATTAAGAAGACCTGTTGAAAGCAGTATGCAAAGTGATGAAATCCTCTTAGGTTTGAAGGATTCAAAATCTAGTAGAAACTTAAGAAATACAAAAAGTACTGTTGAAAGGGAGATAGTAAATCCTGTTCAGGTCAATGATAGTTCTCCACAGAAAAAACTCAGAGAAAAGGTTGTAGAGTGTACTATGCAAGGTTCAAGAAGAGCCAAGGTGATTGCTATGGCTTCCATTCCAAAAAGAGTGACAAGAAGCATGCAGAAGGATTCACTAGTGTTGAAAATGGTACAGATCAAGGAGAAGCCTGTGATTATCCGCAAGACAAAGCATCAAGAAGGAGATCATTCCAAAATACCAAGAAAAAGTCTCAGGATCAAAAGCCAACCAAGTTCTGCCCCTGTGGCATGCACAGAGGAAACACAACTAAGGGGTGTATCATGTGTAGAAGATGACAACAGCTTGAAAATGAACTATGAGGAACCCGAGTTGAACAGTCCTGGAAAATTAGAGGATAAAGACCAATGCAACAGTGGTTCAATCAAAGCTTCAGGTTCGCAGTTTCTGTTCTTGAATTTGTTTTGGGTGTGTTACTGAGGTCTTTACAATTGGAGTATAAAATTTAAATTTCTGAGAGTGCAATTTTTTTATTCTGTTCTACAATTTGTTCTGGTTTACTTGGTGAAAGACAGAGGAATTCATTTCTCGAATCTTGGAAACATAATAGAACCTTTTCGTCCAATCTGTGTTGGAATGGCTTAACAATGATATCTTAATAATGGCAGCAAAAATAGTTGGTAGTTTGTTTTGCAAGGGCGACCCTATAATTAGCAGAGAGGATGGTACAATCTTCGAAGAGATTATGCCACATGACATAAAAAATGGAATACGACTGCCCCAATTGTAGTGATCTGAATTCCAGGAGCAACCTGGGGAACAACACACCGTATTGTAGAATTCAATAAATTATGGGACCAAAGCAGTTTCTACTGCTACTTAAGAAAGACAATCAGAGTGCATAGACATTCAGATGCAGAAACAAGAAAACCAAATCTTACTAACACGAGATATAGATCTCAGATATTCATTATTGAATAGTTCTTCATAACAATCTGTGAGAACAGATGCAAAACCTAGAAAAGAATGTAGAAAACACTTGGGATTTAGGGCTGAACCCCTTTGGACTCATGCTACATATTAGTACTATTCCATGCGTAGAAGGTGGGAAGATGATTTGACAGGTGAAATGGTTCACCTTCCACTGTTAAAGATTCTTGGTGGCACCCTCAAGTGCTGTTGCCAGAGTGTTTGGCACTGGTGCTAGGATGCTTGGCACCAGCACCGGATCATTCTCCTTCTTTTGTTTCATAAAGGAGTATTCTTTTGCATGGAGCTTATATTTCCTTTCCTGGGGACTATATAATTGCAGTCCAATCCTAATTAAGTGCTACTGGATAGTTTTCATTCTACTTTACCCCTTGGGCAAGGAAAGGTATATGGCCATGTCCAAACCAATGATAAACTCATAGAAATGCCATTTGGTGGTCCTTTTTGTTCACCATTAGGAGTTGAGCTTGCTTATTTATGGATCCAACCCTCTCACCATTTCCTGTCTTCCCAATTCAAAAATGAGAGGGCAATCAGCTTCCCTCTAGATAGGGATTAATGGGCCATATACTGGTATTACCGATAGAGATCTCTACATAAATGCTTGGACACCATGCTCCCTATGTTATGGATATAATACTAAAAGAGCATTACCAGCATAGCATTCAACAATTGCCCTTAGGCCAAGATCTAGGGCTCCATGTTGATAGGAGCATAGTTTTTTTTTTTTTAATAAATAAGAAACAAGAACGATTTGATAATAAACTAAACATATGAAATAAATAATGAGTTAGGAAGCTAACAAAATGATACCCTGGCTAGAGGTTCATAGAACTGATGTGTTGGTCCTTGTGAACAATATAGGTCTCCTCCTTGAGAATATAAGTTGGATTTTGTTTCACTAGTTTCAGGACGGAATTTGTTCTGGTTTTTTTTGAATGCGTAAGTCCTGTTGTTGTGATAGAATAAAATAGGGCACAACTTATTAAAAGATAATTGAGGAAATAATACATAAATTGAGTCACTATTGCACACAAAGAGGGTCAAATTTGGAAAAAGTGATGAATATCTGTGGAAAACACACCGCCTGATGGGTATTTATTTATATTCACTCTCCAATCCCATTACAAGCTTCTTTTTAGGACCAGGCAATGAGACAGCTTAATTGCATGTTGGATATTATGGGTAATTTATATACGGGCTAATAAATGTAGGAAGGCTCTAATAATTTACTTTTCAGTTGTGTAATTCAAATATTATGTTGCCATTCATGGCTTGCTGTAATCCCTTGTGTTTTTACAATGATTGGAGGTTCACATTGTTGTTTCACAATATGGTCACTAGATCTACATAGTAATTCATCTTGGAACTTAGGCCTGTTATATATTCGTGGAAAGATCTTGGAATATTTATTGTAGCGTTAACATTTATTTGCATTGGAGAAACTTAATTGTTCTCAATGGGGCCAAATATTTCTGTTCCAGAGGTATGCCGATCATCATCAGCCATTTTGGTTGGTTTGTTTAGTTGTTCAGTAGCTGAAGATGGTGAGTTATGTAATGTTTTGGAGGAAGCATTGTGATTTTCCAAGACAAAGATGCTTCCTTTATGTAATGATTAGGTAGGTTTTGTCATTGCACATGAATAGTTTTGTGGTTTGATGTTGGTATTGGTGTAGATTTGTTTTTGATTAGGGTTTTTCCATTGTGCAAGGTGTTATACAAGGGTATCCCAAATCAGTTTCTGTTGCTTCCTTTAGTGAATACTATACATGCTTGTGTTAGGGTTTCATTAATCCTATCTAATGACTTGAGATGCTATATCCAAGGATTCTTTTCAATGGTTTGCAATTGACAATGGGGTGTGTGCCACCTTTTTCTTTTACTTGGGTTATAATTAAGATTTGCATTTCATTTTGGAGAAATGCACCTTCTATTACATCAGACGACTATGAAAGTACACCACTTTGATTTTGTATTTCTCAGATGATTATCGATAAATAGAGATTATAAAAAAGCCCACGAGACCAAAACAATCTATGGGATCCCAATAACAAAAAGAATAGCCAAATGGGAGAAACTGCTGAAAAAGACAAGATTTGGGCAGTTGGACCCTATTTCGAATCTGTGCTACTGTTCTACTTCTGTAGTTTCATTCTTTTGTTGTTAATTCTTATCAGAAGTTTCATGCTTTTTTTCAACGTTTTCTTCTTCAAATTTTGGTTGACATAGACACCTTCTGAGGGTTGTTGAGGGATTTAGCTCGAATGTTGTCACATGTGGAGCATTCCATGATATAGTGTCATTTTGTCTCTACCATACCCGAGGCACAAAAACAACATATTCTATTTTCCCACCTTTCTTTTGGGAATTTTTTAATGGTATAGTGGTTATAGGTCAAGAGACGCTACCCTAAACTAAAAATAAGTGGTACATGACAAACCTGATCTAAATACAATAGTATAAGAACATAAACAAATATGAAATGTGTGAAATATGAGTTTAATTCAACTTGAAACTTAACAAAAGAAGTTTGTAGAGAAATACCTGAATTCTGACTTGTGTACTAGCAGTAGCACTAGCTGAAACTTATGAAAAACAGGCACACTGAGATAGCTCTGAAGCAAACCCAAAAAATTGTTATTGATATGAAAAACACAGATAATGACCAGTATTGTTTGGTTTGATATTGGCAGTCTGGTTCAATAGGGGCAGTCTGGTTTGATACTGGCAAATTTGTTAGATTGTGAAACGATTTATGGGTTTTGTTCGTTTGCTTGTGTCAATAAAAAACCTTAGTTTTTCAAAATTTGTTGTAGATCTTATGATTTTGCTATTTCTCTCTCAACACTGTGAGATCCTTATGAAATTTTGTGAGCACCTTCGTCTATGTCTTCTGATTATAAACCTCTTTTAGATTCTTGAATGGATGATCAAAACTTTTAGAATTCAATCTTTTTGCTGCAAGTCCTAATCTACTCCAAGAGACTTTGCAAAAGCATAAAAAAACGCGCTAGTCATTGGGGACCTGCATCAGTCAGACCCCTGTTCTTAGATGGTTTGGCAATTAACACTCATTAGTTTAGCAAAAAATCGAATGTAATATGAAGACCCAGACCCTTGTCCCTATGTATGAGATGCAAGCAACTTGTAGATTCTATATGCTCTTTCGCTATTTCTTAAGTGTATATCTCTTGTACAAATGAACTCTTAGGAATCTTTATTCATCGGAAATATTTAAAATTATACTAGACACTATACACACTCAGGTCAACTTCCACAATATAAGGACCTAAAAAGGAGGAAAAGGAGGAATGCATGTGCATGACTTGGAGGGAGGTGAAAGCACAAGTTAAGCTATGGGTGCAATGAGGATAAAAGAGGATCTTTAAAATAAGTTGAGGTGAATTAGAAGATGTTCAACAAAAATGGGTAGTTTTAAAAAAGCTGAGGTGAACTAGAGTATGCGTAATGAAAGGGGGATTTAACTCGATGAAATTTCTTAATTTAACCAAAATATGCAACATAAACCAAAACCAAATCATTGTAATACAACACCAAATAATGCTATAGGACTGTTTTTTAGGTGTCTACATAATTCCCCGCTTTAATGTGTGCGTGTGCACATACATCAAAGTAAAACAAACAAGTGCATTTGAGAGGGGCCCGATGAAGTCGGGACCAAAACATATAAGTTATGCTCAAAGTTAATATTGGATACGATAATGAATTGAAATTCAAAAGGTGAAGAGAATTATTTTATCACATGCTCCAGCGCTTGCAACTTGCAAAACAGAAAAAACTATGTGTCCTCCCTATCTGCATGAATGCTTTGACTACCACTGAGGGTCAGCAAATGAGCATCAATGCTCATGTGTCCAAATCTTTGGTGTATGTGCAAATAGATCAATGTCTATAGAAATTGATAATAATGACGTTAATGGAATAATTGAGTAATATAAAGAGTAGGAACAGATACATCTGGTGGCATGCGAATTGCATCACCATCTCTTAAGAACCTCTAAATGTGTGGAAGGTGACTTATAACTCTCTGGTGTGCACAATGTGCTTTAAGACTTTGTTGTGCGTTTCTTAGCTGAAGAAACAAATATCTTATAACTCTATATTGTGCGCTTCGAACTATGTGGGGGCAATTATTTGTTGTGTGTCTGATGCCTCTAACTATGTCGGGGCAAATGTGTGGTAACTCTCTGGTGTGTAGATCATTATGTATGTGAAGATAAAATAAGTGGATCATATTCTCCCTTTTGAGGTGAAGGATGTACTTGCATGTTACTCATCTCAAAAGAAATAGATTATGTGTACCATGTGTAATATAAGAAACCATAAAAGAAACAATTATGTATAATCATAAGATGGTGTCATCATTAAAGTCTAGTTACAACACATTTTGATATATAATCATAGAAAAATATCATC
Organism: Torreya grandis; assembly: GCA_037957365.1. Lineage (NCBI taxonomy): Eukaryota > Viridiplantae > Streptophyta > Pinopsida > Cupressales > Taxaceae > Torreya > Torreya grandis. Next base: position 1,721,362 of record JARHVA010002486.1, read on the forward strand.
ATTAGAGCCCAACAACGATACCATCTACCCCAATATTAATATGTCGAAGTCGAAGCATTATAAGCAAAAGTAAGAATAGGGTTGCCCTTGTATGGGCGAGGGGTAGGGAAGGAGTGCACAAACGATATGCCTGATGCAACAATGTGCCCCAATTTGGACAAAATATAGTAATGAAGGCACAAACAATAGTATGCCCTAATAAAAATAAGATGTATAAAATGACATATTGCAAGAGCCTGCCCCAATATAAGCAATGTATAATCTGTAGATACATGGGTGTATTGTGCCCCCAAGTAACAGTTTATAAGCAATGAAACACAATAATAGCGTGCCTCTGATTGATATATTATACAAATGCATTAAAGGGGATGCCCCCTTTGGCAAGATATAATCGATGTAAGTACTACTGTAAGACATGCCCCACTATGGACAAGATATTATCAATAAAGTGCATGAGTAATGCCTAAGAATAATGATCCACGTGCGGGCAATATATGATCAATCTAAGCACAATAATGACATGCCCCAATATGGACAATAAATATTCAATGTAAGTATCTCAGTATCATGCCCCTTGGTAGGCAATAAATAATAAACAAAGCGCTAGTGTAGTGTTATGCCTCTTAATGTGCGATATATAATCAAGATAAGAGAGACACGAGGGTCCTTGCCCCAAATAGATGCATGCTATATATTATGGCAATAGAAGCAAGGACATAAAACACTTGCATGATATGGATCATGCTGAATAAGGGATCCAGGGACACATGGCGAGCAAAACAAAAAAATGGATTAGAAAAATCAATTGTGTGCATGGAAAGCAAAGTATGTAAGTAAAATGTTAAGAAAATTAACTCCTGAGAGGAAATAAAGAAGTAGCAACCAAAGTCAAGTGGCCATCAAAATCTCTAAAAAGCAATGTTACCCAAGACTCTGGGACAATGGGATGGTGTTTTTTGGGATAGCAAAAACTTTTCAAGATTTTGGGGATCATGGGCTGACAGCTAATCAAAACAATATATAAATATTTACAATATACAAATAAACTAAAAAGTAACGTAAAGAGACTAATATAAGCTGAAATTCAAAATCATAAATTTAAAGTTAAACATTGTGATTGATCAATATCATTAATCATTAGATTTTAAATTTTAATCCAAGGAGTTATTACCAAAATCGAGATACATCAACAATATTACAATTTACAAAAAGAAAAGTACATGATTTATGGTAGAGGTAGAACTAGATACTTCAATGATCATACATTATAGTTTTAAAGTTTGCGATTAATACATCAAGTATTCAACATGCTAATGCCCAAGGGCCAAAACAAAAAACATAGTCCACAAAGGTGCAAGTCATAACTCAAAAATCAGAATCATTATCTGAAACAACATCTATGAATTGCTCTGCACTAGAACTGCCGTCCTCACCCTCATCCTCCAAGTGGATCCCAATCAATCCTTGCTATGCATTAAGCTTCTCTTCAACGTAGCTCGGTTCCTTAGGATCTACATCTTATCGTAATGCTAGGGTTTGCTTCTACTTAGAGGGCTTGCAATCCATTAGATGCAAGGCATTTTGTATAGAAATAAGCTTCTTTGCTATCTTAGAGGTAAGTCTGTGTACATACCTTTTGTTCTTCGAATCTTCACTCTTGTCGTGGCCCTTGCGGCTTGCTCTTGCGTTTGCCCATGTGGATTGCTCTTGCCCTTGCTCTCCTCTTCTTGTCTAAGCTCTTTGCCCTTGTTTTCCTCTTCTTTCTTCCGCTTCCTCCTCGTTTCCTTTGCTTTTCTAAGCTTTATGTCTAGGTGTGATATATAATGATAGGGTTGGGTCTATTTATAAGTTTGAATGTCACTTTTAGGGTTATGATTTCTTTATTTTATGTTTTTTAATCTTTTAATAGCCTTTGTCTTTTCTAAATTAAAAATTATTTTTTAAAGGCAAACTTTAAGCTATCGTTGAGGATGTCCAGGACATCTCCAGGAAGTCCCTCGACTATCCTAGCGATGTCTAGGACATTTTAGACATCCAACAAAAGCTCTAAAAAATTAAAAGTCTCGAGGATGCCCTTTGATTGCCATAGATGTCTTGGGTGCATCCTGGTGGAAAACATTTTGATCGGAAGCATTAAGGGGACGTTTTCTTGACATTTCTAAGTCTTGGAAGCATCTAGGACGTCTCGTACGGGGAAAAAGCAGAGGGACGCCCCCCATTATCATTGGTAAAAATCGATTAAATCAAAGAAAATGACTTGTTAAGAAAAAGAAATCAAAGTCCAAACAATGTAAAAACTAATAAAATGCCACCACAATGCCGCCAAAGCCAACTATGATTCTATGATCATATAAGTATAGCAAAGTGCCATGTTTAACTCTATAATATTAGATGAATCATTATATTCTACGTGAGTAGATGATGGAGTTGAAGCACAAAGTATTTTAGCGAAGCTAACCAATGATCCTATCAAGTCTTGAAGAGTCGTCATATGATATACATTTGAAAGCTTGTCTTTCCACAAGTTGTGAATCTAAATATGTCATCATGATTGGCATTGGTGTCTTTGATGCATTGATATGTAGCATTGAGTTTAATTTGTCTTGGAGGCATTATATGTAATGATTGTTTAGTTATTGTTGTTGGTGTTTGGGGTTGATCTTGATGCACTATTTTCTTAGGTATCCATTTGAGTTCATATTGAGCTTTTTTTGTTATACATCCTGTGGGTATTGATAGATTGACACTTATAATTTGATGTTTTAATTGTTATATCTTCAATTTCAATATCACCACAGTCAATAAGGTTTTGAATTTTGTTCTTTAAAGCAAAATATCTATTTTTTGAATGCCTTGTAGTTTTGTTATTGTCATTGGTGTTTGGGGTTGATCTTGACACGCTTTTTACTTAGGTACCCATCTAAGTTCATATTGAGCTTTGCTTTTATACATCTCGTGGGTATTGATAGATTAACATTTATAACTTGACATTTTAATTGTTATATCTTCAATTTCAATATCACCACAGTCGATAGGGTTCCAAATTTTGTTCTTTAAATCAAATCATCTATTTTTTGAATGGCCCTTAACTCTCTGATATACTAAAAATCATGTGCCTTGAAAGGTGGCAAAGTAATCATGCTACAATCAATTTATTAAAAATTGCATGTGGACTATGAGCACATTTAATAAATCACTTGTATTCCTTGCAATAATGTATAGGGTTTGTTCGTGGTTGCTCTATGTTATTTACTGATTTCTTACGATTATTCATTTGAAGCACATGGTCATTGAGACTTGAATAATTTTGTATGACAAAATATTGTGAAGCACGATTTATATGTAAGCACATGGGTACTCAAAAGCTCAACCTTGAGTGTCTTAGCCTCATGAAAAAGGTCGTTAAAAAATGTTTATTTGTTGGAAAGCATTTTGTTTTTGAGAGGTGGTAGAAGACTTTTACTAAATTTTTGTTGTTTTTCCAAATCCGATGGTTGATAAAGTACCAACGCATACTACCCTTGAATCGAAAAATGTAATCATGAATGTTCTCATGTTGACCTTGTTGGAGAAATGGGACATGTTCAAAGGTAGGATGTGGGCCTTTATTAGTAATCAATTGTGAAAAGAAAGCTTCTTTCAATGTAATGAAGGAATGCATGGTTCCAATAGGTAAAGAGTAAAACCAATCCAAAGCATAGCTAGTCAAGCTTCTTGGAAAAATCTTAAATAATAATGTAGCATGATGAACATAGTTTCTAAGAGAAGCTTCAAAGTTATTTAGGTGCATATAGAGATCTCCATTTCTGTTGAGTAAAGTGAGCTTCAACATGATAAAAGCGTGTGGAATAGGAGAGCTTACAACCTTCCAAGCCATGGGATTTGATAATATAGCACAAGAATCCACCATAGCGTAGGCACATGGGAGCAATAGAAAAAAGTTGAACTTGTTGTAACTCACCTTTTGCACCTATCATAGTGACTATTTTGGAAGTTGGTATCGTTGTAGTATGGAGTGGATCACTTAAGGGAAGAGGTTCATCATTAGCCACAGTTATAGGAATGCTAGTAGATTTAGCTGAGAGGGTGGACAATTCTTGTTGAATAGGAAACACATGAAAAGTCATACAATTGTTAAGCACATTTGGAATCACATCAGAAGAAGGTGAGCAGTATCTAGAAGCAATTGGAACATCTTTAAAAACACAAGTAGGATTTATCTTAGCTACTTCTTTCACCATGTCCATAATCTTAGTAAAATGAGAAGGATTGTCCATAGCACTTGTTCTAATAGTTTCAATAAATTCATCCTCATATCGTGCATACATTTTAGTTATAAGATTATAATCATCATCATTTGCAAAATAATAATCATGTTGAGAGGCATGAGCATTCATATCATTATTAAAATTGGCATTCAAAGGAGTAGAAAGACGAGCATTTTCATTTACATTGTTCTATACAAGAATCAACATGTTTTGGTTCACATATAGGTTAAAATCAACCTTGCTCTAGGTTACTTTGCTTGAGACTAACAAATCTTTTCTTAGTAATTGCTATTGCATGTTGAAAAAAGGCATTCCATAACCATGAGGGCTCATAGAAAGGCAATGAACACCCAAGACATCATTTACATTTTTATTAGTCCTATGGGGTTGAAATTTAGATGTCCTAATTCTTCCTCGATATCATTCTCACTATAATAATCATTAGATACATAATAATCACAATGAGTATCTTCTACATTATTATGTAAAGGCATGGAATTCATAGAAGCATTTGCAACACCATACAACAAAGGATTAGCCAGTACAAGTACACTAGGGTTTAAAGCAATGCACAAAGCAATTAGGGCTAAAGAGATTTAACAATGCCACCCTAAGCAAAAATAACACTACAAGTATGCAAGGTATAACCATAATAGGAGGCCACAACATAGTGGCAATGTATGAAGATACTTGAGGATAAGCACCATGAACTAGGGCTAATGATGGGGAACAATTGAACGCAGCCCTACAAAAATTAGATCTATAACAAGGGAGGCACAATCTAACCCTAAAAGGAAAGTAAGCTTGCAAGGCAGTGCAGGTGACACTAGGTACCCTAATAAGGTGAACAACAAGGCAAGGGATAACACTAGGAGGGAAAAATACATGCAAAACAAGGCTTTATGGAAACCCCAGGTAAAATTAGATCCAATATATAATATAAAACAATATGTAATATGTAAGGGAGCACAGGGTCACCACAATGTTTATTAGTAAAGTGGTTATAGGTGAAGAGACATTATACTAAACCATAAATAGGTAGTACATGACAAATCTGATCTAAATACAGCATTATAGCAACAAAAACATATCTAAAATGTGTGAATCAAGTGTTTAACTCAACTTGAAATTTGGCAAAGGAGCTTTGTAGAGAAATATTTGAATTAGAACTTACATGTGTATCAGTAGTGGTTGAAAATGCTGAAAAACAAGTCCTAAGACAGTTCTGAAGCATATCAAAAAAATTGGTACCGATCTGGAAAGATGCAGAAAATAACCAGAATGAAACCAGTTTGTTACTGGCATTACTTGTTATTTTCTGTACCTTTGTAGATCAGTACCATTTTTTGGGTTTGCTTTAGAACTGTCTTAGGATTTGGGTATTTTTTACATGCTTTTAGATAAGTATCAATTTTATGGGTTAGCTTCAGAACTGTCTAGTTATATATTGGGAAATTTGTCAGATTGCGAAATGATTTATGGGTTTTGTTCATTTGCTTGCACTGATAAAAATATCTCTCAATTTTTAAAAATCTACTGCAGGTCTCCTGAACTTGTTTCTTTCTCAACATTGTCAGATCCACCTGAAATTTTTTGAGTGCTTTCGTTTGTCTTGTGACTAGAAACCTCTCTTAGATTCTTGAATTGATGGTCAAAACTTTCAAAATTCCTCCTGCTTGCTTGAAGCCCTAATCCACTCAAAGAGACCTTGCAGGAGCATAAAAAATGAGAGTAGTCATTGGGGGGGCATGCATTAGTCAGATCTCCGTTCTTAGATAGTTTGGAAATTAACACTCAAGCAACCCAACAACAAATCAAGCATAATATGAAGATACGAACCCATATCCCTATGTATGAGATGCAAGATATTAGTAGATTCTATATGCTCTTTTACTATTTCTCGCGTATTTCTTTTGTACAAATGAACTCCTAGGCATTTTTATTTTTATGAAACATTTAAAATTAAATTAGGCACCATGCACACCTAGGTCAATTTCTACAAGTTAAAGACCTAAAAAAGGAGTAAAAATAGGGAATACATGTGCACATGACTTAGAGGGAGGCCAAAGCACACATTAAGCTATGGTTACGATGAGGATGAGAGGGGCCTTTTTAAATTAGTTGAGGTGAACTAGAAGATGCCCAATAAAAGGGGTATTTTGAAAATGCGTTGAGGTGAACTACAAGATTTCTAATGAAAAGGGATGACTCTCAATGGAATTCGACAAGAGGGCCCATAATATTAAATTAAACCCAAATATGCAACATAAGACCTAAAAAAGGAGTAAAAATAGGGAATACATGTGCACATGACTTAGAGAGAAGCCAAAGATGAGGATGAGAGGGGCCTTTTAAAATTAGTTGAGGTGAACTAGAAGATGCCCAATAAAAGGGGGATTTTGAAAATGCGTTGAGGTGAACTACATGATTTCTAATGAAAGGGGATGTCTCTCAATGGAATTCGACAAGAGGGCCCATAATATTAAATTAAACCCAAATATGCAACATAAGACCTAAAAAAGGAGTAAAAATAGGGAATACATGTGCACATGACTTAGAGGGAAGCCAAAACACATATTAAGCCATAGTCACCGCATTCGGATTCGTCAAGGAAAAAATTCGGAACAAAAAAATTTGAGATTAAATTCGGATAATATAAATATACTTATTTTTAAAAATATATCAACCCACCATTCAAGAAACATCACATTTCATATAAATAACATGTCCAAGACTCCAAACTAGTCAACAATTACACAGTCTACAACAATATATTACACAGTCTACAATTTTAAAGTGCAATTGTTGTGTTTAGAACTTTCTTCACTGAGTAGTGAGCATCACCAATAATCTCCTCAAGAACACTGTCCATGTGATCATGTTTGAAACGATTGATGGAAATGGTTTGCATCTCTCATAGACTTACTGTTTACATACCCGTGGGCCGTAGCTGTGGGCCATTGTAGCTTGAGTCTTGCTTGGAGTTGGAGATTGTAGCAGAGTTGACTGTTGCCATGAACCCTAACGTCGTCAAATCTGTGAACCCTAACGTTGTTGAATGTCGTGAACCCTAACGCCGTCAAATGCCACGAACCCTAATGTCGTCGAGACTCAAACCAGTGAAATGCAAGCCACGAGTGCAATGAAAGGAAATAACACGTAATAGCATCGACCCGAATCGCGATTTTTATTTTCAACGAATCTCAACGATTTCTGCGATTTTTTTTGATTAAATTCGCTGTATAAATTCATCCCGAATTTGTAGGCGAATCTCAACGAATTTTATAATTTTTTTTAAAGTTCGGCGAATTCCGAACCAAATCCTTGGAATTCGCCGAATGCGGTGACTATGCATTAAGCTATGGGTACGATGAGGATGAGAGGGGCCTTTTAAAGTGAACTAGAAGATGCCCAATAAAAGGTTTTTAAAAAAAAATAAGCTGAGGTGAACTACAAGATGTCTAATGAAAGGGGATGTCTCTCAATGGAATTCGACAAGAGGGCCCATAATATTAAATTTAACCCAAATATGCAACATAAGACCAAACATACTAAAACAATATAATTTAACTTTAAATAATGTCATATGACCATTTTTAGTTGTCTACAAATCTTCCACCCACATGTCTTGCATCTAAGTTGGTGTGATCTGGTCCTTAATTGGGCTATGAGGCTCTTCATTTTCTATTTTATTTTTGCCCTTATGCAATTTTTTTGGTCATGCTTATATTTGGGGTTAAATTTGGTCATTTAGTTTTACTTCTTCCTCTTGAATTACTTTGTCCACATGCTTAATTTGAACTTTTCACTCACATAGTTTTTAATTTCTTGATTAGTATTTCGGCATTCCTACAGGTTGATGTCCCACCTATTCATTCATAGCTTGTTTTGTTTCTTGTGTCCTCTTTCTTTGTTCAACTTTTCTCTCATCACTCCCTTTGGCCACCTATCTTCCATGCTCTCCATTTTTTTAATATAGCCTAGGAGACATATCATAGCTGCTGTCTATTGGAAGAATACCTGTTTCTGCTAGGAGGATCTTGTATGGGATTGATACTTTAATCTTTTAAGCCTGCTGAAATAAGCTGTTTTTGCATTTCTATGAAATGTATCAGATTTATTTCATTAAATTAAATAATAGGTGGGACATCAATGAAATGAGGTATGGGAAAGATGCATGTAACCATCTTTTAATGTTAGGTATGTAACCACTTGATGACTATACCTAATTCAACTTTCACTTGAGTAATAACTCTCTTTATTATTAACTTCACTTAACTTCAACTATAACTATTGTAAACTACCGTAGACCAAAAAGCTAAATGGACATTATACTTCTAATACTGTTGCATAATGTCTAATTAGACTTCGTTACAAAACATTTTCAAACTAGGGGCAAAACAAAGAACTCTTAAATCAAAACATAATAGACACCATCATTGTATTCAGCTTTTTCTATGTGTTTCCCATTTTTAGAAGTTCCAGCAAAATTTCTTTCCTACCTTTATGAGTTATTAGGATACGGAGTCCTGCAGAACCTTGTAATATACTCTGGTTTATCACAATAACAACCCTTTGTTCTTATATTTTGTCTGTATTATAAAAGCCTTTTCTTCTTCAAACTTAGTTTCTTCTCTGTGCTTTATCTGGTGTTCCTTCTGCAATAAATAACCTCTAATCTTCTCAAAATTTGAGGTTGTTGTGGTAACTGACAAAGTTTCAACTGTCCTTCATAAGCTTCAGACAAACTGTTTAAGCCAATGGATTTGAATTACACCTGCTAGTTGACCTTTGAGGCATTCCCATTTTGATTTCAAAACTCGACTCTTATCTCTTCCTCTCCCAGATACTGGCTTAGGATTGACAAAAATCTTCAATTTCATTTTGATACCATAGCCTAAAACACCTACTTTGGCACTAATACCATATTGGATTTATGCCATTAAACTAGATAATGGGAAAGACATCAACAAAATGAGGCACGGACAAGAGGTAAATTTATTAATGTAGGAATGCTATACTTATATAGGATTTAATGTGAGCCGTTAGGTATGTGACCACTCTTTGGTTATACCTAATTCAAATTTCACATAGCTAATAACATTCTTTAGTAATAACCTGACTTAAACAAAAATGATTGTAAACTTACTGTAGGTCAAAAAGCTAAATGGACATTATATGTCTAATAAATTTTTTCACAATGTTTGTTCCTTTTATGAACTTGAGTTATATAATGAAGGTGAGCTGTGGCCACCTTTTGTCTGTTGGAGATTCTATCATTGTTTCAGTAACTTTAATGCTTGAGGTTAACTTTATTGGAAAATGCTAAGTTAAGAGCTATGATCATTTAGTATGCTGAAAGGGGAGTTTAACATGTTTGGGGTTGTGGCCAGATTAAGGTAAAAATTTCCTTTTTGTCTGGGAATATTTGAATGTTCAAGGGTTGATGTGTTAGCATCATCTCTCTCTCTCCCCTGTACTATAACATCACCGGTGGTTTCAGTGTTATGCCTCGTCGGTCTTTTCTAGCTTTTGGTTTTTATCTATGTGATGACTGTAATTTACAAGCCATTTGCTATAGTGGTATATCCCTATGATTGGATATTGTTCCATATTTAATACACTTTCCTCTTCTTGCCTTTGTTTTACAAAGGTGCTGGAGGTAGTTAACCTGGTAGGAAACTGAATTGGTACGGTTCTGGTTATGATGGGATTTAGATGGGACGATAATAATTTCCTTGACATGGTAATGCAGTTTTCATCCCTAAAGATGGCCAGAGCCTCAAGGGGAAGGACTATTTCTAACGATCACCTTATGCAGTTGCTGATGTATGTATTTTATTCATTCTTATAAATTTTAAATTGGTGATATTTGTTCTTGTGGTTTATAATTTGAGGAAAAATTATAGTTGGAGTGATATGTTCAGTGCTGAAGTAAGATGAGAAGACTGAAAAAATGTTTTTGACGTATGAGAAGACTTGCATTCTCCAAAATCCAACTTGTTTGTACAACAATACAGCGAGCCTTTATGTAGACTGTAGCTTTTGTAGCCTACTTCTTCATTGCTTTAAAAAAGTTGTTAGATTTTTCTATATTGTGATGGTAAGGGTTTCCAACTGTCTACTGTAGAGTTGAGTAGCCATGGACTGGTCTATAGGTTTTACCTAGTCACTTGTCTTTTTATTTCAAGTACATTACTGATGAGTATTTATGATTTAAGGCATGAATTCTGGGTGATCTTTACAAAGTGATAAGCAATCAATTGTATTTCTTTAGGTCATTTTGACAATAAAAGATTTGAGTGGTTGGTAGGATGCTTTCAATATACATTTCTTTTCCACTTTTGCCTTCTTAGGCTGTTTATTGCATGTAAAACTTTTATATTCAGTGATATGACCCAATGCTATATATTTGTTCAAAAGCTGGAGGGTTATTCATAAATGGGAGGTGTTTTGATGGGCTTACTATTGTCCATTAATGTCTTAAACATGCATATCATTGTCATTATCCATGATTTGTTGGTTTTTGATATTAATTTTTGGTACTTAGATGATTTTTAATCTACTGCTGGTGTTTTCAAGTCCATTCTTGGTTGGGATGTTTTAAGTGGTTACTTTAAGATTTTTAACCGTGGGCATTATGGAGTTGCTGAGTAGGTCATCTGCTTTGTTATGTCTAAGCACCATGATTTATTAATGGATGGGTTGCTCCTTTCTGGGAGGTTGTGTTAGTGTCAGGCTTTCCTTTTGTGCTAGTTTTCTAATCTGTAGGGCGAGGCGAGTTAGCCATGGAGATTTCTCTTTTCCATGTGTAGTTGAGGTTATTTTCTTCTTGTGGTGAAATGTGGCTATTGCGATGCTGAAAGGGTCAGTGTTATAATAGTTGTAAATGTATCATGACTACTGAGTTGTTTGATAATTGTTGCGAAATTGCCTTTATAGGTTTTTAGTTTTGCTTTAGGCCTGATACTGATACTTTCTTGTTGTGACGTAACTCTTTGCTGTAGCTCAATGCTCCTCACTGTTCTCAGCATCATTTGGCTTCTTTCTCCCAATGCTGTCATGCACTGCCTTGAAGACCAGTTGGGATTCATGAAGGGTTATCATGTGCTTTATCACTGTATTTGAGGCCATAACATCCACAAACATGCTTAAGCCAATAATTTGAGGGGTACCCACAAAAGAGGAAACAACCTACATGGGGGCACTGACACATGCACAAGTAGACTGATATAGAAGAGGGAGTATAATAAACTATTAAAAAAGAATAATAAACCCAAACCAGTCTCCCATTTGAAGTAATTATATCATTTAGTCACTCTTGTCTAGATGATCTATTACAGTCCAAATTCTGCTGCAGTTGCTCAGTTAACAAGGGAAGCAACTTGATATTTGGGGACGAAATCATATATCTGATATCTCAGACCTCAAACACCAGGCCATTGTACTAGGAAGGTGGGTGGCTTCCATAGTGGGCTAACTCATTAATTTCAAACCTTAGCAATCTGATATATACTGCTATTATGTTGCTTCTAAAACAATGGTTGATTTGATTAGGTCAACTTGCCCCAAAGCGCATGTTTTATTCCATGCTCAGCCTGAATATAGAGAGGATTTACATTATGCAATGGTTGTTAAAACATATTCTCTGTCTTATTTTTGCTTCAAACATGCTTTTTTTTAATGAATTTCAGGATTTCATTTATGTTATGTGTCCCAGAATAGATATGAAGATATCACGGCTGAAAATTAGTAATTTTGTGCACTCATCTTATTGATCAAATCAAAGATGTACAAGCAAGAGCAATAAAATCCTTGCATATAGGGTGATAATCAGGCTATGCCTCTTGGGAAATGAAGCACATGCAGCACATTTTTTAGTTAAGCATGACTTAATGTTGTGCACATACATTGTAAGGAAGGGGAGTCAAATGGTCTATGCTGGGCACATGTGTCCTTCACATTCGGTAATGTGGAATTTGTCCGCAATACCCTTTTGGTAAAATCTCCCAAGTCTTAAGATGAAGGAATAAGTACTACGAGTGAATACTAATGATTGCTTTTGTTGGCCATATTGTTGATGAGGCAAATTACGTGTCCATGAAATTGATTGCATCCATATTTATTTATTGTTTGTTGTGCACTCATTGGGAATCCTGAACAGAATAGGAGCATACCGTGGTTATGGGTTATGGGAAATTCTTGCTAACGGATTGACGTGCCTCACTCTTAGAGAGTTGCATCACCAAAACATTTAAAATGCCAGCCTAGTGTTAAAATTGTGGTAAATTGAGATATAAAAGATATAAGCATTGATTCCTCAACTAACTGTTGGTGGTGTTATGGCACATTTTTCTTTTGAATATAACCATTTATTTCTGTGATTATTTCTTATTGCAATTTACATTGTATTATAATAATAGCTGATTTACTCATACTTCATCATTTGCTATTTTGAATTTTCCCTTTCTAACATGGGAGTATGACAATGGTCAAACAATAAAGCAATGAACATCTAATATTTAATGGTTTTCTTTGTAATTTTCATCCTCTTTGAATTGTAGTCACTTAAATAGAAATAAGTTTCTTAAGGCTGACCTGACAACCATGACTGACGAATATGGTTTCTGGAATGGTTCAGGAAAATTATATCTTTCTGATACTATAAAGGGAATAGACGATTTTGAAGGGAAGGAGCATCTCTGCAAGATCTCCAAGAAGAAAGAAAGAAAAAAGTATGATATGCCAAGAAAAGAATACGTGACAAGATCTAAACATGACAAGGGAAGTATTCAAGAAGTTAAGGAAAATCAGTCATCATTGAAAGCCGAAGGATCCACCACACCTTGCCATAAGAATGAGCGCAATTCAAGTATCCGAGGGCCTGGATATGCTGATCCTCCACCTCCAACTGATGAGCTGATTGTTGTAACACGCATCAAGTCAGCTATGGTGGATACTTCAGCTGTGCAGTTTTCTGCGGAAGCTGATATTGAAGATCATCTGAGTCTTAAAAGGGAAGGAGAAACGAAGTCATCTCTACAGGATACTTCAGGTTTGGATCAGCCTGAAAAAATTTCTGTTGACAATCAGACATCATTTCCACGTTCTGTGAAAATTTGTAATGATACTATTCCCGAGACACTGGGATGTGAAAATGGTTTTGGCAATGGTCTGGGGAAATTGAATCTTTTTGAATCTATTAAGGGATTAGAAGATTTGGCAGGGAAGGGACATGTCTGCAGGATACCTAAGAGGAAAGAAAAACATAAGTATGATATGCGAAGAAAAGAATACTTGACAAGGTCTAAACATGACAAGAGGAATATTCAAGAAGACACGGAAAAACACTCATCATTGAAAGCAGAAGGATCCACCACACCTTTATATAAGAATGGATTGAATCCCTGTAACGCATGTCCTGGAGAAGTTGATGTTCCACCTCCTACCGATAAGTCGATTGTTTTACTAACCGTTGAGTCAGCTAAGTTGGATAATCCAGTCAGGCAGTTTTCTATGGATACTGATGTTGGAGATCATTCTAGTCTTAAATGGGAAGGAGAGACAAAGCCATCTCTACAGGATACTTCAGGTTTGGAACATATGGAAATTCCGGTTGAAAATCGGCCACCGTTTCTGTATGAGCAAATTCGTAATGATACTATAACTGAGGAACCGGGATGCTCTAATGCAGTAGGTGAAATTCAACCAGGGGCTCCACTGGTTGTTAACAACATAGATCAAATAGATGCAAAATCTGAAGACCTTGCAGGTTCCAATGGTGCACCTCTAAAGGGAATTGCATATCGTGTAGAATCTGCTCATGGTTTTGATGGGACTTCTTTCCCAGAGTCAAAAATGGAAACATGTGAAACCGCATTCATATCTAGGGTAAGTTCTGACCCTGTTAAGAAGTCCCATGAGAGTGGAGTAGATGAGCATGATTGTGTGCGACATGACGAGTTTATGGTTGACGTCAAAAGGAAATGCTTTAAGATTATGACTAATCCCAGTGACTTGGGTGGGAGGCAGATGCGACCGCGCCCTTTAGATCCATTGCAACCACTTCCTATTTTTATCGAAGGCCGTGACCAGGTAAGGCAATTCTTTTTTTTTCTTAAAAACTTTTTAAAAATACCACAACACTCTAGAAATGTCATTATGATTGCACATGTTGACCTGGTAAGGAACATCTGTATTATTTGATATTTTGTTGAAATATGAGAATTTTCAATGTCCCTTCCAATAATAGATTTGGAAGACTTATTCAAAGGTATGATGATGTCTATGTGCAGGAGTTTCATGACTTCAATTCAGTATCATTTCAGTGGCACTCTAGACATCATGGAGAGGAAAAATTCAATATTGCAGCTGCAAGTGAGTCTGAGCGCAAGTCCTCGTCTCTTAAATCGAAAAAGGAGATAAAAATACCATCCTATAGAACAGTTCCTGATTATGATGAACTACGAAGAAGTCTGGATGGAGGAAAATCAGTTTACACCATTCCCGGATCATATATAAGGCATATTGAAATGTCAGCTAAGAATCAGATGAATGGAGTGAGTTTTCAACCCTCAAAACACAGATGAATATCACAAATTTGTGATTTGAAGTTAAGTTTTAGTTTAATGATTTAAAGCATTTACTCCCCATAACATCTGCTATTTCGTTTAGGTTTCCATACCATTTTCAGTTTGTCACAAATATTGAAAAACCTTAAAAGGCCATTGTAACACAAGCAATTACAGCCACATTTTTCAATAAGATCTATTGCTGTTGAACAATATCAAGTATATGTAGGAAAGATAGCGATTCTGTTTCCCAAGTTTCTCATTTCCGCTTGCTAAATACGAGCACATTCTTCACATGACCTTTCTCTCTCAATTTGAATATGGAAGTGAGCTTAGGATTTTAACTTTCCACTTTCCTTCTTTCACAAGTACTTTTACACTGGCAAACTTGCTCAACGCAAAGTCATCCATTTGACTTGAACCCATTCTTGTCGCCCCATAAATTTTTCCTTAAACCATAATAAAAACCAATAGATCTCTCTCCAACAACAAAATTTTAGTTCTAGATGCAAATCTAGGATCTCCATGAGTTTTTGGACAAAATCAAAATAGTTTCGTAAAAAGAAAAAAAAGTTCGATATGATGAAGTTTGGAATTTGCAGGTTCTCATCACAGGGTTTTTAACACCTTTTAAGATTTGGAGAAAATGTTATAAATTCAGATACCCGTTTATGCATATAATTCCAATCTGGTCTTTTTCCTAAGAAATCCACAAATACCTCAATCTACGTGGTAGCAAGTCATGACAGGTTTCAAGGACCTCTTAACATTTTATGAAGAAATTACATATTTAAGTACCCATTTTTGCATATAGGCTGATTCAGTAACTTTTTCAGTCAAAAGTTTCCAAAAAATGTAGAAAATACCTGATTTTTGGCAGCATTTTAGGATGAGGAAACCTTATTTTGCTTATAGTTTTTATCTGAAGTTGAAGTTTTGCAAACAAATGCTTTTCGGAAATCTCTTGTGACAAACCAAAAAATGTTGAAGAAAATTGTGAAACGTTACAACAGAAATTTTGTGATCCTCAACAAAAGCTTTTTGTCCCAAAGCTTATGAACTCGATATTATTTGCTATCCAGTGACAATTATGACAATAATTATGTGCTCAAATTGTATTCTGGAGGAGAGTCAACCACAAAAACAGATTTTATTCGAGCCCTTTGTTTACTTGCTTTATTGAAATGAAATTCTTGCATCTCAAAATCATGAGGTCTTCATGCTTTCTTGCACCTTCATATGCCACAGGACAGTGCTTGACCTGCTCTAATGCCATGTTGAAGTTTAGAACATTTCCACCGAAGCATTGCACATTAGTTCATACAAAGAATAACCAATGGATGATAAAATATGAGGTTAGGGTACCGGTTTGCCAAAATATTTATTCTTTATAAACTGTACTTTGTAATGAAATTGCTTAGATAGATCAAGCCAATCCACAAGAATTGATGCAAATATGATTATCAAGAACACAACAACAACAATAGCTCCCAATAATTAAGAGCAGAATGGAGCACATCCACACTGAAAGTTGAGAGCAAAGCATATTATTGGAAATTTAAGAGTGAACCACTTTCCGGGGGAGGCCTCTACAATCATGCAATAAGTATAGAATTCGTAATATGACGATCAAGTACTAACCACTACATATATATAACCTATTTATGTTATGGCTACTCTATAAACCGAATCTACTAACAATATGAGAAGATAGAAAATTGTGATATGGTAAGTTAAAAGCTTATGTTAGCCACAGATCGGCCACACATGTCCCCTTAAGGATGTAGCATATCCGTTCCCTTTAAACAACAGTGTTGTCAACGTTGAATAACTTTAGATGTTTCTATAGGAATGCTTCATCCTCCCATGTTGCATCCTTGCTAGTCAGATTCTTCTACTTGATCAATTGCTTGTTAATCTCCTTTGTTCACAACGTCTTAGTGTGTGTCTGAAGTGTCCCCTTAGGTTTTAAAATGACTTTGCCCTCCTCATCCAACTCTAGTAACTTAGTTTAGGCGGATACTCTCTGTCCAATTACCTTCTTCAAGCAAGAGACATGAAATACTAGATTTATGCGTGTAGACTGAGCTAACTCTAGCTTGTACACTACCATTTTTTTGTAGGATCTAATAAGGGTTGTTATACTAAGGAGAAAGTTTGTTATCTTTTTTCTGTTGTTTCAAGAACATTGTAATCTTTTTTGTTCACAACATCTTAGTGTGTGTCTAAAGCATCCCCTTAGGTTCTAAAATGACTTTGGCCTCCTCATCCAACTCTAGTAACTCAGTCTAGGCGGATACTATTTGTTCAATTACCTTCTTCAAGCAAGAGACATGAAATACTAGATTAATGCGTGTAGACTGAGCTAACTCTAGCTTGTATGCGACACTACCAATTTTTGGTAGGATCTAATAAGGGTTGTAATACTAAGGAGAAAGTTTGTTATCTTTTTTCTGTTGTTTCAAGAACATTGTCTTGTATGGTTGTAGGTGCATAAAGACACAAGCGGCCACTTTAAAATGCCTTTTTAAGTTTTTTCTATGGTGATAATTCGCTTGCTGCTTCATTCTGTTCTGTGTCATTGCCAAGTTCTCTCTTAGATTAGCTAGTACCCTCTGTAGGTATTGAACAACTTGAACCTTTGGTTGTACTTTTAAAGATGAGGTGATGGATGGGGGCTAGTACCCATACAGTGCCCCAAATGGAGACATTTTGGATAATGTATGGAAGTGTTATTCCACCATTCTGTTAGCGGTAGCCAATGAACCCATCTCTCATGTTTATCTAGTGCAAAACAACAGAGATAACCCTTTAGGCATTTTTTGACCACCTCTGTTTGCCTATCAGATTGAGGATGATCCGACGAGCTATAAGCCAATTGAGTACCCAAACATGCTAATAAATCAATTATAAATTTACTAGTAAAGATAGAATCATGATCACTTACTATGATCTTGGGAGTACCATGGAGCTTTCGAATTGTATCTAGAAAAGCAGATACTATTGTACCCGCTACAAATGGGTTTGATAAAACAAAAAAATAGGCATATTTGGTGACCATCCACAATTACTATGATGACATTTTTACCTTTTGACCTAGGCAACCTTGTTATGAAATCCATGGTAACCTCTTCCCACCTTTGGTTAGGAATAGATAAGGGTTGTAGAAGACCTGGGATCGTAATTGTCTCACCCTTGTTTTGTTGGCACACCATGCATTCAACTACAAAATTTTGGATTTCCCCCTTGAGTCCTTTCCAAAAGAATTCTTGCTTGATTATATAAGTTTTCAAAAATCATGAATGCCCCGTTATTGGAGATGCATGGAGCTCCATTAGATCTTGTGCTTGAGGGTAGAATTCTTGCACAGGGACAACCTATCTTTTTACCATAGGGCATTCCCTTTCCACACAATTTTTTTGGAGACACTAGAATCTCGTTGGAGCTTTTGAATAAAAACTTGTATCAATGTCATTCTCCCATTTGAATTTCACCTCATGCGCCCAATTTGCTTGCCATATGGACATTGCACATAACGATACCTCTGTAGACATATCCCTCCTAGATGCATCTACTACTACATATCCTTATATATATTTCAAAGTCATCCCAACATTTTGGTCACTCATTTTTTTTGTTCTTTGGATGACAACCTTTGTTACAAGAAGTATTTTAGACTATCATAATTTGTTTTCATTTTAAAGTGTCTACCCATTAGATAAGGTCTCCATTGTTTGATTGCATGAAGAATAAACATCATCTCCTTCTCATAGATATATATTAGTAAATTCTTGTCTTTTTGTTGATGGCTCTCAAATGCAATGGGTCCTCTTTGTTCCCTGAGTACTGCCCCTATTCCATAACCTGATGCATCATATTCAACAATGTAAGTTTTTAAAATATTTGGGGTAGCCAAAACCAGATTGGTGCACATGGCCTCCTTTAGCTTTCTCAAATGCCTTGGTGGTGTTAGGAAAAATACATCCTACAGTGCAAGTAAAAATGCGGAATAAAAACAAGTTACAAAACATGAAATTAGAGGGAACACATTATACAAGATGTACGTAAAAACCTTGCAATGTGCAAGGAAAAACCATGGGGCAAATGACAGTTTTCAAACTTCAACTAATACTAACTCCTCTCTTACAACAACTCTTCTAGCAACTCCTTTCATAGTGCTAACAACCAAGCACTCAATGCTTACAACTAAAGCATTCAGGTGAGCCAAGCTAACATAGCCTCCAGGGTCTAACTTCCATACATGCAAGTCCAAGCTTGCATGGATCCTTAAGAGGAAACATAAGGACGACCCCCCAAAGGGATGATCAAATACAATGGAGAACTCATGCATTTATATCATTACAATAGAGAGAGAGAGTGAGAGAGAGAGATCATGGTGGCCCAACAAATTCGACACACTCCATGTGGGCACTAGTGAGCAATAATAAAATGTATGTTTTCATGAGAAAGGGTCAACAAAGCGGACCATCCACTTTAAACAAGATCCAAGCCACTTCCATGTGACTCCAAACATTGTCCCCCACTCCACATGTGAGGACAATCAACAACAACGAACTCGTCTTCTTCTGTGTGCACACCAAAGTCCAAAAGGTGTTGCAATCCCCTGTTGACTTTCTCCATATATGTGAACCATAGCTAACCTTGACCAATTATGCCACAAGACAAACTCCATATGACTACCAAGGACAAACCCATGTATGTGCCTTGGTGAAGTGTTATGCCCCACCCCCATCGCATCAACTTGATCACACTTGAATGACCCTCCATGAGCCTTGCCACATCACCAGTCAGCGACATTATCCGCATGGCACATCACTTGCATGGCACATCACTCGCATGCCATGTCACCATGATTAGTGATTATGAATAGTGAATTCACACCTAACATACTCCCAATTGAAGTCAATATACATTGGCTTTTACGGCAATTGAGTATTCTTCCATCTAGCTGTCCATCTACACCCACTGCTACCCTGATACAAACTCAGTAGAAGTTTTGTTGCACTACTAAAACTTCTTTGCCCTGACTGGTTTTGTCAACATTTGCTCTTCCATAGCAGATTGTAGTATATGAAGTGATTCTTCACTTCTCCATAGACCAATCCTCCATTCGAGATTCTGCTATGAACTGGCTCACAACTTCTACTCTATTGGAAGTATCCGGTCTAGTACACACCATGGCTTTTACGAGGCTTCCTACTCCCGATGAATCCAATACACATGACACAAGTCTTCTCTTCTCTAAGACACTCCTTGGAAGTCAACTCAAAATGCAAAAGTGGGGTATTTCCTTACTTTCCCGTTCTTGTGCATCTACATCCTTGGTTTGCTCCTCCATACCACCTCAATCTCATATGCCCTAACTAATTGAGCCATCACAACAATGATCATGTTGGGGCCTGCATCCAACATGTCATCAACACATAGCAACAATCTCTGCTAAACATTTTGGCTCTCCATGAAGGTATTGAAATTATTGTACTATATGTGCGACGTCTGCACCAACCCGTATATTGATTTCTTCAATCTACAAACCAACTCTTTGCCTCATCCTTGTAGCCCTTAGGCTAATCCATCTCTTCTAGAGAGATCACCATGTAGGAATCATGCTGCTTCAATTCTTGAACAACAACACGTGTAAGTAGCGCTCTTGATAGGAGTCAAAAGATCTTATAGAATTCAATACCAGACTTCTCCGCATAGCTTCTAGCTATCAACCATGTCCAAGCATGGCACAAGTTCAGTGGACCAACTAACAATTCTTGGGAAGTCGTCGCGCTACTCAGTGCATCATTGCACCTATCGAGTTTTCGACCCTGCATCTGAAATGCATCCTGCTCTACCAAAAGTTGCCAAAACCAACTCATGTGCCTGTAGTGTTACTCCATGCATCGGTCTACCTGGCCAACATTGCAACCATATGCACAACACTGCAGCACCCTAAGTTATATGGTCAACACTGACCTTATCCTTCTGGGAACACCATATCTGACTTGTTCGTCTTCTTTTTGAACTACTTCAAACCTGTGCAATTTCAGGTTTCTTTTGTACCTCCTTCCTTTGCATGGTTTTTTTTTCTTTCAACATCTCTGGCTAATAATCATGTGGTTAGTAGGATACCACAACATATAGCCCTTGACTTTTTTTTTCACCATAGTCGAGAAACACAACAAGGTCATGCCTTGTCCTCATCCTTCATCTTCACCAATGGAGACTGGCTTGCTCAAGCTGTACAATTGCTTCTACAACAATAACACTGTGTTTGCTGACCGTCTGCCAAATCTTTTTCAGCTTCTCCAACGCTCCGTGGTCTTCTCCTCAACAACATTGAAGAGAACAAAATCTTCACCAAGAGATCCTCCATCTTGTTCCATACAGAGAACTTCCTGCCATAAAACTTTTTTGTCCTTCACATCTTGAACTTGGTTTCTCCTCTTGTCACAGTAGCTCCCACTTGCACAAGTCAACCTTTCAACAAAAAACATTCACAAATAAGAGTTTTTCACTATGGCTTTGATACTAGATGTTAGGAAAAATACATCCTACGGTGCAAGTAAAAACGCGGAATAAAAACAAGCTACAAAACATGAGACAAGAGGGAACACATTACACAAGATGTACGTGGAAACCTTGCAATGTGCAAGGAAAAACCATGGGGCAAATGACAGCTTTCAGACTTCAATTAACATTAGCAACTCTTCTCTTACAACTCCTCCAACTCCTTTCATAGTGTTAACAACCACGCAGTCAATGCTTACAACCAAAGCATTCAGGTAAGCCAAGCTAACACAACCTCCAGGGTCTTACCTCCATACATGCAAGTCCAAGCTTGCATGGATCCTCAAGAGGAAACATAAGGATGACCCCTCAAAGGGATGATCAAATACAATGGAGAACTCATGCATTTATAGCATCACAATAGAGAGAGAGTGAGGGAGAGAGAAACATCATGGTGGCCCAACAAATTTGTCACACTCCATGTGGGCTCTAGTGATCAATAGTAAAATGTATGTCTTCATGTGCAAGGGTCAACAAAGTGCACCATCCACTTTAGACAAGATCCAAGCCACTTCCATGTGACTCCAAACATTGTCTCCCACTCCACATGTGAAGACAATTATAAACAATAAACTCTTGTCTTCTTCTTCCATATGCACACCAAAGTCCCAAAGGTGTTGCAATCATCTTTTGACTTTCTCCACACATGTGAACCATGGGGTCCTTTAAGAATTCGACCCATACCTAACTTTGACCAATTATGCCACAAGACAAACCCCATGTGACTACCAAGGACAAACCCATGTGCCTTGGTGGAGTGATATGTTCCACTCCCATCACATTTGAATGACCCTCCATGGGCCCTGGCACATCACTAATTAACCACAACACTTGCATGCCACATCACATGCCATATCACTTGCATGCACATCACTCGCATGCCACGTCACTATGAATAGTGACCTTGAATAGTAACCTATGAATAATGACTATGAACAGTGACTTCACACCTAATAGGGGGTAGCTTTGTTCTTGTGGAAGGAGTCCAACAAAATTGTGAGTGGTGTTGCTATGCTACCGTAATTCTTTCTGAAACGACGATAGTAACCTATCAACACTAAGAAGCCCTAGAGATTCTTGAGGGTTTCTGGAACGTGCCATTCTATCATGGCCTTGATCTTGTGAGGGTCTACTTTGACGCCTTTATGTGAAGCCATATGACCCAAGTGCTCCATCTCTTTTACTCCAAAAGCATACTTGGAAGGCTTTGTGTGAAGTTGATGTTGTTCCTACTTGATTCACATGCTGCAAGTGTTCTTCCCATGTCTTATTGTATATTAGTAAGTCATTAAAAAATACCTAGACAAATTTTTATGGACAAGGTCGAAAGACAGTGTTCGTCAAACTCTGAAATGTAGATGGTGCATTTGTGTGACCAAAACGCATAACCAAAAATTCATAATGGTCCTCGTGAGTTTTGAAAGTTGTTTTATATATATTTTCTTTTTTAATCCGAATTTGATGGTAACCTAATTGAAGATCCAGTTTCGTAAAGTAGATAACACCATGTAACTCTTCTAGCAAATCATCAATGGCAACAATAGGGAACGTATCTTTGATATTATACTGGTTGAGTTCTCTATAAGTAGGGCACATCCTCCGAGTATCATCTTTCTTACTCACCATTGCTATTGGGGATGAATATGCACTTTGGCTATGTTTGATGATACTAGCCTCCACTTCTTGTACCATCTTTTCAATCTCTATTATGGACATATGGCTACCTGTATGGTCTAATGTTTGGCGGTTGACTACTAGGCAACAATCGAATGGCATGATCGTGTTACCTTTTTGGTGGGAGTCCTTTTGGTATTGCTCAAAAAATGACTAAATTGTTAACATCAATCTTCTTTAAATAAAGTTGCGTAGACATCTTTGTTGGTTGTACTTCTAAGGGAAACAATTGTTCTACGAGTCCTGCCCCCTTTTTTGAGAATCTTTTGCATTTGTTGAGAAGTGATTGGCTGTAAAGACTTTGCATGCGATCCATGCAACTCAAATGTCATGCCATCAGATTGAAAATACATGAACAACCCTTGGAAATTCATATTTATTGTTCCCAAGGTTGTGAGCCATTGCACTCTTAAAATGATGTTTGCCCCACCCATGGGAATAGCAAACATAGGAGAGTTTAGTTTGTAATATCCCATGGAAATTTTGACGCTGTGGCGTTTCCCCAAACAATTGATTGTGGCATCATTTGCAATCATGACTTGAATTTTTGGAGCTAGATAAACAAAACATTTTAAGCGTGCTACCAACTTATTGTTGATGAAGCTGTGTACTTCCTGAGTTAGTCAACAACTGTAACCTTGTGTTTCTTTAGGAAACCCACTACCTTAAGGGTTTGTAGGGTGCTAATGCCTGAAAATGCATGACACGAGATGGTTGGGTATCTTCTAATTCCTCCTACCCACCCTCACCCTTATTTGCTTCTTCCTCATCCTGTTTTTCTTCATTAGCACTGTCAATGCAAAATAATATCTTCTCAACACATTTGTGTCGTTTGTTGTATTTGCCGTTACAGTTAAAACATAACCAATTTACTAGTTTATCTTCAATTTGTTGAGGAGTCAATCTGGGAGGTTGAGGGAATGATTGTGCTGGAGTAATGTGTTGCATCCCAGAAGTGAATGCTGATCGTTTGACCAGATCTCTTTCCTTTGCCCTACGTGTGAAGACCATGGACTTTGATATGGAATTTTGGATTAAACATGTGAACATCAAGTTGGAATCTATCCTTGAGCCCACTTAGGAATACGTCATTCAGGGTTTTCTTTGTGATGTCCTCCATGCATAAAGGTAGGTTTTGGAATTGTTGAATATGATCTTTGACAATTTCTATTTGTTGTGGTTTTGCTAACTTGTTCAAATCGTTCTCTATTACATTGTTGCAGTAGTTTATCTGCAGCTCATCAGTCAACATTGACCAGGTAACAATAAGATCCTTCTTTTTGTTTTGAGCTTATAACCATCTATACCAAATGAACTGCTTTGATTCCAAATATAGAGATGCCATGACCACCTTCTGTGTGCATGGGCTTTGATGTAAGTCAAATAATTTTTCCACTCAATTGATCCATGTGATTGGATTCTTACCATCAAACTTGTGCATGCCCACTTTGAGTAGCATGTTC
Organism: Torreya grandis; assembly: GCA_037957365.1. Lineage (NCBI taxonomy): Eukaryota > Viridiplantae > Streptophyta > Pinopsida > Cupressales > Taxaceae > Torreya > Torreya grandis. The sequence continues at coordinate 1,745,917 of JARHVA010002486.1, forward strand.
TGCAACCATGTATTTGAACTTGGGATTGTTTTCGCTGGGAGAACTTGAGTGGCCCAATGGAGAATTATTGGGCAGTTGTTTGCATATTAGCCATGAGAGTTTCCAATGTTGCATTGTTGCTGTGCAAGTTTCCTTTCACTATGTCCAAGTCACCATTGACTGCATCTAGATATTTTTTAACCATGCTTTGCACATCTCCTTGGTCTTGGTTAACCAACCTAGAAACCCTTGTATCAGAAGTTTTAGACTCCATTTCTTTCTTGCTAGGTGTTTTTCTTGGAGTGGCATGCCCTTTTTTACAGCCTTTAGTGTTTGGACCGGCCATACACAACCTCTAGGGTGTAGGGTTTGGGAGTGTACCAGAGGCTTATACCATTGAAATTGTCTCGTTGAGACAAATCCAATGACTTTTGGATAAGGGTGCAATTTTTTTTCCAGACTTATTTTATTTTATGTAAAAAAAACTTGAGCAATATTGTGTTGATAGAAAAAACACATTTCTTTTGAATCACAAGTTATGTTTTTTCAATCTTTCAGCTTATAGAACAACCGCTACACTAGATCTGAAAAATTGTGCCACAAAACCTTGCCCAAATCAAAGCTCTGATATCACTTGTAATGAAATTAATTAGATAGATCAATTCAATTAAAAAAAATGGATGCAAATATAATTATCAAGGACAAAGCAACAACAATATATTGCAATAATTAAGAGCAGAATAGAGCACATCCACATCAAAAGTTGACAACAAAGTTGAATACTAGAAATATAAGATTGAGCCACTTCGAACGGGCAACCTCCACAACCATGCAAAAAGAACATAATTCATAATATGATGATTAGGAATTAACCACTACCTCCTATATATACCCTACTTAGGCTATGGCTATTCCATAGCGCCTCCCCTCCCCGCCCCTAGTAACAATATGAGTTGTGACATGATAAGGTAAAAAGTTATGTTAGCTATAGATTGGCCACAAATATCCCCATACACGCTACAGGTTAATGGCATAGCATACTTCAAACTTTTATGTTTTTTTTTTTTTTTTGACTTTTACTTATTCCTTATAAGTTATTCATATGCACTTTATTAACTTGCCATTGTTAGTATTATACAAGGCTGACTTAGGGATCACTATTTTTCATGTTGAATTTCATGCATCTCCCAAGGATGTCACAAGCCGACAACTATTGGACCATTACACGTACCAACATCTATTGCGCTAGTTGCCCATCACTCATCAATTCTTTAAAGGGTTGCTGTTTGTTGGTTGTGCACAGAAAATTCAGAAACCATTGTTTAGTAAGGCCATTACATTTTGGGTATGTATTTTGCTTTTATCTAAGGTTATATGGTGTCTAATAACCATAGCCCTCATAAGATGAAGGGGTTTTACCATTTTTTATTCTTAAAGCTGTCATTTACTTTGTCATGATTAGAAATAAATAGATGTGACATAAGGTCCTAATGCTTTTCTTTCAATTTAATAGACCTTTTAATTCAATGGTCTTAAAAATCCTAACTAATAATATAATGTTAAGACCATAAATGTTTGTTCTTTTTGTTTGTAAGGTTGGCAAGTGTAGGAAGCACATTTATCGGGCATTGGATTCATAAAGCAAAGGGATTTGATTTTTTTTTCCTTTTAGTATTTTGATATTGTTTGCTGCTATTTCTTATAGAATCTAACCCAGTGTTTCTGCCGTTCCTTGAATTGAGCATCTCTGTTCCAATATTCCCATATTTAAAGTTTTATTCATTTTCGTTTCTGATTCTTCATGCAACATGGGACTTCTATACATCACACCATAATGCTATTGGTACAGGTTGACTTATTTTCTACTAGTCAAACTCTTACCTCTAGTGTAACTATTATTAAGGCATGGTTAAACTGCTATGCTATTAGGAAATTAACCAAGATTTGCTAGAATAACTTTGAAAACTATAAAACAAATGAATGCAAAATGAATCAATAATACTTCAAGAATGAATCAAGCCACAAATTGTGAGACGAGAGTTGACACGTGAGGAAACTGTTAAACGGAGAAAAATCCCACAATTTATTAGAAGTTTTGTAAACAATTGATCTCCAAGTACAATATCAAGTAGAAATAGAGAAGAGTGGCCTCAAGTCAAAAAGAGGCATCACAAGAGTGCTAGAACAAGATGATTGTTGAAGAGAGGAGACGGATCTTTAAATAGAGCAAGGGAAAGGATGAGGGAGTTACAAGAATCCCATCATGACTTTACAAGGCCTCTTTAGTGTGTGCCAAATGTCTTATGTCTAAGAAAGTGGAGGGAAGTTTGTGACATGTGGGAGGAGTTACTTGTGCAAGTAACTCCCAAATCCTACAAGTGGACAAGAGAGGTGATAGACATCTCATAAATCCGGGATAAAGTGCATTTATAATAATAATAAATACACACCTTAAAAAGATTTAAGATAAGCTTAAAGGACTAAAAGAACTCAAATAAGATTAATCTCCAACACTCTTTAAGCTTAATTTGGACTTACAAAAGTGGAGAAAACCTTTTACAAACAAAGATGGGAGTTGAAATACATAATACTTCTAAATATAAACTTCTTTCAAGAGGAATTACAATAAATGAGAAATAAAGAAAATAAGTTGTCATAAAAAGTTGCAAGGATGAAGGTGTGATTATCAACAATCTCCAAGAAGTCTCTTTGGACAAGATGAACAATCCGTCATGGACATGGACCAACAAGAAGGAGATGACAAAGATGATTAACTATACGTGCAAAATAAACAAGCTAACACCAATCTTTCATGTTAAGTAAACAATATGTCATAAAATGATCTATATACATGATGTAATAAAAGTAGATTTAATAAAGACAAATTGAGTTAAAGACAACTTCTATTAGAAAGTGAGAAATCTTGCACAAAAAGTTGGTTAAATTGAGCTTTAACAAAGCATATTTCCTTTGCAACATAAAAGCAAGTAAGGTATAAGAAGACGAGTTTATCAAAAGGGAGACAGAAGGTGTGTTGCTTGCAAAAGATATTTGACATGAAGCAATAGAAGAAGTATCACATGAAGACACATCAAAGTCTCTAGAAGATTCATTATGTTTAGGTGTCCAAATTGTTTTAACTTTAGAATTATGTGTATTAGTGATTTTCCAACAATGCAAAGTGTCATGAATGAATTTACCACAAGATTTACATGGATGTTATTTCCAACATTTATAGAGAGGATGCCAATGTTTTCTACATTGCTCACAAGTTTTATCATTTTTAACCAAAGATTGAACATGACAAATATTATAATCAAAAGTTGTATGCTAATTACGAGCACTATTGTGCAAAGTCCTTCGGTGCCGAGGACAATAAGACTTCAAGTTACTCGGAGAAGCATTACAACTGAGCCCTACATGAGTTGCGTTAGAATTAAGCAAAATAGGTTCAACAATGCTGCAATCCTGTTCATCAAGACCACCACCTGAGTAACCCATAGATTGCGTGATTTTGAAGCCAAGGTTAGTAGAAGGATTGTGCAAAGGAATTTGTTTAGAAGCACATTTAAGTTCATCAGTAGAGGCATGATCATGATCATGGGCAAAAGACGCAATTTTTGCATTGAGTGCGTCAAAAAAAGTTTGCAGCCTCCATTTGTGCATTAAAAGAGTTTTGCAAGTCAAAAAAAGTTTGCATAGTCTCCATTTGTGCATTAAAAGAGTTTTGCAAAGCACTAATAGTCATATTTTGACATTGAAGTTGATGTTCAAGACCATTAATTCCATCATTTTGAAAAGTAATTTTTTCCGTGAAAAATTTAAATGCTAAAACATTGCTAGTTTAAATGCCATTAAAAGCAACTAAGCAAGATTAATTTTCAAATTAAAGAAATCCTTTTAAATAAACGTCAATGAAAGAGACGTGGTAATGTCAAAGTTGATTGAAACCAACTTATAACCAAAACTATTTGCAAAAAATATTGAGAATGCCTTAATTAGCAAAGAAAGGACTTATGAAATTAAAGCATTAAAAAAATTAGATGCTAAAGACAAACAACATATTAAAAGAGTGTTTAGGATTTATGGATATTTGAATGTCATTAAAAGCTTTACTTAAAAAACATTAAAATTTAAAAGCTTTACTTAAAAGCTCTTTCACGGAATGAAAAAGAAATTAAGGACTTTCATATTTTTCCTTTTTGAAAAAAAGATTCTCCTTTAGAATATTTTTCAAGATCTGCCCCCCTTCTTTTTTGGATAGATGATGGCTTTTGACCGGAGCTTGAACCGGTTTGGGACACAATTGGGGGCCCAAATCCCCAAGTAAAATCACATCTATAACCAACTACCTCAAGAGTATTAAACAGCCATTAACGGTCCCGAGAATGCAACAATGGCCACAACCGGCCTCATATGCCTTTCTAGAGATTTGAACTTGGGTGGGGCTTGAAACAATCAAGCCACTTAACCAACTCACCCACATCTCATTAGCTCAAGATCCATTTTTTTGTTTTATACGAGGAAAAAAAATTAAAGGCACAAAATAGATGAAGCCATGGAGAATAAACTCATAAGATGACAAAACTCAACATGTCAAGACTTCTTTTTTTAAATGTTTAAAAGACACTCGTCATATAATAAAAAAATTGTTTTGTGATTTTTGTTTCTTGAAAAGGCAACAATTTTAAGATCATATTATTTCCTTGCCATTTATGAAAACAATGAAAACGCCATATTCTTTTGAATATTAATTGCTTTAAAGTTGAAATTGGAATAATGTTCCAAAGAAAGAAAGAGCTATAAAAAATTATCACTTAGAGTTGAAGCGCTAAAAACTAGTAAGAAAAGTTCAAAGATCACATACCAAAAAAAACTCAAGTGATATCTAGATATAAAAAAGACTGGTAAATGTAATGTGTTGAAAAGGAATGTTTAACGGAGCGCTTAGATCCTAAAGTCTAAAATGCTGCGCTAAGCTAAAGTCTGAGCAAAGACACAGGAATATAACCTGAGGAAAACATGCAGAAGACAGAGCAGGTTACTGAAATAAAAGGTTGCAAGGTAAGATGAAAACACCGAATCCCAGGTAGAACGCACTTGGCAGAAAGACCAAAAGGCGCTGGGAATTATAACCAACAAGAGGTAAATAATGGCGCTTATACAAGGGTGAGCTGCAGAGAGGTCTGAGAGAAAAAGAAGACACCAATGCCTCACTAAAGGCAGGAGCTAGCATAGAGAGAATACAAAAGTAGAGATGCACATTGCTTCAAACAACAAGAAAATTGAGAAGGAAAACCAGAACACTGCTCAATATAATGAAATAAAAAAACTAAAGCGCTTAAGGCTAGGCAAGAGGTGAAGTGCAAAAGGCAAGAAAAAACACAGGAGGTGTTCAAAAGAACAGAGAGAAGATATAGAAATAGAGGTAAAACAAATAGGGTAAGAAGGGAGACAAACACGACTCACAGAATAGTGAAAACCTGAACAAAAACTTAGAACTATAAGAAGCAAAAGAATTACAGTCTAAATTAAATTGTTTATTGTTGATTTTTTAAAATATATATGAACTTGCCACTAAAAAATGGAAAAAGGAATGGAGTCTAAAACAGGAAAAGTTCCAGAATGAACCAATATAGAGGAAAAAAAAAAAGGTATGTACCTTAAGGAGAAATGTAGCTGAAACAAGCAAAGTCAGCCACACAAGCCTCCTTGGTAGCAACCTTGAGGAGAAAAGTAGCTGAAACAAGTAAAGTCAGTCACACAAGCCTCCTTGGTAGCAACTTGAAAATAAGGTTAGAAGACAAATATGCATAAAAGAATGAAAAGAGTTATGCTAAAGATGGAGATGGATTTGAAAAACAATGGCAAGTTGAAGAACCCTTGTAAAAAAAATTCAAAATTTCCTCCAAAGTGCTTGTACAACTCATGATTGAATGTTAAAATAACACAACGTTCTAAAACTATATTAGGAAATTAACCAAGATCGCTAAAATAACTTTGAAAACCATAAATCAAATAAATGCAAAGTGAAGTGATAATACCTCAAGAATGAATGAAGCCACAAAATGTGAGATGAGAGTTGACAAGTAGGGATCTCCAAGTAAACAATTAGAAGACTTGTAATCAATTGATCTCCAAGTATAATGTCAAGTAGAAATAGAGAAGAGTGGCCTCAAGCCAAAAGAGACATCACAAGAATGCTAGAGCAAGATGGTGGTTGAAGAGAGGAGGAGAGGGTTCTTTAAATAGAGCAAGAGGAAGGATGAGGGAGTTACAAAAATTTCATAATGAGCTTATAAGGCCTCCTTAGTGTGTGCCAAATGTCATATTCCTAAAATGGAGGGAAGTGTGTGACATGTGGGAGGAGTTACTTGTGTAAGTAACTCCCAAATCCTACAAGTGGACAAGAGAGATGAGAGACACGTCATAAATCTAAGATAAAGTGCATTTATAGTAACAATAAATGCACACCTAAAAGAGACTTGGGATCAGCCTAAATGCTTAAATTAACCCAAATAAGGTTAATCTCCAACATATGCATAGGCTTTTTGTGCCACCCTCTAGTTGACCTTCGTGCTAGCCATGATTGTGACAGTTCTAATCCACCATGATGGAACATATAACTTTGAATACAAATTACATGCTTCATAATTCATGACAAAGTGCAATAATACATTCATAAAGAAATGATGACAAGAATAACAATTTGTCTTTGTTTACTTTGCATTTATTCTCCACCAACCAGCAAACAGTAATGTTATAGGTGGGATCCTTACTACATAGCAGCTATGCAGCCATCTAGAATAAGGGAAAGGACTTTTTGTGTCCATTAGAATCTATTTTCCTGTCCCCCCCAAAAGTCTGTTTACAGTGTGTGTGTCTGAAGCATAGATACGAGGCTTGGGGAGTCCAGGCGAGGACTTACTGATCTAAGTCTAAGTCGCCCTTGGTGTTGCTGCAAATTAGGTTCACTGACCTGGTGTGAGTCCTGAGGGCAGACTCTCAGAATGCCTTCTTTTTTCAAAAACATTTTTTTTAAAAATTCCGGCCTGCAATAGTAAAATATATGTAGGATAGTTGCAGGAGGTTGTGTGTATTATTCAAAATGTGTTTACTACCATTCTTCAATTGAACCTCTCTACAGGGTGCTCTGAGATTGATATAGGAAATGGATGGCATTGTATGGTTGTGGCGTTCACAACTACAATTACCAGATCTCCTTATCTGCATTTCAAACTTGACACCCATTGCCTTTCATTGGACCTTGTCTTGTTTGTATTTTTTTGTTGAATAATTTCAATGCATTCTGTAAGCCTTTGAAAGACGTGTAACTGATTAGGAGTCTACACAAATCCCGATTTGCCTCAGACACCGTGCACCTTATTATGATATGGACTTGTGTTAAACTTAAACCTGCAAGGCTGAATGCAAATAAAACAGAAACAAATCTTGCATGATAAATGGCATAATTTGTTAAAAAAATATGAATTGCCATGCATAGCCTACAATCATTCCATTCCATTCAAAACAAAAATTCTTTAGTAAAAAAAAGAAAAAGGAAAGATAATCATAAAAAGGCCACTTAAGCCTTAAAACACCCAATAAATATTTTCAACACTCCTTTGACTTATCCATTTCACTCTTTCACCCTCGCCCACTTTCATTCTGATTTTTATTTTTGCATAAAAGTTGAAGGAGCTGATCGTTATTTGCGAGGGATGGATGTGCATTATTTACTTACGTCTTGTATATAATTGGGTACGGTAGATGTAATTATTTGAAGTTGATTTAATATGGAACACATATTAATAATCTGCACCCCACCTCACCAACAAAATTCATTTTGAAATGATTTCTTAAGGTTATTGAGTTTTGTCAAGTTCTGGTTGTTTTTCACTGAGTCCGGGTCTGAATAAAGAATTGGCATGCTGAGGTTTTGCCGTGTCCGAGTTTGGTGACTATGGTCTGAAGCGACATTCATGTACCACAAACATATATGCATAGAAATGACTTAATCATCACTTTAATGCAATGTTCTTTATGGCATATGGCTTATGCTTATGCATTGAGGACATCATAATTATTCACGACACCATCAAGTATGAAACCGTTTGGCAATATTTGCTCACATTCATCCGTTTTTTTACCATGGATTCATCATATCAAACATAGGAAACACTATAATCGATTGTAAAAGCTCTTTGAAGAATTACAAGTCATTATCACATCAATGGGAAACCAGTATTTGGCAATTAACTATCTTTAGCTAAAGTGACTTCAGCCATTACAATGATTTTTAGCATCGGGCAACCCATGTGCTAGCCTGTAATCAGCCATATCATGTGAAACAAGCTGTCTGCATCAGCAAATTAATTTCTTGAAATCTCTAATGTGAAGTGCAATTTGCCTTCTGAAATGACCTGCTGGCCTCTCCTTTTCAAATATGTCTTTCGATTCTGAGAGTGACAATTTTTGAATGTGCAGCCAATGCTGACTCTCTTGAAATTTCTGACTTATGCAACATGAATATTAGTATATGAATTGCTTCACTTGCAAGTGAAGTTGCCTTGCAATTATTTTGTTCTGTAAGGAGGGTTGGGCAATTTATATATCCATGCGTAATGCATATATACATGTTTGTACAAACCAGCCTAAAACCTGTCATCTAGGCACTCATCCTATATGGGTAGGAGGAGTTATCAATTATGGGGGTGTTCCATGGGGCATGTATAGCTTCTTTATGAGTGTTGAATGGCCCAAGGTGGCTGCCTAATTATTAGTTATTTTCGTTAATGTCCCAAGGTGGTCTACCAAGTATTAATTATGTTCCTTCACGCTTTCATCATAGCTTTTCATTACCTCATATGCTAACTGTATATTTAATGATGGTAACTCACAACTTCTTACTTATTGAGGCTGTGTCACTTCTACCATTTTAAACAAAACTAAAATTTTGTTAAGTCTTCATTAGACTTTATTAGGGTGGGTGTGATAAGATCCTGATCATAGCTATGAGACATCAAGTCAGTCGTAAAACTCCTCGAGTCCAAGTGGCGAGCGATTCAGGAGTAAATATGAATCAATTACCCATGTTTCTGTGAGACTCCTAGCTTTAATGGAAATATTCAAGTTTCAGCAAGATTTTCCAAGTCTGAGCATCAGAATTGGCCACTTAAAATTACCCTAGAAAATAGATGAAAAAAACCATCATTTTCATTATAAATTTAAGGCTTTCACACTCCATATATTAGAGATATTGGAAAAAACCGTTTCAAAGTTTTTGAATCGACATTTTGGATCTCAACAGGAGATTCATTATCATTTTCATGTCAAACATCATTTGGAGTAGCTGAGCCCTTTGTTGAGTCAGAGGTATGGTGTATCGGTCTTACTAAGAGTCTTGTGACTATGATCCTGATAACGTGTTCCAAACTGTCAAGTGATCTTTTTGGGATTTTTTTTTTTGTAATATATTCATTGAAAATCACAGAACATGGCCAACTAACTACCTTTCAGTATTACGAGGCCTTATGTGTGGTCTTGAAGTATCAACGTGTACCCCCTTAACATTTTCCATCACAAGAAAGGACTATAACTGGCTAGATTGCATATTGATAATATTGAAGAAGATGAAACCAGAGAGAGGAGGGAAAGATCATAAATGGGATATCTTTCAAGTGCAATGCAAATCTGATTTTGTTCATGAACTACATTGCAAATACTAGTGTTTATTGTGTTCTAATGTTATAACATATTTTATTGACATATAGAAGGAAATGGCTCAATAAAGGAATGCAATGGAATTGTCATGTGCACCTCTTTTACTATTGGTATTATTATTAATGATGACATTTTATATAAAGATAGTTGTTTGACTAGTAATCAACATGCATACATCCTTAATCAAGCACTAATGGAACACAAGCATTGATTTTTCACCGTGTATCGACCCACCATGACCACACCATTAGGGAAGGGATTGCTATCATTACCAATAAAAATTCTCATGGAAGGATTGCCCCTATAGTCAGTACTACCTGATGATTATGAAACCTCAAGTGTTTGAAGTAACTTACTTCATGCTTCTAAATATTATTTGTACTACTATGAATATAATGCATAATACTGTGGGGCATGATGGCTATCCTTAATTTCTTAGATACTGCACCAAGTTTTGCCTAAATTAAAATTAGGGCATGTGTCCTGGGGATGAACTTCCCCTATTCTCTTTGCTATATTTTTATCTGTATGCAAGAAGAACTACACACTAAAACTTGTTCAACATATATGCAAGAAGAACCACACACTAAACCTTGTTCAACATATATGCAATATACACGCAAGAAACCGCATATTATACCATGCACATATATGCTAAATGGCTGTAAAGAATAAATATTTGGAATTCTTTTGGTAATGTAATCACCATTTTCAAAATGGTGTCTGTAGGTACATATGGCAAAGGTGTGAGCTAAGAGGTTAAGGAAATTTCATTTGAGCAGCATGAGCCAAAATAACGATTTTACTGTTCTATGCATATTGCATAGCTTCAACCCGAATTTGGCCAACTGGGCTTATGCAATGCTGATTATAATAGGAAAATCACCAAACTAAGCTGTCTTGGTGAGGACCTTCTCTAAGGTATCTTTAGATTGTCAGAGATAGTTGCAAAATTCTATGACGCACAATTTAGTTGGCAGTGATTAGTTTCCTTTGAGGGACACATGCAAAATTACTTTTTTAGGAAGATACCACCCTGCTCAGTATGGGGAGGCTGTGATTTTTTAGACAAGAGCCAACTTTGATTGGCTTAGAAGTGTTGAATTTTTATACAATAACCTTAAGTGGTTTGGAAGGACGTCAATTCTTTAACTATTGGGGTGCAGTCCAGGTGCTTTCTTTCCTTTCCTAAGTAGGGAGATATTTTCTTTGTAATCAGAATGCTCGGTTGATATAATAATATGTTCTTTGCAGTAATTTAAGATGATGAAAACAACAAAAAATCTAATTGTTCTGAAAGGTGCATTCCAGGCATGAATATGAAAGGCATAAGTTAGACAATGCAGAACTTATCAGACAAAGACAACAGATTTTCATGTATCAAAATGGATGGTTACGAGGAGAAATACAGATTAGATGCATTCTTTGATCATGAAATGACCTGAACATTCTTGTTGAAAGAGGGTGATTTTCCTTATTTGGCCAAAAAAGTACTGTAATTCCTTCCTCACGCAAGCAGCTATTTACCTTCTTGTTATTGAAATGGAGTCTTCTTTGAAGTTGTCTTCATATTGGAATGAGTGCAGCTTTAGGAACCCTGAAATGCTGCTCTCATTGATGAGTTTTCGCTTCTAATTCCATATTTGCAGATAAGCACAAACATGTCGCATGCCATTGTTGATTTGTTTGGCTGATTATTTATAACCCCCCTTCATTAATTTCAGTCAATCATATTTCATTTTATCTTGATTAGAGTGCTTCTGGATGTCAGTTCATCTCATCTCATAATGCTTGTTTCCTTGGGTGGCTGCCTTTGTGGTACTTGACACCCTTTGGATTTCTTCTTACCAATATGTAGCTTCTTTACACCCTATTCATACTAGGAACAAGCTAAAGGGCAACAAAAAACGTCCCATAGTTAACTCCCCCAAACTGACATCAGGCATTCCCTTTCCGTTAAATTAAATGTTGTTTACAGTGAATGGGTGCATAGCAATGGATGTGTACCGGGCTATGGCTTGAAATGAGTATGGTGCCACCCAACAACATTGGATTCTGCTGCCACCTTATGCCTGTGTACGTTGACCAAAACTTACATGCTGTCTTGAGGAGAAAGCTATTGATTTTTAATTTGTTGACAGTTTTCCTGCAAACGACTTGTCTGGAGGATTTTAAATTTAATTTGAGGTCCATTGAAGACATCTGGATTTGAGGCTTTTGATGTCACATAAAACAGAAAATACGAAGACAGAGATGGCAGTTTCATGTGAGTTTGAAGTAGAGCATGGTTGAAAACTATTTGGGACATGTATGGGCTTATTAACATTTAAGTACTTTATTTCCATGCTTGTGGCCGTAATGATCTTTGGATTACTTGAGTTGAGCTTTTGGTAGGTATACTGTAAACGGTTGTCAACCATGACCATCATTAGGTTGGCATTTTTATAACTAATGATGTGTTTTAGTTCTGTGTTAGCAGTGGCCGGTTTGGCAATTTTCCTGCTGATGTGACGGGACTTATTATATTATGACAGCAAAAGACCAGTAGTATATATGCTGGCAATCTTATATGAGAGGATAAAACCATTTGATAATACTGGATCATAATATGCCATGTACTAAGACTAGAGGGTTGAATATGGCATTAAAAAGTTGGAAAATTCATTGCCCCATGAAGCTGGCACACGGCACATGGAACCAAGGGGTTTAACAATTAGGGCCTTATGGGTAAGAAGCGCATTTAAGTATTACAAGGACAAAATAAAATTTAACAGTGAAGTTCTTGGCAGGCATAATAATCTTGAATCAAAAGAATGTAAAGGGCTTATTGACAACAAATCTTGCAAACTGTAAAACATGGAATGCAGCATGGCCAATAAATTACATGAAGGTTGTGCAGTGTGTGCCAGGTGTGTATGATACTCCAACAAGCTGGAAGCAACTTTATTAAGCAAAACAATTTCTGAAAATTTTCTATAGTTTTCAGAAGGTGGTGGTAGGCTAGGGCCCCAACAACATATAACTAGCTCCTGGAATCCTTCGACATGTTCATAAAGGAAGCAATTATAATACTGAAGATTCCTAATCACTGTGCATCCAATGATTTTTTAGGTTTTACACGGACCCGGATTTATTTTAAGGAAGCAGATGACATTTTCAGCTAATAGAGACTTAAAATGACATTTTCAGCTAGTAGAGACTTAAATGGTACAAGGTTCTAGGGCTGATTCAAAATTTTTGATCACAGTTCAGAGGTACCATCTTTATGCCTTTGTGGGTGGTGATGAAATTAATCATTTTTTCCAATGGCCTAATTGTTTATGATAATGACAAATGTTTTTTTGTTTTCTTCCTGTAATTGAAACTGAAGAGGTTTTGGTTTTTATTGTTGTGTTTTGGGGTCTCTGGATTTTGGAGACTGGGTGAGATATTACAATCCGATTTGTACACAATGGAGCAAAGGAAACTAAAAAAGAGTTGCATTCATTTCATTCTCAGCATTGCAGCAAAACACAATCAGAATTCTTTGCTGTTATTCCATTATTTCTCTTCATTTATCTGAATTCCGCTATAAGTGGGATGAGACATAATAAAGAAATGAAGAAAACATGTGAATTCTGCCAATTATTTGTTTTTGGAATTTATATCCATTAGCAATAATTATCAAAATCTTCCAATAGGCCCTTTTTCACAATGTCACTTCTTATTCTTCACAGACATCTTCTGCAGTTCTCAAAAAATGCACGAAGATAATGATTTTACATGCAAGTTGCATGTTGAGTGTTGAGGTCTCCAGCATTTCAGCTAGAAAAAAAACTCTTCTATCTTTAGCTTTTTGGGTAGTGTACAAGTTTTTCATTATTGTTGTTTGCTTTGTTCTGCCACGGTTTCAAGTGCAGCTTATATCTTTATTGTTTTTTTCAATTATGGCAGTCAAAATATGATATTGAAGATGATGACCAAGAATGGCTAAGGAGTTTCCACAAGGGAAATGCTGAAATAAAAACCTCATTACAACTGACTGAAGATAAGTTTGAGGAGTTGATAGAATATTTTGAAAAGGAATCTGCTAAAGTTTCAGCAGATTGGATTGTTAGGTTTCCTGCACTGGATTCTTTAAGGGATTCCAAGGATAAATGGAACCCAAACAGTGATGCTGGAAAGAAAGAGCCAGTACTTTCATGTGGAAAAGCTAGTTCCATGCTTTCTAGTGTGCCTCAGACACCAGATTGCTCTATATGCAATGGTGGTGAAGATTCTGTTTCTAATTCCGTGAGTATATATTCCTTGTTTTTAATGGTTCTGCTTTGTTTGAACATTGCATTATGAAAGGTTTTAAAACTTATATTTTTTGGAAAGTTTGTAATGCAGAAATGAAAATTTAATATTGGAAACTATGTATTTTGATGTCTGTGGCAGGTTTACAGATGCAAGAGCTGTGGAATTTATGTCCATCATTCCTGTTATGGGATTCATGATCAGAAAAATGCTGCTAAAGCAGACAGGTTGCAAGTATCTGATTGGTATTGCAGAAAATGTGAAGCTTTTGGCAGTGCAAATGCTCATATATGGTAAGAAGAAATGAACTTGTGAATTGTTAACATTGGCTCATGTTGCCTTATGTGATAATTATGTTTATGTTTATGCTTTTAATTTATTAATTCCTAACTTTGGGGAAGATGATAAATCCGTTGTTATTTTTAACCATGGTTGCAAAGATCAGCTGATATTGAGAAAATAATAAGTTAAACAATTAATGATATATGCATGAAAATAATTGAATAAAGCTAGGAAAACTGCGTTAGGAAATTATCGGAACTCAACATTTCAGGCCTATGCTAGGCCCATCGTCAGGAGGAGATAATTCAATTTCGGAAAACTGCATTAGGAAATTATTGGAACCCAACGTTTCAGGCCTATGCTAGGCCCATCGTCAGGAAGAGATAGTTTTCCGTTAGGAAATTATTGGAACTCAACGTTTCAGGCCTATGCTAGGCCCATCGTCAGGAGGAGATAATCATCTCCTCCTGACGATGGGCCTAGCAGATTATCTCCTCCTGACGATGGGCCTAGCATAGGCCTGAAACGTTGAGTTCCAATAATTTCCTAACGCAGTTTTCAGAGCTTTATTCAATTAATATGTTTTAATTTAAATTTCCAGTCTTCACAAACATATTTGTTTAAATAAATATGTAATCTATTAGGATTTTACTTGAAAGTTAATGATTTGCTCGTAATGACAGAGAATAAATACAAGGGTTTGAATTCAGTCATTAAAGGGCCCTTACTTTTGTTATCCTTTATGCTTGATGTCCTCGGTCGTTACTCTTTCTCAGCATTCACTAGCTATTAGAGTTTTGGGGGAAAGGGAGCAAGGGAAGAATGGTGTCGGAGAAAAAAAAACTTAGAATTGATTTTAGAAGTTGTTAATTTGAATCTGGTTTCTTGCATTTTATTATTGTCACACCATCATCCGTTGGCTGTTGCAATATGCTGTACATTGGTTATATCTATATTTTGTATCATTCTTGTGGATTTGTCGTTACCATTTTAGACCTTTAAATTGTTACAATTTTTATCATAATGGCATACTAGTTTCATGCATTATTTTTATCTTTTTTAGAGCTATGGCTTGTTTTATGTTCTTCTAACAGCAGAGGAAACATTTTTGATTTCAGCTGTGCAATTTGTTGTAAAAATGGTGGTGCACTCAAACCGACAACAAATCCTGAGAAGTGGGCACATGTAGTCTGTGCATTGTATACAAATGAAACATTCTTTCTGGATAGTGATTCTATGGAGCCAATTGATGGTGTTTCTGCTGTGGAAGTGCGGTCAAGGAGACAAAAGCGTTTGTGCTGTTTTTGTGGTGCAAGGGTTGGTTCATGCGAGCGTTGCTCAGTGAATGGTTGTGGATCTGTGTTTCACATTTCGTGTGGTGTCAACCAGGGTGCCTACTTTGAGGTAGGCATCCAATCACTCCTTGTCTTCATATGTTTATCTCTTTCTCTTATGGTGTGAAAATTTTGCTTTACCAAAAGACTGATTGTACGCCTGTTTATTTTTAAGTAGTTGGAGTGACAACAGTTCTGGGTAGTCGCATGCCGACCATGTGAAAGATGGATGCATTGTGCAAAGCATTTGTGAAATGACTGTATTTCTTTTTCAGTTTTGATATTTAAAGTATATTAAACCCTTAATCTGATAACCTGTTCAAATTGTCTCCTAGATTTTCAATACCGTTGTCTGTTATTTAAAGTGTATTAAACCCTTAATCTGATAACCTGTTCAAGTTGTCTCCTAGATTTTCAATACCGTTGTCTGTTATTCTACCATCTTGTTTTGAAACAATCGGGACCTAATCTAAGCTAAAATGTTTTGGAACTGGTAAATATGCTCTGGTGATTTAGATCCTGTAAGACTCTAGATTTCAATAGGGGACAATGCTTTTGGGACTAAGGCACAGGATCGACTACTGATATGTCAACGGCTAGTGGTTGCCTTGGCTCAAGTGCGTAAAAAATATAACTGCTCACTATCTAGATGTTGCTTAGTCTCTGCTCTGGGTTTTAAACTTCATGTGGAGTCAACAATTTGCACTCTAAATTCAGATTAGTTGTTCATTTGGTGGTGCGGTTGGGGTTTCAGAAATGAAAGATAACTGCTTAGCAAACAACTACTATCACATTCTCTATACTAATCTCTCTACCACAGAGTATTAGAAAATAAAGACAGATGTATGTCATTACAAAAGAAGTGTTATTCATGCATGCCAGTGCTGCAAAACCTCCTGACCTCCAAATTTCAGAACATCCCTTCATCAATTGGATGAACCAGTATATATCCCTTCTAGGATGAATATTGTCTATTCATGCATATGCAACTGAATCTCCCAATCTCCAATCTGTATGGGCACTGACTTGCATGCCAAATCCTAACTGTTTGGTCGTGGTCTGTAACAGACAGCTATCTTCACTGCTCCTTTATTTAGATGAATACTACAACTGGCATGACCCACAGTCTTCTCCATTCTCTTCTACAGTGATGATAGACTCTAGCTCATGCCAAGACAAAAATAACCACTTTTGACTGATTCGACAGATACATAATCTGCCGTATGTTGTTGGAAACTTCTATGTAGTAAGTTTGTTCCTATCCTGCCAAGTATGTAGCAAGTTTGTTCCTATACTGCCAAGATTTTTCCTGCATAACACTGTTCTAACAGTATCTGATTCTAGAAAGAAAGATTCTGGATTAGAACTTTTCTACTCAATGGATGCACAAGTCTCATGTGGCTTATACTTAAGACTAAAATACTTTTCTAGTTTTGGCTTACGAGTGCCAGAGGTTATAAACATACCTTAGACCACTATATCGATTGAATTCCTATTTTGTTGAGTTGAACTCTTATTACTGTATTCGAATGAGGCTGGTGAAATTGAGATACTAATCGTATTACTGTTTTTTAATGAGGCTGGTGAAATTGAGTTACTGATCTTATTGCTGTTTTCTAATGAGGATGGTGAAATTAAATTACTAATTAGTTTTAGTAACATAAAATGCATTTTTATGATCTTAGTTTATATTTAGGGCGTAAAATGAAGTTATTGTATATTTTTTCCAGGAAAAAAAACTTTTAATTTAAATATGCAGTATATAGAACAAGGATAATTATGTGTCATCACAATGTCGTAGGATTTACCATGAATATTATCGCAGAGGTCATAATGGATGGAGGAATTATAAGAAATTTTGTCATGGGAGTTACGGAAAGTAACAAGTGAGTTATTACCTTAGGTGTCACGAGGGAGTTATTATCTTAGCCTTAGGTGTCATATCATAGGAGTTACAGAAAGTAACAAGGGAGTTATGAAGCATTTTAGGTGGTATTGGCTGTTACAAAAGTATTGAGGAAGTAATAAAACATCCAAGTGTTACAGGGAGATACAAATAGTCATGTCATAATGAGGGATTTACCAGCATCTCCTATTCCATATGCAAATGGAACAGTTATGAAAAGGCTTATAGCATAAAAGTGGGAGATGTCTTGAAGGTCTTGGAAGGTCGTATGCAGATATTTTGTGGAAAGGCTGTTTGTGGGCAAATGAAGCACCCATACTACTCTTGGATTTGGCCTGAGTTGGCACTCATGCCTTCTCAGGAAAGTTTTTTGTTTGTGTACTTTTTGGAAATAATACTAATAGAATCATAGCCTTGTTCAAGTGTTTTACTTTTCTTGAATATTTAAATTTGGTTCAAATAGTTGATGTTTCCTGAATATTTCAGTTTTCGGTGTCGACGAAAAAAATATTTCATAATTTGATTTCAGACTTTTCAACTTCTGCTGTAGCTTTTCCATTTATTATCAGTTTTTAGATTTTGGTGCATAAAACTAGAAAACTATATCAATACTATATTCCTATGCCATCGTGTTGAATGTTAATTACCATTTTTAACTGAGGCAGGTGAAAGTGAATGACTGATCAGTTTTAGTAACACAAAATGTCAAACTACCGTCCATCAAAAACTTGTTCATCTGTCTTTGCAGTGCGTTCTTCAGTATTGCTAGCATTTGCAGTTTTTGCTTTTAGTGTTGACATTTATGGAAAATCTGCTGCCTCATTATCATAAAGTTCATTCACTTTGCTCATTGCCAACTTCTCAAACTCTCTCATGGTTGCTTTATTTTGATCATTAAAAAGTGTTTTTTGGTAATTAATGCATGGCACATACAAAGATCAACCTCTCAAACTGCACTCAAAGCAGGGCTAAGGATTCAGTATTTAATAACAAGAATGCTTTCAGTGTTGACATTTGTGAAAAATCTGCTGCCTTGTTATCATAAAGTTCATTCACTTTGCTCGTTGCCAACTTCTCAAACTCTCTCATGGTTGCTTTCTTTTGATCATTAAAAAGTGGTTTCTTGTAATTAATGCATAGCACAAACAGAGATCAACCTCTCAAACTGCACTAAAAGCAGGGCTAAGGATTCAGTAATTAATTACAAGAATGCCTCCTGTTGACAGAGAGGAAAACTTGACTTTCTTATCAAATGAGGTTTGTCAAGCCTTTAAGCAAGTTATGTGACACTCCATGCAAGACAGTAAGACTAAAATGAAGCAGCTTAGAGTAAGGCAAGATATTTTGTATTTTGGCTAGAGTTTCTGTATCTACCTAAGGTGGAACATTCTGAGGATATGCACTCGATATGGCCGGCAACCAAATCCTGGCTGCAAGTCATTGGTTTGGGTGGGAAACAAAACCACAAATATTATATGAGATATATAGGAATACATTAATGCATTACTATATATACATATGCCAATATTGAATATTATAATATACAGGATATCTATTATCAACATATACATATAATAATCCTATTATATTTTACTTAAAAAATTTATTTATAATTGATCTGTAATTGACCAATTTATCACTGATCCCATTTCTTCAAACAGATCATCCTAGTGCGTTTTGCTAATTCTTATGTGCTCATGACCCTAAAACCTGACCACACCACTGAGAAACAGAAATACTACAATACTAGGCTGATGCCCATACTCCCTTATAAAAAATGCATGCACCCACAATTGCTATTACTCAAAACTACTATTGACAAGGCTGAAATGATTCCATCTATCACTATGTATGCTGAAACAATGCCCAATGCTATTGTAACCAACATATTTAAATCTTATTGCAGTGCTAGAATGCTCATTAAACACATCATTAGTCCTTCAAAAATGGAAATAGTAAGAATGCAAAACACCATAAACAATGGCAACCCAAATGAGAAAACACCAGATTTACCCTACAGGAAAAACATCACGGGGTGAATACTCCAGTAAGGAAAAGGCTAAGCTTTATTTTTATACCAGAGTGGTCGTCTTCAGGTGCTTAACAAAGAGTTTCCTTGCTCTTTCCTGACTATGCTTCTTCAAATCCTTCTGTAAGAACTCCATTTGATATCCAATTGAATGTTTTTATTGGTTTTGAAGTCGATTGTCGGACTCCAAATGCTTCACAGTAAGGTTTAGACTTCCTTGAAGAGGTTTTGGTTATGGGATCCATTTTGAGACATCATAGCCTTGGGAAGCATGCCACAAAGGACAAAAAGTACATATTTATAGACCTGGACTGACTTTTCCATGTTTTGAAGAACTGAATGAAAGTATTTCAGGCTGATCGTTGGTGGGTCTTTGGACTATAATATCCACATGCTAAATATGAAATTTGAGTTCATTCTGATTTTGTATGGCTGATTTATAGACAAAAAACAGTTGGGTGATTCCGATGCATTTGAGGGTCGGAGAAAATTTGACCTGAAACTCGGTGGATGCCTTGGGAACTGATTCAGGATGCAACATATCAAGTTTCATATCTAAACATCATGTGATGGAGTTATAGACAAAACACAGTCTCCAGGCCTGGATTGTTTCCCCATGTGTTTGGGAGGTCAAACGGTTCATTTTAAAGCTGAAACTTGGTGGACATGTAGTTTGGGAAGTTCTTCAGTCAATTTCAGCTCATTGCAACGCTGTATTGCGATTTTATGGCTTCTGCACATCTACTCCCTATTTTTTGCCCCTCTAGCCAGAGTTGGATGGATAAGGATATGGATACAGTTAATTTGTAAAACCCCCTGATATGTATACGGCTTATGGGTGTGTATACACACACACACACACACACACACACACAATTAAATTATTATAATTATAATCTAGATTATAAACTAAAAGAAATAGATAATAAAATTATAAATAAATTTAAAATAATTATCAATTTTAAATTATAAACAAATTTATACATTAGATTAAAATTAAGTTTCATTAATATTTATAAACTTATTAGCAGTTCATGTTTAACAGAGTATAAATCATCTTATAAATAAATTTGAAATTTAAACTTAGACAACAGTTATTTTAAAATATAATTATTTTATCCTATGGCTATGTCTCATAAACACCCAAATATGTTAAAACATAAATTAAATGTCAGTTAAATTTTAAAATGAAAACATATAATACTAAATGATAATTTTTTTATTCTATATTTCAAAAACATCAATGCTTAATTAAAATATAACTAAATTATCCTTTATTGTTTTTAATGTTCATGGAATTACTAAACTATTTAATATCCAATGTTCTTAAATGTTAAACTTTAATTTTTTACCAGATTATAAATCATCTTATAAATAAATTTGAAATTTAAACTTAGACAACAGTTATTTTAAAATATAATTATTTTATACTATATCTCATAAACACCCAAATTTGCAAAAACATAAATTAAATGTCGATTAAATTTTAAAATGAAAACATATAATACTAGATGATAATTTTTTTATTCTATATTTCAAAAACATCAATGCTTAATTAAAATATAACTAAATTATCTTTCATTGTTTTTTTTAGATGGATACGGGGTTTTTATTAGGGCCCCCAGCCCAAAAAGAAAAGTATTACAAAACCAGCCCTCAGGCACAAACACGAAAACCATAAAACCATTGGAAAGCCATCAATAACCAGCCAAACAAGGACCTCGAAGAAAACACGGGTTTACAAGGAGCATTTCCCATGGTAAAAACTAATCAAAACAAGCAAGCCTACCTTCAAAGGTAGGCGGAAAAAGATAAGTCAAACAAAAAGCATCAGCCACAAGCAAGCTAAAAGACCGAGAACCCAGAAAGGCTATGATCCCTGCTAACAAGGGTCATTTTCAAATGAGCCGTTTTTTTTTTTTTCCCTTTGTTACCTTTTTTATTACACACAATAGTCCAATCTCTACATCCCCCAGTGTGCCTTTCAAGGGAGGCGTTTGACATCATTGCAATTTCCGAAATGAAGGATTGCAATTTCAGAGATGCTTCGCAGGCCAAAGGAATGTACTTTGCAACAAAGATTTTTGAATTTGATTTCTGTCCATGCTGATATTGAACCCTTAATTCTTCCCCTTGAACCTGGTCGTTTTTCTGCACAAGCTCTGATTGTATCCTTGAATCTACAACCGGAACCAAGAGAGGAGTTGGGCTACTTTCATCGCTTTCAACTATAGGTTGCACTACAATATATTTAGGGCCATCCTCTTTCCACCAAGAGTTTTTCTTTGTAGTTTTTAGAGCCGAACATTCGTTTACCAAGTGTCTAGTTTGGAAGCATTTGCGGCATCTGAAGTGAAGACCTTTATAGTCAACAGGCTGCATCCAGATTTTGTTCCTGACTTTAAGCTCTACCCGAGCAAGGAATTCTTTAGTAATATCCACATTCACTAAGATCCTGGCATAGGTTGAGTGAAACCCTTTCAGGGTTTTTGGGTCAACACTCCAAAATTTTCCATTGGATTCCACTATGCATGCTAAAACATCATACTCCCAAAATTGCAACGGAAGATTCGGCAGCCTAATCCAAAGGGGTTTCAAAATTAAAAATTTTCGTATATGGGTTAAAATCAGAATGCCATGGCTGCGCCATAAGCACATGATCTCCCCATTCCCACTGATATTCATTACTAAAAACAAGCTTGTCTTCAATATTATTAAAAATCACAATAAATATATCTTTTGCACACAGACAAATTTGAATCGTTCTAGTAACCATATCCTGCCATTGCTTCAATATACCCATTCATTGAGTTGCTGCAGTTTTGGCCAAAATCCTATGAATCAGCAAATCATTCCAAGGTTTGACAATTGTTCTTCCTTGCGTTCGATGGTTGCAAGCTCCTCTTCAAAAGCAAGGGTGGGGCATGTTTTAGCCGTCGCTAAATTTTGATGGAGAAGCTTCTTGGATGCCATCTTTGCAAAGGAGGGACGCAGAGCCTCTGCTAAGGTCTCCCCTGTAGCAACAACAAATTTAGTAGCATCGAAGCTATCTCCAGCAACCTTTGTAGATTTGAGATGCTCCTCTGACGCAGCTGTAGGAGAGCAGCCTGCCGATGCCTCTGCAGGAAGTTGTGGAGAAGGAAGTTTTCGAGGATGAGACGCCCCTGAAGCAGATGCAGAGCCTGTTAGTGCTGCTGCTGTGCTAAACTCTACCGCTGTCGCCGCTCCATTCTCTTGCGACTTAGAATTGCTAAAGCGATTAGGGTTCGCTGAAGTTTTCTTCGCCATCGCCCCAGTCACAAAACCTTGAAGTTTGGGGATTGTCTTAAAAGTTTGGGTACAAGCATTTTTATAACCAGAATGCCCAAACCAACGGTGAATAGTATCCCTAGCCATGGATTGTGGAATGTTTCGTCGCATTGAACACAGGGTTCAATCCACTTGCCAACCCTTGTCGCATTGAACACCGAGTCGGTTAGCCCATTTCATGTGGATACTTTTCACGAAGGTGTGCATATCTTACCCCTTGCAAGATTAGAACTTGTGACCTCCCTTTTGGAAGCACATGTTCTTCACCATTAGGCCAACTCAGGTGCATAAAGTTTTGGGTACAGGGTTTTTTATAACCGGAATGCCCAAACCAGCGGTGAATAGTATCCCTAGCCTTTATTGTTTTTAATGTTCATAGAATTACTAAATTATTTAATATCCAATGTTACATTTTTTGTAATTTTGAATATTAAATGTTCTTAATGTTGAACTTTAATATTTTTCTAATCATTGTACTAAATATTATTTAATATCAAACATTATATATTAACATAATCAAATATCAATTGCTATATTTTAAAACAAATTCTTTTTCTTCCATTCACAATGTCATAGAATGCACGTTGATACACACTCCCAGCCCACTGGAAAGGTTGGAAACTGGGTATTCAATAGATTAAAAAAATTGCTGGTTGTGCAGGCCAAAGAAAATAGACAAAATGAAAGAAAAAGAAGCAGAGTTGGCTAAGGAAACAGGTCAAATGAAAGGATAGCAGGTTGAGCAAAGCCAGTGTGAAATTTAGAAGGAAAAGAGCGAAACAACACTCATTCACCTCCAAGCCACACCACACCCATATCCGTATCCAGCATGCTTCTCTGTCATTCTTGAACAGATATCAGAACTGAGTAGACGGTCCTTGACATATGATGGTCAAATGTCCATAAAATGATTTTTAGGCACTAGTTGATAACTAGCTATTTTGTTATCTTCACTGTTTTCAGCCTTATCTTGGCATTTATTTCCTAGTTTTGAATGAACAGATATTAGAACCTTATGTACACATATGATGATCCTTTTAGGATCAATAACAATGATGTAATTACAATTACAATTACAAATATTAATGTGAGGGAGGACTCATCATTGAGACAAGAAGCTGACAAAGATCAAAGGTGGAGACTGAAACCAGAAGCCAAAAATGCCCCATGTATGTGATGGGCTGAAAGGAGTCAATCAAACTGGTGAGTTAAGGGGTCCCTTGTATGGACCTATGCCTTGAAGCTACGTTACTGGATACGTTCCCCCCAGCCCTGGGAGTGTGGGGAAACGCCCAGGGATGCTCCCTGGGCGTTTCCTGTAATTTTTTTCTTTCCTTTTCAATTTGGCTTGATAAAAAGTCAAACACGGACTTCACAAAACAAAACAAAATATGAAAACCTCTCTGCAGTTTCAATGGCAGGCTGTGTTTGACTGTTTTCAAAACATGAGCCTCAGTCGATTCATCTGTATCTTCTTCATTAGGGCTGTATACAACAGCTGTGAAGGTTGCCAGAGCAAGTCAGCAAGTCTTCCAGTTATTGGATCGCGTTTCAGCCTTGCCAAAATAATGGAAATGTCTGTAACATGATCAAGATGAGGGAGAGGTTGAAATCAATTATGTCTTTTTTTGCTTATCCTTTATGTCCCAAAAATATGGTTCTCCAGGGCTCTTTCTGTGCAGTACATATGGTAAGACATTTACACAGGTGTAATACAAAAGCTCAACTCATGAATAAGCTCAAAGAAGAGAACAGGGCATAGTCTTAGTTGATTTAACACCAGGTCATCTCATTGTAGTCTTCATCAAACTGCAGAGAGTGCATTTTCTTTTGTCTTTATGTTTGTCCATACACTGTAAGTTGTAACATTTGCACTATGTACTTGTAATAATAAATAAGACTAATCTAAGTTTGACAATTGAATATTATGATATTTAGCATTGAATTATTAGTATGTTTTGTGGTTATTTAACTTATTATGTTTGCTCTATGCATATTATGTGGTTAATTTTTGCTTATATGGCTATATTTTTATATTTTATATTTTATATATATATTTTTGTACGGCTGTATTCAAACATATCCAAACCCCCCCAAAAAAATCCCTGTATCCCCGTATCCTATTCTCCTACTTGAATCCGTACCCTTATTTGTATCGGCAATGTAGCCTTGAAGTGTCACCCTTCCAAAGAAAAAGGGCTAGGCAATGGAAGAAAGTGGATAGACAACTCCCTGACTCTTAGTACAAAGAATTATACCTTCACGGATCTCATAGTAGACAAGACACCTAAAAATTATGATCCTCAGTCTCCACTTCCTAGAGGGAATATTGACAACATATCCTATCACTATGTGGAATGTGGTGATCAATCTCATCCATAACTAGTGGGAGCACAGTCTTTACTGGCCAAGAGGGATTCTCAACTTGTGCGACCAATGATTTTGGATATTGTTAGGGTAAATGATGGTGTCGTCCACAATATGCAAGAAATGTGTAGTATCGAAATCAAGTTTGGGGTTGAGCGATTGCAACAATGAAGTCCAAGGGACTTGAGTGTACTATCATTATATATCCTCTTTGGCATCTATTGATGACCTCCTTTGAGGGAGGAACTCAACGAGAGGCATCCAAGGAGTTTCTGAATGGAGAAACCCAATCAATAGAGATGTTGAGGGAAGAGAGCTTCTGATGTAATTATGTAAAGAATTTTTGATCAATGTTTTGGATTACATTCCACAATCTATCTTTAGGTTGCAAAAAAGAATCCCTCAGTTTTGCATTTTGATGATGGATTGCATAGTGTGATCCGAAACGTTGATCATAAAACTCTTTACACAGTTACATCTAGAAGCTCTTTTTCCTCATATTATGGACTGTGAAAATATGATATATCTAATAGAGACTTTGATAGATTGAAGGAGAAAATTTGCTCTCAAAACACCAACAACAGTGACCCCCAATGGGACCCAGAGAAACAACCCCCTCTAAAGAACAAAGGTGCCAAATAAGGACATCTCTCATTGTTGGAGACCGAATTAGTGAGGGATCTAACTTTGTGAATATTCAAAGTGTGAAGAGACACACAAGGTGAAGGCGATGGGTAACAACTATGGATTGCACAATACAATTAGGAAGTGTCCATTTGCAATGAATCATACACCAGGGCATATGAAAATTTTAAACCTTCTTAGTATGTGCTGAGTCGATAGATTATGAACTAGAGTCCCAAACCTCTTACCCATAAAAAATTGTCAGTATCATGGCTGCATTGAAGAGGCACATCTTCAAATGGATATATTGGAATTTTATACGGAAGCATGGGTGATCTAGGACACAAAATGAAGCATATTTATAACAAAAAAAAGTCCTTGAGAGGTGGGCTTCCGATTGAAAGAAGAGCTTGTAAGCAAAACTCCCAAGTATAAGTTGTTGTGATCTCCAAAGGCTCTCCTTTGTAGAAAGCGTGAACTTTGAAAAAGGTAGCTTGGAAATGTTGAACTAGGTATTTTTGATGGTCTATTTTTTGCCAATTGGCTACTTTTTCACAAAATAGTTTTTTTTTTTCCCAATCACCAAATTTTGGAAAAACTATTTGCTAAATTTTCCTATAAAATATACATAAGTTACCATATCTACCGATTAGTAGTAAATCTTTGTTTTTCCTCATAATTTTCTTATAAATTATAATACATATTTTTCTTATTTTTTGAACTAAAAAGATTTGCCTACCATTTGATACTTGCAAAAAAATTCCATTCCTTAAAGTTTTCCTTGGTGCTGAAGAGTATCAACTTACTAGTTATTCTAAGGTTTACCACAAGCTAGCAAAGCTCACAAAAGTGAGCAAGGGCATCAAATTGGTTTTTTGAACATTATGGGGAGGATTATAGCAATCAGAATATGATGTATTTTGTGACCATCATCAACTTGAATATGTTGTTGAAGAAAGCCTTCAAGCTCATGTTTGTAAATACCAAAGAAAGTCTTCAAGCTCATGATGATTGATTGGACTATGGACTGTAGTGTATTACCAATCTTTGGGTTGCATCATTTCCCAGTCTCTTTGGAAATTATCTCAGATACAATGCCCCTTTTGTGTCGTTACAAGTTTGAATTGATGTGGCTGCAAGATCCTTTTTCAAGGAATTGGCGACTTGGTGGCATGACGGCCCAGCTGTAAAGGGTTCTAAAGATGTTTATCTTGGCCAAGAAACTGTATCACATCAAGAATTGTCTAAAAGCTTGGAACAAGGTCTTCAAAAATATTTTCCAAGAGAAAGCCTGGGCAAAAGCAGATTTGAGTGTGCTAAATGAGGAAGTCTTCAGGAAAGGAATGGGTAACACCTCTTTTCTTAGGTAAAAATAACTGTTGGCTGCTCATGAAGAACTCCTTTCCAGAGAAGAAATCTATTAGAAACAAAAATTGAGAGAATTGTAGCTAAAAGAAGGGGATAAAACTACTTGTTTTTTCCATTGACTCAGTAAAGGCTAAGACAAATGCTACTTGAATTTCTTCCATCAAACCCAGGAATGGTTCTCTTTTTGGATAAGGCTTTGCATATCAGGCAGGAAACAATGTCTTTCTTTGAGGATGTTTCTTACTGTCGGAATGCTTCCAGTTTGGGAGCTCAAGGCTCCCTAGGCTTATTTCAGATCTCTCAGAAGAAGAAATCAGAGGTGTGCTCTTTTGGATGGATGGGGACGAGGCTCCTGACCTGGATGGTTTCCCGGCTGCCTTCTTAAAAAAATACTTGCATATTGTTTTTGAAGAGGGCTTCCTAGCTGTTGAAGAATCAAGACAGGCAAAAAAGGTCCTGAAAGACTTCAATTGCACCCTTATTTCCTTGATTCCCAAAGCGGAGCAACTCTCTTCCTTTGGGGACTTCAGACCAATCTTTCTTTGCAATATGATTTATAAAATCATTTCAAAAGCAATCGCCTTGAGGGTTAAAAGGTTCCTTCCCACCCTGAGGGTCTTGTTCTGGGCAGGGGAATTTTGAATGGAATTGCGATCACCTATGAAATCATCCGTTCTTTGATCCTCTTGAAGTAGAAAGGGATGCTTATCAAATTGGATGGTAGTAAAGCCTATGATAGAGTGAATTGGCGGTTCCTCATGAAAATATCAGAGAAGTTTGGCTTTTCAAGGGATTGGTGCAAATGGATTTTTAGTGTGTTTTGGGGCCCAGGTTTTCCATTTTGATAAATGAGAGTCTAGCTGGCTTCTTTGAAGCCTCTGGGGAGGGTCAAGGCAAGGGGACCTGCTTTCTCCCTCTTTTTTTATCGTAATGGCAGGAGCATTAGGAAGGTGCATAATTGAGGCCAATTCTTTACACAAGATTCAGGGGATCAGGGCAACTAAATTATTGGACCCATTTACTCATCAACAATTTGCGAATGACACTCTTTTTTTTGGAGCAACTTGAAGGAGAGAAGCCAGGGCCTTTAGAAGCATCCTTGATTCCAATTCTTCGGCCTCAGGACAATTGATTAATGAATCCAAATCTGAGATATTTTCTTCGACACTCTTAGGTTGGCTCAAGTTATTATTGCAGAGATTCTTGGATTCAAGGTAGGATCTCTTCCAGGAAAATATCTGGGCATTCACTTGTTTGCTGGTGTGGGAAGGGATGGTCATTGGCAAAAGATGGTTGTTTCTTTTTAGGCTTGGTTGAGTTCTTGGAAAGGGAAATGGATGTCTTTAGTTGGCCCCATCACTCTCATGAAGTCTGTGCTGAGTGCCCTCTCCATCTGTGTGATGTCTTTTTTAAAAGCTCCTGCAAGTGTGATTAGCAAATTAAATAAAATCATTAGAGACTTTCTCTGGCTGGGGATGGAGAAAAGGAACAGTTTTTTACTTGGATGGGAGAACGTTTGCTCCTCCAAATCCCTGAGAGGGGCAGGTATCAGAGTTGGGAGCAAAATTGGTACGGATCATATATTCATAATCAAAATGGTGCCGTCTTCTTTAGGAAAAACACTTAGATTCTTTGTCTACAGAAAGAATTCTTATTACAGTGAATCTGCTCTAAGGCTCTCATCTCTGGAATTTCACGATGTCTTGTAGAGTTATCATTCTTAACCACTTGTTTTGGGAAATTAGATCAGTAAAGGATGCTAATTTCTGGGAGGATTCATGAAATGGGCATTCGCCATTGGATGAGAACTAGGATATTATTGAATCTTAAGCTATTCTGTCTATTAGGTGAGGCCGCAAGGTAAAGGACTATTGAATCCTCAATTAGTCCATGGTATGAGGTTTTGGCAATGAAAGGATCTCAGCTCCTTGAACCTTCCCCCTAATTAGGCTGCTAAGCTTGCTGAAATGCTTTGTTCAAGAAGAATTGACCTTAGCTCGGTTAGGGATCAAATTCGATGGATTGGTGCAAAATCAGGTAAGTATGAGGTCAATTTGGGCCACAAACTGTCATGTCTTGTAGTCCTTGTGTAGGCTTGGCCGGTAAGTTCCAGTTGGCATAAAGCTGGACTCCAAAAAGCTGGTGCTTTTGTCTGGCTGGAAATTCAAGGCAGGATTGTTAACCGGAATATACCGCGGAAGATTTGGGTTGTTGGTCCATATAGATGTGTCCTTTGCAAGAATGCAGATGAGGATGCTGGTCATTCGCTTCTCAGTTGCTCCTTTGCTAGGAATTGCTGGAATTGGCTTTGGAAGAAATTGGATCAGGCTTGGGCTACTCTTGTTTTTATGTTTCAAATTTTTTTGATGTGGCCCTACCCAAAGCGTAAGGACGTCTTTTCTCAAATTTGATCAATCAGTCCAGCTATTCTGATTTGGAGTTTGTGGCGAGAAAGGAATCCCTATATATTCAGAGGAGAGGAATCTTCGGTTGCTTCGGTTATCAGCAGAATTGAGGTGGGCATCTCCAAATCTTATTGTCTCAGGGGGCTACTCCTCAGAATGTTGTCTCTCAATAATATATTCACATTTTGAAAAATTGGAAGTTGCTCTCTGCCCCCCATTAATGCGTTAAGGGTAATTGCGGGTGGACAAAAGCACTGAAAAGAAGACAACATGCTTTTTGGTTTCCCCCCATGGGGTTTTAAAGACTCAATTTTGATAGTGCTTCGTGTGGTAATATGGGCACCTTAGGTGCAGGTTGCATCATCAGGGATTGTGCGTGTTCTTTAATTCGAGCTGCCTTGGTTAAATTGCATGATGGGACAAACAACGAGGCGGAAGCTGATGCCTTGGTGACTAGAATCCATTTGGTCGTTCAATGTGGGATTGAAAATCTGGTTATTGAAGGGGACTCCATGGTGGTTATAAAAGCTATTCAGAATCAGGGATCGGGAAATTGGATGCTTGAAAATATTCTTCACCAAATCTAGGCGTTTGTCGGTGACGTCAATACTTGGCAAGCCCAACGCTATTTTAGAGAAGCTAACACGATGGCAAACTTCCTTGCTAACGGAGGGATTGA
Source organism: Torreya grandis (assembly GCA_037957365.1). NCBI lineage: Eukaryota > Viridiplantae > Streptophyta > Pinopsida > Cupressales > Taxaceae > Torreya > Torreya grandis. Next base: position 1,776,200 of record JARHVA010002486.1, read on the forward strand.
TCAACAGGATATGATTAAGGTGGACAATGTCCTTGGATGCTGGCCTGGCTTGGAATATTATTGGGTCAGGGATAGGATTGTTGGACCCCCACCTAAACCTCTGGATGTTGACATTCCTTGGGGCATGGGCCTTAAGGGTCCAACTTAAAGTTGATTTTTGGATTGCCTTCTTGGTGGCATATGGTCCACGTTTTAAATTTTGTTTATAAGTGACCTTGGTTCCTTCCTCACATGCTCGACTTGGGGTTTGATGCTACACAATAATTATCTAAGGTGGTGTGGCGTCTTTGCCCTTTTGGGCTTTTGACTTGCATTGATGGTAAATGCTGACATGGAGCTTACATGTGTCATAGCTGCCTTAAGGTTGATGATCTTGTCTTTGCTTTGCCATTTCATCCTCACCTCTTCTAGGGTGGGTGTGTGGAGTGTGGTTTGGTCCTGCTCTTGGCCTTTGTTGCACTGCCCTTTATCACCATGAGGCCCTCTTTGCTTTTCCCATGTTTCTTCTTGTATGGCTTTTGACAGTAAATGGGGTTTCGCTCTGTCATCACTGGGGAACAGTTGAAAATCATTTTCTTTGTTCAGACAAGGGATGTTTTGCAAGCTATCAAGGCAATTCTAGGAGTGGACTACATTGAAGCAGAGATGAGGATGCAAGTAAACTCAGACATGGCGTCAATAATTGCCACCAATTTGATGGCTCTTCTTCCAAATAAAGTTGAAGTGCCACGGGTGGTGGAGACTTTTGTCAAGAAAGAGCACCGTGGTGGGCTGAACGAGGCATTCGAGACCTTTGATGTGGTTACTCTTGATGATCTTCCCATTGCTGGGCAGGAGTGTAGGGTCTTGTTCAGAAAATTGGAGACCCGCTTCCTCAAGTTGGAGGAGTTACTGTCTAATTTGCAGGTTTCACTCAAAGCTGGAAAAGGGTTGGATGGGGTAATGGAATCCATTGCACAAGCGGATTAGGCTCCCTTGGTAAAACCTATTCTATCCACCCACCATTTGATGGTAAAGGAGGCGACAATTCTGGCTGCTAAGGCGGCTAAGAAATTGGTGAGGCTGGCTGGCTTTGGCAAGAGTGCCCCTGGGGTTGATGTGGAGACTGCTGGTGGGAGCGTGTCTACTTCATTTCCTGTTGAATTTGGGGCAGCTTCTACTGGGGTTGAGTTCGTGGACCTGGAATTCTGAGGAGGCAGCGCTTTGAGGTCTTCTTGCATGGTCATTAGGTGCTGATGTTAATTTGTCTCTTGTTTCATGCTGGGCCTTAGGTTTGGTAGAGCTTTCACTAGTGTCTTCCCTGGTTGGTAAGGTCGTTTTTGTTATTTAATTTGCTGTTTCAGTGGGTGTGTGGTCCTGTCTGGTTTGGCTGGTGGCTGGTTGTTGACAGCCAATTTTTGTGTGCTGTTTTGGCCTGGTTTGTTGGTCTGTTGGGATCTTGCATGGCCGTAGTGCCTGGATCGTTGCATCTCCTATGTAATCAATTTTATATAAATAAAAGGGTGCAGGACTCTCAACTGCTGTTTATGTACCAATAAAAAAATACCAGAGAAAGTTGGCAAGAGAGGGCACCCCTCTTTGACTTCAGTATTTAGTATATAATGGTCGTAACTGGAAGTCATGTACTTACATTATAAAAGTACATTGACATAGGAAATAAATGCACAATTTTAAAATATAACAGTGTGCTTTATAAAAGTTAGTAATAAAGGAGGGTGCATAAATTAACTGTGTAGCTAAAGGTTAGTTGACAATCAGTTGATCATATCTCTCAGATTATGTTATCAGTCACTTCATTTCTGATTTAAATGAAGAACATCTCTTCATTTTTCGAGTTTCTCTTGTATCTCTGTTTGCCTCTCTTTACAAAGGCCAGAGAGATCTGTCAAGCATTCGGAGCACCATTTGAACTGAAACCTCTGTTTTTATATTCCTTTTTGCAAGATTCTTAAGGAAAAAGTAAACATCCCAAAATTGATCTCCTCTATGATTCATTTTTCTTGGGATTTTAAGTATTCTCCTTTGTGGTTTCCTTTTATTACTATTTTTTTTATGTGCTGTTCCTTGAGAATATCAATACATATTCAATGAAAGTAATATTTTCAACTCTTCTGATTATTCTAACAATGTCCATGTTTTACAGATGCAGCATAGCAATCAAGAAGTAGTTAATGTGCGATCCTTTTGTCCTCGACATGCTAGCGATACTCACCGTGGATTTGTTGAAGAAGGATCAAATGTTCAGGATGCATGTCAGATTCCAATCAAAGATGATGCCTCTGTTCCAAAAAGACAAAAAAGGCGAATGTTAAGACATAGAATTAAGTCAGCAGTCAGACTGAACAGGTGCAAAACTGTCAGCAGAAATAAGATGCTGTTTGTAGATGATAGCTTACATACCCACAAAACTGCTAATAGCAGTTTGTCATATTTAACGGGTACAAGTGAGCAGCAGCAAGGACCACAATTATCCAACAGCATGCAAAACAAGGGTACTGATATAGGCCTCGTTGAAGGAAGTGTTTTAGGCAAATTGAATACAAATGTTAGTGAGAGCAATCTATTTATTGAACTCAAAGATGTGCTGAAAGCAAACATTGGACCAGAATTTGTTGTGCGTGAAGTTTATTCATACTGGCTCAGTAAACGTGCTCAGAAGAAAGGACCCCTTCTACAGAAACTTCAGCAGGTATGGCTTGGTGTCTGAACTGCACTTCAAATATTTTACTGTCTCTTGAGAGGAGCCATGAATGTCAATTATCTTACTTGATTTTGCCAATGCTAAAGTTCTTTGTTTCTGAGATTTGTTGTTTAGCAAATTAAATACTTTTGATGTATCTTTACGTAACTATATATTACCAATATTCTTTACGCATACATTGCACTTTCAAACATACAGACTAATATAATTCGATGGCATGTAACTGCAATGATACAATTCATGTACCTGGCTGCTGCATAAACTTATTAAATAGATTGGTGTTCGGGTGGATACTTTATAGAAATTATAAATATGTAACTGGATTTGAACATCTGTATTAGCTACGTGTTAGTTTGGTTGGATGGTTGCCCTCACACACGTGCTACTATTTACCTAAAGAAACAGATGTGTTGATAACTAGGAGGACCATACAGTTAGGAATGGGTCACAACTTTATCCATCATTCATTCATCCATATATTGTGTAGCTTCTCCATGACAAATCAGCTAGTTTGGGTAGAGGTTGTATGATGGTAAAATTGAGAAAGATCGTGTTTTTTGGTGAGGGGCTGGGGGTAAGGGATTTTGGAGTTGTGGTTCCTGAAAGTTCAATTGTCATTGAATTGGTAATGGGCTGTAGGAGGTGGATTTCATGCCCTCGCTCTCCCTTTCTCTCTCCTTCCCTCCGTCCATCCCTCCCTCTTCTCTCTCTCTCTCTATATATAAGTTAAAACCCCAAGAAACAGATAAGAAACAACAATATAGGACAAGAAGAACTAAGAAATCAAGGAAATGTTATTAAAAAATCGCCACCTGTTTCTGAGATTGTCAGCCACAAAACATCCCTTATTTCCTTGCTCAATACAATTTTCAAGACCAACAGCACATCCCCCATCTCTCAAAAAACATTTTCCAGCTACAATATATATATTGTAGCTGGAAAATGTTTTTTGAGAGATGGGGGATGTGCTGTTGGTCTTGAAAATTGTATTGAGCAAGGAAATAAGGGATGTTTTGTGGCTGACAATCTCAGAAACAGGTGGCGATTTTTTAATAACATTTCCTTGATTTCTTAGTTCTTCTTGTCCTATATTGTTGTTTCTTATCTGTTTCTTGGGGTTTTAGCTTTTTCTATATTGATATATCAAAGTGTTCAACTGAAATAAGACCTCACTTCTCCCCATTTTTGAGAATCCTTTTTTCTATTGTTTTCAAGTTTCTATTTCTTGATTTTTTTGTGCCAACTTATATGCACACATATATGTAATACTAAATAGAGATAAATTTGTATACTTTTCGTGTATGTGTCATTCATATTACAAATTAGGGGTTTTCCATTTATTCATACTTTATTTTTACCCAAGGGGGTTCAGTATTGTAATACAAGAAATATGGAAATTAAGCTGGGATCATTCCCAGAAATGATCCAAAACTCCTTTATGCCAGAGCATGATCCAAAACCGCTTCATAGTAAAATATGAATTAAAACTGCTGTGATAGAAAATTATGGCCCAGAGTCCCATGAAAATCATTTGAAAAACTGGGGAAGAAAGTCATAAATATAAGAGTGAAAATCAGATATATTATCAATACAACTGATTATTGCTCTATGCTAAGTTTAGCGTACTAGCTTACAAATTTATCTTGTTTCCTTATTTTGGAGTTTTCTTTAGCATTATGTTTTACCAAGAGTCATGAACTCTAGAAACAAGAGCTTTGTAAATGAGGAAAATAGTGTCGGGAGATGGGTGAATTTAGATTTACACCTGGAAACGGGAAAACAAGAAGGGACACTGGGTTAAACAATTTTTTTTGGAATGTGGTGCTTCCTACCACAGTCTCATCTATAAGTCCCATGTGCACGAAGCATGTGTATTACATGAGATTCCAAATAAAAAAAAGGTATTGTTGGGTTTTAAGGGTGTCACATTATTCTTGATCCGGGATATCTTGTCATTGAAATCTATCCAGGATTGGTATGGATTCCTCTTGACGTTATCTGCTTGCCCTTTTTCAAATTCCTGTGGGTATTCTTTTGACCTTTCTCCTTGTATTCTCACGACCAAATTTATGGCTTCCATTCATCTTTATCTTTTGTAATCATGTGGGTTTAATGGCATTTGCTCTTCCTTATGGTAGTTGGATCCCATCCAAAACAAAGATTTCACTTGTACAATGTACGCACAGGGATTGAAACTTGCATTTCTTCTAATTAACCACTTCTTTGCAGCTAACTCTCATAGTATAATATGATCTAAAGTGCTTTAATACTAAAGATAGGATCTAATTTTCTACCAATTGTTTTGGACAAAATAGGGAGGAAATACACAATCTCATTCTGGTATATGCGGTTATGAAATAACTTTAGTATTAATGTAATTCATAAAAGCTCTGTGGTCAATGTAATGTACACAAGTGCTGACGGATGCTAAGTCCACACAACTAGTTCTCAGATATCTCTTTGGGATTTATTGCAGAGTCATCTCTCTCTAATGGGGATTTTGCAGCACTGTCATAAACTTTCACCAACCTCTGTTGCGTGGCTTCTTTTTGTATTGAAATCTGTATAAATAAGAGCTTACAATATATGTACATTCATTATAGATGGTCCACCTTCTTGGCCTTGGTTTTTTTGTTTGCATTTTTTTTTTCTTGAATATTTTGGGGCCACTTTGTATTTTGTGATGCCTTCTTGGATTGGTAGGTCAATACTAATTGTCTGATGAGTTGTTTTTTATTGGGGAAATTGGATGCTTCTCATAGTTAGATACTTCATTTTGGGTTGTTAAAGTCCAATAACAATCTGGAGGCCTGACATGTCTCATCAGGTACTGATATGATTTACTAGGGTTTAATGTGTTGAGGCACAGTGCTGTATTTCTGCAGTACTTGTTGGCAGGGAAAATGATAGCTTGTTATTTGAATTCTTTAATTGGATAGTATATTTGATAAGGATGGTGAATTGCGAATAGAGAACTTTCAACAGCTAGCCCAATTTTAAATGGTTGTCACATCAGGCCTCTTGACAGGATAATCATTATGAATATTAAAGTCAAGTTAAAGATTTTATTTGGTGCCATATTTAATGGAATTCAACAAAAATAATTCAGGACGTTAGGTCAAACCTTCTTTTGAAATTCAATCCACCCATATTCCATGGGGTTAGCAATTAGTCCTGGCAAAAGCGTTGACCATTATTAGTCCTAGACTGGAAAAGTGTTACAGAAAGCACCCATTCAATAAAAATCATATTGGCACATGGTTCTAGTCTTAATCAAGATAGACTATTGTATGTTTAGTAGCTTCCTATTCAATTTAGAGTGTGGAAATTTCTTAATAAAAGCCAAAGGCAATTTATTTGCATTTTTTCAACAAAAGTAATAATTAGAACTAGTCTAACAATAATTCAAAGTCCATTGAAAGGCAGGAAATCAGTACTGAGACGAAGTAAAGAACTGCATTTACAATGTACATGCAATCTGAACAAAAGGGGTAAGTTTACATCCTGAGCCATATATCTCAGTTTGAGGGTTAGCCCAAAGTATTCCAAACCTGATTCATGTAATGGTCAATCCTGTGTACCCTTACATTTAAGGGATAGAGTCCTACTGGTAGCAAGAATTGGACTCAGCACCATCCAGCTGACAGAGGATTTACTTTCCCATTGAACTACATGGTGAAACTCATGGACACATGAATAGCTATGTTCGTGTTAGGTTTTAGTGGATCCAACTGCTTTTAAAGTTTCAATTAGATCTTTGAGCTTAAACCACTAGCAATTGTTTATGGTCTGTATTTTCTGGATGCTCTGGAATCAGTTATGGACTGGTGTTTGATAATCTGAATTTGACATAATTGGATATAACAATGTGCGTTTATTGGTGAAACTTGTTTCTCTTTCTACCCCTCAATCATCTGTTTAAAAGTGGTGTATAAGTTGAGATATACCTGTATGGAATGATGAAATGACATTTAGAGCATTTTACAGGAAGAAACAGCAAAAACACATGGTATTTTCAACCAGGATTCTGCTGCCATCAGGGAATATTTTGGTTTGAAAGAAGATTTATCAGACAAGCTGGCTGGATGTAGTTCTGTTGATTTTGAGATGGTATGCTACATTCTTCTATGCATAGTTCGTACTTACAAACTTTTTTCTTGATCCAATGACAGGGACATCATTGTTCACCTATCTAAAGATAGACATGGTTAATTTACGCAGCCCTTTTTTTGTTTTGCTCATATGAAAGATAGACAAACTTATTTTCTGGCATCATTGTTCACCTATCTGAAGATAGACACAGTTTGTTTACATGCTCCGTTGATTTACATGGCCTGTTTTTGTTGTTCATATGAAAAATTGATTTTTGTTGAATCAGGTACTACAAAAATTGACAGGCCTTCAAAAAGGCCTGAAATCAGTTCGTTCAGTGGCAGAAGTTGTTATTAACCGAGAGAAGATGAAAGCTCAGTTGGTTTCAGAATTTCCGGTGCTTGCTCAAACGAAGCTTTTTGCTTTGCAGGAGGAGTTAGGATTGATGTATTGTTTCCTTTGCAATTCTTCTGAGAACTTATTACTCTGTGCACAATGCAAAAGAATATTCTGTTTCCAATGCTACAAACATTGGAAGGTTCACGGTGTGAAAAGTTACAGAATTTTAAGTTGCAAAAAGTGCTTTTGTAAGGATTGTGAAGTTGTATATAAAACAGATTCTGTAAATAGTGCATTAGAAAATTTCACCGAGAGGTCACAGCCAGATGATAGTGAGAATATCATTCAAGTTCCAAACTCTTTGGGCCTGTCATCAGAGACTACTGTGAAGCCTGACGATGAACGTAGAACTAAGGGATTGGAAGGGAAGAATGCACCATTTTCAAGATCTATTACATATGGAGTATGCTCTGTGCGTACCAATGAAACTGCTGAGGACACGGATTCAAAAGCTGATCTGTCAATTGATCCAAACAAGCAAGTGGTTTATGATACTAGTAATTTTCCTCCATTTACAGCAGATTTTCGTTCTTTGAAAGTGATGCAAAGTCATCCCCTAGATGGTGAAGGGAGGCAACAAAGCCTTTGTAAGACTGCATTACTTTCTGACTTGACTGGTGCTACTAACCTAAGTAATGGTTCATTAGTCAAGAGTCTATCAGATGATTGTCATAAGAACGTTCAGAAAACCAGGTCCAAGAGAAGAAAACTTGACGCTTGATCCCATTCTCTCTTATGATGTGAGGGTTGATTTTATTCCTAGCTAGAGCAGGAGCTTGAGATATTTCTGATTTCATCTGATCTGCTTTGGCAAAGGAATTCATTGTATTGTATGTTTTCCCAGCCTTTCACTTTCCACCACGAGTTGATTTCCTCTACTAGAGTCTGATTGTGCTTTTGGACTGTGGAGGCATGTAATATTATAACAGTTCCATCTAAGCTTCCAATTCAAGCTGGTGGGGATGGTTCTTTTACACCAACCCTAATCATCTGATTTGAGAGAAATAATGAATAAATACAAGTTGGCACAAGTGAATATGCCACCAAAGAGAATTCAAAAGATGTTTAGATACTGTTGTTGATGGCAAATCATTTTGATGGGGCCAGATGTGTACCATAATCAAATTTTTTAATTTCTTTGAGCTCTTGGGTGTTATGACATTTTCTAATATTTGCTAGAAAGATTGTATGTCAGACTATTGCTTTTGTGAGAAATTTCTTACTAGTATATGTTTTCTACAGTAGCTGATATCCATTCTGAGATATCCCGAGCGTGATTATCTGTAACTACACAGCTGAAAGAAATTCAGTACTCAACTCTATTTATGTCTTTAATAGTCAAAGTTTTGATATCTGTTTCAAGTCTGGCTTAGCATGTTTGTTAAAACCTTCACTGATGGTGGGAGATTAGGCTACATTGTTTTAACAAAAGGTGTCTTGTTTACCATACTTCTGTGAATTTTAATGTAGACTTGGGTGGCTTTTAGCAAGTTTTTATGATAATGCTTTGCAAGCACAGCCTATTATAAATAGCCGTATAAAAATTAATGTAAAACTTTGTTTCTTAGATGCTGAATGTCATACATCTTATGCTTGTCCCATCTTTAGGAGCAAGGTCTGCACCTGTAAGGCTACTTTAGAAGAGGTCAAGGATGCAATTGGTTCTATGAGCTATGAAGAAACACCGGACTTAGATTGATTACCTATCAACTTTTATGTAATTCATATAGTGGCTCTTATTTATAAACAAGTTTGTGAGCTCCAGCCTATGTTTTGGCTACATCCTTCTCTTAATGTTACTTTTGTTGCTTCGGTTCCAAAAATTGGGAATACAAGTAAGAATTACATATAGGGAGCTGAAATCTTTTATATAATGTAAGCTACAAGTCAAATGTAATGACTTAGCTAATAGGTTGGCAATTATAGGGAGTTTTGAATCCGCTTAATAAGATGATCCGAGGGCCACAACTAAGCAACACCAATTCCAAAGACCAATTCCCTCTATGTGTTGGTCTTGCTTGGTTATGACCATAACATAGATATAAGACATTCAACAGGTTTATCTGTTGTCTTGGACAATTACTAAATATAAATGATATTCAAAAGTGATCTGTAGATGGTTTTCTCATCCATATATATCAGGGTGAATAAATACTGTCAAGCAGGGCTGCCTGGTGCATATAAAGGAGCCTTACATGATTGGAAGGTATGCACCCTTCACAATAAATCAGCAGGAAGCCCAAGAATATTTATTGCTATGTGATTTATCGTGTCAATAATTGTTATGGGACTTCTAAACTTTTTCAAATATAATGGTCATGTTTTCAAAACTAATGAGGGGTAGGGGAAATAATGTTCGTGTAGGAAAGATTATTGGATCTAATCTATCACGCTAAATTAAGATCCTGAACATAAAATTATAGGTTGGGTGAATTGTTTGTACAAAAGCAAGACTTGACGGTAAGGTCTGGTAAAGTATAAGGTGAAGTCCAAAAACTTGTGAAACAACTAATTTTGCAACATCGATGTGCTCAAAATTGTAAAATATTTCTTTTCAAAAGGAATGGAGTACTCCAAGATAGATTAAAAAAATTCACGAAGTTATACAATTTGAGAGATCAATCATAAAAGGGTTTCACATATCCCTATTAGTGTGTTTACTTTTATATAGACCAAAGTACTAATTTAGCTAACGATTTTTTTTTGAATTCACAACCATTGAAAAGCCTATTATAGTATATATACAACTCATAAGTTGAGAGCTATGGATACACACATCTCATAATTCAGTTTTAGATAAATCTTGATATGGATAACAATTTTTTTTTATTTCACTCACCATGTGAAAGTATTCATTGACCAATACTTTAGCATACAAGTACAACTTTTTGAGAGACTAGAGTTATGAAATATGCAACTCACAATACATGCTTTGCTTTAGCGGTCATCTTCTTTCATGTACAAGTATTTGAGAGATTAAAGTTACAAAATATGCAACTCACAGTACATGCTTTGCTTTTCTGATCATCTTCTCTCTAGTTTGTATTAGTGTCAAAGAAGTACTTGGAACTAACTTGCTTTTAACACAATTTTGTGATCTTTACCATCTCGAAATTTTATTAGTCAACTACATAACATAGCTAGGCTTATATTTTCCCTAGGTCTTTTTTCAAAATAAGAAATTACTTGTTATTACGGACCAAAGTTATGACTCGACATTTACTAGCGAAGAATATTGATTTGAATAATATTCAAGGAGGTCAAAGGGAAATTGTTTTACACTGCAATTGGTAGACCCACTACATGATTGTGAAGCAAAAAAGTCAATAAAAAATAGATTCAATACCTTAAAACTAATATGATAATGATATATAAGGAAATGAAAGTTGTAATCATGATAGAATAAGCTAATATAATAATTTAAAAAATATGGTTTAAAGTTGTTTAAAACAAACACTAATATAATAATTTAAAAATATGGTTGAAGCTGTTTAAAACAAACACTAATATAATAATTTAAAAAATATGGTTTAAAGTTGTTTAAAACAAACATTTTATTTTGTCATAGATGATTTTGCTATTTCATGAAGAAAGAAAAGATAAGGCACAACTATACATTCCTTGGTATATTTGGTGAATCTTTACAGTTTTCTCTTGAGAGGATAAGACAACACTAAACAAATAGTGGTATATTCATGGAATTGTTCTCTTAAGAGGTCAAAACAACACTATACAAACAGTGGTATATTCCATGGAATTGGCTTATTGAAGATACTTTTTGTTATGAATATTACACCATGGAGGTATGAATTGAGCAGTGCTATCTCCACTTATTTACATTTAGGTTATTTAGTAAGTACTTAAATCCTATATATTATGTTTTCTAGGATGCCTTGTTTGGTTCTCTTATTACCAAAAATATGGTTCTACCCCACCTCTATTCTACATTGTAGTTAAGGTTAGTGGTACAACCTTATGTTTAATTTTGAGCATTGCAACATCAACATATATTCATTTTAGTTTGTAGTATGCATTGAAATCTCATATAAGTCACAATGGAAAAATTGATTTTTTTGGGATGCCCTATTCTCATGTGGGGAAAAGATAAGCCCAACCTTGCTTCTTTTTATGAGATACCTCCTATAAAGGTTTTGCAATGTTTAGTTTGTCTAACAACCATTCACTTATTAGTTTCATGACGAACCATTATAGCATACCCATGGTGCTATGAGCCAAAAACTCATCACAACATCGGGTTAAAAAACAAACTAAGATTTTCTCTTAAACATTGTATGCAACCACAACAACTGCACTTAAAAAGCACACAAGGAATATATATGGAGACAATCTTCACAAGATACCTTCTAAATAGACGGTGCAATGTTTAGTTTGCCTAGCAACCCTTCAATGTTTAGTTTCATGATGAACCATTGTAGCACACCTATGGTGTCACGAACCGAAAACTTATAACAATCTATTGGGTTAAAACACAACAATTTTTTATTTTAAACATTTTATGCAACCACAACATTTTGCACTTAAGAAGCACATAAGAAATCTATAAAGAGATTCTTCACGGAATACCTTCTACAAAGATTGTACAATGCTTAGTTTGTCTAGTAACCTTTCATTTTTTAGTTTCATGACGAACCATTGTCGCACACCCATTGGGCATAAACCAAAAACTTATATCAAACCATTGGATCAAAACATGAACTAATATTTTATTTTAAGAAGCACATGGCAGATGTTTATGAATTTAAAAGTACAAATACATTTGTACTTCCCTCAAACAAAAGAAGTGCCTTGTTACATCAACTCAAATATCAACATATTGGAAAAAGTACAAGTATACAGAGTCAAGAATGAATCTGGTGTTTCTAAAAAGCTATAAATTAAAAGAAGTGCCTTGTTACATAAACTCAAATGTCAACATATTGGAAAAAGTACAAGTATACAGAGTCAAGAATGAATGTAGTGTTTCTAAAAAGCTATAAATTGACTATTACTTCCCCCAAAATAGACTCTTTGTATGTTTGCAATCCTAACATGCAAAATTAGTTAGTGTTTAGTTTCCTTTCGAGCTTAGTTTATTTGGCATTCTTTGTTAAGTTCAAAATAACGATATGCATAATTAATGGGTGTAAATTTTCCTTTTGACCTTTTAGGATTAACCTTTTTCGGCACTCTGTTAAGCAAAAAATCTTGATATCTGAAATTTATTGATGTCTAATTTCCTTTCGGTGTTTTAGGCTTAACCTTTTTTGACACTATTTGTAAAGTCTAAAATCAAAACATCCAAAATTATTTAGTGTTCTATTAATACATCCCATGTCATCTACAAACACAAGCTCTTATTTTTATTTATGTAATGTTCAAATACATGTTTTTTCCAATCAATTTGTTGTGATCAACATTTATTTAACTGGTTGTGTTGGGAAAGATTGCCAAAATTTACTACGACAACACACAAATGGGCACATTTATTAATTCTACTAGTACAACAACCTACAAATGGACATTTCAATGCCATGACTATAGAATGGAAGAGGGTGAAGGACAATAAGGGGATCAAAGGTGACTGAGCGGCCTAGGTTGCCTAAAATCGGGTTGATGATTTTATTGTCTAGGAATGTGCATGACCTAGTTGCCCAAAATTTTTTAAAGTGTAGAGAATTACCTTAAAGTCCCATACTCCAAATGAGAAGCACATTAGGGTTGATAGTAGTTCACAATACACCTTATGATTATTTTAATACAAGAATTGGTTATTATTTTTGTATCCATATGAGAAAATTCAGAATAATTTCTTATTGAAGTTTTAGGTATTGGTGTTCTTATGGACAAGAGGACTATTGTGTGATGGATGTGACAAATCTATTATGCCAAAGACTAGAAAGGGTAGTAACATGGTAGAAATCAAAAAAAAAAGAAAAAGAAAAAAACATGGTAGAAATCACATTCAATGTGGTTATATGTGCCATTTCAATGTTCTAATTTTAAGATGTATACCTGATAAAGGTATGATCACATACTATAAAACTCATCATATTGATAGTGAACATCTTTCCTACTCATCATGAATTAGAATAATTTAAAACAAGGGCATATTACATACAACATATCAACTATGGTAGCATGAGTGTGTGGAGAGGTGCTTTACCTTATTTTTTATTAATGAACCTAACAAGATAAAATTAAGGAATGAATTTAGATTATATGATGTATTACAATGAAACACAAATTTGAATGTAAAGGTAAAATCTTTTTTGACAATTGCACTTGCTATTTATGAAAATTTACTAAGAGGATTAAAATAGTTAGCATATTACTATATGGTGTAGGTTTGAGACTGAATGTAAATATCATTAAAGGGCATGAAACTAGACTATAAGTCACTCAAATCGGTATCCGAGTCTTTGGATGTGCTTAGATAGAACTGCCAACTTTAGGGTGCTATCAAATAATACTATGTTCTGCAACCTAACCGTTTTGTTTGGGTAAGTTTTGCTTCTTTGTTTCTATAAAGGACATTGCACCTACTCATAAGCCATCTCTATGTGTGATTTTTAGTATATATTAGTGTGTGAAACTCCAAAATCCCATCTCCTATTTGAAACACTAGGTTCACTTTTGACACTAGTTTTTTTTCTTAAAAATGGAAAAGAAGGTAGGTTGAGTTGACACCAATCACTGCCTAATGAATGGTTGAATGCTACCTACATATCTAATCCTCCAAAGAGAAAAATCAAACTACATCAGTTCTCCTCATTAGGTGTATGTGTCTAATAGTGATCCTTTAATGAATGCAACCTATGATCTAGCTTTACATACTTGGAAAATGATAACTTTTTCTTGAATTAGAGGTGCTTCAGACTTGGTTAGGATTAGCTCCTTGTGATTGATGGCTGAATTGGAAAGAATAAGGTAGTCCATTTAAAAGTGCAAATATGTATATTATGCTTGCTTGACCAATACTAAATAGGAACATGCTTAGGCCTATTGTGTATTTATATGGAACTCTTTGGGTACTTTCTCATGTCAGGTTGACTCATAAGAAGGATTTGGATTTGAAAAGTGACTGTTGCTTGGGACATGATGAGTCCATTAAGATTTGGAAGAGTTTGAATCTCTAGAACAACTTGACTTTGTCAATTTTGTCCAAAAGGTAAGAATACTGATATGCTGATCTGGAGATGGACTAATTATTATTTTAAGTAGGTTAAACACATACAAGGGAATTCTTTTGGGTGGCTGATAATAAATCAAGAAGGCTAGACCCATTGAGAACATGTGAATGTGAGAGAAGGCAAATAAGAGCCATATGTGTATGCCCAAGTCGTGTAAGGTGAAGATACGTCAAAAGTTGACATTCCCAAGTATCTAATACTATATTTTAGTATCTAAAAAATCCCCCTTTTATTATAGTATTTAAATGGAAAATAAAATTAGAGAAAAAAGATATAAATATGTATGTAAGTGTGTGCAACACACTTTGTCTTTGGGATAAGGCTTCGACTATGAAACTTACTCGATACAACTTGCAATGAATATGCAACAATTAATGTCCATGTATGTAATATGAAATCTAAAGTGAAATCAAAAAATTATAAACTTAAAGATGGTGAACCATGTTGCTATGTGTCATGCCATTAGAGATGATGTTTCTTTGTTGAATAATTGGAGCACTACACTTCCTTGTTAAAGGAATTGGAGAGTTTGAGTTATGTACTAAGGCAAGTCCATGGGTTGGAAAGATAAATGCCTCAACCCTCATTGAAAAGGGAGTAGTGCATAGGTCATTGAGCATTGTTGAACCTCAACCACACTACTCATGTAACTAATCTTGAACCCCATAATGAAATGTGGGAGCCACATATTGGGCTCACTTTGAGTAATTCCTAGGCTATTGAGCATCGTCGAACCTCAACTACATTACTTCATTTAACTTAATTAACCACTATAGACCTACTTATAGATTTAAATGCACTCATTTATAAGTACCATCAATGCCAATAAATAAAATTGTAATAGTATGTATATTATACATAAATAATGCTCATGCACCATAATTTGATTCAATCAGTGCCAACATGATATAAAATGATATGCATCTATATTTTATCCTATCCCAAAACTAAGAATCCAAAACTCATGTTCTTATAAAATGTGTGCATATACATCCCATATGCCCCTAAAATTTATCTTAATCTATAAATATCTGTCCCATATATGAACCTAACTTCAATATTCTTAACCATAATGAATTATTTGAATCTTATAATCTATCCCAAAATATGAAATTTTTGCTCATGGAAGCTTAAATCTCTATGACAAACCCACTAATATTCCTCCCTTTTGAGGTGATGGATGTAGCATGAAAATTACTCATCTAAAAATAAAGAGTTAACCATATCATATTATGTATGAAGATGTAACCATGTAGAATCATATGCTAACATGCAGAGAATATGTCATCATAGTAATGTACATATTGTTAAAGCATATAAAAAACATATAGTGCAAGGCATACAAATGTCATGTCAATATACATAAATGAATCAGGCATGCGGTGGTAACCATCACTGATATAAGCATTGAATAAGACTACACAATAAAGGTGCATGATGTGAGTTGTGACACCAAAAACATGAGGAAAAGTGTGTTATGGATCACAACACCATAAACTCAAAAAACACAAAAAACTTAGTAGACAATAATATATTTATCCACTCATAAGCACACAATATCATGACCATGGCATACAAAATGAAACACACACAATAAAACTCAATGCCACACAAGGCCAAGGGCTGCATACAATGAGCAATAAATTGTCACAAACAAGACTAAGAGATACATATAATAAATAATAAAATTTGCACACAAGGCCAAAGGATGCATATAATAGATAATAAAATGTCACACATAAGGCCAAGGGTTGCATACAATGGATAGTAAAATGCTGCACACAAGGCCAAGGGCCACATACAATGGACAATAAAATGTCATAGTCAAGGCCAAAGGCCACACATAATAGACAAGTAAGAATTAACGTATTAAGAAAGGAAACATCAACAAAGAAACATAAAACAAATCAAACTAGTATATATTTTCAATCTATGTCATTTTCACATCATAAGAAAGTAGCATATCCATAAAAGTTAGCACTATAAAGAATATAAGTAATATCAAGACATGTGTAAGCAATCAATGTAGCTCAACATGGTAAATTAAAATATCATACAAATATATAACTTGTATCAATATGACCTATGGAATAATATGCCCCTATCAATGTATAGGAATTTTTTACATCTATGCATCCATGTATCTTGTGTAACTTGTATATCCTGCATCTCACTCATATATACCGTGAAATGTAGGTGCATGTGAAAAATGATATGTAATCTACCAAACATGTGATAACTAACATAAATAAATAATAGAAACTACCAAACATGTCATGCTTAGGTCTTCTTTTTTATTTTTTTGAAATATTATGCTTAAATGAGATGCCAACCAATTAATTAATCTAGGCGATAGTCATGTATTAAACATGGAAATGGTCACTTTTTGTGATCGAGTTGTATCATGTGTATTTGGATTTGAATCTAAAAAATGATCTCATGTTTTAATGCAATTAGATTCATGATCATCACTCATATGATGGGTAGCTCTAGGAAGCATGGTATTGCATAGAATCCACCGTATAGTTGGAGAAACAAGAGCCTGTGTTTTCTATGGAACACACTGAGCTATCTATAACACTAACTTAGAACATGGAGTAAATACTGGTTATTGAGAGCCTTGAATGACCCTATGGTGTAATGAACTCTGAAGTACTAGTCGTATGGGGAATTCAACTACTTTTCTTTGATTTGTTTATATAAAATGAACTTGAGTAGGTTGTATAATTCACTGCATATAATGATATTGATAGGTTTTTTAATTGCTTATGTTGAATGATCTTGAATAGGTTGTATAAATGACAACATAAAATGATCTTAAATAGGTGGAGTAATTGCCTATGTAGAATGATCCTAAGTAGGTGGAATGATCAATTTATGATGGTAGTGGGGGTGGATGAAGAAACACCTCTATCTAAGTATGATACTCAAATTTAATCCTTGAAACTGTCACCTCTCTATTGAAACATATATACCTGACACATATATGTACTGAATATGGTACTACAATTATTGCGATACTTGCCTTAACAGGTAGAAAAATGCATCCCAAGGGGTTTTATCTTTGTCCATAAAATATTTTGACTATCTTTGTTATTTCCATCAAATCCTCATGTGTGAATCCAAAAGTATGAAGAAACATCAGAGTAAAAATGTTTTTGCTTGAACCATTATATACCATGACACTATGAAAATGTTGTGAATGAATGTAGGCTCATATACATAATTAATTGAAATCTTATTCATCTTAAAAAGTCTCATTATCATAAAATATAATTTTAGATGGTTGTACTAATATGCTTGTAAGTGTACCAATAAGATTTCATAATGGGTGCTCATATGTTTAAGGATGAGGATGTGCATTGTATGTCATTTGCAACTCAGTAGTATCTTTAGTTGCTATTGCCACATGATTTATAAGGGGATTGGAAAATATTTTAAACTTTGCATTCCCAATTAGGTTGTAGTTCTAAATTAATTTTAGGATCATAAATCTCAATAATGTTGTCATCAATGAGATCTTATATCTTATGCCTTAGCTTGTAGCATTTATTCATATAATTAATAACACATCTGTGAAAATAATAATATACATTACTGTGATATCCTCTAGGTGTAAGAATACTCATATCAACCTCTTGTGGTGGAGGGAGAGATATAAGGTTTCACTCTAGTAACTTTAATAATGGGATATGAGGAGCTTGAGGTAATCATGAAAATTGCCTCCTTTGTGGAGTGGATAAGATAGTTGATTAGTAGGATGTGATAGTGCACAAACTATTATTTTTGCTTCATTATTAATATCATTCAATATAACCTTATAACTTGGTCTAATTTGAAACTTTGAAGTTGAAGGAGTTGTATCATTAGGCACATATTTGATTTTGTTCATAAAAATAAGCTTAACTTATCAATCTCTAACTAAATGACATAACTCATCCAATGATTTGAATTTATTGAACACAATGGAATCATGGAGAGAAGCAAGATAAATTTACTTGAAAATATATCGTAACTCATCTTCAGCCATAGGGTTTGTCATCTTATAAAGCATAACCTTATACCAAAACACATAATAAATGATTCTCATTAGATCTTTAAGTTTTTCAATTTGAGCATAAGATAATTTATCATTGATATTGATACAAAAATTCACAAGAAATTGATATGCCAAAGGATTGAATGCATTAACTGATCAGAATGGGAGATTATAGAACCTTTTCAAATCATAGTCCTTTGGAATTCATAGAAACAACTTAGTCAATAATCTGTCATTGGATGCATAGTCCAAACATGCTGTGTGAAAGTATCTTAGGTTTTACTCTAGATCACCTTTACCATCATAAAATGTAAGAATAGGAGCTAGGAAATACATAGGTAAGGGATAAGATAAAATATTTTGAGGTAACTTGTTATGAAGAAGTACATGTGAATCCATTGAATGACTAGCTTTAGAAGCATCCTTATCTAGTTGAAACACCTTAGCCTTGAAAGTTATAACAATTTACTCTACAGATCATGTAGTAGGTGAGGATGATGATTTCACATGTGTAGTCATTTTAAGATGTACATAGGTTAGTTGTGTAGAAATAGGCACAATAATATGAGGGAAACATTGTGTTACCCCATATGGTCATATAAAATGTCATTTTAATGCAATGAGTGTCACATGAGACCACCATATCCTTGGATTAGCCCTAAACCTATCTTAGGACCTCTTTTGATCATTTTATAACTTTTATGCACATCTAACCTATTCTTAGATATACTAAGATTCATATTGAGCCATCACCTAGGTATTCTAGATCTTTTTTCAAATGTGCCAGTCACTTGGATAATAACATGGCCTCGTTGGTCTATAATGCAATGCGCTATTGGCAAAAGGGGAAAAACTATTGACCCGTAGCTTATTTTTCCCCTAAAGAATATATTTACACTTCTCAAAGCATCTTAGGGTTAGCTTGGACTCATTTCATGTCTCAACAAGCATCATAACACTATATAAAGACCACTCTCATTCATTTACCAATATAGATGGCAATTCTCATGAACAAGCTCAGAAATAGTTGTTTAATTTAAGGTTATTGATCCCTATTTACCCTTATTTATGCATACATCCATATAAAACAACCTAGATCTTAGTTTTATTTAGGTTTCCAGTCTCAATTCACATTCAAAGCAATCAAATTGACATTCATACTCAGACATACTAGCATCACTCTCACTTGCACCAAAATTTAGATTTAGAGAACTACATCGATCTTTATCCCCTTTTGAGGTATTGGTATGTAGGCAATGCTCAACACATGGGGTGTTGAGGTCATGCCTAACTTACCCTACTAACACTACTCTTCTTCCACTTAAGTTCATCAAAACCCTACCAAATATGGAGGTTTAGGGTTTCATAGTGAAAATTTAAATCAAAGAACAAATGATGATCCAAGTCTCAGTCATAAAGGCACAAGATTCCAAAGATAGAGTGAAGCTCTACCAAGAATTTCACTGCTTCACCTACACAGGGTTAGTAACATTGCATATAGGGTCAATAATGTAGTGTGTTATTGGCAAAAAGGGTCACACTATTATCCAATGGGGATTATGACATCTGTGATCCATTGAAGACACTCTATCCTACTCCTACATCATTTCTAAGCCTACCACTTGTCCATTTTAGTCATATTTTGCAACTAAGTACACCTTTTCTAATTTAGTACTATTTATAGAATATTCAAAGGATTTAATTATTATGCAAATCAATGGCTATTGATATTATAGTATTTTATTCCCTAATTTATTACTCAATTCTTTATCAACCTAGGGTTACATTCCATTATCCTAAAAAAGATAAATCATTTGGTGAACCTGACTTACTTCAAACATATTGCTCAAAACCCTAGTGCATAATTAGGGTTTCCCTTTTTATTTTTAGAATTTGCTCAAATTTTTAGATCTTTATTTTCTTTTCCCTTTTCATCATGATCATCATGATGGAAGCCATTTTTTAATTTTTGGTACAAAGTCTTGTGGTTTGTCTTGCATGCATAGTACCTAACATTTATAGAATGATGCACATGTATGTCACTCTTCTCATGGATCATGTTATAACTCAACTTATTTCATACATTGGTCCACATCATTTTGATCACCCCTTCTATGGAGAGCATTGTTGTATGACCAATTTTGAGTTACCTCTAGTTACTAATCGATGACAAATATATCATATGACTCCTTTTTTTCCTCATCTACCTAGACCCATTGACTACCTTTGCTCACATCCCACCTCTATTACTCGCCCTCGACAAATAGTATATCCCACAAGTGGAGTTATTATTAGATGAAATTAGATGCATCCTAAGCATATATAGGAACAATGTAATCCCATGATCCCTCCTCATCCCCAACATAATATAATAGGACCTATGAATCAACATAGAGCATACAATATTATTGATCAATTGACAAATACACCAACTAATATTTATATATTAGAATTACTTCAAAAGGTAACCATATTCAAAGGTATTCTATTTCAAACACTCTCATATATCTATGCTCATGATACGGAGCTGACGTATTTCACATCTTTCATAAACATTGTAAAGGACGTTGAGGATGTTATATCTTTTTATAATGAGAAGTTACCCTCAAAGATAGTTATCGATCATAATCTACCACTCTTCATTCAAGCATAAATTAAAAGCACCGATATT
This sequence comes from Torreya grandis, assembly GCA_037957365.1. Taxonomy (NCBI): domain Eukaryota; kingdom Viridiplantae; phylum Streptophyta; class Pinopsida; order Cupressales; family Taxaceae; genus Torreya; species Torreya grandis. Next base: position 1,797,292 of record JARHVA010002486.1, read on the forward strand.
AAATGAGTTTTAATTGACAGTGTTTTAGGTCTTAACATATGTAACCTCGCATTTTTACATACTATGGGAGTTGATATAACATCCATTCAGAAGACATATAAGATCATTTGAGTTTTTGATGTTGTTTCCTAATAGGTATTGGGTTCTATTACTTTGGATATCATGGTCAGACCAAAAACCCTATCCACATAGTTTCAGGTGATGCCTAACCATTTGCATTATAATTTATTACTTGGGAGACCTTGGATACATGCCATGGAGGTAATACCCTCTACCTTGCATAGACATGTCAAGTTTTTACATGATGGATATTTATACACTTGTCCAGCTGATAACCAACCATTCATATATTGTAGTCACTGAGCCTACTACCCTGAGTATATATTCATATGGGACACCTCATGTTCTCATAGAATCCTTGCCTCATGTCATTATTATAAAACAAATGCATACATATGAGATCAGGGAATCTAGCACCACTATTCTTGTACCCATTTTAGATCCTTCTATAACACAATTATCCCTGCCCATGGTGGATGATGAAATTATCACAAGATAGTTATCATTACTTGTTGAATAAGAGGAAATATACATTAGAAACTCAAATATAGATTCCAATACCACCACAGAGAATAATTCAACACCCATGAACGTTGATGATTATTTATGTGGATTGATCTTCACACCAGTAGGCCCTGAAGAGTATAGATATGATTATAAGGCACTCATACCTTTCCCTACATAGGCATCATGTTACATCTTGATTTTATCACTAAATTGATTTACCTAATTATCCATGGATTAATATGCTTGTTAAATTGATTTGTTACTTTTTAACTAAAATTTTAAGCATATGCTTCTATGGGACAAATGTATGTTACTTAGATTTCATGAGTTCATTATTATGAGATGGATAATTATGAATTATATACATAATGATTATGTTACATTTATAAATATAACATTGTTCAATGATATATATATATATATATATATATATATATATATATATATATATATATATATATATATATATATATATATATATATATATATATATATATATATATATATATTTAACTATCTTCTTGTCATGAGTTGGATGAAGGAGAGTTCATCCCTTAGAGCATGACAGAGGGAAAGCATCATCAGAGAGGGTGACGTAGATGGAGATGGTGAAGGATGATAGAGGAATTGCTAAGAGCCCTACACACACCACATTAGATTAAAAATATTATATGCATTGCGTGTTTAATTTGTTAGAGTTAGCACATTTTGAAATTTAATTATAGTTAGATATTAGAGTTTACATGTTTTAAATGATAGTACATAGTTATGGAATAAATATTATATGTGATTTTATTTTGTATATTATACATAGACTTAGTGCTTAATGTTACAATAAGATACATAAGGTTACTTTACTTATGTTTTTTTTTTTTTTTAAACATATATCAAGTAGAAGATATTGAATTACTATTATATATATACTAATAAAATGTCTTTAAAATGTTTTAGAACGTTAATATTAATATTATTAATATTCAATAATATCAATATATGTCAAACTATTAAAATAAAAAAAGACATATATAGCATATATACACTAGTCATTGACTAAAACAATTATCTTGTTCTAATTGGAATCGATAATTGATTGTCTATTATTTTGACATATAAAAGATAATTGAAATTATAAAGGGGGATAATTACCTTTATTTGATATTAAGGAGGTTGAATTATCCTAAAATATTAACCTAAGAGCTAAGCCTAATCTTGTTATCTTGCATGGACTACGTTAAAATTTGAGAGTATAGTTATCATTTTGTAAATGATTAAAAGTGGACTTTGGAGTGATAAACTCAGTCATGAAACATAGGTTGACATGCATACTTTTTAAATGAATATTTTAGTGAATAAATAATTAAGGAAATTTCAAATTAGGGTATGCATAAGCAAGGTTAATGGCAGTTAACTAGTTAATAGTTATTATTAATCTGGAAAAGCATAGATCTTGCATAGTAACTATGAGTTTTGAAATTCTCAGGGAAAGCTCGATGGGAGAAGTAGATGAGATAAGAGGAGAAGGAGGTATGGGAGGAAGAGAAGAAAAATACAGAGCAAGGAGAAAAAGGATTCAAGTACATCTTGTCTTAGTTTTGGGAAGCTACTTACCAGGTTGGTGAAGTAATTACCTTAGATTGCTTGCATAATTATTATATATGGTTTGATGTATTAAGGTTTATAAATGAATGTAAATTAGAAGTGAAACACAGGCTTAGCCATCCACAAAATTAAGCCAAAATTTCTTCCTAAACCCTAAGATTTTAAACTGGATAGTTATGGGTGCTGAGTCATTAGGGTATACTGAATTTAAATATAGAAATACAATGCCCTAGTTGAAATTAAAACCATGGGTGAATGAAATTGTAGTATATACACATAATCAAGTTTAAATTTTTAAAAGATATATACATGGGTTTAATTTATATATACATTACGAACTCAGAAATACAAAAATGACTTGATGGGTATGTTACCTATATACATATATATTTGTATAGAGGAATATATATAGATCTGATTTGATATATATTTACTAGATTTGAGTTTAAAAGGTTTTCAAATGGTTAAATTAAGTAATATTTATACTGTATTAAGTAATATTTATACATAATTGTGTAGACTATCGATTTGATTTTGGATTGTGTAAATTTAAAAGACATATTATGAGCATAATGGTTATATTTCTGCATACACAAGGTTTGGGTATTTAGAACACAAAAAAAGGGTACATATATATTCATATATGACCTATGTGAATAGGGCATATAGAAATATATATGTATGACGATATATTAATATATATCTATTATTCAAAACTTAGAACATAAATAGTTATGTCGAAGCCATAATTGTAAGATTATTTTAACATTGCAATAAGACATATAGTTGAACTATGTATTATGTGACAAATTGATATAAAATTATATTTAAGTCAGTTTACATTTAAATTTATTCATTAATAGTGAATACATATATACATATGTGTATATATGTTGACTGTGAGTGGGTTATTTTAACTATGACCTGCATATAGATATATACATATGTTAAATATGTATCCTTTGTCTTATCCTTTGAAAACATAGTAAAATATTAAGACTATGTGTATATATACACACATAGGACTGTGGTTAAAACATGAGTAAAATATTGTGACTATGTTTGAATAGGGTGTTTACATCTAAATAGTTGATTGTGTATTTTTACTTAAACCAGATGGATTTAAATATATACAGTTAGTTTATAAAAAATATAAGAAATTCTTGAGTTTTGTGATTATGTCCTTAGGTATATGATTGAAAACATTGTGAGTGTATACGTATAGGACTATGTGAAAATTATATATCTGAGAGTATGAAACATATATGTATGGATATAGGAATTAGGGTAAAATAGAGAAAAAGATGTGGATCAATTTAGGGGTTAAAAACATACCACATCTAATATAGATTTTATTACAAATTTTAAATAGGGGTTAAAGGAATTAAAGAGACTATTTTTAAATTTATATGATTGTTCATAAAAAGTTATTGTATAAAATAATCTAGAGATAAATGAAAATGCCGTAGTGTGGTATAACAACACACACACACACACACACACACACACACACACACACACACACACACACACACACACACACATGTTATGGATATTGTATAAATATATATGTTGTATATTAATATGTGAATATGGTTTCATATACATATATATAACAGGTATGAAAATATAGAATGAATACCTATTGTTATAGTTTTGATTAATAGTGAAGTCAAAAACATAAAGGTTAGGGTGCTTTAAATTTTATGCGATAAAACCTCTCATTAGGCATAATGAAACAAAAGATTATACTTGGATTTATAAGTAAATTTATTATTGCTACTACTATAATAAATCAATGTGTGCTATATGTTTTGAGATGATTGATTTTACTACATTGCATTTACTTACATAAAGTAGATTATTTTAAATAAGTTGTATTCTACCTGTTTGGTAAATAAATTTATTTGTCATGATTATTATTTATGTAATGAAAATAAAGAATGAGGTTTATTATATGTTTGATGAATTAAATATATGTGTAGTGATTATTTCAGTAATTAGCATGTGTTTATACTTATTAGTATAAATAATTGTATGAACCTATTGGTTATAAGAATGTTAACCAAATCTCACATTGCTAGTACTAACTAAGTAGTGAAAAGAAATTCACTTGCTTACTTAGCACCACCAATGATAGATGAAGGTAATCCGATCAAGTGGTGTGTATGAATTTGACTGATCCTAGAGATCAATAGTTATTTGAAAACTTTGGCCAAAGTAATGTTTAGATAGACTTTGTCATTTCATATGTATAATTTGCATGCTTGTGTGATATCATATTAGAATATAATTATTTATGGTACACATCATGTAGTAGAATCTTACAGTACAAGGGTGCTAGCATCTCTCTAAATTCTTGCATCATCACTATCTACCCATTTATGAAGGGAGGGACATTCCCTATTTAGGAGATTATGCAGGGGATCGATGGTCTATGGTTGGTGTGGAAAAGTGCTCAGATGATGCTCTCCCTCCCCACTGTAGTACTTAATTAGAGACTACACTTGAGATTATCATAGATACATGAGTTAGAGTGACTTGAGTTCTGTGGAGCATTGTATCTATTATTATATTTATGTTAAGACATAATGCCTATTGAAAATGTAATTGATCTATTATTGTACATTGATAGCAGTGGTTGTATTATTGTACCATCCATGGTTGGATTTTTGTATAATTACCTTTTTAATGTAGTTATGTTATGTTACATAAGATGTTAATGATCAATAACTTTTATTGATACATGTTTACTTATATTTAATATAATTAATTAGTATGTTAAGGTTACTAATTAGATTATCATGATGTAATCTAATGAAAGAATACTTTTTGTGTAAATATTAAAAAAAATATTTAGTACATTATTGTATTAAATCCATGTGGGGATGTTACACATCACCACTAGTTCATAATACCCTAGATACAAGCCCTAAACTCACTTGCAGTTAGAGGCAAATTATTATATACACTCAGTACACATGGTTATATCTATGGATCTTGACCCAATTATCCAGATTTAGGTAGGAAGTACACAAGATAGACCACAACTAATCTTATAGATATTACTTGACAGAGGATTGATAACATTACCCATATTTTACCATAGATCTATTATCATATTATCACATTAGGATGATATAACCTTTTGTATTTTTCACAAGATTACCTGGCACGATATAAATACATGCTCAACATCACAACATAAATTGAATAAACTCAAATATCAAGGAACTATACAGATTACATAACCTATGCCTCCACTAGTACAGGCACCATGATAGACTCTACACCGATCTAGACATTCAAGGAATGATCCATTGACTGTCTGGGCTTTCATCAAGGACTAATAAATCCCTAATGTTAGAGTATTTTGATACCAAAAATTGTACTTTAGAATTCTTACAACACATAGGGCATTAGGAGATTGAACTACATGTTATACATTGTCAAGAATCTTTAGGACATATCAGACTACCACTTTCATATGACTCTCAGGTGTTCAACACACTAATTTTTGTCATGAACACAAGCTCACATATAAGTTAAAATTAGAAGTACATGGTTATAGGTAATGGAGGCCACATTCGATCAGATAAATAGATGTTTGAATTTTAGTTATGAAGAACACATAGTTCATATTTTACATAATGGCCCATATGAAAATCATAGATTTCATACAAATATCCACTAATCCAATTTAGCCTACCCTGGGACCACACATGAGGTTTATTACATAGTAGAGCGACATGCTATTCAAATGCACAAAATCCAGACTAATGCCAAGGATAATGCTATAATTATACCAAAAAAATGGTATGATGATCACAATGATGATGATTTATTCAAGTTTGGGCAGATTCAATATTCGACATTGGATAACCTCCCACGAAATCTACCATTTGACTATCCACATCCTATGGGTGTGCTGTTAAGTCTATAGTGTCACTACATTTCATTTGTACATATTCTCATTTACTTCCATTCATCACTTATACATAATTTCATTATTCCAAATTACTTGTACATAGTTTCCTTTATCTTGCTCCTTGTACATAGTTTCATTTTTATGTTGCTTATACATAGCTTATACTCATAAAACACAAAAAAAATAAATAAATAAAAAAAACATTCAAATATCACTCAAAAATACAAATTTTATATTGTATACATTTCCATGTTTACATTCCTTCTATTTTTAGGTACTACATATGCTATCTATGTTAGTGCAGTCAGATTTATCATACACACATGCTTCACTTGTTCCCTTCGAGTGTTCATAGATTACTATAGGACTCAAGTCCTCTACATAGATCTAGATTTGCTAATATTTGCCTATCGGAGGCACATACACATATACACAGATTCAACATTGATATACTAGCCCATTGGGGACATCATACACATTGCTTTCGATTTGCCAGGTTATATCTTTCTATGCTCCATATCATAGATTTAACATTGATTATATCTTAATATTGATCATCTTATACTACATTAATTTTTTATAGACTATTATTACTATAGAATTAGTTTATTTACATCTTTTATCTTATCTAGATTTGGACCACATAATTATTATATACTTTCATTTCTAGCTTTACTAATCTAGATTTGATTGTGTCTCTTTGTTTCTACATCTACTAGAGGGCATTTGAATATGCCATTGTCTTTTCATTTATTTTATGGCTTTGGACATGTGCTCATGTTTTTGTGTATGCTTCTTGATTATGTATGTGGAGATTTGAATATGTCCTTCCATGTGGCTCTAATCCAAACTTGTATGCTCTTTTACATATGCAAAAATTTGAGCATGTCCTTGTATGTGTTCCTTTTCTCAAACTTAGTGACATGTGCCCATGTCCCTTATATTGTGCCCCCTTAGCCTAATTTATGTGCCTCATACATTTGTATGTATGTTTTCATTTATGTATTATGGCCATGACACTTATATGTTGTTTGTTGCTTTCACATCCAATTTGTGATGCCATAAGGGACCTCCTGCATCTCCCCTTCCTCCTTGGGTGCCTTGATAGACATCATGCCCCATCCCCCCAAGTAGTTTACTTAGATTATATTCAGATTTGATATTCATATACATGCTTATATTTTTACATCTATCTTGACAACCTTATGAATGCTAGATCAATCATACATCATACATTACCAACTTATGCTCAATCTCATTTACATTTCGATGCCATGTATACACATTATATTGGTTTATCACACATATATCATGTATTTTTAGTCTAACACACATGATGCATATATTTTATTTTGAGGATAGTTATTGTATAGGTTAAACAAATCCCATCAAAAGAGGGGGCATTCACATGGGTTTGTCACAGAGATCAAACCATCCTAGTACACTCAAAACACAATTTTTAGCATGCAAACACAAATTACATAGCCTATACCTAGGAAAATATAGTGAAATATAATCATACATAGATCAATCCCATTTTTTCTTAGAAATAACACTTTTAGACAATTGCATAATACACTGCCAGTAACAAAATGTGATATAGTCCACTATTGTCTAGTAGCCTCAAAAATAAAAAATTCTAAAATTATTAGAAAGGTAAAATAGGTATAGTTTAGATTTACATAGTCCCAGCCATAAATTATCAAGATATGATCAATATATATAGTTTTTACATATAATTACACATGTTTTCTCAAATTAGGGACATCATGCATGACATGATCACTCCTATTTTAGTTTTAGATATGCATAGACATAGATTACTATGACACATTTCAGAATCCATATGCATAGATATTATAATTAGGGACATGTGTGTGGCATATTATTTCCATATGCTTAGTTTTTCACCAATTTTATTAGATAAAATGAGAACTCCATATCATTCTCTACGTTGTATAATTCATATTCCATGTGCAATAGGATTACACTAGATTAATGCATCATTCCATCTATAGTGATTGGCATTCCTAAGTTCTCGAGTGGCCCCTAAGCTATTTTACATTTTAGACTTCTTGAGTGGCCCCTGAGCCATTTGACATTTCAAAGTTTCCAAGAGGCATAGAGCCATATTTTATAGCTTCATGACATGACAAACTTTCATTTTTAGATTATTTTACCACACATGAGTAGGAAATGATGGATTCATGACTTAATTGAGTTCTTGAGCCACAAACATAAGAGGGTTGGACAAGTCATCAGTCTAATCCAAGTTATTCATAGATTATGATCCACTAAACATGGGTGGGAAATGATGGAGTCAAAGACAAATTAAGTCCTTGAGACCCCACACTTTGGGATTGGGATATCCATTATCTCAATACAATTTATTCCTCATTTTATCACCATCTACATGCACACATAAGACTTCACTAGGTTTTTACATTGGTTCATGTACCCAGTGAGGTGTATTCATTCCTTTTTTCTCTCACACATATATTTACTTAGTTTTGCATTTAATTTTGATATTTATTAAGGAATTATTCATACATATTTCATTTGTATGAAACATGATAGATCACAATTCACAATTTTAGACCCATGTTCATAGGTTTTACCTCATAGGTAAGTTCAGGTACATTTCTCTTCCCTTTATCCTAGTCATTTCTCTTTGCTACATTTTTAGAATAAAGGGGGCCGGGGATGTAGTCATATAAAATGTCATCTTAGTATAATGAGTGTCATTTGAGACCACCCTATCATTATATTATCCCTATACCTATATTAGGGCCTCTTTTGATCCCTTTATAGCTTTTAAGCACATCTAGCCTATTCTTAGATATACTAAGAGACACATTGAGCCATAACCTAGGCATCCCTAATCTTTTTTCACATGTGCCAGTCACCTCGATAATAACATGAACCCATTGGTCTATAACACAGTGCACTATTATCAAAAGGGGCAATGTTATTGACTATTATCTTCCATTTCCACTAACAAATATCTTTCCACTTCCTGAAGTGTCTTAGGGTCAGCCTAGACTCATTTCATGTCTCAAAAAGCATTAGAACACTATATAAAGACCACTCTCATTCATTTACCAATATATATGGTAATTATCATGAACAAGATCAGAAAAAATTATGTAAATTAAATTTATTGATCTCTATTTATCCATATTTATACATACATCCATCTAAAACAACCTAGTGCTTAGTTTTACTCAGGTTTCTAGTCTTAATTCATATTCAAATAATTTAAATTGGTATTCATACTGAGGCATACTAGCATCAATCTCACTTAAACTATCACTTAGATTGGGACAAATACATTGGGATTGATCCCATTTCAAGGTATTGCAATATAGGTAATGCTCAACACATGTAGTGTAAAGGTCATGCCCACCCCACCCTACTAACACCACTCTTCTTATACTTGTGTTCATGAAAACCCTACCAAGCATGGAGGCTTAGGATTTCATATTGAAATAAATTAACAAATAGAATAGATGATGGTCTAGGTCTTGTTTAGATAGGTACAAGCTTCCAAAAGTAGAGTGAATATTTGCCAATAATTTCACTACTTCACTTGCACAGGGTCAGTAACACTACACAAAGGGTCAGTAACACAATGCACTATTGGAAAAGAAGGCCGTGATATTATTTGAAGGGGGCTATGATATATGTTCTCTACTGATGACACTCTTTCCTATTCTTGTATCATTTCTCAACCTTCCATTTATCCATCTCAGTCATATTTTCTAGTTAAGTACACCTTTTCTAATTCATTGCTATTTATAGAATATTAAAATAAATCAATTATTGGCAAATCAGTGGCTATTGATGCTATAGTATTTTATCCCATGATTTATTACTTAGTTATTTATCAACCTAGGGTTACATTCCATAATCTTAAAAAATATAAATCTCCCCCACACTTTGGGTGGGCATCACATCTGTAGTCAAAGTTTTTGATGTAGGAATAATAGAAATAATAGTATTATGGACACCTATGTTGGAAGTGGTACCTACAAAATGTTGATGATTAAAAATTAAATGTTTATATTATTTTTCATTAGATGTGGAAACTATATCTTTGTGTGAAACTTTAGATTCTAGGATTAATTTAAAAACCTTGTCAAATTCTTGAGGGTTTTGATGAATTTGATTTCAAAAAATAGACAATGCCTTTAACTTGTTCAAAATAGCTATCCTATTAAGGTCACTAATATGGATTATATCTTAATATTCATGATTATATTGATTAATATGATCTAAGTTAGGGATTTCAACATAATATTTTATTTATATATATTCATTAATAATTACTGCATCAAAAAAGAAGAATGAATATTCATTGGCTTAATTTTAACCATTTTAGATTGAACCAAAGGAATATTAATATTCTCAATATGTGCACAACTTAATTTAACACTTCACATTAGAGGGACATGGAACTAACCTTCTTAAATGACACAAAATGAAATCATGAAATAATGCAGAAGGTTAGTGCTAAAAGTGAAAAATATTTTTTGCCTTTTGTATGGAAAAATTAGAAATCAGAACTGAAACCTTTAGGAAAAAATTAAAATTCAAAGATTTTTTTTTGATGTCCTATAAATAAGGATAAAATATAAAGGGAAAACGTAGGGTTTGATGTGCTTAATATATAAATGGGTTCACCATTATGTTTCACCTTATTTTTGATTGATGAACCTAACAAGATTAAACTAAGGAAATAATTCAGATAATGTGATGTCTTATCATCAAGCAAAAATCTGAATGTAAAAGTCAAAATATGATTTAATAATTTTACGTGACATTTATGGAAACTACTAAGAAAATTAAGATACTTAGCAAATTACTATATTATGTAGGTTTGAGACTAAATAAAAATATCAAAAAGGGTATGAAACTAGAATGTGAGTTGTCCAAATCAAGATTCGAGTCTTTGGATGTGCTTGGACAAAATCATTAGCTTCATAACACTACCAAATAACATTACATAACGTGATGGTTTCATTTGGGTAAGTTTCTCTTCTCTATTTATGAATAGGCCACTATGCTTGCATGTAGGTTGTCTCACTATGCTTGCATAAAAATCTTTATAACAAGGTCAATGATGATAAGAAAAATAATACAATGTTTAAATGTATATGAAACATCATGCATTGGTCTCCAATTGAGGAATTAGTAATTTGTGATACGATGGAATTTATGCTTGAATTTAATAGGCAAGCTAAATTTATAAAATATTTTGAGGAACAATGGCTACCTAGAATAGGTGCAACATTAAAATTTAATTATTTAAAATTGATTTTGTTTGCTAGGCATGGTTATATTTTATATTTGAATGAATTTTACAGTGATTTTTTAAGCATTTGGGCACATTTTTTTGTACACTTAGACATGATGGTCAAGAAACAAATGGTGTAATGGAATCCTACCATTCTCAATTTAAATATTTTTTTCAAGTTTGATCTAGAAGTTATTAAAGTAGGTTCTCATGTTTGCTAGGTTCTATACCTAGTTTTCATCTTTTTCATAGTTTGTCCTTTTGTAGATTTACCCCACATTGGTTAATTTGTCTTGCTTTTTGTATTTCCTTCCTTTTATACAAGGCCTCTCCTTTGTAATAGCAAGTAATTTTTTGGATATTATATGATATTATCTTTGTCTTTGCATATCATATTTGCAAATATTTTAACTCTTATTGTGAAGATTTTACTGTTAATGCTTTAGATATTTGGATTGAAACAATATTATTGATGTTTATTTCATGTTATCAGAGCAGTAGGTGTTGTAACCATCCATTTACGATTTTGCTGGTGCCAAGGTTTGTCCATATATCAAAATTTATTCTTGGAAGTTTGGAGGTGTTTTGTATGGATATGAGATCTATTTTTTTTGGCCATTAACCAGGCCATATGGATCCTAGGACGTACCATTATGTACTTATTTTTCTAGACTCATATTTAAGTTTGTTTTGTAAGCTTTTAAAACAATTTGTGTATGTTTTTTGATGTTTTCAAGCTGTACATGCATCAAAATCCAAATATGAAATCATAGGGGAATATAAATATGAATTTAATGTCTTCTAAAATTTGTTATAATCTCAAAATATTAGGACGTACATATCTTCTAATCAAAAACCTAATCACTATTCTATTGGTGTATACCTAACACTTGTACAATTTTCTCTCACCACAAGCAATATGAATCTATTTTTTCAAATCTAAAACTTGGTATAGTTAGCTAATAGTCCCAAATTTTTGATCATACTAGTTAGAAGAATTTTGGATCAAGCTGTACATATTTTTTGTTATCTTAAAAATTAATATAAAGTCTATCTTTATCATCTAGATAGCTGTATGATTTTCTATTGGTTTGAGGCCATATGATCTAAAAATTGAGATATGATTCTTGGAGAGGATAATATTTTAATTATAATTTTAGCCTATAATAGGAATTACCATTGTGTATTAGGCTATACATCCTTTTGAGATGTCATAACATGGCCCAGCCAACTAGTTTTTCTAGATCTTGCAAAGAGTCTTCTTGAAGTTAATCAATAGGTGAAGTGGTAAATCATTTTTTTGGTGGACCACTTTTATGTGGAAGGTATTGAGATCAAATCCCAATAAATATAGTTTAATAAAGTGGTAAAACATTTTTTTTTCTTAGTGCATTTAACTTTGGTGCAATTGTTATTATTTTGACCCATTAATGGGAAATCTATAAAGCCCACAACTTTTGAATTGTAACTTGAAATCGAGTTCTATATTTTTAAAAAGTGTATATATTTAAATTATACATACATTGGTGTCATTTTTTTTATAAAATTCACTAATATTATAAAGTGTCAAATTGGGGGGGGGGGGACGCTCAATACAAATCTTTTGGGGGGTTGTCTCAGTGCCTATCTGTGCACCCTTTTGCATTTTTTTGATTTATGGTGATTTACTAGCATGGATTACTCTTGTGGTTTAGATAATTGTGAGCCTTTAACTACACATAATTACCATACATAAAGACTTAGAATGGAAATAATGATTAAACACAAAGGATTATGGGCCCTAATGACTGAAGTTCAATCACAATTCACTAGAGAATATGAAAAATTTCAACACCAATGCAAGTTTGATGAGTGTATGGGTTTGATAGGGACTTATGTGAGTGATAGTATTTTATTTCATTTGGATGGATGTGACTCTTCTTTCAAAATATGGGATAAAATAAAGGGTTTATTTGTGAAAGTAGATCACATGAGAGTTATGCAACTTGAAGTCGAGATTACTTCTCTCAATCCTAAAGATTTCCCATCTATTGTAAAATATCTTACTAAGTTCAAGCACTTGTTGACATAATTTAAGGGGAGTGAATGAGATAATAAGATGAATAATGTGTTTACCTTATTCTCTCCATGTCAAAAGGACCATTATAAATCTTTGCCTACCTTTTTCTCTAGCATGGATGCCTTAGATGCCACATTCCAAATGCTTGAATTAGAGTTATTTTGTGAAACAGTTACTAGGGAAGAATCTAAATTGTCCACCCTTGAGTTTTCCACCTATAAAAAAACATTAGTATCATCTAATCCTAAATGCAAGGGAAAATCAAAGAGTAAATCTAAGAACACTCCCCATCACAAAATGCCCCTAAACCCAATAACTCTAAACCCAAAGAGTATTCTAAATCCAAGAATAAGTCTAGCCACTCATGCTCCTTTTGTGGGGGGACTGATCATGAAGAATCTAAATATTTTAAGAGAATACAATCCTTGGAGGATGTAGTCATAAAACAAAATATTTATATCTCCACTCCACCTCCTTCAAATGAACATGGCAAAGCACTTAATGTTGTTGGGAGATCTTAGTCACCTATTTTAGATTGTTGGGTTATAGATCCTAGTGCTTTTCACCACATGACTTATTTTAAGGAGTATTTTTTATCTCTTAGTTTTCTTTATAATTAAAACATTGAGGTTGGATATTTTTACTTTATTTATATTAAGGGAAATGGTGACATACATCTTGATTGTGGCTGCATCAATGATGCACTATATGTTACTCACACTAATACAATTTTTTTTGTATATTTGATTTGTCATTTTGGTTAGGGAAAGATAATGAATTTCACCCATATGGGGTTAAAGTTCAAGAATTGTTAGATCCTCATACACTTATTATTTAGGGCATTGTTTATCATAATTCTCAACTCTATTACTTTGAGGGTTTTGATGACACTTCTCCTATAGGCACATGTTTGGTTTCTCATGTAGATTTTGAGAGTAAGCTTTGGCATGAGAGATTTTGACATATTAATTACATATATTTAAATGATTTGATAACTCATGGTATGGTTGATGATATCCCTACAATTTAATGTCTTGATGGAGTTTGCCCTGGTTGTTTATTAGGGGAACAACACCAAGATCTATTTCTTAAGGGTATGTCTAAGAGAGAATATTCACCACTTGAGCTTGTGCAAAATTATTTGATGATATTTTATACTCCTTATTTCAATAGAGCTAAGTAAACACTTAATTTTATTGATAATTTATCGAGGCGTACTTGGGTTTATTTTCTAAAGTACAAGAGCAATGTTTTTTCACACTTCAAAGTCTTTAAGGCTTTGGTCGAGAATAAAATATTATAGTTACATAAATATGATTTGTACTGATAATAAGGGGAGTAATTCAATAGAGAGTTCTATAAATTTTTAGCAGCCCATGGTATTGTTGACCATCATTTTGTTCAACATACTCCATAAAAAATGGCTTAGTAGAAAGGAAGAACCAAACTTTGAAGGAGATGGCTAACTACATGATGCATTCATAAGAATTACCTCCCATATATTGGGTAGAAGTAGTTAATTGTAAGAATTATATTCAAAATCACACACCACACAAAATACTTGAGCATTTGAATCCAGAAGAGGCTTGGTCTGGAACTAACTCTGATGTCTCATTTTTAAAAATCTTTGGGAGCCATGCTTGGGATTTCATACAAAAGAATAAAAAGAAATCCTTGGATAAGAATAACAAATCCTTCATCTTTGTAGGGTATTATGAGTACATGATATCTTATCACATTTTTGATTATGATACTTATGATGTTCTTTTTCAAGCACATGTTTAGTTTGATGAGTGCTTCACTTCTCATGAATCTTTATCTTCTTCTTCCTCCTTTGATCATTCCTCACTTCATCTTGAGGATTACTTATTAAAGGAGATAATCTAGGAGGCCCTTGAGGAGGTTATGGATTTTGGGGATCCTATTCCCATTGATATTGTCACTATGCCTATGTGGGCTTATACTATAGTTTTTGAGGCAACATATTTTATATAGGATATTCCACTTGGTAGACATCATCATGCACATTCTATAGGTTCTAGAATTTTATGTCAGACATTTTTTGGATATCCATAGTATTTTTCATAGGTTCAAGGGATACAAGAGTGTGATGATGTATATAAGAATGTGATGATGTGATGATAGATGAGTATTCTTCTTTGATGAGGAATCATACTTGGCATTTGGTCACTCTTCCTAAGAGAAGAAATTTGGTTAGGTGTAAATAGATATACCATGCCAAGTATGTAGTTGATGGGTCCATTGACAAGTATAAGGAACATCTTGTTACAAATAAATTATTTCATACCATGAAAGGAACATTAACAAGATTATTCCAAGCCAAATATCTAAAGCATTAACAATAAAATCATCATAAAAAGAGTTTGAAGAGATGTAAATATAATATGCAAAGACAAAGGTAATATCATATAATATCTAGAAAATAAATTACTTATTACAAAGGAGAGGCCTTGCATAAATAGGCAAGGAAAGACAAGAATCAAGACAAACTAATCAATGTGGGATAAATACACAAAATAACAAACTATGAAAAAGATACAAACTAGCTATAAAACCTAACAAACATAAGAATTTACTCTAACATCCACCCTCAAGTGAAGCTAGGGGATAAAATAGCCAAAAAAAAGTGGCGTATCCACAGTATGAGTCTAAATAACAAGGCATGATCATGTACTCATGTAAAATATATATACATGAAATAAAGAAGGAAGATGCCCTCATGAACAGCCCCCTAGGAAAACTTTTGAAACCCCAAGTATACTACCCAAATCAATGAAATGAGGTGATGAAAAAGACTTCATAAAGATGTTGGTAACCTACTATTGAGTTAGAATGTACTCTAATTAAATAAATACATCCTAAATGTGTCGATAAATGAAGTACATGTGTATCTTAATGTGTTTGGTTCATTGGTGCTCAAATGGGTTATGGGAAATGTGAATTACACTTTAGTTGTCACACCAAAATATAATAGGTGAATCTTACATGAAGACAAACTCTATAAATAACTAAATAATCTAAAGAACTTGATGACTCACTGTAACTGCTACCCTATACTCAACCTCTATAGATGAAAGTGAAATAGCCTACTTCTTCTTACATGCCAAAATAACTAGAAAGAACCAAATCAAAATATGCAACTATAAGTGGAATACATGTCATCAAGAGAACCTACCCAATTTGAATTAGTGTACCCAACCAATTAAGTAGAACTCTTGGTATAGTGTAATCCAAAGTGAGAAGTGCCCTATAGATATCTTAAAATCCTCTTGGCATCCTACCAATGACTGTCATGAGGAGCATATGCAAATTGAGATACATGCCCAAATACAAATTAAATATCATGATGAGTATGGGTTAAATACATAAGACTACCAACCATCTTCCTATACAATGTAGGATCAAAAAGAGGAGTAGTGCAAGCGGAAGTGAGAGTGACCTCAGATTGGAAATGAGAGGGACTTGGCTTGCAATCTTCCATGCCAAAACACTAAATAATATTATAGGTGTACTTCTACTAACTCAAATGAATCTCTAAATCTAACTGAGAAATATGAAAACCAAAGAAAAATTACAAAAGACCAAGATTTATCATATCAAATTATGCTGAAAGAGCTTATTGAATAGCCTGAATATGAGAGGAAGAACTACCTATAAGAAGTATATCATCAACATACAAGATCGGTATAAAAATATCCTCTCTAATATGCTGGATACATATTATGGGATTTAAGTGCCAATAAAAAAAATCCAATAGAGAGAATAAAATAATCCTTATTCTCATACTAGGCCTAATAGGCTTATTTGAGACCACATATAGATCTCTGAAGTCAACAAACAAGATAAAGATCATGAACAAACCCATCAATTTTTTCCATGTAGATTTACTCTTACAAATCTCTATGTAAAAAGACACTCTTAACATCCATCTAGTACACTGGCCAACCCTCTGATGTAGTAAAAGAAAGTCCTATGTGCACTAAATCCATCTTGGTAATGGGTGCAAAAGTCTTTGAGTAATCAATACCTTTGACTTGAGAGAAACCCTTTACAACAAGACATGCCTTATACTTTTCAATGGACCCATCAACTACATACTTGGTGTGGTATATCCATTTACACCTAACCAAATTTCTTCCTTTAGGAAGAGTGACCAAATGACAAGTATGATTCTTCATCAAAGATGACTACTCATCTATCATCGCATCATCCCACTCTTGTATCCTATAAACCTATGAAAAATACTATGTATCTCCATAAAATGCTTGACATAAAATTCCAAAACCTATATAATGTGCATGATGATATATAGTGGGTGAAAGATCCTATTTAAAAGACGCAACCTGAAAAACTATAGTACTATCCCCCATAGGCATAGTGATAACATCAATGAAAATAGGTTCCCCAAAATCTATAACCTCTTCAGGGGACTCTTGAATAGGCTCCTCAAATAATGAATCTTCAAGATGAAGCAAAGAATCATTAAAGGAAGAAGAATAAGGCATGGAAGAAGATGAAGAATCATGAGAAGTGAAGCACTCATCAAACTAAACATGTGTTCAAAAAAGAATATCATGAATATCAAGATCCAAAAGGCAATAAGCTATCATGCCCTCAAAATACCCTACAAATATAAAGGATTTTATCTTCTTATTCAATACTTTCCTTTTCTTCATTACTACAAAATCCAAAGCATGGCTCCCAAAGATTTTAAAAATTAGACATTAGGCTTAGTTCTAGACCAAGCCTCCTCTAGAGTCAAATGCTCAAGTGATCTATATGGTGCATTATTCTAAACATAATTCACATATTTAATTACTTTTTCCCAATATATGGGAGGTAAATCCTATGAATGCATCATGTAGTTAGCCATCTTCATTCTTCATTTCATGAAAATATATTGTATATGAATACCTGATTAGGCCTTATTTTTGGGACTCATACTATGGATATGCCACTTTGTTTTTTTTTCTATTTTAGCCCCTATCTTCACTTGAGGAGGGGGGAGTGTTAGAGTAGGTACTCATGTTTTCTAGGTTCTATAACTAGTTTTAATATTTTTCTTAGTTTGTCCTTTTGTGAATTTATCCCATATTGGTAAGTTTGTCTTTCTTATTGTATTTCCTTGCCTCTTTATACAAGGCATCTCCTTTATAATAATCAAAGTATTTTTTGGATATTATATGATATTGCCTTTGTCTTTGCATATAATCTTTGTAGCTCTTCAAATTATTGTGATGTTTTTACTATTAATAATTTAGATCTTTGGCTTGGAATGATCTTGTTGATGTTGCTTTCAAAATTTGGTGCATTTTAGAGTCATTTGGTTGAAATATACCTTGATCACAACTATGTAAATTCAGTATTGGTGGGTATAGAGTTGGAAGGAATGTTTTATATTGGAACTTCAATATAGAAAATACCTATAACATGTCATGGGTGGAATATTAATCTATTTTATATTAGCGACAAGAAATTTTACAAATTTGATGACCAAATTGCTTAGGCTCAGAGCCAATGTGAGGAGAATCAATTTTATAGTGTATCATAGGTAGGATCTGAGTTATCATTGTGTGAATGTAACATGTATGTGAATGTTTACCTTACATGTAAGTCATTAAGATTTAAAATTTGAAACAACAAAATAAAGCGAGAGGAAGCATGCCTTGAGCACTATGATGAGTTAATATCAAATGAAATCATTAAAACAAATGATGGTGTATAAAAATATACAATCCAATGATAGGTATTATGAAGGAAAGAGTGATATTATAAAAGTAGCTACTAAAGATGAAGTTTTTGGAGATAGAATGTCAATTTTGAATAAGATGTAACTATTATTATAGTTTTTAGGGACAAGGTCAAAATATTTGACACTGTAGGAATTTTGGTTGGCCATGGTATAGTTCACACAGTGGGTGAAGGAAATTTTCACAATCATCTAGTTATAACATACCATTGTGTGGTGATTGTGAAAAAGTGTCTGCCTAGAGAGTCTTCTATTTTAAATTATAAATGGAGAGTATTTATTAAATTATGTGGTCAATGTGTTTACAATGTTGTATAAAAATATATTAAAGTTATTAATATTGGTGCGACTAATGTTTAATTTGAAAATTTAAGTAAGGTATCATTTATCATTCAAGAGGGTAGCCTACATGGTGATAGACATATGAAATAATATCATGAAAGTGATGAAGTTATTTTAGAGCTCCTCCTTGCAAGGGAAGATCAAATCCTTTGCCAATGTCAAAAAATTAAACACTTTGAAAACACCCTTCCTTTCAAAACTTTATTGCTAACATTGATCTAATAAGTTATGTTAATACCAAACTATCAATTGTACGATAACACTTTGAATATGGTACTTCCATGCTAGCTGAGAAGAACATTGAGGTCAACTTAGGAACACTAGATAACCATCATATAGTCTTCATATCATCTCTTATCTCACTTGACAAGTAAGACAACCACTAATATTTATTCAATAAATACAATGAATACTTCACTTGGTCATATGAGGATATGATTGCTAATGATATTGAAATCATTATTCAAAATATTATTACTTATCCTGATGTGATCCCTGTCCACCAAAAGAAATGTAAATTCCTTGAGTAAGTCTATAATATTTGTTACAAATAAATAATCAAGCTCATATATACTTACTTTATTAAACCTATGAATTACTTTGAATGGGTCTCTAACATGGTCCCCATTCCCAAGATATTTACAATTTCTATTTGCATATGCATTGACATTCAAAATATCAAATTAGCATGTTCCAAGGATAATTTCCATCTACCCTCAATCGATTCCAATTTTGATTCTAATGTTATCTATGATTTCCTTTTCCTTATAGACAATTTTTGTAGGTATAATAAAATTCACATCATTCTTAAAATAAACATAAAATCACATTCACTACTGAGTGGGGCACATATTTTTATGTGAATATGCCTTTTAGGATTAAAAATATTGGGTAACCTATCAACATGCCATGTCTTACATCTTACACGATCTTATTCATAATATTTTTGTGACTTATGTGGACATTCTAATTTTAAAACCCAAGCATTATGAATATCATCCTTTGGATCTAAACATAATTTTTGAGCACTTGATTAAGTAAAAAGTTAAACTCAAGCTCAAAAAATGTGTCTTTAGTGTTACCTATGGAAAATGTTTAGGGTTCATGGTTTTTAGATGAGGGATCAACATGGATTGTTATAAAATGAAATCCATCATTAACATGCCTAGGTTAGTAGCCATCCCTTAAATCCATACCTTTCATTGGAAACTCAAGGTAATTCAAAAATTCAACCTCAAATTGGCCTATAAAACTTATTTAACAATTTCACTCCTAATGAAAGGTGTCAAGATTGGTTGGATTGATGATTGGAAAAATGCATTTGACAACATGACACAATATTTACTAAAACCTCCCATATTATGACCACCATCCAATGAGTGACCTCTCATCTTATACACATTATATCTCATCTCAATTATGTAAATGTTTGCATAATAAGGGTAATCTAAAAAAGAGTATGTCACATATTATAATAGTTGTGCATTGATTGAAAATGAGATTCACTACACCAAAATTTAGAACGAATGTCTCACCATCTAATTTTTGACTAATTTTTTTGGCATTAAATGTTCTATCAGATAATTTATATCATTGTCTATATAGACACACTTCGCCACTTTTTATCCAAGGATTTATTACCTAGTGATATAATGGGTAAATAGATGACAATTCTCATAGAATTTAACCTTAAAATAATTACTCAAAAATTGATCAAGGGGATATTAAGTATCGATAAAATTTTCACCATACCCATTCTCATCAAAACGCATATTTAAGATACCAATCTCAATGAAGATGCCCTCTTCATCTAGGGTGCTAGTCAAGCCATATATTTCAAGTATCAATTTTATAATTTTAAGGCTAATCTCAAGGCCCTTGACCTCAAATAACCTAAATTATAACTCTCTCAAACTAAAAATAACAAAAAATATAAACAAGAAGAGTAACCCAAAGTTACATTCAAGTTGCATGAGTATACTTTTACCTTACACTTTAATGGAGATATGTAATTACAAGGAGCTCGGGTAGGTTGTGTCCTTTCTTATATTTTAAATAATATTACCCCCTTGAATTTATATTCAACTTTTATGTCACAAAAAACATGGTTAAATACAAATATTTAATTATTGGAAAGTAAACAACCATTTATTTAGACATACCATGCATGTTTTATGTCATTTTGGACTTGTCTATCAATACATCACTTGAGATTATAAATGTAAAAGTGAAAAAATTAAATTTTATTATGATTTTAATACCAAAATCACTAAAAAATCACATATTTAAATATCAAATAAATTCCATGATAAAAAATGCTATCACTGATTCTCTTGCCTTTTCAACCTCTCTCTTTCACACATATAAATCACTACATGACAATCAATTCCTTATTCACATACAAAAATTACCATGTATATTAACACCTAAGTATGATTCCATTATTTTTCACATTGAGGATATCACGATGTCACAAAGCCCTTGGTACAAGGACATAATCCAATTTATATGAAACCAAAAATACACTCCCAAGGTTGACTATCTTGAGAAGATTATAATAAAAAAAAGATTTCAAGTATGTCCTTAAACATAACATATTATATTATTTTAAGTTTTAGGGCACCCATTTTTGATTCGTTACTAAAGATGAGGTCCCTCCTCTTGTTAAGCAAGCACACATGGGCATTTTTTGAGATAATTATGGTGAACACACTACAACCCAAAAATGCCTATGCATGAGTTACTATTGGGCAACACTTGAAAAAGATGCCATGAAATTTAATAAGAAGTGAAATCATTTCCAACTACATGATGATATTATCCATTTTCCTCTAACCAAACTTCAAAAAATTGAATCTCTCTAGGCCTTCTCCATGTGGGGATTATATCTCATTAGTAAGTTACCTTGATCTCTATATGGCCATACACTCATCATTACAATCACTGAGTACTTGGTCAAGTGGGTTGGATATATACCCCTGGCTAATATTATTAGGGTTATCATTTTTAAATTGATTCCTAATAAAATTATATGTTGATTCTTAATTATAAACACCATCATATCTGACAAAGGTTAGAATTTCAAAAAAAAGACACGAGGAAAATTTTCTCTAAATTCAAAAATTACACATAAAATTTCTACACCTTAGCATCCTCAGTGTAATGATTAAGATAAATAAATCAATAAAATACTCAAAAATATATTAAAAAAGATAATTCAATATTATTTCACTAATTTGCATCTTAAAATTGATCCCATTTATTGGGCTTATTGCACTAGCATTCATACTACCATTGGGTCAACTCTATTCTCTATAGAAAATGGGTCCTAAGTTGTCTTATAACTAGAAGTGGATTTACCTTCATGGAATATTTCCTAATGAAGAGATTTGTACAACCTACCTTCATGCCTAATATATAATTTATGAGACATGCATGAATTAGCTCCAACTCAAGCACTAATAAAAAAATTGAGGATATCTAAGCAATACAATGATAAAATTAAAGTTAGAAAATTCTATGTGAGAAATTTAGTGCTATAATTATATTACACCCATAAAAAAGAGGGTATATACACCTTATGGATTAAAATCCACATTTTTTTATTTCGTATAATTTTATCTTTGGCTTTAGACTTGCTCGATGTAGCTAGTGGTTCCTTGGCACCTTCTAGCAGTTCTTATTTTAGCCTCTTCCTTTCTTGGGGATCCTTTTCAAAATTTTGCCTAGGTATCAACCTCCATCTACTTCTTCCACATGGAAACCTAATTCTCATTTAGGTTGAAGAGGCTCTCATTTCACTCTGATGGAGCATAAAATTGAAACGTGGTAGCCCCATGCTTTTCAGAGCCATTTCCTTTTGGGTTATAATTCCAAACAACACTATTGAAAGGTTGGTAAATAAATGGGGCCCACCAAGACATTTACATGGTGAACATGGTTTTGAAATGTGGCACTCTCATGCTCACTTTATAAAAAAAGAGCCACATGTTGACACGTGTCATCCCCATGCTTATCTAGGAGTAGTTTTGGTCTGTCAAAATTCAAAGTAGCACCATTGGCTAGAGAAGATTAAGGGGATCCAACAGTTGGTTATAATAAGAAAGAGATGAGCCTTTCCACATGGCACCACTATGGTCTTCAAAGGCAAAGGTTCTCTTATCAAAACTTGTAGTAGTGCAACTGGATGAGAGTTTGGGTCCCTCCTTAGTAAAGCTTTTAAAATACTTTAAGCCTAGATTAGAGTGTAATCTATTGATTTCTAAGGGACCAAGGTTGAGGGAACACAACATAACAGGGAAAAATTTGGAGAAATCAACATGGCATCACTATGCCCTTCCTGAGTGTCATGGCCTTAACAAGATAGAGTGGGCATGTAATATCCAAGATCCAAAGGCTAACTACACTCATGAGCTAGAGTCCCTCATTCAGTTGAAATGGAATCATCATGGGTATGAGTTCAAGATTTCCAAGTATCATTATCATGAGAGGCCATCTCACCTATATATTCTTGGCTCATCCCTTTTGTAAGGGACTA
The DNA here is from genome assembly GCA_037957365.1 of Torreya grandis. Lineage (NCBI taxonomy): Eukaryota > Viridiplantae > Streptophyta > Pinopsida > Cupressales > Taxaceae > Torreya > Torreya grandis. The sequence continues at coordinate 1,821,390 of JARHVA010002486.1, forward strand.
GTTATCATTTTACTGCTATTTATTACTTTTGTAAATAACCATTTGTAATAGAATAGAAGTAATAGCAGTTAGTAATTTCTCATTAAATTTGACCTTAATAGGTTCCCCTCATAGGTGTGATTGGACATTTTATATTTTTCCCTTGAGGTATTTATATATTATGTTCTCCATCTAACAATGAATAGATAGTGATGTTCTATGCCAATTTGAGTGGGAAGTTATCTCTATCTATTATTTATTTTTCTCTGCTTCTATAGTATTGGTATTTTCTTAAATTATAGGTCTTAATTCATGATTTGTGATTCTTTATAATATATAATGTTTAATGGCTCAATCTATTTTATGTAATTATAGGTTAATGCTTTAAATTTCTTGGCATATCACCTCAATTAGTGTTATTTCAGTATTATTTGCATTTCTTTCCTTCTTCATTCAACCACTCCACACCGCCCATCCCCGCCCGCTCCCCCCCCCCTCACACAAACTTAGAATGAAGAGATAGCTTTTAAAATCTTGGAGGTTGTTTTATAGATGAAAATTTGGTCCCCCACCTATAAAGCTTCCCATAGGAAGTTGTTAAACCTAAAGCAAGAGTTTTAGGCATCAACACTTTATCTTTTTTGGTACACCCAATGGGACTAGATCTACTAGTCTACCTGACTAAGAGCCTAAGTTTATGAGTCAAAGGCCTATAACAATGTCCCAAAATAATAATAATCCAAGCCTGTTAACACCATCTCTAGGAGCTCCAAATCTCTAAAGGATTGTGGGGTCTAGCATTGCTCAGTGACAATGAATGGCTATTCAAGTCTCACCATGGAACTTCATATCATGGGATAGTGGTAGACCACTTATCCCTCTAACACCCCCAGCTACGTGGGACCCCATTCCTATGAATTAATTGAGGTTGTCCCTCAGTTTTCAAGATAGGATTTCAAGACTACAATATAACATCTCCAAGATGATAAAAATATGTGCACTGTGCACTATATCAATGTGTAGAATGTAGCCTTAAGGCTACTAGTGGTATATTTCAAAGGATAGGCTCTTGATTGGTAATGATCTTTTCTAACCAACTTTATTGACATTTGGGATGACCTAGGTGATAAATTTTATTGAGTGATTTAATGATAAAGCAGACTGGTTTTCCCTCTTATAACAAGTAATAACCATCAAGAGAGGCCTGCCAAAAGCCATTATTGATTGAAACACTAGGTTTGAAAAAACCCGATAAAGGATCCTAATAATGACTCAACCACTCGTAGGCATGGATATTATTTTCTACCTCAAGGCCTTTAACTTAGATATTAGGGTTATGATTCAATTACTTGGAGGCCAGACACTATCAGACACTTATGATCTTGTAGTAAGGGATGAGAATAATTTTATAGATTTGGGAAATCTACCTCCACATCCATCGATGCTAATGTTATCAAAGATATTAATTCCTCCACAAGAAGAAGCCCCAAGTACCTTAGGAACCCTACCTTCTATGTATGTATATCTACCCACTCAGGTAAGCACATCCACTCAATCTTCCCTAGTGAAAAAGATGAATGATATGAAGATTATCTTGTGAAACTTATCCAATGAGATAATCAATCTCCAAAGCCAATAAACTATGAATTTGAAGGCCCCTTTTAATAAATACCAAGAAAGGAGAGTAACATACCAAAAATCCGGTACCAAGAGAGATAAAGGCCAAACCATTAAGCTTTAAATCATCAAGTGCCAAACCACCAAATACAGATCATGAACCAAATAGTTGTGGTACCTGACCCCTTACATATAGTATCACCTAATGAGAATAAATAGCTAGTTTCTGGCCAAAATAACTTGGTGGATGAATCTAATTCATGGTGATTTCCTTGCAATGATGCTCATAGAACATTGAAACTATCTAAGGGGAAACCTATAGTAGAAGGTTATTGAAGAATGATGATAAAGGAATGCCCCTGATTTGACCTACACATACCTATCTCTAAGGATCGAGAACATAGTCTTGATGGCACAAAAGTAGGGGATGTCCCTAGAAAAAGAAGAATAAATATCCCCAAAGAAAGCACTTTTATCCTAAGTTGAAGGTGAATACACAGTCTACATGAGTAAGGTTCCCATGTATAGAGCCCCATAGGTTTAATCAAACTACTACACTCTCTGAAATAAAAGATTGGTTGAAAGCCCCAAAGCTACCATAAGACTCAAAATAACCTTTGAGAAAGGCCCAATACCTTAGCCCTCACCTCCAACATATCCAAAGTGGAGCGAGGCAACATAGAATAAAGTAAAATATCTTGAGGTCTCACCCTAAGGGGCATACAACATGGTGGAATAGTTAAAGAGGGTTCTAGCCAATGTCTCCCTCTAGGATGTCTTATCGATCCCCAAGCAAAAGTCTCTACCAAAAAAGGCCTTTGAGAAGTAAGAAAATACCATGCAAGGAAAGCTGACTGCAAAACCCACAAGGACAAAGGGGAAGGAAGATAGCATGAGCACATAACTCCAGATGCCCTCTACATTCATTAGTACCAAATAGGGGGAAATAAAAACAAAACTGACCCCATTTTATTTGACACTAATTATGGAGAAGAAATTATTGCACAACTCCATGATTGATTTGGGTGTAAGCATGATAGTGATGCCTAAACAAATAATAGATGCACTATAATTGAAGTATGAGTCATTGAATAAAGGAGTGATGCAACTAGATGGGAAGAAGGTTAAAACTTGAGGAATCATTAGGGATCTTCCCCTCATGTTGTATTCTTATCCTAGTATTACTGTATCACAAGACATTATAGTGATAGACATCCTGCCTATCTTTAGGAATGTTTGTCAAGAGACTTCACTACCAAAATAGGTAAATCTTTATCATTGGACTGCTCCAATTTAATCCTAAGGACCAAACATAGTTAAAAGTTAAAAGTGTTTTTTGAACCACTTCACCCAGAACACATAGTGGATAAAGTTATGATGAACTTAGAAGTAACACACACCTCCTTCTCAATAATAGAGATGCACTATGTGGAGCTGCTTGAAGGAGAAAATGTTATGGATACTAGAAATCTAAAGGAATAAGCCCTTGTCAATGAATTGATTGAAAATGACCCATTTTAAAACTTCAATGCCATCAGCCTTGGAACCTACATGATCTATGATGAAGACCAAGCCATTCCTGAGGTCATAAAGAACAAAGGAGACCAGAGAAAAAGGCTTGAAGATGAGTCCATATTATAGACTCTATATTTTAATGGTGCAAAATGAAAGACTGGATTTAGAGCCAACATCTAACTAACATCTCCTTCTAGAAAATAAACACTTCGATCCTTATGATTTCAATTTACCTATACAAATAATAATGCTGAATATGAGGTGCTAGTCTATGGCCTCATCCTTACTAAGCGGATGGGTGTCAAACAATTGAAGGCATTTGATAATTATGAATTAGTAGTAAGGAAAGTAAAAGGGGTAATAGCTGAAAATGACATGCACATGAGGTCTTATCACCACTATATATGGGATATGATTGAGGCCTTCAAAGCCTTCAATATTTAAAACATCCCAAGGGAGATGAATGTGGAAGTTGATAGAATGGCAATGATTGGTTCCCAATTTAACCTAGTAACAGACTTGTTCACTAATAAGCAAGTAGTGTAGGTAGTCATCAGGCCCAATATCCTAGATAATGATCAAAATTGGTAGGTATTTGAAAATGATGCTAAAATTACCATGTTCCTCCAACAATCATGCAAATTTGTGGAGTAACTGCAACCAAAAATTGAAGAGGCTTATGAGGACCAAATCATGTAGTTAAAGACCAACAAGTTACCAAAGGTCCTCATTACCTTGGAAAATATTTTTGACTTCGATGATGTAAAGAATGCTAAGTGAAATTTTGTCACAGATAAGGTTGATGTCGAAGGTGGAAGGAAGCTACAGGTTGGAAAATATGTCCCCCAAAAAGATAAAAAGTGGTTGGTTTCTTTTTATGAAAATATAAAAGAATCATCACATGGACTTATGATGACTTGAAGGGATATGATCATGAGTTTATTTATCACACTATAGTCTTGATAGAAGGATCCAAACTAGTTCGATAGAAATAAAGGCCGATAAACTTGAAGATTGAATCTATGATGGCCCAAGAGCTTAAGAAACTAATTGACGCTAAAATTATATACCCAATTAAACATTTGACTTGGGTGTCTAATCTAGTTCCTATGTGAAAAAAGAGTGGGGAGATCTGGCTATGCATATAGTTTTGGGATCTGAATAAGGCATCCTTAAATGACCATTACCCCATTCCTTCTATGGAGTAGATCCTCCAGATAGTAGTGAGTATGGATATTTTTTCTCTACTAGATGGATTTTTTGGGTAAAATTAGGTGTGGGTGAATGAATAAGACCAACATAAGACCACCTTCACCATGAAGTGGGAAACCTTCACATATGTGAAGATGCCCTTTGGACTCTCTAGTACTAGAGTGACATTCCAATAGGAAATAGATGTAGTGTTTAAAGGACCAATCAATAAGATCAGCCTCATCTACCTACATGACATCAACATTTATTCTAGGTAAAAGTAGGATCACTTCGACCATCTGAAGAAGGTATTTTAAAGGTACAAAGGATTTAGTGTGTATCTTAACCCCAAGAAATATGTCTTTGAAGTCCCACAAGGAAAGTTACTTGGATATATAGTATCTAAATAAGGATTCACCATTTATATGTAAATAATAAAGGCCATCAGAGACTTAGCCTTGTTGGTAAACAAGAAAGGAGTCTAATCTTTCCTTGGAAATAAATTTTTTCAGTAGTTTATATCTAACTTTGTAGGATTGGTGAAACCACTCACCTTGATGCTGAAGAAGGACTAGGCCTTCAAGTGGACACATGAAGGAAGAGAAGCATTCAATGAAATCAAGGACATAATATCTACCACACCTGTACTAGTTAACCTTGACTTTTTCAAATATTTCATTATGTACATTTATGGGAGTGAACATAGCCTAATGGCTGTATTAACTCAAAAGGAAGAGGAAGGACGAAACAAGAACCCAATCACATTACACTCAAGAACATTGCATGGGTAGGAATTCAAATACAATTTCATAGAGAAACATGCTTGTTGGGGTTCTAAATTTATACCTAGCTGAGAAGAGGATTATTCAGATCTTCCTAGCCAAATCTAGTCCAACATGGGACTAATCATAGGTTATGGGTATCCTTAAATTGGATTAGACCTCTGGAGAAGGCTGGATTCATTATGGATCTATCACCTACACTAAACCTAAACTAACACCTACTTGGAAAAGGGAGAGTGAATTGACAAAATTTATAAAAGCGTGTAAAAAAGCAGTGATGCACTAATGATTTGATCACTCCAACTCACACAAAACACACTATGAGACACTTTTTAGACCAAAGAACATCAATCTCACATAAATATTTTAGAACAAGGCATTAATCAGTTACCAAATTAGTAAAAGAGGGTAAATATCCACTTTCAAACTTGACAATAAACTATAGATTGCACTTATAATGACTTGTGAGACTATTAAGCCCTTCCTGAAGGTGAGAAAAAACTCAGATAAGTGAGGAACATATATTCACTTAAAAATAGTGCATGAATTCATAGAACACACTTCAATCTAGCTTATAAATTAAAGAATTAAATCTTTATTGCATTAAAAGGTGTTACCATACAAATTTTGGCAGAGTTTGGTCATACCAAAAAAAGGGATAGAGGGATCAATTTTAAAGATTAGAAGCCTAAATTTATATAAAAAGGAGAGAGAGAACTATGCATTGAAAAGGACCAATCACTTATGATGAATTAACACCAATTTGAAGATGCAAATGACTTAGGATCTTATCAAAAAGGCATAATTTCAAAAGCCTTACAAAATAATTGAATACTTACCTTCCTTATTCATGTACTCGATCATTATCTCGGGACTCCATGCTACTTCCACTTGATCTATTGATGAGGATTATGTCTTGGAACTAGAAAAAAAAGTACCACATATACATTAGTTCCAACTATGCTTGAATTATAAAAAATGATCAATGATGATAGTTGAGACATAGGTCTACTATATGTGAAACCCAATCTTAGACCATTGGTTTTCACATAATCATAATATCTATGAAATTATACAAAATACTTGAATTTGATTCATGGTCATTGGTTTATCTTTGCCTTTTGTATTATACTCAAAATATCTATTATATGTGTTGTTCCCAAAATCAGCTATGCTCATTTTTGGAACAACCCCTATGAAACTTGTCCGTTTCGTGTTTTTCTCTCTAAGTTCATCTTTCGAGGCAAGTTTTTCTTGTTCTCGTGTTTGCTCAACTGGTAGCATTCGAAGTTCATGAAGTTCTCTTGTTACATTTTTCCAAAAACATGAAAATTGTTACCATCTTGATGCGGCCAAATGACAATTTCCCCCCGTTTCTCAGAGTTAGTGTTTTCTAGTGTTTCCATGTAGGGGCAGCATTTTTCACCACCACTGCATTTGTTTTATGTTTTCCATGCAAAGGTGGAATTTTTTGCTGCCCTTGCATCTATCATGCAAGAGTATTAAAATTTTTTGCCCTTGAATCTTTTGATGCCTCCTGTGCAGGAGTGGAAAATTTTGCTGCCCCTTCATATCTTTTCAACCTTCCATGCAGAGGCAATGAATTTCTCTACCCCTGCACGACCTCAATTTTCATGCATGACATTTATGGCCACACGCATCAAGTGGTTGGGGGTGATTTTCACCCACATTCAATCTTTTTTCTCCCTATTTCCACCTCATTATTCTATTGGTTCTCCTCCTCTCTACCCTTAGATGATCAAGTGAGCAAGAGGAAGCACATTTTTGCCAGATTCAAGCCTCATTTTGCATTGTTCTTTAGGTAGGGTTTTGTTTTTGTTTTTATTTTTGTTCTCCCTTATTTTTTAAAGTTTTTTTTCTTTCTTTTTCTTTTAGGTTTTTTCTTCTTCTTCTTCTTCTTCCCCTACCTATTTTTCCCTGTCAACGAGGCTATCAAACCGACCTTCACCGTGCCTTGACCCTCCTCTTTCCACGCTTCCCATTCATCCTTTTCCTCCCATGTTAGGGTGGCAAATTTCACCACCTTCACATCTTCTTAATTATTCCCTACCATGTGTAAGGGAGGTGGATTTTGCCGCCCTAACACAATCCCCAAACACTGAACTCGTGCATCGGCAGCAATTTTTGCCATCGATGCAATTCAACACCAAACTATGTGTAAGGGCAGCAAAAATTGCCACCAATACACTTAACTTCCCCACCAGGTGCAAGGGAAATAATTTTTGCCACCTGTACACATCTAACCTTTTGCATGCATCAGCGGTGATTTTTACCACTGATGCATTCTCCTTTCTAACCCAATGTGCACAAGTGGTGATTTTTGCTACCTATGCACACATAACCATTCTCAACATGCAAGGGCAACAATTTTTGCTGCCCATGCATACCTTCTCCTCATTTTCACTAACTCTAGGAAATTTTTATTTTTCTCATTTTTTGAGCCCACTTCCCTTTCATTCTTCAACTTGCTCTCATCTCAACCCTTTCAAGCGCATTTCCCTAGTCATGATCACCCAACGTGCAATTTTCCTAAATTGCCAATTTTTCTCCTAATTGCGTGATCATGACTTTTATCACAATTTCTCCTCAAGATCCTTCTTCACCAACATACTTTTGACAAAAGCTCATCCTGATGATTAAAGCTTCTCCAAAGAAGTCAAAGGTGATGAAGTACTAGTATCAAGGTGTTTTCCCAATCACCTCGGTCACTTCTAATGTCGATGACATTAAAGACATAGAGATCAACCACGTAGATATGGCCAAGTTCATGGAGAGAACCAAGGTGAAAAATCCAAGCTCTAAAATGAAGAGGATAATCAAAAGCAATAACCATCTAGTCTCCTTTTTTACTGTGGTGGCACATCCACAGATTTCATCCTCCAATGTGCCCAATTCTATAACAAAGAGACCAGAGCTGTGTCAGATGTTGGTATTAATGTAGTAATTTGACTAGACTCTGAGTTCATCAATAAAGTTTTCATGTACCCTCTTGCTACTGAATTATTCAAGATTGAGTTCATCAAAGCACAAAAGGAATACGATAAAGATCCTGAGAAGGCAAAGAAGGTGATCAACAATAGGTGGCTGAAGACTCCTAGAACCAACTTATCCAGATGGCCACAAAACTTTTTGAGGAATGACTTTATAGAGGAAGTTAGTGACTTAATTACTCTTCTTAGTAGGGTATGAGGTTTACCCTCTTCTTCTCAATTTCATGAATGGATGTATCCCTTCATCAAGATAATCCTCTAAGGGAAACAACTCATTTTCTAGGGTGAATAGATCAACAATGCTCTACATGAGAAATTGACAAAAGTGTCTACTACTTCAAAGTTCTATATGACTTCATACCTGGTGTACATTCCAGCTTCAATGAGAACCTTTCTAGGTTTGACATCAGAGGGAGATAGAAAAACAACCCCTGTATATCAATATTACCCTCAATAACATTTAAGGGATCAATCCATCACTTTAGGAGGGTAAATGATGCCTTATTCACAGTATTTTCATGTCTTTTTGACCCTCAATTAGAGAACAAAAGAGTATCAGATGAAGCCTGGACTGTTGTCAATGACTTCGGCTATATGTTCTTATAGTTCCCTACTTTTTGCTATTTACGAGTTGGATTTTTCCAAGGCTATCCCTATATGCTCCCTAGATTTCCTTCAGATAAATTGGTCCTGATGAAGCTGTGTAGACAAATTATTGTTGTACATAATAAATAGATGGAACTTAAGAAACCAGGCTTCAGATTTCCCATTGAAATTGGCAGGTACTCAGTGTTGACCACTACAAAAGAAAGGGCAATGGAGACCGAAATGCAACTTGTCACTATGAATCATTTCAAAAGAAGACACAAATTTGATTATAGAGGTGTTAAAGACACGATCAGAAGGAAGACTCAGTTCCATGAGCCCATGATCGAAGACGTTTGGATAGATTTATGAACAATAGAAGATATCAAGAAGATGGACTACAATAGATTGTCTCTGGAACAAATCAAATATCTAGGGCTCACTGATATTCCTCCAAATCTAGTAGATGATAGAGATTTGGTAAATATCAGGTATCTTGCTGAACAAGTCACTAACTCTCCTCTTCCTCTGATCCAATAGTCTCAAAAAGAGTTGACCTCTTTAAGAATGAGATTGAAACCAATATTGGCTATCACTAATGATTGGTTAGCAAACAAAGAGATCACATTAAAAGAATTAATCATGGGATCAGAGGCCAAATTCTAAGAAGAGACAAGGAGGAGAGCATAAAATAGAACAAAAAATAAAAGCTATGTTCCTTCTACTTCTAGGCCCCACAAGCCTAGGATCATCTTTGTATCAAATAAATCAAAGGTTACCGAGAAAGAGCTAGAGTCAACAGATATGGGGGTTGAGAAACAAAGTGTCCAAGAACAAGTGACATAACATATGGAAATAGATGATAGGCCCACGGGTCAACAGGGATGGAAATTTTATCTCCACAAGAGGGGGCACAAATAGTCACAAGAATTTCTTCTCCACCCCACTCACCTATTGTGACTCCTTCACCCATTTCTCCTATCAGTATTCTCTCTTTTGGAGCTACCTCTCCTTCTAGAGTTATTTTTGGTAACCCTCAAGGTGCTTCTGGAGATGTTATTTGATCATCAAGATCTGTCCCCAATCTTTCATCTCCTTCTTTCAACATTAGAGACAGTTCCACCTTCAACCAGTCATCGACCAATGTAGTTTTGCCCAATACTACGCCCACTATGCTCGTTGTTCCCACCAGCAGTGTAGATGTTACCCCAGTGACACCAACTATAGGGACTGTTGCTACTGTAAGTGCTTCTGCTCTCCTACTTTGGTTGTCGACTTTCACACCCAAAAGGAAAAAGTAAGCCATCTCTCCAGATGACTTTGACTTCGGTAAAATAATGCCAGTGAAAGATAAGACCCTAAAGAAGCCAAGAATCCTTTCAAAAATGATTAGAGATAAGGGGCACAAATTTTTGGAGATAACCAAACCCCCACAGGATGCAACCCTTGAGAACTTTGATATGAGAAACTACTCCATTTCTCGAGTTGAGTTGGGGAAAATAACTCACGAGGGTGCCAAGAGTGATTTGCAATCTACAATGGATATCATGATCCATAAATTTGATAGAGAGAGAGAGAGAGATGAAAGATAATTACAAAGTAAAGGTGAAATAATTGATCACGGTGATCAGGAAATTCACTTTTGCTCCAGAAGTGGCAACTCTAGAGGCCTTCTCTGTAGATGACCCTGTAATCCAAAAATTAGAGAAGACCTATCTAAAGGGAAAAGTACTTGAAGATTACCTAGATAAGATGCATGCACAAGGGATTTCCTTGTTTACAGAGGTGGCTGAGAAAATAGGTAAAATGAAGAAAATGAGAACAAAGTTAGAAGACCTTATCTCTATTATTTCTCAAGATATTAATAACAAAAATAAATATCTTAGCAAGTGGATAGAGATGAAATCACTGAAGAAACGTACCTTATTATCAATCAACGTCATTGCCGATAGAGATTCCTATATTGAAATCAAAGAATCACTGATATACAAGATTTAGGTACTTGAAGAATTAATTAGTGACCTCAAATCTTCCAAGGATGCCAGTGAAGAAAGTGACACTAGTCTATTGAATAAATTGGAGGAATTACCTTGCAGACTCGCCTCTCGAGACAACCAATTCATTTCAGCAAAGGAAATGATTCAAGAATTCGAAGGTATGATCCAAAGGCAATTCAAGGAGAAAGCATTCTCAATGACTTTTTTAGATAATATTTTAGATAATCAGTTAACTCTGGATAATCTGAGAACCAAGTTAACTAGTCATGCGAAAGCAATCACAATAGTGAGAGACGCCACAGTTAGAGCTAAGGTGGTTTTTAAAAATACTATTGTGCTAGACAATATTAGGATACAGGTAGCTATTGCCATGTATGATGCTCATCTGAAGAAGTTTGGCGACAAAAGTTGAACTATTCTTCCATACTCTCTTCTTCATTCTTCTCATGTACTTTGTAATTGACTTGGGACATTTTCACATGTACTTTTGTAATATGTAATTACATGTAAAAATCTAGAAAAGTCCCAAAGTCAACGGTGACTCATCTTTGACTAGGTTTTCAATATTTAAGTCTTTTTCTAATTTTGAAGGTTTTTCCCTATACATATAAAAGAAACATCTTTTGTAAACAATCTCTAGATAGTTGAGAGAAAAAGCTCTACTAAAATTGAGATACTTCTTGAGACTTTGATCTTAGCTTGTAAATGATATTTTCTTGAATGAATGAGAAGCAGGTTATTTTCAGACTTTGTGTTGAAATAATTTGTGTTAGTTAGGAAATCATTCTTATGTTCTTTTTCCTGATAATCTCTCATCTGTTTGATTAAATAAGCAAAGTGTGTGTAGAAATTATCTGAAGACATTCTAAAGGATATCAGAAAGACTTTGAGCTATTTTTATCCTTTGTGATCTTATTATCTGTTGTAGTTTTAGGTGAAGACTTTGAGACTTACTTCACTCTACTGTTACGAACGCTTCAAATCAGTGAGGGAGGTAACAAAAGACTTTGTGCTTTTGTGGGTTTCTCATGGACCTAGTTACTATTCACTAGTGGACCTAGTTACTACTCGAAAAGATTTTTTTGCTATTTACTGAACATCATTTCTGAAGGAAGAGGAATGCTTTTAGTTATCAACCAGGATTTCTTCTATCTCTATGAACATCATCTTTGAAAAAAGAGAGATGGATGGGGTTATCCTAACCTGAGTATTATTTTTTGCTTATATATATATATCATATAAGTGATTTATAGGGAACCTCCCCTTGATGAGAGGAGAGATTTATCTCATTAAGATGTGGTAAACCCACACTTTTTGTCATCTAGATATCCTTGTACTATGGGCGATATACCCATTTTTCCATCACTTAGTTAATGACAAAATATTCACCCAACAGCTTTTGGTGACTTCGTTGAAGATTTCGAACGTGTATTTTGAAGCCTCATGCTTCAACTTGAAGCATCTCCAGTTCTTTTTTCATTTTACACTCTGGTGGATCCACTGTACATGTGAAGCTAGAGAGCTCAAGGTATTGTTGATCCTATAATCGAGTTGGTGCGACAAACTAACTTTGAGATTTCTCCTCCACCATCTCGCCTTTAACGAACTAGGAGTTTGCCTCCTACCAACGTCAAATATCCCATACATGGTGAAGCTTCTAGTCTCACTACTAGTAAGGTTTTGTCTATATTGACCCCACCAAGATTTTTTATCCCACTATTCAATCGTCATATCATAATGGCCCAAGGTCCTTGGGGTAACTCCTTTGGTCCTCTCAATCTGGCCCTACCTTTACACAAACTACCTCATCATTTGAAAAAGAATTTCCCCAAATTCTATGGTGATGGAAAGGTTCATCCTGATGAGCATATTACTACATTTTATATAACATGTGGTGTGATAGATGTGGAATATAAAGATGTAGTGATGAGACTGTTTGTAGAAACTTTGTAAGGCGTTGTCGCAGACTGGTTTTACCACCTTCAAGCTTGAACTATAACTAACTAGAATACTCTCAAAGCCAAGTTTGAGGCTAGATTTAAACCTACTAAAGACACACATGCCTTGTTGGCTCAGCTTACACAAATGAAGAAGGAACTTCATGAGCCCATGAGGGATTTCATAGCAAAATTTAATAAGCTGAGTAACCAAATTTCTATGATTGCTCAGCCAATGCCGGAAAATCTCAAGTGCTTTTTCATCAACTCTCAACTTCCTGAAGTAAGTTTTTTGTTGAGACAAGTTGGTCCTCTAAATCTCACTGTGGCTCAAAATTTGGCTACTGAGATTGAGGATGATCTTATCCTGGTAGGTAAAATTAGGAAAGATTCTAATAAAAATAAATTTTCTTCACCTGTTGAAAGTTCTTCCATGAGTACCACAAACCCTATGGTGCAAAAGTTGACGAATGAACTGCTAGCCTTGAAAAGACAAATGGCCCAAGGTATGTCTACTCCTACTTATTAGGATATGCCAAGAAGGATGTTTCCCAATCAGTCATATCAAGGCAATGCTACCAAAAATCAAGGGAAGCCAAATCACCTTCCTACCCCACACAAGAAACTTTCCATTGAAGCAACACCTGCTAATTCAACAGTTGGTTACCTTGAAGCTGAACATGATTTCTCATTCCACTCGAGTTGGACCAACAAGATGATGCTAATCTCTTTATAAAACAAGAAGAAGAATTAGCTGGCGACTCCAATATCAATTTCTTAGATAGATCCTATGCTATTTTTACCAGGTCCCAGAACCAGTCAGCTCAACAAGCTGATAAAGAAAAAGTAGGAGAAGAACTTTAGCCAATAGTTTCTATCACTAAATGAGGGACTTCACTGCCTTTCTAATCAAAGGACCTGGTGAGTAATAAAAAAGTAAGTACCTCAAACCATCTCGTACCTTCTATGTCTATCTCTCAGACCAGTGCCACACCCAATAAAGATCAAGATGATGGGCTCCCTTCCTCTATCTCTAACTCATTTCAATTATTTGATATAATTGATCATGCCAAAAAGATTAAGATTGAAATGATCGAGATTGAGTACTTATGAGCCAATCTTGAATAGTTTGATAGGTTGACCAAATATGTGAAAAGTAAAACTACCCCTATAGGACAAGATTATCCAAAGGTGACTCATGATACCTCCAAGAATAAATCCACCCAGAATAGTCTTGTCGTTACTCCTCTTGTTGCTCTTAGAAAAATAGAACCTTTTTATGTTTCCCTATTGATAAATGGTTATAAATTGAGTAATTGTATAATAGACTTTGGAGCTTCTGATAACGTTATGCCTGCCAAGGTAGCAGATTATCTTGGTCTTATTTTGACTAAGACTTTCAAGAGGTGATTTTCTATGAAAAACAAACAAGCCCCACTCTTGGGTCAAATCAAAGATGCCTAATTTGTATTTGTAGCTTTTCTAAAAAAAAGAATCAAAATGACGGTCCTAGTGGCCAATGTTCTAGCCTCTTACAACATCCTTCTTAGGAGAAATTTTTGTAAAAATGTTGGTGGCAAATTAATCATGGAGCTATCTGAGGCAAGGATCCTAGTCAAAGATGTTATGCAAAGATTGCTCCCTAAGAAGGAAGCAAAATATGTGGTCACTCAAACATCAGCACCTGAAGCTCAAATTTTGTTTGAGTCTTTAGGCATGGGTAATTACTTTTTGTCCACGAAAGAAGTCTACGAGATGCTTGATGAAATTCCTAAATGTGTCAACCTAAAAATTGGTTTAGATGGAACAATAAAAAAATTAGTGGAGCATAGTGCAAGTGTAGAAGAATCTCCCCCTCCAAATGAAGAAGAATCTAAGGAAAAATTAGTCCCTGATGAGGAATGGATTCTAGAATTTGATGGCAGCTGCTCCTCTACTAGTTCAGGAGCTAGGATTGTGTTGATATCTCCTCAAGGAGATATTTTTCCTTCTTCATACAAGTTGAAATTTAGCAAAACCAACAACACAACTGAGTGTGAATCATTGCTGCTTGGATTGAAGACTGCTCGAGACAAAGGCATCAAACTCTTCCATGCTAAAGGTGATGTAGAACTGGTGGTTTGTCAGGTAAGAAACCTGTATCAAACCAAAAATGAGAAATTGCACCACTACCACAATTTAGTTTGGGATTAAATTGAAAGCTTTGATGCTTTCATCATCTCTACCATACCCAAGGAATCCAATGACTGAGCTGATGCACTAATTGTTTCAACAGCTCTATTAGTTCCTCACCCTAATTTTAAAGGAGACAAATACACTATTAAACTGGTCTTTTGACCAAGTGTGCCTGAAAATACCAACCATTGGTAGGTGTTTAAAAATGATAACCAAATCATTGCCTTTTTGGAGCAAAAGAATAGCTTTGAATAGCTTCATTTTGATGGTAGTGAACCTCAAAAGCTTGAACCAACCTCTGAATCAAATGCAAATGTAGGTGAAGAATTCCTGCAACTTAAAGGGATTAAGATCTAAAAAGGCCTAGTTTTCCTTGAGAGGCTATTTGATAAACATGACAGGTTAATTAAACAATGACAAAAAGATTCAAACTCCTCCCAGGAGTTTGATCAAGTAAATTTAGGTACCAAGGAAAATCCCAAAGTGGTGAACATTGGAAAATGCTGTACTCAGGAAGAAAAGTTCAAGTTCACTACTCTCCTCCGCCAGTATATAGATGTCCTAACTTACTCCAATGATGATTTGAAATTGCTCAGGCCTAAAGAAATTTTCCATGACATTCCTCTCAAAAGTGATTCGGTGCCTTACAAGCAAAAATCTAGGTAGTACAATTTGAAGATATCATGTACTATTCTATTTGAAATATAGAAAATGCTGAATGATAAGATAATTTTCTCAATCCATCATTCCACATGGGTTGCAAACATAGTCCCTGTGAGAAAGAAGAATGGAAAAATTTGCTTCTGTGTGGATTTCAAAAACTTGAATCAGTCATCCTTAAAAGATAACTATCCTCTGCCTATCATGGATCAAGTTCTTCAGACAGTGACCAATTTAGAGATATTATCAATGCTGGACAGCTTCTCAGGGTACAATCAAGTTGAAGTTGGAAAAGCATACCAGCATAAGACTGCCTTTACCACACCTTGGGGCACCTTTGCCTATCAAAGAATGCCATTTGGCCTGATAAATGTAGGTACCAAATTTTAGAGAGCAATGGACCTTGCTTTCAAAGATGAAATGGGTAAGTTCATTGTAGTATACCTGGATGATTTAACAGTCTTTTCCAAGCATCATCCTGATCAGGTGCACCATTTACAACAAGTGCTGGAACATTGCCACCAAAATGAAATTTCTCTAAATACTAAGAAATCAATTTTTGGGGTAATGGAGGGGAAACTTCTCAGGCACATTATATCCTGAGAAGGCATAAAAGTTGACTCAGAAAGAGTCAAGTTCATCCAAGAGCTTACCCTCCCCACAAGTAAGACTGCAGTTCACTCTTTCTTCAGAAAAGTGAATTTTTTACGAAGGTTCATCCCTGAGTTCACTGAGAAGACTCACCACATTGTGAATATGATGAAGGGCAAAGCCACTTTTTGGTGGACTGCAAAAGGCAAGTCAGCTTTTAAAGACATCAAAAAAGTAATCACCTGCGCACTAATTTTAGTTTGTCCAGATTACACAAAAGACTTCAAAATATATAGCTATGCTTCTAAGCATACACTTTCGGCTATTTTGGTTCACCAAGAAGGTGTAGAATCTCCTATTTCTTTCATGATCTATCCTCTCAAAGCTCATGAGCTGAAGTACTCAAACATGGAAAAATATGCTTATGATGTGGTCAACGCAGTGAAGTATTTCAAGTTTTATATTCTGAATTCACATAATGTGGTTTTGGTGCCTGATATAATGGTGAAGTCCATTCTAACTCAATAGGAGTTTGGTACTAAAAAGGGCAATTAGATTGCTAAGATTTAGAAGTTTGATCTTGACATCAAACCTACCAAAATTGTGTGAGGAAAGGGCCTCTGCTAGTTGATTGATGATAATATCCCCAACGAGACAAAAAATGAAGAAATAGAGGTTGAAGACGTTCTTATGGTCCTCTTCATTGCTATTACTGATGAGTGGTATTTTGACATCACTCTTTTTCTAACCTACGATGAGTGTCCCACTCATCTATCCTATAATAAAAATGAAATATTAAGCTAAAGGCTACTAGCTATGTCTTGTGGAATAATGGTTTGTATAAGAGAAGCCTTGATGGGGTATTTCTTCATTGCGTCGATAAGGTGCAACAAGGTAAATTTTTAGAGTCCTTCCATAATTTGGCCTATGGAAGACATTTCTCTACACCAGTGATAACTCATAAAATTCTATGAGTGAGGTACTATTGGCCTACACTGTTTCAAGATGCTTACAAATGGGTGCATAGGTGTGAATTGTGTCAGCAGTTCATCAGAAAGCCTAAATTGGCTGCATTACCCCTCAAGCCAATGGTAATTAAAGAACCTTTTCAATAATGGGGTATTGACTTCATTAGTGTAGTCAACCTATCTTCAAGTGTTGGGCATGATTATGTCCTTACTGCGACTGATTACTTTACCAAATGGGTGGAAGCCATCCCAACTAAGCACGCTACTTCAAAAGTGGTATATAATTTTCTTAAGGAAAATATTATTTCCTGATTTGGGGTTCCAACTAAGATTGTAACAGATAATGCAGCTATTTCTCTTCTCATGAGATTACTCAATTCTACTTTTATTATGGAATTACCCTCTCCCACACTTCTGATTATTTTCCATAAAGGACTGGCCAAGTAGAATCAAGCAACAAAAATTTGGTTACTATTATCAGGAAACTGGTAGATGATAATCAAAAGAGTTGGCATAAAGCATTGTTTAACACTTTGTGGGTAGATAGGATTATACCCAAGAGGGCCATAGGCATGTCACCATTCTAACTTATATATGGATTGAATCTAGAGATACTAATCACTCTGGAATTACCAGCGCTCAGGTTAGCAAAGGCAATCAAAGATTCAACCTTTGAAAATTCAATTGACAAAAGGATCATGTGTCTAATTGAATTAAATGAGCAACGAACCATGGTGGTGGACCAGATTACTTCACATCAAAATCAGGTGAAGAAACTCTTTGACAAGAGGGCCAAGATTCATGATTTTCAGATTAGAGATCAAGTCTTGTTGTGGGACAAGAGGAGAGAACCAAAAGGAATGCATGACAAATTTGATTCTTTGTGGAGAGGTCCATTTACCATTCGTCAAGTCTATGGTGAGAATAGCTTCTTGCTGGAGTATCAAGATGGAACACCATTCTCATTGCCTCATAGTGGGCAACATCTGAAGCACTTCAATCCTTGAAGTATTAGATGAGTTCACTCGTACATTTGTATAGTTTTTGTGTTATTTATTTTCTTTTGGTTTTTCATGTCTTTTCCTTTTTGGCTTGACTCCATAGCCCAATGGCTTGGATGAAGGAACTTAGAGACTAGTTTCTACTCTCATTGATCAGTTCAATCAATGAGAGTTTCTCAATAGGAGCTAGTTGTTGTTCCCAAAATCAGCTACACTTATTTTTGGAACAACCCCTATGAAATTTGTCCATTTTGTATTTTTCTCTCTAAGTTCATCTTTCAAGGCAAGTTTTTCTTGTTCTTGTGTTTGCTCAACTAGAATCATTCAAAGTTCATGATGTTCTCTTGTTACATTTTTATAAAAATGTGAAAATCATTACCATCTTGATGCGGCTAGATGACAATTTCCCCCCGTTTCTCAGATTTAGTGTTTTCTAGTGTTCCATGCAGGGGCGACATTTTTCGCCGCCACTGCATTTGTTTTATGTTTTCCATGCAAAGGTGGCATTTTTTGCCATCCTTGCATTTATCATAAAAGAGTGGTGAAATTTGCCACCCTTGCATCTTTTGATGCGTCCCGTGCAGGAGTGGCAAATTTCACTGCCCCTGCATATCTTTTCAACCTTCCATGTAGAGGCAGTGAATTTCTCTGCCCCTGCATGACCTCATTTTTGCACGTGGCATCTATGGCCACATGCATCGAGTGGTTAGGGGTGATTTTTGCCCCCATTTAATCTTTTTTCTCCCTCTTTCCACCTCATTCTTCCATTACTTCTCCTCCTCTCTGCCCTTGGATGATCAAGCGAGTAAGAGGAAGTGCATTTTCGCTGGATTCAAGCCTCGTTTCACGTTGTTCTTCAGGTAGGGTTTTTTTTTTGTTTTCCCTTCTCTTTTTAAGTTGTTTTTCTTTATTTTTCTTTTTTTTCTTCTTCTTTCCCTGCCTCTTTTTTCCTGTCAATGAGGCTATCAAATTGACCTTCGTCGTGCCTCAACCCTCCTCTTTCCACCCTTCTCATTCATCCTTTTCCTCCCATGTTAGGGTGGCAAATTTCACTGCCTTCACATCTTCCTAATTATTCCTTACCATGTGTAAGGGCAATAAATTTTGTCACCCTAACACAATCCCCAAACACCAAATTCATGGACCAGTGGCAATTTTTGTTACTAATGCAATTCAACACCAAACTATGTGTAAGGGCAAAAAAAATTGCTGCCAATACCCCTGACTTTCCCACTAGGTGCAAGGGTGGCAATTTTTTTTGCCCTTACACATCCAACCTTCTACATGTATCAGTGGAAATTTTTACCACCAATGCATTCTCCTTTATAACCCAATGTGCACAGACAATGATTTTTGCTGCCTATGTACACAGAACCATTCTCAACATGCAAGGGCAGCAAATTTTGCCACCCATGCATACCTTCTCCCTATTTTCACTAACTCTATAAAATTTTCATTTTTCCTATTTTTTGAGCGCACTTCCCTTTCATTCTCCAACCTGCTTTCACCTCAGCCCTTTCAAGAGCATTTTCCTAGTCATGATCACCCAACGTGCAATTTTCTCAATTGCCAGATTTTCCCCTAATTATGTGATCATGACTTTTATCACAGTTTCTCTTCAAGATCCTTCCTCACCAACATACTTTTGACAAAAGCTCATCCCAATGACTGAAGCTTCTATGAAGAAGTCAAAGGTGATAAAGTACCAGTATCAAGGTGTTTTCCCAATCACTTCAATCACTTCTAATGTCAAAGACATTAGGGATATATAGATCGGCCACGTAGATATGGCCGAGTTTATTGAGAGAACCAAGGTGAAAAATCCAAGCTCCAAAATGAAGAGGATAATTGAAAGCAATATCCATCTAGTTTCCTCTTTTCTTATGGTGACACATCATACAAATTTCATCCTCTAGTGCACCTAATTCTGTAACAAAGAGACCAGATCTGTGTTAGATGCTGGTGGCAACATAGTAATTTGAATGGACCTCGAGTTCATTGATAAAGTTTTCATGTGCCCTCTTGCTACTGAAGTATTGAAGATTGACTTCATCGAAGCACAAAAGGAATATGACAAAGATCTTGAGAAGGAGAAGAAGGTGATCAACAATAGGTGGCTGAAGACTCCCAGAGCCAACTTATATAGATGGCCACAAAAATTTTTGAGGAGTAACTTTATAGAGAAAGTTGGTGACTTAATTACTCTTCTCAGTAGGGTACAAGGTTTACCCTCTTCTTCTCAATTTCATGAATGAATGTATCCCTTCATCATGACAATCCTCTAAGGGAAACAAGTCATTTTTTGGGGTGAATAGATCAGTAATGCTCTGCATGAGCAATTGACAAAAGTGTCTATTACTTCAAATTTATATATGACTTCATTCCAGGTGTACATTGCAACTTTAATGAGAACCTTTCCAGGTTTGACATCAGAGGGAGACAAAAAAACAACCCCTGTATATCAATATTACCCTCAACTAACATTGAAGGGATCAATCCATCATTTTAGGAGGGTAAATGATGCCTTCTTTACAGTATTTTTATATCTTTTTGACCCTCAATTAGAATAGAAAAGAGTATCAAATGAAGCTTGGACTATTGTCAATGACTTCAGCTATATGTTCTTACAGTTCCCTACTTTTTGCTATCTGTGGGTTGGCTTTTTCCAAGGCTATCTCTATATGCTCCCTAGATTTCTTTTAGATAAATTGGTCCTGATGGAGCTGTATAAACAAATTATTATTGTACACAATAAATAGATGGAACTTAAGAAACCAGGCTTCAAGTTTCCCATTAAAATTGGTAGGTACTCAGTGTTGACCACTACAAAAGCAAGGGAAATGGAGACCAAAATGTAACTTGTCACTATGAATAATTTTAAAAGAGGGCCCAAATTTGATTACAGAGGTGTCAAAGAAATGATCAGAAAGAAGACTCAGTTCCATGAGCCCATGATCGAAGATGTCTGGATAGATTTAAGAACAATAGAAGATATCAAGAAGATGGACTACAACAGACTGTTTCTGAAAGAAATTGAATATCTAGGGCTCGTTGATATTCCTCTAAATCTAGTAGATGATAGAGATCTAGTAAATAATAGGTATCTTGTTGAACAAGTCATTAGATCTCCTCTTCCTTCGATCCAATGGTATCAAAAAGAGTTGACCTCTTTAAGAATGAGATTCAAACCAATATTAGCTAACACCAATGATTGGTGAGCAAACAAAGGGATCACATTAAAAGAATTCATCACAAGATCAGAGGTTGAATTCCAAGAAGAGACAAGGAGGAGAGTAGAAAATATAACAAAGAATAAAAGTGATGTTCCTTATCCTTTTAGGCCCCACAAGCCTAGGATCATCTTTGTATCAAAGAAATCAAAGGTTATTGAGAGAGAGCCAAAGTCAACAGATATGGGGGTTGAGAAATAAAGTGTCCAAGAACAAGGGACATAATAGATGGAAATAGATGATAGGCCCATGCATCAACATGGGACAAAAATTCTATCTCCACAAGAGGGGGCACAACCAGTCACAAGAATTTCTTCTTCTCCACCCCACTCACCTATTGCGACTTCTTCACCCATTTCTCCCATCAGTATTCCCTCTTCTAGAGCCACCTCTCCTTCTATAGTTATTTTTGGTGACCCTCAAGGTGCTTCTAGAGATGTTCTTCGATCATCAGGATCCATCCCCAGTCTTTCATCTCCTTCTTTCAACATTGGAGATAGTTCCACCTTTGACCAGTCAATAGATAGTGTAGTTTTGCCTGATACTACACCCACTATGCCCATTGTTCCCACTAGCAGTGTAGATATTACCCCAGTGACACCAACTATAGGGACTATTGCTACTGTAAGTGCTTTTCTCTCCCACCTTAGTTGTTGATTTTCACACCCAAAAGGAAAAAGTAAGCCATCTCTCCAGATGAATTTGACTTCAGTAAAATAATTCCAATGAAAGCTAAGACCCCCAAGAAGCCAAGAATCATTTCAAAAATTATTGGAGATAAGGGGCACAAATTTTTGGAGATAGCCAAACCCCCACAAGATGTAACCCTTGAGAATTTTGATATGAGAAACTACTCCATTTCTTGAGTTGAGTTGGGGAAAATAACTCATGAGGGTGCCAAGAGCGATTTGCAGTCTGTAATGGATATTATGATCTAGAAATTTGACAGAGAGAGAGATGAAAGATCATTACAAAGCAAAGGCAGAATAATTGACTGCGATGATTAGGAAATTCACTTTTGCTCTAGAAGTGACAACTCCAGAGGCCTTCTCCATAGATGACCTTGTAATCTAGAAAGTATAGAAGACCTATCTAAAGGGAAAAGTACTTGAAGATTACCTAGCTAAGATGCATGCACAAGGGATTTCCTTGTTTATAGAGGTGGCTGAGAAAATAGGTAAAATGAAGAAAATGAGAACAGAGTTAGAAGACCTTATCTCTATTATTTCTAAAGATATTGATATCACAAATAAATATCTTAGCAAGTGGACATAGATGAAAGCACTGAAGAAACATACCTTTGTATCAATCAATGTCATTGCTAATAGAGATTCCTATATTGAAATCAAAGAATCACTGATATACATGATTCAGGTACTTGAAGAATTAATCAGTGACCTTGAATCTTCCAAAGATGCCAGTGAAGAAAGTGACACTAGTCTATTGAACAGCTTGGAGGAATTGCCTTGCAGACTCACCTCTCGAGATAACCAATTCATTTTAGTAGAGGAAATGATTCAAGAATTCGAAGGTATGATCCAAAGGGAATTAAAAGAGAAAGCATTCTCAATGAATTCTATGGATAATATTTTAGATAATCAGTTAACTCTAGATAATTTGAGAACCAGGTTAACTAGTCATGCAAAAGCAATCACAGCAGTGAGAGACACCACAGTCAGAGCTAAGGTGGTTTTCAAAAATACTATTGTACCTGACAGTATCGAGATACATGTAGCTTTCACCATGTACGATGCTCATCTGAAGAAGTCTGGCGACAAAAGTTGAACTATTCTTCCATACTCTCTTCTTCATTCTTCTCATGTACTTTATAATTGACTTGGGACATTTTCACATGTACTTTTGTAATATGTAATTACATGTAAAAATCCAAAAAAGTCTCAAAGTCAACGGTGACTCATCTTTGACTAGGTTTTCAATATTTAAGTCTTTTTCCAATTTTGAAGGTTTTTCCCTATATATATAGAGGGAGCCTCTTTTTAAAAATATCTCTAGATAATTGAGAGAAAAATCTCTGCCAAAATTGAGATACTTCTTGAGACTTTGATCTCAGCTTGTAAATCATATTTTCTTGAATGAATGAGAAGCAAGTTATTTTTAGACTTTGTGTTAAAATAATTTGTGTTATTTAGGAAATCATGCTTATGTTCTCTTTCCTGATAATCTCTCATATGTTTGATTAAATAAGTAAAGTGTGTGTGGAAATTATCTGAAGACATTCTGAAGGATATCAAAAAGACTTTGAGCTATTTTTATCCTTTATGATCTTATTATCTATTGTAGTTTTAGGTGAAGACTTTGAGATTTACTTCACTCTACTATTATGAATGCTTCGAATTAGTGAGGGAGGCAATGGAAGACTTTTTGCTTTTGTGGGTTTCTCGTGGACCTAGTTACTATTCGATAGTGGACCTATTTACTACTCAAAAAGATTTTTTTGCTATTTACTGAACATCAGTTCTAAAGGAAGATGAATGCTTTCTGTCATCAACCAAGATTTCTTCTATCTCTGTGAACATCATCTCTAAAAAAAGAGAGATGGATGGTGTTATCCTACCTTGAGTATTATTTTCTTCTATATATATATATATATATATATATATATATATATATATATATATATAGCATATAAATGATTTATAGGGAACCTCCCCTTGATGAGAGGAGAGATTTATCTCATTAGGATGTGGTAAACCCAAACTTTTTGCCATATAAATATCCTTAACTGTGGTTGATATACCCATTTTTCCATCAGTTAGCTGACGACAAAATATTCACCCAACAATATGGATCAGTAATGGCAATGATTGGTCTCTAAATTATGGCCCTATTTCAATTTTGGTTCAACTTCGAGCTTAGATATTTGACATTTACTTTTCCTAGGTCCATTTAAACTTATTTAACTTTCATCAAAAATATCCCAAGATCACTCTTGCTTATTGGCTATCAATTTCTAACTTGAAATGTCTACATTGTGTTCAACCATATTTATGTTTATTGGCTCCACAGATATGCCAACTTATTAACTCTACCTCACTTTTTTGATCTATCTATGCATAAATGCCCATGAGCCATTAATTTTCTACCAACTAAATGAGCTTGTGCCACTTGTCCTTGACTCAATAGCTCTTTAGATTCATTGACCAATTTTACTCCCATTTGCCATTCGATCTTGATGAGCGATGAAATGCACATCATATATCTCCCTGGTCCCACTTTATTTTTAGTTCTTACACTCCATCAGATCATTAGTATAATTGACTGAGAGCCCTTGATTTAGCTTAGACCCATCCTTTTGTTAGTGAACATGTATCATTGGATTTTGGCTTGATTATCCTACCCTGTTGGATTATCTATAACTTGTAGATCATTAAAGGCTCTAATTTGGGGACCTTTTGACTTGGTTGACTCCAACATAGATCATTAGATCTTATGTGTCATTATAAGGGCTCTTGCGTACTATTAGATTTCGACCAACTTCAAGCCTTTTAAGGACATTTTGAACCCAAATGATTACTTGCCTTGATTAAAATTAACATTTATGTTAATGCCATTTGACATTCACACAGATGTATTTGATGTTCCATATACCATCAATTTTAAGCTCATATGGATTTTTGTAGTGTCTTTATTTTGACTCTCATGTAACTATCATTCATTATTTGATCAAATTTGACAATTTATATCTTGAAACATATGAGTCATGGAGGGGCCAAATTCGTTGGAGATGTTATTGAGGTCAAAAGGAACAAACCCAATTGATCTATTAGTCTCAAAAGCCTTTTAAGTGAAGATATAAAATGTTTAAGTTGACTAGTCCATATCTAGTTCGCATAATGTCCTGGTGATGTTCTAGCTTATTTCGCTAAGTATGGAAAACTTAGTGAAAATGCCTGGGAGCCCAACTTTGCATGTAATTTATTTTACATTTTAGCAGATGATCTAGAAATAAACATATAGAAACTAGGGACCAAGATGAACAATCCCACATGATTAATTTCCTTTGTCACTATCATACATGTGAGATATAACATTGTGAAGATGCTCATTCAAATCTTTTTGAACTCTTCTTTAAGATGGTTAAGTGTAGAAACCATGTAGAAAATGACCGAGGAGGAAACTTTGGACCTCAATATATTTCAATGTGTTTTGGTAGAGGACTTGAGATTTGGTGCATAAGATCTTGGCATAAAAGGGAAGAAACCCATATGACTAATTTTCTCTGATTCATCTACATGTGCGAGATATGGCCTCTTCAAATTACCTATTTAGAATTTTTGCTAATGGATCCAAATGTCAAGATGAACACATAGTGGAGAACCAAATGGATCCTTTTCTTTTCCATACTCATTTCAAGTAGTTTTGACCTCTTATAGGGCCTCTATGACTTGTAAACTTATTTCTTGTGACATTAACAACTTACACTTTGAGTGAGCTCAAAGTGTTACAAAAGATTTACACTATTCATGGTAGCATTTGGGTCCACTTATTCAATCCAAAAACTTGTTTACATTGAGTCATTAGACCATGCATATATCTAAAAATCAATGATCATTTTTTGTGTTTGAATTTGAAACCTATGGGGCTATCCTAGCCTTTTGAATTCAAACAACTATTTTCCTTGAAAATAGAAGATCTTACTCCTTCCACTAAATTCTTGGACTAGGCAAAATTTTGGTATGTTGACCAAAATTGGTCAACAAGGCTTTTGCCATAGTTAAGGGCCTCAAGAAGTTTTTGCACCTTGTGGTGGGAAATAAAGTAATAGTGTATGTGGCCCACTCCAATGTTTGTGAACACATAATGGAAGAAGAAATCATCAAGAATGGGCCAATTAGATCATGAAGATATTAGAGTATAACATCAAAGTTAGGCTGACTAAAGTGATTAGAGGAAGGGGAATCTATGAGTACCTAGCCCAATGTGTAGATGTCCTATTAGAATAATAAGGCACATCAAAAGTAGTCTTACTAAACCAATTTAAAATTGAAAAATCTTGGGTGGTCGACTAGACCTGATTTATACGAACTAGTCAATATCTCAATGAACTCCTCACACATAAGAGGCATTTATATAGGATAAAGGGGTCTAGCTACATATTAATCTAGGGAGTCTTGTTCAAAAGTGACTTTGATAAATATCTAATCTGATCATGCAACCACTTCTCAACAAAAACCACCAAGATGGGAAAATCC
This sequence comes from Torreya grandis, assembly GCA_037957365.1. NCBI lineage: Eukaryota > Viridiplantae > Streptophyta > Pinopsida > Cupressales > Taxaceae > Torreya > Torreya grandis. The sequence goes on from JARHVA010002486.1 coordinate 1,847,842, forward strand.
CTTAAAATATGTACTTCATTCCCTAGAAAACCACTTATCAACAAAAACCACCATGATAAAGATCATATGCATAGGGTATTACTAGATGAAAATGTTCATAAACTATCATTAGGCAATTAAAAAATGTGAAAAATGCCAATTCTTTATGGGAAAAGAAAGAATTCAACCATGCCTCTAAACCCAATCATGACCAATGAGCCCTTACCTAGATTTTATCAGGATGATCAATCCTATCTCAAGCACCAATCACAAGTTGATATTAATGGCCACTAACTACTTCACCAGGTAGATCAAAGTAGTCCTACTGAGAGAGGCAACCAAGAATATGATTCTCAACTTCTTAGAAGAACTTGTAGCAAGATTTGACACACCCAAGATAATCATCTTTGACAACACAAAAGCCTTCTTTGGGTCTAAGATTTTTGAGTTTTCACTCTAGAATGGTATCTTCTTAAAATATTTGTTAAATTATTACCCACAAGGGAATATGTTAGTGGTGTTGACAAATAAGAATATGATAAGTATGATAAAAAAGATGGGCACTGATCAACAAAGGGAGAGGCACATGCATGTGAGATTGGCTCTATGGGCAGATCACATCACTCCAAAGCATATCCTAAAAATGTCCCCATATGAACTTGTATATGAAAATAGGTGGTCATACTAGTGTCATTAGATATCCCCACCTTATAGCCCGTAAAATATGTCAAAATTATGGAAAATAGAGTAATGGAAGTTAGACTCGCAAAACTACTTAGCCTCTAATAAATGAGAGAATAAGTAAGCAATGTGAAAATCACTCTAAAAAAAATGGTCAAGAGATGGTTTGACAAAAAAGAATTAGACCCTGGATTCAAACCTAGGGATTTATCCCTCAAGTATGATCAAAGGGCCATAAAACTAGGCCAACATGCAAAGTTTGACTCTCTATGGAAGGGACCATTTTGCATCATCAGCAATAGGTAAGGAAATGGTTTCAAATTAGAAGACAAAGAGGGAAATGCATTGGTGATCCTAGTTAATGGGATTAATTTGAAGCATTTCAACTAGCTTACTCCCTTTCCCTTGTACATACTTAGTTAGTTTCCCTTTCTATTTGTGTATTTCCTTTCCTTTTTTGTTGTTTCCTTTTCCTCTTTTTCCCTTTCCATTGTTATTTTCTTTGAATAAGTATCATTGGCATAAGTGGCTTGTCTAGTTACCACATATACTTGCCCTAGATCTCCTAAATTTTCAAAGGAAAACATTTTATAAAAAATAGTTAGCTACTCACCTCACCTATCATTAATTTTAGATTCTCCATTTTATGTGATTCCCCATAATGATCACTATAAATCTCTTGCAAATGGATCTTTGAGCGTGTGTGCCACCCTTATCATTTATGGGGATACCCATTTTCAAATTTTCCATAATGAGCATGCTTAGTGGCATCAGTGTATAAATACCCTCACCTCAGCCAAATTGAACACTTAGATGCATTATAGATTTTGAATAGCATTGTGAAATTAAACAAAACATAAAAGAGTAAGAGAGAGCTAAGCATAGAACTGAGAAATTTATGAGCAGAATTGCTAACCTAGTATCTTTTTCACAATAGAGAGTTATTTTTGAGAAGAATCCATGTGATGGATCCTTACACATCTTTGGGGGGAGATAAAGATCCCACAAGATAAAGATCCCACAGCTCAGGTAGTCGGGGAGACCTTCCTCCTAAATATGTGGTGAGTTAATCCTATGTTTTTGCACCTACTCAATAAAATAAGAAAATGCTGAATGTCAAAAAGGTGACCAAAGGGGAATACATATATGTATCATTGGTCACTATTTCATGGATGATATCTTCAATCCTAAGCTGGCCAAGAATCCCAAAAGTTTGAGAGAGGGTACTCATGCCTAAATGCTAGAAAGGGTTTGCATGGAGGAGTATGACTCGTTCAGCTACAAAATGTAGAACTGTACATTGACATAGTTCATGGTGACTTATGTTCATCTGTGCTTAGAAATAATTTCCATCTATGTAGAGAGGTATAATGCCAACACTGGCATAATTAATGGCAATGCCCACTTAAGGGTGAAAATTAGTATAGATGATATCACAAAGATGATATGGCTCCCAAGTGACCCCAAGACTAATATCTATTACATGGAAAACCTTCAATATGTCTGGGACTCTAGAGTCCTTAAAAAGGTGCACTTCCTTAGATTTCTCCTCAAGAGTGACATTATGGAGATACCTCCTCTACCCATTCCCCTGGTGAGCTTCCCCATGCATTACTTGAAAGATACCCTATCTATGTTAGTCTTAATATTCAAGATGGACTCTAATGCCAAGTTGATGAATTTAAGTTAGGGTCACTCTTCCTCCTAACCATGATGGAAAAGGGGAAGGTGTAATAGATGGATTTTATAGATTCCATCACCACTACCATGAAGAACAAGCTAGAATTTTTTAAAATAATGGATACTTTTTAGTACTCATCCTCCCTCTTGCATCTCATTCTATATCAACAATCCAATTTTTCTCCATGTATCTTAGCCTTGAATTCTTTGATATAGACATTTTCCCAAATATGGTGACTCTACTCACCATTTGGACCCACATCCTATTAGTCACACAAGATGACTATGAGTTCTCAGAGATCTTCCTATCTCTAGTTCTTATTGACCTTAGTATAAAGGCCATTATATTCAGAATGATGGATGCACAATGGTCATGGCTCACCAGGAGCAGGATCCTAATTGACTAGTTCTAGGGAATCCATTTTTATTTAATTTGAGCACATTAGTTCTAATTATAACCCTTTTGGATTGTGCCTACTAATAGATAGGACCTTGGCCCTAGAATTAGCTCACAAACTCAATGCAACAGACTCCATCTATGGAACAAGGAAGAAGAATAAAGGCCTCTATGATGTCCCTATCACAAGAGGGGGAATCATGATGGTAAAGAGGTAGCATGGATGCCTAATCATGGCCAAGATGGTGTAGCTTGGACTCAATCTAATTAATGATAGATAGAACTATGATCTAGATGGATAAATAACATCTTTGAAGACTGCCAATTCTCCCAAGTATCAAACTCGACCATACCAGATCAGAGGAGGTCACCCATAGAAGACATCCTCCAAAATTATGTAGATATATCTTAGATCTCATTGGATTCCCTCAAACCATGGGAATCCTTTTATATCATAGTCCAATCATATGACCCATCTAAAAAATTATCAAAGGGGATAAAGAATCAACTCACCTAGAGGGATTGGAGTGAAGAGAAAACCATTGCTTATTAAAAATATAGGTATGAGATCAACAAAACATACTCCAATTTTGATGATGAAAAAGGAGATGACACCTTCAAAAGTCTCTAGGCTGAGTATCACCTGGAGGAAGTCCTGGTAGAATCAAGATTTTATCCTGAGATAGAGATAAGAGGAGAAGAAAAAGAAGAAGAAGAAGATACCCCTAGCCAAGAAGAAAGGGATGTACCACAATAGAAGGAGGACAAAGTCATGGAGGTTTCAAAGCCTTTAAAATTTTTGCCTCCTTTATACCCATATCCCATGGCCCCATAGTAGAAAAAAGCCCCATATGAGTACCTCATGACCGGTTCATCCTAGTACAAGTAGCCTGATGCACCAAAATCAAGCCCTCCACTAGAGCATATGTAGAACAATTTATGCTTTTCATGGCCCCTTATTTCCACTTTTGCTTCCCTCATTAACTCCACATCTCTATGCATCATTTAATATCAATTTATGATACTCTCTAGTACCTAACCAATTACTTCCCTGGCCCCACTCTCCTTTTCATCCACTCAACCTACCACCAAGCTCTCACTACTTTCTTCTATGGTCTCGATCTCTTCCCTCATGCCTTTTTTGAGCCCTCTACCTTCATCATCCACCTCATCCTCCATCATGGTGTAATTGAAATTCACCCTACCCCATGGAATCCCACCTTTATCTCTTTCCACCCTCACCCTCCATTCACTCACTTCCATAGAGACAGGGTCTATTACTTCACAACAACAAGTGAACTTTCCATTTGTGCTACTATAGGGAATCCATTTCCCAGGGGAGAAAATTCAAGCACTAGAGTCATACCATGAGTAAATAAACATGATAAAGAGGGTCCATAAGCCCTGAATGGAGAAAAAAAGGGGAAATTAGGATAAGGCCCTTGCACAAACTCACATGCAATCATTTGACAACCTTGCACAATAATCCCTCATGATTGCTCATCTAGACCCTCAAGTAGTCAAGCCCTAAGAATAGATTCATCTAGGGGACTATGCCATATAAGCTATCAACCTCATCTCATCTAGGTTAGACCCATTGATAGGTTCAAGCTGATGGAGGAAACACAAAATTTTGTAACCATATACTACATCAAGGTGACCTGACAGCTAGAAAAGACCAAGCTAGAACTCATCAAGTTGAAGGCTACATTCGACTGCCTCAGTGCTAAGGCTAAGGCCAAAGATGCAAATCTCAATAAAGTGAGGTATGACCTTCAGATTTGCATTTCTAATGAGAGATTATAGGTGGAATAAAATCTATGAGTGATCAATGAGACCAAGCTATAGGAAAGAGAGACTAAACTATCATAGATCTATCAAAATCTCTTAGATTCTAATCACGCTCTTCAATAATTATAGCAACAAACACAATAAGAATCCTTGATCAAGGACTAAGAAATTGAGAAACTAAAGAATGACCTTATTGACCATCTATAAGGCATGAAAATCCTCCCTATGGTCTCATATTTGTATAAATCTTATTGGGAGAGAATCAAGGGCATAACTGCAAACTTGAAGTTAGCCCTTACCTTCATCATGGACTCACAAAATTTGAGCTCACAAGTGAGCATGTCCTTTGATCATGTCATCATCTTCATGGATCCTAAGGTATAAAATTACTAACTCCTCATCCAAAATATCTATAATGCTTCAGATGAAATGACACATGTATTAGGATTAACTGACTGTAGGCAAGCAACAACAAAGGTCAATAAGTTTATAAGGTACAACAAGGTAGCCAACAAATACAAGGCAATCTTTAATGCTTTAGAATAGGTGGTCAAAGATAGGTGGGGACACATTGAACAACTAGCCCAACTAGGACTCTCCTTCCCTTTCTTTGAAGATAAAAACATCCTCCCTAAGGACTAGATCAAAGTAATATTAGAACAAAAACAAAACTATCAAACCATTTTTATGGTTCTCAATCAGTCATCTAGTGTTTTTGAAGTGGAGAAGATATTGTAGCCACTTTCCATCTTAAATTAAAAATTTTGGTAGTTATTCAAGGCTTGGGAAGCATCTCCTTCAAGGAGATTATTGATCTAGATAGAGACTTTGAGGCTCTCAGGAAGAAGACCCAACCCAAGGAAGAAGAGTGGGCACCTTTACAGGTGGTTCCAAAAATTATAGGTTCTTGAGCTCCCTCCTATTTTGAAATTTTTCCTTGATTGGTCTTCGCACTAGTGTTTTTGGTTATCTCATCTATAGGTGGACACCCTTATGAGTCACTAGGAATTATGGATCAAAATCTATGTTTTATTATTTTGGAAAAATTTGTCTTTGGATTTAGACTCACTTGATGCAGCTAGTGGTTCCTTGGTACCTTATAATAGTTCTCCTTTTAGTCTCTTCCTTTCTCAAGGCCCCTTTTTAAAGTTTTTCCTAGGTATCAGCCTCCATCTACTTCTTCCACATGGCATCCTAAAACTCATCTAGTTTGAAGAGGCTCTCCTTTCACTCTGGTGTGGTACTAGCTAAACACGTGACAACCCCACACTCTTCAAATCTATTTCTTTTTGGGTCAGACCTCCAAGCATCACTATTGGATAGTCAATAAATAAATAGGGCCCATCAAGCCATTTATATGGTGAACATTGTTTTGACACTTGACACCCTCATACTCACTTTAGAAAAGAAGTCCCCAACTTCCCTAGAGAAGCACCAACTTGACACATGTCATCCCAATTCTTATCTAAGAGCAGTTTTGATCTACCAAAATTTAGAGTAGTGCTATTGGCTAAAGAACATTAAGGGGACCCACCAGTTGGTTGTAATAAGAAAGAGATGAGCCTTTCCATGTGGCACCACTATGCTCTTCAAAGGCAAAGGTTATCCTATCAGAGCTTGGAATAGTGCTATTGGATGAGAGTGTGGGTCCCTCCTTCTTAGCAAAGATTTTGAAACACTTTAAACCTAGCTTAAAGTGTAATCTATTGATTTTTAAAGGACCAAGGTTGAGGGATCATGGCATAGTAGGGAAAAATATGAAGATTTCAACATGGCATCACTATGACCCTCTTGAGCATTGTGGCCTTAAAAAGATAGAGTGGCCACATAATATCCAGGGTCTAAAGGCTAACTACACTCATGAGCTCAAGTACCTTATTAAGTTGCAATGGCATCATCATGGGCACAAGTGGTAGGATTTATAGGTGTCATTATCATGAGAGGCCATCTTGCCTATATATTTTAGGCTCATTCCTTTTAGAAGGGTCTGGTTATCATTTTACTGGTATTTGCCACTTTTGTAAAAAACCATTTGTAATAGAACAAAAGTAATAGTACTTATAATTTTCTCATTCTTCAACCTTAATAGGTTTCCCTCACAGGTGTGATTAGACATTTTATATTGTGCCCTTGAGGCCTTTATATATTCTGTTCTCCATTTAACAATGAAGAGGGAGTGATGTTCTATGTCAATTTGAGTGGGAAGTCATCTCTATCTATTATTTATTTTCCTCTACTTCTATAGTATTGATCTTTGCTTGCATTATAAGTCTTAATTCATGATTTATGCTCATTTATGGTCTATAATGTTTAAAGGATCAATTTATTTTATGCAATTATAGTTTAATGCTTTAAATCTCTCAGTGTATCACCTTAGTTTTATTTTAGTATTATTTTCATTTATTTCCTTCTCCCTTTCCCCCCAACTTAAAATAAATATCCAACTTCTAAAATCTTAGAGGTTTCTTTACAGACTGCAATTTCATTTTACGCTTGTAAAGCTTCCCATAGGAAGTTGTTAAATCTGAAGTGAGAGTCTTAAGCATCAACAAGCCTAAAAGTGGTGGGGTCCTTATATCATCAAATAAATCCTTGGATGGAGCACTTGTATATAAAAAAATGACTTTGTAAATAATTTCAAAGAGCATACCAATGCTCAATTTTATAAAAAATATTGAGTAAGATGATTTCTAGGTACAACTATGTACATAGTTTTTGATCGATGCATTTCAAATCACTCTCTATGATTTAGTTTATTGTATAATTCCTTAGGATGAATATGGAGAGTGATTCAAAATGATCCAATCAATAATTAAGTATATAGTTGTACCCAGAAATCATCTTACTCATTCATATCGATTGTGAAAACATCAAAACTCTTATTAAAAAATATTATGTCTGAGGCATGTTCTTCACAGTTTTCATTCTATCCATGTTTTTTTATTTCTTGTACTTAATCAGACATTTAAGTGACACCCTATTTAAGGACATTGGGCCTTTTATTTAATAAATTTATATACAAGGTTGAGATAGATACTTGACTGTAAGTTTGGGTTTTAATTGTGTTATCATGAGGAAGAATTCTATGTGTTTTTAATTTTCCTTACTTCATCACTTTTATTTTGCACGTTTTATCTCCTTCTCACATGATTACACCTTTTGGGTCCTGCCCACCTTATCTAATTTAGCATTTTCTACAGGGTTCTGCTTTTGCTAGTTTTTTTCTCATGGATTCTTTTTCTTATCTTTATGCCTATTCACTTTTTTCTACATTTTTGAGCCTCTTGGATGTATCTCAATTTAACATGCCTATTTAGTTTAAAATTATGATTCAAATTATAATAACTTCGGGAATACAACTAAATATTTCTCACAAATTCCCAACCTATAGGATTATGTGTCTTGGTTATTTCCGTTATTCTCATTTCTATGCTTCATGAATATTCCCTCTTATTATCATGCCTCTTGGCTCATAATTATAATTATGAATTTATTTTGCCTTTGAGCTCCCTCTTAAATGCATGCCTCACAGATTTATCTTAAATACGTACATCTTATGGCTTTTAATTTGAGAGTTGCATTGTTATACCTTGGATAATATAACCAAAATCTCTTTAGTTTTTAATTCCAACCATAGTTAAGTGTTTTATTAGAAAGATAAGGCAATGATAGAGAGTAGTGTTTTATTTCTTAATATAAATTATACTCTATGGCAAAAATATTGTAGTTTATCTACATGTCTCTCATCCATATTATACCCTCTCTTATAATAAAGTCTAAAATTTATGCATCATTATATCACCTCATATATACGTTTTTTGTGATTGAGAAAACCTAGTCATTCTAATGTTCATCTCTCTTTCCCTTTTTTTTCATTTCTTTATTAGGAATTCCAAGATCGGTTCCAAGATCACACTCTTTTCTAATGTAAAAGTCTAGGAGTATCTAAGAATCTTGGTTTTTAGATTTTCCTCTTTAATGACTAGGTATAATATCTCTTATGTTAGTCATCATAAAAACTATTTGTAAAATATTTTAATTATATATGGATGAGGATAATATAAAAATACAAAAAATTCAAAAGATGAAATACCATAGTAAAAAAAATAAAAAGGAAAATTCATCAAAAATAAAAATATATATCAAAATTCAAATCATACCAAAATATTGGATCAAACCATTGGCACACCTCTTATCCTAATTAATTCTAAATATCCATAGTTAGTCCCATATTATATTTATGGTTCCTTAAATAATGGTATCTCATTATACATCGACAAGAGTCCAAATATCTATTAGTAGTTATGGATTACTTTTAATGCAAGTACACAATCCTCATAGTTGTTTGATGGATTTGTTGGGGCTACACAATATGTAATATGCCAAGGAAAGGTAGACTCATTTTAAATTTTCTTGGATATAATTAATGGGATGATTTATATACTTCATGATTTACCCCAAGCTTAAATTTTTTTGGGCACGGTTCCTAAAGCTTTTGATGTTGAATTGCCTTAGTCTTGACAAACTAATTAATGTCTTGTTTCTAGTAAATACAAAATTTTCACCATGGTGGTTCCCTCTTTTCCATCTCTTCATATTTTCTACTTAATGGATAGAATTGTTTCCAAGTCTCCCCCACTTTATTCATATCCTATTATTCATATATTTAAGACATGATAGCATCATGAAAACATTATGATTTAACCTTTTAGGGTTTTCCATGCGTAAATACTAAATTATATTAAAGGGTTGAGATGTCTAAATTAGATAAATAATATGCAAAAATTTACCATTAATTTGTTTTGGATTTTGACTTCTTTTGAATTCTTAAAAAAAGTAATAAATATGCATAAATAGAGACTTATCTAGAAAGTGACTATTGTGGATGATCAAGGTTCTAAAAAATAGTTCTTAGATAGGTCTAAGTGTCGTCAACAGGGTCCTGGGATATGATTGTTCACTAAATAGTAGTACCCCACTTGGACAGTAGTGCTATACTACTTTAGTGTCCTCAAAGTGGCACTAGTGTCATATTTTTAGGAATATTCTTATTTTTTGGGAGCATTTACACCTATGTTTTTGGGTCTTGTTATGCACATGAAATTTGGAACTCTATGTTTTATTAACAAACTTGATTTAATATAAAAACCCTAATCCTCCTTGCAACTATGACATTATCAATAAATATGTGTTCGTTAGTAGGATAGGATGGACATCATCAATACCCAACTATGAAGAGAGTTTCCTACATACCAGTACTCTAAGGAGGGATCAAACTCAATGTATTTCTCCCACCTAATACTTGGTGCAAGTGCAAGTGAATGCTAGAATGAGAGTCATCTTAAATGCCTTGAGTGTGATTTAGATTGTAAGTCTTTGAAATCTAGGCTTAGGGTAGCTATAAATGATAGTATGTAGAAGTAGGGAAGAATAGAGATCAAATACCTTAATTTTGCTCAACTTGTTTCTTATTTGGATACATATTTTGCATCTATTTTCCATCAAATGAATAAAGGTCAAATAGTCTTGTATTTATAGATATATGTAGCTTATGTAGATAGTAAAATGTACTTAGGCTAACCTTAGGAGGGACACACATTTGAAAAAATATCCATTCAGAAGAGTTAGGACAAGGGACACTAGCACCCAATTGGGTACACTACTATCATGTGGTTATAGTGTCCTTAGTGTGGTGCTAATGTCCACTTGGAAAACTACTAGGCACACTAGGTTGGGATCTAAGAATGATATTTTGGACTATGTTTGGTATGATAGAGGATGTCTATAGTTTGTAAAATCACTAGAAAAGTGTGGTGAAGGCTCTAGGATAGGTCTAGGGATAAGCTAGGAGTAGGCTATCTCAAGAAACACTCTTAGCATCCAAATACCACTTTTAGGTGACTATATTTTCCCCCCATTTATGTTAGAAATGCAACAAAGTGAAATGACTAGTATAAAGGAAAATGAAGCATACCTAGACTTACCTAGGAAATAAAGCTTGTGTAGTTGAGTTTGAATATGTGAAGCTAGGTCTTCGTATGTAGAACATGATCCAAAGCAATGTATTATAATGAAAAATGAAAAAATTAGTCCTTACTTAAGAGATTATTAAAAGTAAAAGACTATTCTGAATAAATTAATTGAGTATAAATGAGTAAAGAGAGAGGAAATGAATGAATAAACTTTATTGGATACATGAACCAAGGCATGAACCTAGTGACAACCTATGTGTGTGAGTGTACATAGTGATCAAATCATTGAATAGATTGGACTAAGCTGATAACTTGATCAATCCTCATATGAGTGGCTCAATAACTCAATCCAATTTTAACTCTATCATTACCCACCCATACTCGATGGATCATGATATGTGAATAGCTTGTATAAGACTGTAAGTGTGTCTAACCCTCTTATGTGAATGGCTCAAGCACTCAAGTAGTCCATGACTCCATAATTACCCACCCATTTGAAGTAGATGCATCTAAAAATAAACTATGCAAAGTGCTAAAAGTATCTAATTGTGTATGTCGACTCTGACAACCACTTAGGTACATTAGGTGACTCTACACCACTCAAGAATGCCAACCACTATAGATTGAGTAAGGAATGAAACTAATGACAACCTAAAATATGATAATAAGTGTATAAAATGTATAGAATGACATGGAGTTTGCCATTCTATTTGATCAACCTATGTGTAATTACGCATATGGAAACTATGTATTGCACACATTCCCCTAATATGATATCTGAGTATATTGATTCTGAACTGAGTATGTAATTATATATGTGTAACTGAACTAAATGTGGGAGTGATCATGCCACACATGATGCCCTAAAATCTAAGCAACTGGTATGAATCTAAGATGAAATGAGTGTATCTAATAAAAATCTAAACATAAATGTCAAACATGTGATTGTATTTGTACAAATCTATACTATACCTAGTGTACTATTCTGACTAGTTTGGATTGAATTAAAGTTGGGGCTACTAGATAATAGTGCCATGTAGTGGACAGTATCACCCTATGGTGATAGTGTCCCAATTTGGGTGTTAATATCTATTTGATCTAAAATATTGGTGACTAAATAAATTTTTGAGTTTTTAATTTTTTCTATGTCTGACCTGTGTTTGGTTTCTGAAACTGAGCCTGTGCATTAAAAATAATTTGTGATTAATAATATAGGAGTCTGCTCTCTATGACAAATCCCTATGAATTCTCCATATTTTGAGGTTAGTTGTGAAACCTATGTAATAACTATCCTCAAAATAAGTAACTTTTTATAATGTGTTAGATGGAGCATATATATGATAACTCCATGATATTCCAATATAATGTACAAGCATAACATCAAAATGTAAAAGTATCTAAGCATAAACAAGTAATGTAGGATGCATGTTGTAATATAGCATTGGAAAAGGGTGTCAAGATAGATGTAATCAATGTGTATATTAATAAATCTAAGTAGCTATCTCAGAGATGGGGTATGATGTCCATCATGACACTAAAGTAGGAAGGGTAGATGCATGATGTCTATCATGGCATCAAAAAATGGTGTGTGTAACAAGAAAAGACAATTGTCATGGTGAAGAAGCATACAAGGAAACATACATACAAACACATGAGGCACACAAAATAGGCCAAGGGGACATAATACAAGGGATGTGGGCATATATCACTAAATATGAGAATGAACACATACAAAGGCATGTTTAAATGTCCACATAAACAAGTAACAAAAAAATTGGCTTAGAGCCAAATAAAAGGACATGTTCAAATGTCTGCACACATAATTAGGAAAGCACACACAAGGGACATGGGCACATGTCCAAGGTACACGAATAAATAAGTGTCATAGATCTGAAGAGTAATGGCATATTCAAATGCCCTCAAAGATGGAAAAAGCATAGGAAACACAATCAAGTCTAATCTAGGAAAACTAGAAATGAAATCAAGTATAACTATGTAGTAAAAATCTATGTAAATGTAAGGATGTACATATGTTGAGTCTAACTAGTGATAGTCGACAAAAAATCCTAGAAATGAATATAAATGATCAATATCAAGATATATCAATGTGTAAACTAGAATGTATAGTATCTAAGGATAGAACTTGGTAGTAGCAATTATGTAGGAGATGCCCCTGAATCAAATGAATAAACCTAGATCAATGTATATGCCCCTAGTGGGTAGATGATAACAAGTTTGGATTAGTGTAGTGGACCAAAGTCTTGTATGTAATCTACAAGCACTTAAAAAGAACAAGTGAAATATATATGTTTGATAAAATTGACTCTACTAAGATAGCAAGAATATGTAAGATCTAGAAAGCAGTTGAAATGTAAAATAGTGATGCATATAATCTATAAATTTTGTGTTTTCTAAGTAATATTTAAATGCTTTTGTATTTTGACATGTTATACTATTCTTTTTTTGTATAGATATAAGCTATGCACAAGCAAATAAAAATAAACTATATCTAAGGAGTGAGAGATAATGAAGGGTGTACAAGAGTAGGAACCATAATAACCAATGAGTCTCATGGGAGACTCACTATCACTATGACCTGTGTCAAAAATAAGAATGATAATCTCTCATGTAGTGTGAATGTCATAATTGAATGTTGTAGAAAGAATATGAGTATTAGTCATCATAATAATCATAATAACCTAGAATGCTAGAGGGAACTACCTAATAATGTGGAGTTAACCTTTATGAGTTGTGCTTTGGAAGATTGATTGTGACTATGCTCTTTGAAACTATGCTTATTATAGACATATGGTGTTTTGGAGGCTCTTTTGCTAGAAAATGCATTTTAAAAATGCTTATTGGTGTAACATGATTTTGACTTTGCAACTTGAGATCTTGCTTTTTTTGTAACATGTACTATGGATCTAAATGTTTTGACTTGATAAACTATATCTATTATTGATGTGCCTTAGGATGTTCATTAAATCCCAAACCTTGTTGACCAATATTATCAACTGCTAGAATAGGAGAAGTGATGCCTTGGGCCTGTTTGCCCAAACCTTGACCATGATAATCAAACTATTGTAGATATTCATGACCAAAATTATACCATATTAAACATTGAGCCTCATTTTGGAGATGTAAATGTGCTTGATATATCTATGCTTGTTGTACTATTTCTTGATTTTATTATGCTTTTTGAACCTTGTGTTATTCTGAGTCATGCTTTGGTAGCCATTTTTATATTATTTTTGAATTTGACCCTTTTTAAATTGGTAGATGTGTCATTGTATTTTGTGTGGATATGTGTCACTATGTGAGTCATCTATATCCATTATCTTTTGTATTTTCATTTTTAGTGCTAAACATGAATTAATGTGGTGCCTATGCATGAAAATATCTAGATCTACTCATTGGGTGTAGAGGAGGTAGGATGATCAACTTAGATTTGATCAGTTCCATCAGAACCTCACTTGAAATCTTGTTTTATCTTTGAATGCTTTTTGAATCACTAGTTGTATATGTCCTTTGTTATGATTAATGATTTTGATATTTAACATTGTTTGCCATGAATTGACTAGGTGAAGATGTATATACATGATTTACACTATTATGCCCTGGAGGCCTATATCTTGTAAAATTATTTTTCAATGTTGTAATGTTTTCATGTAATAGTTGATTCTTATTTTGTAAACCTATAATTATCTTGCTCATACTGATAATTTGATCACATAGAGTCTCATAAGTACAAACCATAGCTACTTCTGATTGAACATGCAGACACACACCCTTTAGGAAAGAGGTGTGAATAGGTTGAATATGGAGAATAATGACATTGGTATAGGATGATGCATATCATGGAGGAATGATAGCATGGAACTCGTTAGTGGGAAAGTAGCTATCACCCTCATGGAGATGAGGAGGAGAAGGAGATTCTTTCCTATACATAATATATGACATTAAAACTTGGAATATAGTTGCTAGCTTATGTGTTAAATCCTCTATGTGTGTATGGATTAGCTTGTTAATGGAATTGCACATAGGATAAAGATAACATGATATGAAACATGACATATATTACAATTAATAAAAAACATCATCTATACATGTGTTTATGTCTTTTTTGAGTTCATTCTAAATTAAAGGGAACAAGCATGCAAATGAAAGCATTAAACTTTGCAACAAAAAGTGATTAATTTATTTTGTCATTATGATTATATGAAATACAAATCAAAAGATATACAGATATGAAAATTGAGTTTTGGAAATATAAACCCTAGGGTTATTTAGGGTTAGGGTTTTTTTGTAAAAATTTAAATTATGTTCAAATAAATTAAAACCTTAATATGTAATAGATATAATTATCTAGGTTGTATAAACAAATTAGAAAATTAGAAGTATGCAACCCTAATTTATTGAAAAAAAATTGAAAAATTCAAATAGGGTTCAAAGCAATATTCAAAGTAAGTTGAGTTCACCAAATGGTTTAACTTTTTAAGGTTTTACATGTGTAATCCCAAGCTAGATTAAAGGGATGAGATGTCTAAATCAATTAAATAATATGTAATAATTAAAAATTGATTTTTTATGTATTTTGAATTTATAAAAATAGTAATAAATATGCATAAATAGAGACTTATTTGGAAAGTGACTATCATGGATGATTTAGGTTTTAAAAATTGGGTTCTGGATAGGTTTAAGTTTCATCAATAGGGTATCGAGATCTAATTGTTTAGTAGATAATAAAACCCACATATACAATGGAACCATAATACTTTAGTGTCCTCCAAGTGGTGATAGTGTCCTCTTTGTAGGATTTTTCCTATTTTCTAAGAGTACCCATGCTTGTGTTTCTAGGTCATGTTCTTGCGTGCACAAAATATAGAACTCTATGTTGTGCCTGGAAAACTTGATTTAGTGTGAAAACCTTAATCCTTATTACTAGTATGGAATGGATAATAAACATGTGTTTTTAATTAGGATAGGCTAGACATCCTCAACACCCCACTATGAAAACAATTGCCTACATACCAATACTCTGAGGAGGGATCAAGCCCGATGTAGTTCTCCCACCTAGTGTTTGGTGCAAGTGTAAGTGAATGATAGAATGAGAGTGGTCTTCAATTCCTTAAATGTGCTTGAAATTATAAATCTTTGAAATTTAGGCTTAGGGTAGTTGTAGATGGTAGTATGTAAAAGTATGGAATAATAGGGATCAAATACCTTAATTTTGTTGAACTTGTTTCTTAATTAGATAGTATTTTTACATCTATTTTCCATATTGTTTAGAAATAATATCCTACTATGAAAAAAAATATAAATAACAAACTGAAATAAAAAATGACAAATAATATCACCATATAACATGAGATATACATGGAAACCCTTGGACACAAGCAAAGGAAAAACCATGGGCAAATGACAACATCTAGTCTTTTTAATAACTTTAGCCACAAACAAAAATTCTTCACACTCTCTCCTCTATTACAATGATTTCATACACATGAATCATACAAGGCTATGCAAATCCTTAAAACTCTCAATCTAGTTACAACACTAACATACAAGATTTCAATAATCCTCACAAGGATACTACACCAATCTTCTACACTTGCTCACAAGCATTACACACTTGCTCTCTATATCTTACAATATTACTATACATAAAGGGAGAGTCATACATATATAACAATACAAATGGAAAAGGGATAATAAGATTAAAAATAAGAGAGAGGAAAAATGCATCACCCTCTATATGGCCTCACTATTCATCAATAATGAAAGTTTCCTCTCACATGTGTAAGGTCCAACATTGCATGGCATCTTTATGATGCACTTTGACCTTCTCCATGTGATCCAAAATGGTAAACCCCACTTTTAATGTGAACTCAATTTGGAATAATAGACATGTTCCCCACTTTCCCATGTGCATTCACATGAGTCAAAATATTCATTAACTTTTGATTGCACATGCACATGCTTAAGAACAATGATGAGATTCACTTCCCTTTTTTATCCCACATGCTTCAAAAGGTCACCCATGTGAATAAATGGAGAAATACATCCCATTTATCTTTCCTAATATTTTAATCAATTAAATATTCCTTGTGGACCATGCCACATCAACAAGGCACCACCTCATAAGCACAATCACCACCAACTCACATTACCACTTCATTAACAGAGTCACTACCAACTCACCATTGTGAATAGTAACAACCACATCATCACATGAATAGTGGCCATGAATAATGAATCATGAATAGTTATTTCACATCCTAACATTTTTCCATTTTAATTCAATATACACAAGCTTTACCACACCTACATATTCTTCATTATACTACCAAACATGCCCTCTGTTGCCCTGACATAAAACCAATAAAAGTTTTGTTACACTACTTAAACTTCTATCTTGATTGTTTTTATCAACATCTACTCCTCTATAGTAGATTGTAGATCCTAAAGTGATTCTTTACTTCTACACAACACATATTAATCCTCCTATTGGGATTCTACCATGAACTGATCACAACTCCCACTTCTTAGAATTATTTAGTTTATGCTCACCCTGGCATCATGAGGCTTCCTACTCCTAATGAATCTAATATATAGAACAACAACATGTCTTCTCCTCCATTATAGGATGATCCTAGGAAGACAACTCACACTACAATAAGTAGGGTACTTATTTAATTTCTCATCTTTATGCATCTCCATCCTTGATTTACTCCTCACACCACCTTCATCACATCCTTATCATTGATCCATCACACTAGTGATCATGTTGGGGCTTGTATCCAACATGTCATCAACACATCTAACAACAAAATTTTCTAAAACACTTTGTATCTCCATGAAAGTACCACTGCGCTCCCATCCACATGTCTTCTTCAATTTGTACAATCTTTAATATGTAAACTATGAATTCTTTACCTCATCATTATATCCCTCTAGATATTCTATCTCTTGTAGAGAGATCACCATGTAGGAATCAAGTGTAGACACCTAAACTAGCCATAACTAGATTCTGACTAGACTTTAGACTAATTCCTACCAATCATTGCAAATTAAGCTTAAGAATCACTAAACATCCCAAATTTACTAGTGCATCTGCCATTAAAGCTCAAAATCATGTTGAGACATCCTTAACTGGGGTATCCTATCATATGTAATAATAACATCTCATGGATTCATTTCTAATCACATTGCAACATCATAACTATCAATTTAGCCTATGGAACTATTAAGTGGGGCACTTTCACACTTAATCAAATCTTGAAAGAACTAAAAGCCAAAACTAAAATCAATTAATAATTTAAACTAGATTAAATTCCTAGTTGACTTATCCAATTGAAATTAATGAATATATAAAAAAAATTCAAAAATTCAAAGTTTTCTAACCTTTCATCATGGCCGTTATGAAATGTCAAGGTAATTGAAAATATCCTAAAATATCTAATTTGAGAGCCATGCCTAGTAATTGTAAATCATAATTACGTGACAATTAATTAACTTAATTAGAGTTAGTTTTAACTCACCTAGGTTTAGTTTAGACCCATTCTAATCTTAAACTCGACTTTAAGTCATGTTGGGTGAGAGTTAATTACTAAGGCTATAAATATAAGGCCATGCCTCTTCATTTCTAATCTTGGATATTTTAGAGTTATTATACAAGATTTTTTCCATGAGAGTCATGACAATAGTGTTATAATGCCAAAATTTTAAGCCAAGCTCTCATAGTCCAAATTTATAATGCTAATTTAGAGAGAGACAAGCTTTGTAATAATGTTATAATGCCAAAATATTAAGCTAAGCTACATTAAATCCAAGGTGCCAAGGAGAGGAGTTACACAAGCTTCATTGCCAAAGACTTCTTGATGCACAAGCCAAACAAGCCACTTAAAAAAGCATTTGGAGCTCCCAAGGAAGGTAAAGGAGTTATTGTCTTTTATTTTTTTGTTGTGATTTCATTTATCTTTCATTACTATGCTCTCCCTAGTATCTAGGATAGGAGTGTGAGTTTTAGTACATTTATTTGAGTTTTATTGCTTGAGCTAACACTATACTAACCTCCCTTCTTGGATTCCTATTATCACAAATGACACACTCAATGGGACATCAAAAATACCATAAACTAAAGGATATTAATATGATACTATTAGTTTTTATAATGAATGCCTAAGAATCTTCAAATTTTAAGTTTTAACTTTGTTTTTCATGTATTTTATTTTTTAACAACACACAAGTTACACAAAGACTGGCATCAATTCTCTAAGACTGACATCAATCCTACCAAAACTAACATCGATCCCTATGTGAAGAATATGGCATGGTGGAAACACGATTAATGAGTTTTTATTGATATTTTATGGTTTTTTTTGTTGTGTCTAAGAGCCTAAACATTGTTTGACTGACTATTTGCCTACATGATCTAGTGTTTTAGATTAAGGTAAAAATAGGTTTTGAAGGGGCCCCGAAACCCTAGTACAAGGAAGGAAAGAAAGAGCATCCAAGACCACAGGCAAAGCCTAAAAACTACTACAAGGAAGTAGCAAAAACAAGTTTTAAATGGACCTGAAACCACCAGAAAGACTACCGGTCAAAACCTAGATTTAACAAAGATCTGGCTACACCATAGGCAGAAGATTACAAAAAGAAACCATTGAACAAGACCAGTTTACATAACCAACAAGAGGAACCAGACTATTCATCTAGTTCCAATATCATTTTCATGGTTTCTTTTCCTTTCACAACAGTATCCTGGGTAGTGGTTGCCGCCAGCATGGCTCCCTCTTGTGTAGCCTTCTTTCTTGAACTTTGTCTCATCCTTTTGCTAGGTCCCTCCAAGGCTTTGGTCTCCTCGTTAGCTCTTTTTCCAATATTGACAGCAGCAGCACAAATATTGGATGTAACTTCCTCCATTTTCGTTCTGTTGTCCTTGATGAGTTCCCGGAGGTTATTCTCGTAGGCTTTGAGCTTGACTGGGATATCTCTTATCTGATTTTCCATATTGTTAATTTTGTTCCATACAGTTTTCAGAGTATATTCCATAGTTTCCACTTTCCTTTTGAGATCCATGATCTCCCTACACGTCCAAGAATCAAGTTGGAAAGATGCCTCTGCTTTGCAATTGACCCAAGTCATTGGTGTGTGTGTTTCATCATTCTATTTTTTCTCTCTCCATTCCTCAGAAGTATCTATCAAAATTTGGTACTACCCCTCCAAGAATCCTAAAGTTATTTTTTTATGGAAACTTACTCTTCCCCATATTTGGTGGGGAATATGGAAGGAAAGAAATAACCGAATCTTTAGAAATAAAGAACTTCCTGGATGGGTGGTAGGACAGAACATCATTAGAGCTATAAAGGAGAATTTTTTATCACAAAAGAATCCAAGCTCAACTCTCCAAGTGGATAACCCCTTAAGGATGGATAATTCTAAAGGTAAACCTGATAATCCCAGATCAGGAGTTACTTGGAATGCTCCCCCTCAAGGGTGGATTAAAGGAAATTTTGATGGTGCTGCCAAAGGGAACCCGGGGAATGTAGGTTGTGGTGGAGTTTTGAGAAAACATATGGAAAAGGTAATTGATGCTATTGCAATCCCCATTGGTAAATCAAATTGCCACATTGCCGAAGCTACAGCTGCCCTTTAGACCATCAAAATAGCTGTGGACTCAGGATATCCCAAATTGTGGCTTGAAGGGGACTCATTGAATATCATAAATATTCTTAACAATAAAAATATTGTGTCTTGGACTATAGAGGCTAAGGTAATGGAGATGAAAACATTAATAATTTTTTTTTTGAAGTGACTATAACCCACACCTTTCGTGAAGCCAATGGTGTTGCAGATTGGCTAGCTAATTGTGCAGTCCAGACAGGTCAAACAGTGATGTGGCATGAAACATTAGAAAAGAATGTGGATTTGAGGGCGCTCATTCTTCATGATGCAACTCATGCAAAGGAAGGAAATATTGGATTGTAATAGAAATATAATGAGTTGGAGGAGTGGCAGCGCAGGGAAAGGACAACAATCATTAAAGAGGAAGGCCCTCAAGAGTGAGAAGTGGATCCTGAATATACACAAACAAAGCTAACTTTATAATCAATTTGGCAGTAGGTGGGATCATTGTAAAGACCATAGTGACTGGGTTTCAAATAAAATGAGTATGGCGCGTGAAAGGAAGGGAGAACCTAGGAAGCAAGAACCCAAAATCTGTGATGAATGGAAAGAGAAACAAGAAGTCTGGAGAATTTTGTAGAAAGGTAAAGTCACGAACTATATGGAAAGGCTCCATGGGTCAAAACCGCATATCACAACGGCTTTTTTCAAAAATTGGACTGATGAAAGGGTCACCTTGCATGGTATCACAGTGAACCTAACAGAGGATTTTATAGCAGAGGTTACATGATCTAGTGTTATTTGTTAGTTTTAAGCTCATTTGGCTAATAATATTTTTTAATAAAAAACCATATTATATTTTTATTTATTTGTATAAGAGATAACATCAATCTCTATAGACTAATGTTGATCCCTATGTGGGTCAACCAACATCAATTTATATAAATCGACATCGATCCCTGTATGGACTAACATCGATCTCTGAGACATAAAAATAGAAAAACTTGAGAGAAAAATACAAAATGCTGTTTTCTCATTCACTCTTAGGATTATAAGTAGGAAAAAACCATCTAAAAATTTTAGGTCCTAAGGTGGAAAGGATCAATTTTTAACATGGTTACAATTTGCATACTTTGTCTTTTGTGTTTAAAATGAACTTAGTTCTTTTCATGCCTTAGATGTTTTTGACATTTTTGTAAGTTTTTCAATCATATGCCAAGGAGATAAAATTGAATAAAACATCTCATTTTGGTGCAATAAAATAAACTCTCACACTTAGTTACTTACACTTAAAGAGTTTTTTGTTCCATGCTTATTTGGTGAAAGTTTTTTATTTTAGTAAAATGATTGATGTGAGTATGGTCTCCCCCATCCCATTTAGGGAAATTAGGTGACCAAAAGTGATAATTATTTGCCTTAGTTTATTTAGTCCAAAGCATGGATTTTTTTTTAAGGACCTCCTCAAATCCATAAGGTTTGGGTGATCCAAATGCGACCCTAAAGTCTTTTCACTTGTCTTTATTTTTTTCATGCATTTTGGCTTATGAGCAGGAGTTCATCACCTCCTCATGGGTTCTCTAGGGATGGATTGACCCAAGAATTCATATTCTAACATTGTTTCAACCCCAATCCATGGTGGGGTATATAAATTAAGGTTGAACCACTGGGAAACTTGTTTTGAGTGGTTAAAACAAATTTCATTAGTGGTACTCCACTCAGAATGTAGGGGTAGCTCAGACATCATAATAAACTAAACAAGAGATTGATGTAGTGGTTGTGAAAAGAATAAAACCTTTTAAAAACAAGATAGTTGACATAGATCCAATTGAAATGATTACATATCTTGTGTTAGACACACTTGGGGCCATCTAAAAATACGTAAATATTTATAGATTTAGAATAAGCCCACGTATTGTGGACATAATATTGATGTAGGGAAAGTAGCCCAAAGTTCCATGTTGTCCCCAAAAAATGCCACTCATTTTTGGGACAACCTACAGATCAAAATCCTCTCTTCCCCTTTCAAAAATTGTTCTGAGCATTCAGGTTCTTCATTTTTTAAAGCTTTCTCAGAAATCTACGGACTCTGTAGATATTTTTTTGCGGAGTCAACATGCTTGAAGTTAGCAAGTTCAATAGTTTAAAAAGCTTTTACAAGTGAGATCAGTCAAAATAAAAAGATTTTAACAATTGGTTATTTTCAGAATTGGTTCATTGCCTTGGTTCAAATAGAAATTTCCATCGGCCAGCATCAACAACAGGTTCAACGTTTGGTTCATCCTTTGGTTCAACGTCTTGGTTCAACGGAAATTTTCAAAGCCTTGGTTCAATAGTTAGTTCAAACGCATTGGTTTAAGTAGCTGGCGACCATTGACAGCCCCTCAGACATCAGATTTTAAAGTAAAAGAAAATCCATGGAAATTTAAATAGAGTGCAAAACTTAAAGGAAGAACCAAGTGACTGGCTGGAAAGATAGCCAGATAGCTCAAATCACAACAGGAAGAGACAAAGCTGGAAAAGACAAAAGCAAAAAGCAAAGGAAATGCCTGACTAAAGAGAAAAGCCCATAGAAAAGTGCCTGATGGAAAAAGACAAAGTGCAATAGAATACGTCATGTGTCTTGTTATGACTCAGCAGAACGTGACAAGTGTTTACATCTTCCATACAAGAGCAACAATTTTTCTGCCCTTGCATCTTTTGGTCTCTTCCATGCAGGAACGGTAAATTTTTCTGCCCATGCATCCCATTTCCTCTCCTCCAGGTGCAAGGGCGGTGATTTTTTCCACCCTTACACGTTCACCTTCTTCAACATGCATTGGTGGCAATTTTTGCTATCGACCCACTTTCTCCCTGACGTGCGTAGGCGGCAATTTTTGCTGCCCACCCACTTTCTCTCTGACGTGCACAAGCAGAAATTTTTGCCTCCTATGCACAAGAACTTCTCCAATATGCAGGAGTGGCAATTTTTGTCACCCCTACATATCTTCTCCCCATTTTTCCCAACTCTGGGAAATTTTCATTTTTCCTATTTTCTGTGCCCGTTCCCCTTTTCTTCCACTTTTTGACTTACTCTCACCTCAGCCTTTTCAAGCACATTTCCCTAGTCATGATCTCTCAAATATGCAATTTTCTCATATTGCTAATTTTTTCCCTAATTGGAAAATCATGACTCTTACTGAAGTTTCTCTGAAGAAGTTGACGATAATGAAGAAGACTGGACATAAAGATTGAAGCTGTTCTTCCATGCTTTATTCAAAATGCACTTTGTAATTGACTTAGGACATTTTCATGTAAAACTGCATGTAATTTTGTAATGTGTAATTACATGTAAAAAATCTAGAAAAATATCCCAAAGTCAACGCTGACTCATCTTTAACCAAGATATTTTTGTATTTTAATTTTTTTAATTTTGAAGGTTTCTCCCTGTATATAGAGGGGACCTCTTTTGTAAATATATCTCAGATAATTGAGAGCAAAAACTTTTCTAAAATTGAGACACTTCTTGAGACTTTGTACTCAACTTGTAAATCATATTTTATTAAATGAATGAGAAGTAAGTTTATTTCAGACTTTGTGTTGAAGTTATCTGTGTTATTTAGGAAATAGTTCTTATGTCCTCTTTCCTGATAATCTCTTATTTGTTTGATTTAATAAGAAAACTGTGTGTGTTTATATTATTTGAAGACGTTTCTAAAAGATAGAAGAGAGACTTTGAGCTACTTTTATCTTTGTGATCCTTTTATCCTTTGTAGTTTTAGGCAAAGACTTTGTGCTTTGTTTCACTCTACAGTTACGCGTATTCCGAATCAGCGAAGGAGACAATGGAAGACTTTGTGCTTATGTAGGTTTCTTTGTTATCTTTATTACTTACTTCAGGTGATTTTCTGCTCTACGCTGGATACCATTCCTAAAAGAAGAGGAATGTTGTTAGCCAACAACCATGATTTCTCTCTCTTGTTCCTTGGACATCACCTCTAAAAAAAGAGAGTTAGATGCTATTATACCACCCCAAGTATTATTTTCTACTTAATTATATATACATATAGCATATAAATATTCATAGGGAACCTCCCCTTGATGAGAGGAGAGATTTACCTCATTTAGATGTGGTAAACCCACACTTTTTTTGGTGTAAATCTCCCTGTGCTATGGTTGATATACCCATTTTGTCTTCAGTTAGTTGATGACAAAATATTCACCCAACAGTTTTTGGTGACTCTGTTGGGGACAGTAATTTTGTGTAATTTGGAACCTCAAGTTTTAGATTGAAACATCACCTGTGTCTTACCCATTATCATTATAACCCTTATCCATTATAGAGTCTGGTGACTCCATTCCATGTCTTGCCCATTATCATTATAGCCTTACCATCTTCCTCCTCTCTATTATATTATCTGGTCTGCAAAACTAGAGCCGCTGGGAAGAGCACGTAGTTTGAAGTCTCAAGCTTCAAGCTGAAGCAGATCCTACTCTTTTCCATTTTTTGTTCTACAATATGGAAACTCCACATTATACCAGAGGATAGAAATCCCAAGGTGTTGTTGACCCTGCTTTTGAGTTGGTACAACAAAGTAATTTCAAGTTGTTTCCTCCACAACCTCACTTTAGACAAACTGGGAGTCTTCCTCCTAGCCCTACCAGGTCACCAGCACAAAGTAGAGCTTCTTTTTTTCTACTAGCAGAGCTTTGCCTATCCATTCTACACCCAAATTTGTGATCCCACTTTTGCATAATCAAATCATGGCTCAAGGCCCCTGGGGTAATTCTTTTGGTCCACTAAATTTGATTCCACCCCTGCATGAGCTTCCACATAGTTCAAGGAAAAATTTCCCCAAATTATTTGGTGATGGAAAGGTTCATCTTGATGAACACATTATAGCTTTTAGCATAGCCTAAAACATCATAGGTGTGGAATTTGAAGACATAATGGTCAGGGTATTCGTAGAGACACTACAAGGCACTGTTGCAGACTGGTTCTACCATTTGCAAGCTAGATCAGTGACTGACTGGGACACTCTAAAAGACAAATTTGAAGGCAGGTTCAAGCCTACAGAGGATGCACATGCTTTGCTAGCCTAGCTCACTCAGATGAAGAAAGAGCCTCATGAGCCTATGAGGGATTTTATTGCCAAGTTTGACAAGCTGAGGCACAGGATTCCCATGGTTGCCTAGCCAACGCCTCATAATCTCAAATACTTCTTCATCAACTCATAGCTGCCTAAAGTGAGTTTCTTGCTGAGATGAGCTAGGCACATATACCTTGATGCTACTCAGGACTTGGCTAATGAGGTAGAAGATGACCTTATCTTGGTTGGAAAAATAAGAAGAGATCCAATCAGAGGTAAATATTCTCTTTCTTTTTAATACTCCCCTTCAGACACCACTGATCCAATGGTGTAGAAGCTAGCAAATGAATTACTGGTCCTCAGAAGACAAATGGCCCAGGTTATGTCTACTTCTCCTAATCATGATATGCCAAGGAAGATATTTCAAAATTAGGCATACCAAGGCCATGTTGCCAGGAATCAAGGGCAGCCAAATTGCCTTCCTCCCCCGCAAAGGAACCTTGCCCTTGAAGTGCCTCCAACCAACTCAGTAGTTGAATATTTGGAAATAGAACATGATTTCTCTTTTCAACTTGAATTTGATCAAGAAGAATCAGCTGGCGACTCCCACATCAGCTTCCTAAACTACCAAGATGAACCCAAAAGTGAAGGTGAGATAGTTGAAGGATCATATGCAGTATTCACTAGGTCTAAGAATTAGTCAGCCTAGTAGGCTGACAAAGAGAAGACAGAGGAACGACCCCAACCAGCAATTTCAATTGTTGAGTAGAGAACCCCTCTTCCTTTCCAGTCAAAGGACCCGATGATTGCCAAAGAAGTAAGTACATCAAACATCTCTGCACCTTCTACTTCAAATTCACATATCAGTCCTCCCTTTCTCAAAAACCAAAAAGATAAACTCCCATCCTCTCTTCCAAGTCCACCTCAGTCATTTGACATGATTGATCATGTCATTTGACATGATTGATCATGTCAAGAAATCTAAAATTCAAAAGACTGAGTTTAAATCCTTGTAAGCCAATCTTGAGCAATTAAACATTAGTGAAGAACTAGGTGTAGACCTGTCTGAGGCAAAGATTATGGTTACCCAAATGTCAGCCCCTACTGCTCAAATTTTGTTTGAGTTTTTAGGTAGGGGTGATTACTTCTTGACCACATAAGACGTCCATGTTCTTGGAGATGAAAGTCCAGTAGGTGGTGATCCAAAAATTGATTCAAACTAGACATCAAAAGGATTGGTAGGGTGTAGTACAAATGAAAAAGGGTCTTCCATCTCTAATGAAGAGAAATCTGACAGAAAATCCATTTTTGGTGATGTTTGGATCTAGGAAATGGATGGCAGCAATTCCTCTACAGGTGTTGGGGCCAAGTTGGTGTTGATATCTCCTAAGGGGGATATTCTTCCTTTTTTACATGATTTACAATTTAGCAACACCAACAACACTGTCGAGTATGATTCTCTATTACTTGAATGGGGAGCTACTCAAGACAAAGGAGATGTTAAGCCGGTGGTCTGCCAAGTGTCTGAAGGGGACAATCAAGACATGTGCTAGAATGAACTATCAGAATAACAAATTATGGTAATAGACCAGGCTATTGCCCATCAGAATAAAAAAAGGGGACTCTGTAGGAGAACCAAGATTCATGGTTCTCAGACTAGAAAGCAAGTCTTGCCAAGGGGCAGCAAGAGAAGAGAACCAAGAGAAAGATGCAAAAAATTGGTTTCCTGGTGGAGACCTCCATTCACTTGTCACCATTTCTAGGGACAGAATGGTTTCCTACTGGTTTATCAGGATGGCATCCCCTTTTCTTCACCTCACAAGGAGCAGTGTCTGAAGTACTTCAATTTTTGAAGTATCGGATGAGTCCCCCTATACATATGTATATTTGTATAGTCTTTTGCTTTGTTTTGTTCATTTTGTTTTCATTTTTGGAACCTTTATTCTTGGGTAGCATGATTCCATAGCCCAATGGCACACTTCAAGGCACTGGAGATTCTGGATTCTACTCCCTTCAATCAATTTTTGCAATAAAAGAAAGTTCCCCAACTGGAGCCAGCTATTGTCCTTGAAAAATGCCACTCATTTTTGGGACAACCTATAGATCAAAATCCTCTCTTCCCCTTTCAAAAATTGTTCTGAGCATTCAGGTTCTTTATTTTTTAAAGTTTTCTCAGAAATTTACGGACTCTACAGATATGTTTCTGCAGACTCAACATGCTTGATGTTAGCAGGTTCAACAGGTTAAAAAGCTTCTATAGGCAAGATCAGTCAAAAGAACAAGCTTCTAACAATTGGTTATTTTTGGAATTGGTTCATTGCCTTGGTTCAAACAAAAATTTCCATCGGCAAGCATCAGCAGTAGGTTCAATGTTTATTCATCCTTTGGTTCAACGTCTTGGTTCAACAAAAAGTTTCAAAGCCTTGGTTCAATGGTTAGTTTAAACGTATTGGTTCAAGCAGCTGGCAACCATTGATGGCCCCTCAGATGTTGGATTTTAAAGTAAAAGAAAATCCATGGAAATTCAAATAGAGTGTGGAACTTAAAGGAAGAACCAAGCGACTAGCTGGAAAGATAGCTCGATAGCTCAAATCACAGCAGGAAGAGACAAAGCTAGAAAAGACAAAAGCAAAAAGCAAAGGAAAAGCCCGACTGAAGAGAAAAGCCTGCAAAAAAGCACTTGATGGAAAAAGACAACGTGCAGTGGAATACATCATGTGTCTTGTTATGACTTAGTAGAACATGACAAGTGTTTACATCTTGCATGCAAGAGCAGCAATTTTTGCCACCCTTGCGTCTTTTGGTCTCTTCCATGCAGGAGCGGCAAATTTTGCCACCCATGCATCCCCATTTCCTCTCCTCTAGGTGCAAGGGTGGCAATTTTTGCCACCCTTACACATTCACCTTCTTCAACATATGTCGGCAGCAATTTTTGCTGCCAACCCACTTTCTCCTTGATGTGCACAGGCGGCAATTTTTGCCGCCTATGCACAAGAACTTCTCCAATATGCAGGAGCGGCAATTTTTGCCGCCCCTACATATCTTCTCCCCATTTTTCCCAAATCTAGGAAATATTCATTTTTCCTATTTTTTTCACCCACTCCCCGTTTCTTCTACTTTCTAATCTAATCTCACCTCAGCCTTTTCAAGCACGTTTCCCTAGTCATGATCACTCAAATATGCAGTTTTTCTAGATTGCTAATTTTTCCCCTAATTGCATAATCATGACTCTTATTGAAATTTATCTGAAGAAGTCGACGACAATGAAGAAGACTGGAAATAAAGATTGAAGCTATTCTTCCATGCTTTATTCAAAATGCACTTTGTAATTGACTTGGGACATTTTCATGTAAAAGTGCATGCAATTTTGTAATGTGTAATTACATGTAAAAAATCCAAAAAAATATCTCAAAGTCAACGCTGACTCATCTTTGACCAAGATATTTTTGTATTTTAATCTTTTTAATTTTGAAGGTTTCTCCCTATATATAGAGGGGACCTCTTTTGTAAATATATCTCGGATAATTGAGAGCAAAAACTCTACTAAAATTGAGACACTTTTTGAGACTTTGTGCTCAACTTGTAAATCATATTTTGTTGAATGAATGAGAAGCAGGTTTATTTCAAACTTTGTGTTGAAGTTATCTGTGTTATTTAGGAAATAGTTCTTATGTCCTCTATCCTGATAATCTCTTATTTGTTTGATTTGATAAGCAAAGTGTGTGTGTTGATATTATCTGAGGATGTTTATAAAAGATAGAAGAGAGACTTTGAGCTACTTTTAATTTGTGATCCTTTTATCCTTTGTAGTTTTAGGTGAAGACTTTGTGCTTTTTTTCACTCTACGGTCACGCGTATTTCGAATCAACAAAGGAGACAATGGAAGAATTTGTGCTTACGTAGGTTTTTTTGTTATCTTTGTTACTTAATTTAGGTGATTTTTTGCTCTACGCTGGATACCATTCCTAAAAGAAGAGGAATGTTGTTGGCCAACGACCAAGATTTCTCTCTCTTGTTCCTTGGACATCACCTCTGAAAAAAGAGAGGTGGATGCTGTTATACCACCCCAAGTATTATTTTCTGCTTAAGTATATATACATATAGCATATAAATATTCATAGAGAACCTCCCCTTGATGAGAGAAGAGATTTACCTCGTCTAGATGTGGTAAACCCACACTTTTTGTGGTGTAAATCTCCCTGTGCTATGGTTGATATACCCATTTTATCTTCAGTTAGTTGACGAAGATATATTCACCCAACACATGTCATATTACAAAATATTGAGAGAATAAGGATCCTAAAAACCCTACTTTTCATGCACTTTTATTTTTGTATTAACACTTAAAATCCTTCCAAGAATGAGTATATTGATGGAATTTGACAGTATTATGCAACCTAATCAGTTTTAGGATTTAAGATGTTGCAAGGTATTTATGTCTTTTTTTAATCCTTTCTTGCATGGTTTTGTGTATAAAATATTGATTTGTTATACCATGTCAAAATGAGTCTTATCTTATACATCACTCTATTGTTTGAGGAGATGTTACACTGTTCATTTGGCACCATAACTTTGCCCTAGTCTTTTTGACAAATCTTTGTGTTTGTGTCACTTGATTGGAAAGGGTAATGTTATGATGTCCAATTCATTTCAAGTTTTATACCTTGGAGTATTGAAACTAACCATTGATCATATATTTTAGAGTGTGATAATGTCATTACACTACTCGAATAATTTCATAGACTTGTTTACCTTATGTCCAAATTCCAATTTTGAAACCAAAACTATGTGTGCCTTTTAGATCTATACCTACCACCGTTATATTATTCATTATTTATCTAGCTTGTTGTTTAATCAAAGAAGCCTAGTTTCTCTAAGTTGAGTTTGAAATTTACCTTGAAAAGTTCAAATCCAAACATTGATTGATTTCTACCTATGCCTTGTGTAACTTTGGCCTAGACATCAATCTTTCTCTTTTGGGTTGTGCAACTTAGGTTAAATATTTATTTAATTTAAAAACTATTATTTGTTTTTAGATTTGGGAGAAATAACCTACTTTTCATATTCCTTTTATTTCATGCCTTATACCAATTGACCAATTTCATGTTTAAAGTCAAATGCCTAATTTATGTCAAAGTGTTTCAGATTTGTTAGATTAAATCTCTCACCTTGTTTTTGTTTAAAGTCTAACTTTTGTGCATTTTAAAAAAGACCTAGAACTTGCCTATTTTGAGCCTTGATTTTGTGCCTTGTTTTGCCAAAATACCTAGCAAATTTTATTTTCTTAGATTAGACTTATTTGTAACACTTTGTACCTAGAGTTTGGCATTTCAATTTTTATTCATACACTTGACCTTTTGGTGTAAGACATTTAACATTAGACTATTTTGTACCATGTTTGAACATATACATTTTGGAGATATAGATCCATTCCTTTGACCAAGTTAGACCAATTTTGAACCATTTATTTTTTGGACATTATTTTAAGAGTTTTTAGAACTCTAGACCTTTTTTTAAAACATTCATCACTAATTTGAATGTCTCACTATACTTGTAGTAGATTCATGTACAGTCTAGGCTATGGTTATGTGATCATGCAAGATGATATTGTTCAAGACCCCTATGGTGATGATGTAGTTTGTGAGATATATTCTTATCCACCTTAAAATACTAAATTAGGGAAACAAAGCCAAGATTCTTTATCTTAGTATTTTGTCAACACACCTCCATACTTGGAACATGACAAAAAATAAACAATGTAGTACCCAGATAATGTACCATCAGTTGCATACCAAGTTCAATAATAACCATACTAGGTTATGATGTCATTGACATACGGCCCCTATTTATTTGATCGTCACTTTCTTGAAAATAAGGATGTAGTTTTAATCATAGCTGTAGAGGTAGGGGCCAAGTTTTTAGTAGACTTCCCCATAGAAATTTTCCAAGTCTAGTTAGAGTGCCTTACAACATACCTTATAACCAAAACATTAAACATGCCTCTACTTGTAATACTCAAGCTCTAGTACTAATGTCGTATCAAGACCCATGTATGTTTGTCATAAGAAAGGGCCTCATGGAGGGCCATTTTATATAGATGCATGCAACATTCTAGAACTATTTAAACTTAGTGCACAATTTAAAAAACATGACCATGCCAAATGCTCCAATTATCAAGCTAATTCCTTCAACAAGGGTCTTAATCGAATTGACAATCCAAAAAAAATTGGGTATAGACCCATTCACATAAATCAATTTAGATGGAGACATGTTCAATTCCCCATCTATTAAATAAATTTTTACTACTTCTATGTAGATGAATATGCCAAACATAATGGACAACACACAAGTGCCATCCAATCCAGGCCAAAGCAATGAAACTACACAAATAACTAGTCCACAAAATGTGTTATTAGTTAACACCACAAGTGGTTCATAACAACAGGGGTTAGGAACTTCTACCTCCCAATCATAACAAGCTACCTCTAATCTTCAACTAGTTGTTTCTTCTAACATACAACTACAAAGATTAAGTAGTTAAATGAAAAACAGTGCCATGACTCAACAAAATGTGATGAATATTACTCCACAACAATAGGTGATGACTAATATTCCACAACAACAAGCACTATCTAATATACCAACATAGTAGAGATCAAACATATGCCACCTCAACGTAGGGAAACCAATGTTCTACCTTGTTAGGTAGTGACAAGTATAACTCTTCAGTCACAAACCAACACACATTTACAAATGTTGTCTAATAAACAATGTATGTCTATTTCTGAATGACAAATGATGAACTTTAACAAACATCTACTCCACAACAAGTGCTCACACATCCAAGAGGTTCTACTATTTCACAAGTGCCAATCTAATAACAATTGCCTTTTATTCCAAATGTGCCATAAATTCAATGATAGGGACTTATGTCACAAAAAGTTTCCCTTATTTATCTAGGTTTGACTATTCAGAAACAAGTCCCTACTCAACTACAATAAGCACAATACTTCACCCAGAGCCATATCCTTCCATCTCAGTGATAATTCCCTCAAAACTAGGCCTATATACTGAATCCTAACTAGAATATTACACCATAATGCATACCATTCCAAAAATTTCATCCTAATCCATGAAAAAATATTCTTGGTAAATTCTTTAACCAAACCAAAATTCTATAACAAACCATGCCTCTGCTATACCCTAATCAAAGTAATCCACTTTTTACCACCCAACCTCTACCTCAAGCCAATGTTTTGTTTAGTTTCTTGACATAAGAACTAAAACAAATGAAGGATGAAACTGTCACCATTCAAGCTAAGAAATAGACAAAGAAGTTTAAGTTGGAGACATGTGTTCCTACCCATCCAACATGGAGTATCTATAGATACCATTTCCTCCAAGGTATGAACCACCAAAATTTGACGATATAAGGGTAAAGGAGACCCTAAGGCACATTTAATAGAATTATTTATTACTTTCTAGCTAGTGGATTATAGTGACATATACTTCCTACTTTTGTTTCCTAGAGTCTAGTAGGACAAGCCTTGGAATGGTTTTTGAAATTGCCAAAGAACTTAGTTGTAGACACTATAAAACTGCACACTACAATTATAGATGTCTAACTAACCTTTAGACCACCTCGGGACCCCCTAGGGACTATTCCATAACTTATTAACTTAGAAACTTAGGTCAAGTTGACTAATTAACTAACTGACCTTGATCATTCTGCCTTTGACCTGTCAACCACCAATGGTCAACCCCTAACTATTGTTGGTTAGTCTCAACCACTGAAGGTTAGATTTTAACTACCTTAATAGTTAAACGCTATCATCAACTCCACCTTACTCTTTTATTTTTAGACACTCACATAATTATGCATGTTAAGACTAAAATTAGATGACCTGCTAATACCATATTTGAACTTATTGTTTCACCTCTCCCTTTCTTTTATAAAAATAGAGGAGGAAGAGGTGAAAAGGAGGGCAATCAATCATCAGAGATCATCAACAATTATCAGAGCTTCTTGCATCAAAACTTATTTTGGAAGTATTCTCCTAACAAATCTAGGAAATATTTCAATGGGTATGATAGAGATCTAAAGTACTGCTGCTCATTAATCAATAATCAGGGTACCATCACTTTGCTGAAATTGCTCTAGGCTCCACCAATGAATTTTTTTAGCCACATACCTCAACATTCTTTAGATCAACAATTAAAAAGACAAGTATCTATTTTTAGTAATTAGTTACTTTGTTTCTATCTCTCAACAAGCCTCCAACCTAAACCCACCTCCCAGAATCACTCAACAACCTCCCTAACCACACCCACCTTTACCCAAACTAAAACCCATAGTAGCTCTCAATAGTCACCCTGGGCACCGATGGTCTATCCATAACCGTTGATGGTTACCCGACAACCAAAGGTCACCCAAACACCGACGGTCACCCAACCACTAATGGTTTCATGCCAATCATTGATGGACACTATGTGATAATTCCAATAAAAAATTTATTTGACCTATCAGACCCTAACAAAATCCCACTTTTTGAGTTATTGCCTAATCACAGAGTGTCACCCTATTTTTTGAACCACATATGATTTATTTAGCATTAATATAAATCTATTTATTTTTATAATTATTCAAATTCATTTATCTTCTTATCAAGCACTACTTATATTTCATTTTAATATCCTTTGTTATTTATGCAAGTAAATTATCTTTCACTTTCAGAACTTAATTATTTAAAAGCATGGATTGACAACCTCATAGGAAGTGTGTGATTCTTGGATCTAGCTCATGTTAGGAAATCCACCCAACTACCTAACTAATCAACCATTTCATTAGTGTTATATTATCTACAAGTTATTCCTCCCAAGACAAAGAGGAGTATCTACAACTGTCTAGATCATGGAGCACAAACCAAATCCAGGTTCTACTAACCTCACCCTTCTTTTAAGTTTTACATTCTTCTTAGAAATAAAACAAAATTTAAGTGAAATTTTGGCATGCTCTATGGGACCCTTGAGTCTTTTCCTTAGGTTCATAGTTGTATATAGGTGCTTCTTCTTCTTGTTCTCTGCTCATACAATGAAATCAAAATTTCATTTTGGGATTAAATTATCTACATACATTTTTTACTAGATTATTTTAGCTCACATAGATTAATTAATCAAGTGAATTAATCATAGTTTCATTCTTATCACACATACAATACCAAAGAACTTACATCTAATAAAGCATAAAAACTTTGACATAAGGCCCGACTAAGATTTCATCATCTAGTAGTCACCTTTCCCTACCATCCTACTTGGATTTCACCACCAAGGGGAGAACCAACTCAGTACACTAGTTGAGTATAATCTCTAGCAACTCAGTATATTTTGGCTAAGCACCCTACACCCTTATTCCTGTGGTGTGTGAAGTGAAGGTTTAGGACCCAATATCAAGCCACTTACCAAGTTCTAGTATATATCTTGAGAGCCTTTAACTAATTGAAACCAACCATTGACTTCTTTTCTAGTACTTGCTCTACAAGTCAAGTTGAGTCACACAATTCTTAAAGCTTAAGGCATAAGCCACAAGAGAGATTAAAAAGAACCTTAGGATTTAATGTGCTCTAGTGTGTGTTTTATTTCCTTGACTTTTTATTGTCTTCTCTTTGTTTGAGTTGTGAGATTGATTGTATCTTTCTCTTTCCCTCATTTTCATGGTTATAACTAGGAAACAACTAAGAAACAAAGAAAATCAAGATCCACCTCCTAATCATCTATATTCCTCTTCTCCCTCATCCATAGAGTACATATCAGATGTAGAGATCTCTCCCTATCCTTTTATAAGTCCTAACATCCCTCAGTTGGTTGCCCAAGGTGATGCAAAATTTTCCATCTTTTTGGATAATAACCCCATACCCCTCTAACATTACCTTAACACCATATCTCACCATGCCCATACTTTAGTTTTACCTATTGACCCACCCTATGGCATATCATCCCACCTTATGGAAAACACTATTATTACCACCATTTATACCTAACCCTTGGTAACCCAAGCATCCTCTTCTACTGATAACCCACCAACACCACCATTTAAAACCAACTCATCCAGCCAACCAACACCCAAATATCTTCTACCCCAACTAATAATCTTTCTAGTATAAGGGCAACCCAACCTTTGGGAATCAATACTCTACTTATCATGGGAGTAATCTCTACCAATGTCACCACCATTCCTCTTATTTATAACTTACCTACCTCCACTCTATTATAAAGCTTGTGGTCCCTATACCTTCTACCATCCCACCCATTAGTACCAAAGTTACCACCTATCCCTTACCTACCAACCCAACCATACCTCCTACCCAACTTATGTTAATCCCTCAATAGGTTCCACCCAACTTGAGATACATCCCTAACCCATAAGGGTAAGCACATCTACCTTCCACCCAACTGATTATTTCCATGTATTTATATGTGGCATCATCCCAACCACCCATGCCCACATACCAATATGTGGGATATTTTCAACCTCTCACTAGTTATCTATATGTTGTACCTACCCAAACCCAACATAATCTACCTTAAAACTATGGGGGTGCACAACCACAAATAGATCTTGTCAAAATGTTAATGGATAAAATGACCACTTTGGAGTCATGTATCTTTGGTGCCCATAACCTCTTATCTTATGACCAAATCTGCAATGGACCAATTCATCCATCCCTCCCCATTCAACCTTATCCTCCTCAATGGGAACTTCTAAAATTTTCAAAATTTTAGAACAAGGAAGACCCTCAACAACATCTGAGAGCATTTAGGAATTTTTACTAATTGATTGCCTATGATGACGCTCTCCTTCTTTTCACCTTTCCCATGTCTCTATTAAGTCTGACACTAGATTGGAATAGTGATATGACAAAGCACTACCTCTTTTCCTTTGCCTAACTAGCTTAGACTTTCTTAGATCACTTTTCCATAAACATCTCTAAAAAAGATTCCATCACCGATCTCTACTCCATTCAAATATTTGATGATGAGTCCATAGTTGACTTTGTAGCCTGTTGGATAAGCTTGATAAATCAACTCTCTTTTTCTTTGCCCCAACTTGAGATGATTGAAATCTTTGCTCAAGATTGTGCCAAACACATTTCCTCCACTTTGTGGGTTTAGACTATTAGGACCTTTGATGAGGCTTTCACCATGGCATGGAAATTAGAGAATAGAGCCATGGATGAGGGGGAGTTAAAATTGAGAAACAAGAATTCTACCTTCAAATCAAATGACACTCCCTCCTCCAAACCTAATAGTCAAACCGACACTAACACCAAAAATAAGGGAACCATGATTGTGGTTTTCCTTAAAATCACCCCTCTACCCATTGTTAACTAACTCAACTCTTTCAATTCCTCTAATTAGAACATTAGAAACCCAAACCATAACAACCAAAAGCAACTTAATTTACTATGGGAGTCATACGCTTCGGTCTTAGAAAATTTATTAAAAGCTAATATCATACAACTCTTGCCGATAAAATATCCACAATAATTTGATTCTTCTTGTCCTGTACATGATTAGTTTAAGGAAAATGAATTGTGTTCTTTATACCATGTCATAAGGCATGATGTTAGTAGGTGTAATACCTTTAATAATATCATCTAAAATATCAGCTACAAGGGGGGACATGTGTTGGATAACCCCAATGCACCCCCAAATCAATCACTTGATGTTTTTAGATAGCCATTTTCCAACCATGCCCATTCTATAAATAATGAAAAAAATAGAGCAAAATCCTCTCATAACCACAAGGTCCATACCATTAACATAGTTCTCAGTCAACTCATTGTTGAGGAAACCATTACCCAAACCACCTTTCTTGCCCCTCGACTTACTGAGGTAGTGGAGTCACTCTCTATTCCTTTAGAAAATAGGACCAAGGAAATGACTTTTCCACTTTCTCCACTCATCAAGGTATTTGAGCTACCAACCTCTCCTTTGGGAGACATATCAAAAGAGGTAGCCATTACCACTGTATCCTTCTCCTCCATCATATAACAATCCACTCTTCCTTTGGAAATCATATCTAAAAAATAGATCACTCTACCTGCCTCTCCCATAAGAGACTCATCTTCCCAAACCTTGGAGCTTTTTATTGAGGAAAAGGATAAGGTAATCACTTCTCTCTCTCCACCCATGAGTTTTTACTTTGAGATCAATAATGAAGGGATCAAACCCATATATAATCCCTTCTCTAGACTGGTTCAAAATTTGTATTACTTGTCCCAAACTAATGTATATCATGCCATGTTTTGGCACCATCTCGAGCTTCCTTACCCAACCAAGAAAGATCCTCCAACCATGCCACTTCCATTCTAACTTCCCACTATCACCACATCCAAGCCATTAGAAACCTCTACCAATCAAACCATAACCAAACCATTTGAACTGACTCCACCTAAAATAACCAAGTCACCCTCTACAATTCCAACCAAGCCCACCAAAAACCTTGGAATATTATTTATTCAAAACCTTACTCACCCCTCATTAAAATTGGACTTAACTTCACCGAACCTATCAAATAAACCCCAAACTAAGCCAATAAATAAGGTGAAAACACCCAAGATTCCACAAACCAAAACTCCACCTTCCCTTTCCACTTTGCCTTCTATTTTGGGACCTCACCTTTATACCTTAGTAAGGAAACCAACCATCCCAAACAAAACCCAAATCCAACCACTACTTTTAGTTACACCATCACTCCTACTTTCATCCTCACCTATTAATACCAAACCTTCTATAACCAAAATGCCTAGTCATTAGGAATCTACATCAACACCTTTTCCCCCCAATTAATCCACACCATAAACATCCACCAAGAATGTTCCTTTACCCAAATATTTTACCATCAAACCCACCCATAAAAGGGCTTCCACCTCACCCATCAAACCTAAGACCTCCATGCCTTTGCCCTTTGATTGAGTCTTACTCAACCATCCTATAGAGGTTATTACAAGCATATTTATTAACCTTACCACCTATTAGACCATTTAACCCACATAGTCCTAAACCATCCTGGTATAATGAAAAAATAGTTTAATCATACCATAGGACACCTAGGCATGATAGAGAGAACTGTAAATCTATCTAGTGTAGCGAGACTATATGCTCTAGAGCCATAATTTTTGACAATGAAACAAGGGCCTATCCAATTAATTTTGAACTTTCTTTATTATTCTTCTCGGCCATGGTGTTCTTTTGGTTTTCTTTGAGAACAAGATCACTAAGCTCAAATTATGTATATTTTACCCATCAATTATATTATCCATAGAGTTAGTTCTAGTATGCTTGAAGGTTGTTGACAGTGGCCATGTGCTTTTCATCCAAAAAATCTAGCTCTTATAGGTGAGCAACTCTACAATCTTCATCATCCATGATGTGTTTCAATTAGATGTGTAGAGAAGGTAACTTGACCTCGATGGGAAGAATGGATTCAGTGCCATAAACTAGGCAATATGGTATGGTTCCTATTGGAGTGAAATAATTAATATAATATACCCATAGGGTGTGAAAGATCTGTAAGTGCTAGTTGTGACCAACATCATTGATAATCATTTTAAGGATGTTGACAATGGTCTTATTAGATGCCTCTTCTTGGCCATTACCTTGTGGGTAATATGCAGTGTAAATTTTTTGGCTAATGTTGTATTCAACACAAAGGGATTTGACATCATTATTTTTAAATAATCCACCATTATTAGATATAATATCAGATGGGATACCATAGTAGTAGATGAGATGGTTGAAAATTAATTTTGAAATCTATTTTCTAGTCACGTGAGGAGTATAACTTCAACCCACTTAGTGAAATATTTAGTAGTGGTTAGGATGTGTTTATGGCCATCAGATAAGGTAGGGTTAATCTTCACAATAAGATCGAGTCCTCACATTAAAAATTACCATTGTTTAAGCATTGGTTTTAGTGTTCTAGCTAGGGCATGAATCAAATTGGCATGCCTTTGACATTTGTTGCACCTTTTGACCTAAACACCTACATCTAATTCCATTATTGGCCAATAATCATTAGTACATATGATAATTTTGGAAAGGATGGCCCCATTGGTGTGGGGTCCACATAATTATCCATGAACTTTAGTCAATGCTAATGTGGTTTATACCAAAGTTAAACAATGAAGAAAAGTTCCATCAAAGCTTCTGGGATAAAGGGTTGGGCCAAGTAAGGTATATCAAGAGGCTTGGTATGTAAGGTATTTTTTTGTTTATGTGATAGGTATAGTGGCATGATATGATCATGAAGGTAGTTATATATGTTTGAGTACCAAATACAGATGGGACCAATAATATCATTGATAATTATGATAGTCAAAGGTTCATGAGCAGGTGATAAAATATTTTTCATAAGGAACTGATATTATTTTGCCTTATCTATTTTGTAGATCAAAGAACCAATGGTAGACATGGCATCTACTATCTTGTTACTAGAAATAAGTATGTTTTCAAACTATATGTTGATAATCTACTACTTGAGAATGTCTACCATGGCCTTGTATGGTACTAGCTTAGCATATTTGGTCTGGAAGTGGTCTGTAACCTTATTGATGATTAACTAAGAATCACCATGAACCATGAGATGTTTAATATTCCATTGTAATATTTGAAAAATCCCTAAAATGAGTGATTCATATTTAACCATGTTATTAGTACAAGGAAAGCTAATACAAAATGATTTGGGAATAAGATCCCCTTGTGGTGTAATAAACAATAGGCCTACCCATGATCCATGTGATGTAAATGACCCATCACAATATAGCTTCCATGTTTCTCCCCAAAAGGTGTTTCTATGATGGTCATGATGGATTCATCCAAGAATTGAAAAGTAAGTGGTTTGATATTTGAAAGGGGAGATTCAATGAGATAGTCTACAAGTACTTATCCCTTTATGGAATTCTGATTGACATACTCAATCTTAAATTCACTTAGTAGCATGATATATTTAGCCATGAAACCTTGTAAATACATTTTTGATAGTATATACTTTAGTGGATCTAATTTGGAAATGACTATGTTCTTTTTGCTAAACACGTAATGACACAAATTCTAGCCTACAAAGACCATAGCTAAACAATATTTTATATGGGTGTATAGTTGTGATTATATGAAACTAGTGTACAACTTAGATAATACATGGAATATTCTTTTCTTTTCTCATCATGCTTAGATAAAAGTGCCCACAAGGAATTATTTGTGGTAGATAGGTATAACAAAAATGGCCTCCCTAGCATTGATGGTAACTTAAAAAGTGGATTGGGAAGATATTCCTTAGCTGATGAAAGGATTTTTAACATTCCTCATCCCAAAGAAATGTAACACCTTTTATTAACAAGTGAGTGAAGGGATAACATTATTAAACTATGAAATAAAGTTTTTGATGGATTGGATTTTTCCCTGTAGCTCTAGAGTTGCTTCAAATTAGAAGGTGGTAGCATCTCAATAATGGATTGTACCTTGGAAAGATTAAATTCAATGCCTCATTGAGAGATAATGAAGCCTAATAATTTTCCTAAAGTGACACCAAATATGTAATTTTTGGGATTCAATTAGACCCTTCACTCATGAATCCTTTCAAATATCATTCATAATACATCTAGATGGTATACATGGGTTTTTGATTTACCCAATATGTCACCGACATAGTCTTCAATAATGTCATGAAATATGATGGTCATAGCTCTATGATATGTGGCCCCAACATTCTTAGGCTGAAATACATAACTTGATAGCAAACCATTCCCCAAGGAGTGGTGAACATGGTCTTGTGTTGGTCTTCTGGTGTAATACTGATTTGATTATATCCTAAAAAGCCATCTATGAGGGAAAACATTTCATACTTGGATGTGGAGTCAACTATCATGTCGATATTCAACAAAGTAAATTCATCCTTGGGCTAGGCCTTTTTAATTTCTCTAAAATTAGTGAAAATTTTGATTCTTTTTTGCTTTTTACTAGTATGTACAACATTTGAGATTTAATTTGAATAGTCGAGCAAGTGGATGCATCTCTCTTCTA
Source organism: Torreya grandis (assembly GCA_037957365.1). Lineage (NCBI taxonomy): Eukaryota > Viridiplantae > Streptophyta > Pinopsida > Cupressales > Taxaceae > Torreya > Torreya grandis. The sequence goes on from JARHVA010002486.1 coordinate 1,889,115, forward strand.
AGAGTTTTTCCAACTCTTTCTTTACTAATATAATAATACAAGGATGCATCTTGTGAAATTTTTGTTTTATAAGTTTGGCATCAAGATGTAAAATAAGGTGGTGTATAACTAAGGTAGGGTCCAAACCTAGCATGTCTAAATAGGCCCAAGCAAATATGACAACACATTCCCTCAAAAGGGTTGTAAAAACTTTATGCTCCTCCTTAGTGAGGGACACACCTAATTTGATCCATTTTAAGTCATATAGAGTCTTAATATTGAATTACATAGTATCTTCTACTAGGAGAGTCAAGCCATCCTCCAAAATGGTTGGAAATAATGTGAATTGGCCTACAATGGCAAAGTCCTCCAGTGGGACTAGTTCTTCAATCTCTCCCAAACAAGGTGAATACAAATCTCCTAATGGTAGTGATGGCCATGTCATAAATACTATAAGAAGTTCCTAAGCAATCTAATCAAAGGCATGTTATTTTTATAGACTAAACTCAGACTCAAAAGCAAGTTCATCATTGGTGGTCTCTTGAAATTCATTCAAGGAAAGGTGAAAAACCCCATCTAATGGCACCTAAAACAAGTTTTCACCAAAAGACTCACCTTTCTATTTACTTTATCTCTGGTCCAGAAGTGACTCAAATATATTTTCACTTTGGGACCTCAATGTTTTATTATTATTTTATGGCTAAGGGTGTTCATACATTCTCCAAAATAGGCTACAAGATCTAGTTTTATATAAAAACCTTGTTTGTGTTCTCCTAATGAAACATTTTCTCTTAGGCCTAGAAAATTGAAAAAGGCCTCATCATTCTCAAACTCATTTATGGGCACTATGGATTCTTATTGGTCCTAGTCTATAAGTTGAGGATGATAAAGAGGAAATGGAGAATGTTGGATTATTGGGGTAATGGTATAGGGGTTCAAAAAGTTGGTACTGGCAAGGTATTCATAAATGCTATGATTAGACTCTGATTTACTATGAACATCATCATCACTAATCATTGGTGTTGTAACATGAATAAGATACATGGGGTCACCTGTAGATAGTTCAAATCTAAGACCATAGGTTCCTTTATATCTGGTCATAGAAATAGGTTGAAGAGTACCATACTAGTTTATCCCCAAGTCTCCTCCTTCATAGGCTTGATTATCCATGATACTATTAGAGATGGGATATTTTGGACTATGGTATAAATAAACCAATTTTTTATTGTATAACCAAGAATCATCATTGGCCAGTGGGTCCTCTTCTTAGAAAATAACCAGTGTGAAAATAACAGGTGCGAGGTTATGAAGCTTTTCTTTTCCCTTTCATCACCAATATATGTAAGGTGGCTTAAATTTGGGCCTTCCATAGGACTTAGGCTTCTGTGGAAGCTTGGAAATGTGGAACTTGTTAGGAGTCAAATACTCTCCTAGACCATTGTCTAAAATAGTAAAATGGTTAGACATTTCAAAAGGTGTATGTGAAGATGAGGTAAGGCTATCTGAGTCTATATAACTAGCATCTAGCAATTCAACAAGTATTTATTTGTCTTTTTCTTTATTAGGTACTAGATCTAGGCCAAAATGGTAGTTTTAACTCCCATATTCTGCATCCAAATATTTGTAGTGTTCATATAGCTATAGATCTCCATGGCTAGTTACCTCCATCCCTGAGTGAGGAAACTTGATACATTGGTGTAATGTCAAAGGGATTACACAAATTTTATGTATCAAGTTCAAAATGTATGATAGGTCTAGGTCTAACACATGGCAAAGTGTATCATGGGTTAAAGTCCCAACAATCACTGACAAGCTTATGGTTCCTTATGATTCTAATTTTTCATTGTCATGGGCTTTGATAGTGATAGTTTCTGATTGTAGATCATTTATTGTATATCTTAGATGCTTGATGAGATTCAAAGACACGATATTCAAGCTTGATACATTATCTATGAGGACACATTAACTCTATGTCATGTGATGATAACTCCAATGTATAATAGGTTGTTATGGAGAGGGCCAAGGGATGACATATCACTTTGGTCAAAGGTTAATTATTGGTCTAGGGATAGGTGTCTAACCAAAGCTTGGAACTTATCTAGGGTTATGTCATTTAGAACTTGGGATTGGCCTAGGAGATTTGTTAGAATATTCTTTTAGATAGTAGATGTTTATAAAAAATCTAAAATGGAGATTTATGTGGGTGTCTTTTGGAGTATTTCCACAATGTAATTTGTCTTTTCCTTAACAATGGTAAATGGTTTGTTCCTATCCGACATGGTGGGTTGGATTGGTTTTTTTGTAAGAGGTTATGGGCCTAGGATGGTAATCTTAGACCACTAATTTATGATTGCATAATTAATATTGGATAAAGGGACATTGCTACTAAAAAAATGAAAGAGATGGGCTAGATAGGATGAGTCTCGATTGGCAGTACACTTATTTGTGGTCACAAGACAATGAAAAGTTATCAACATAAGACATTGAAAGAGCAATCTGTAGTTATTATTGCACTTGGATGTGGTCCTAGTTCAAGGAAGGATTACTAACATGGGTGGGTTAATTGGAATTGTTAATCAACAGTCATGGGTCTAGGATTAATGGTAATGGTAGAAACATGGAACCTACAATATGATGTACAAATTTATTGTAGTCATGTGTAACTACATGGTAAGACTATTGCTTGTTGGGATCATTTTAGTATTGGTTCTTCCCATTGGGTTGACATTATTGTTACTACTAATTTTTCCATGATTGATGCTGATACTATTGGTGGTTTTGTTGTTCTAGTCTTCATTATTATTGCTATTGATTGACATTGTTATGCTATGGAAAAGGGTTTTGATAGATACCCAAGTTTTGGTTGGACATAGATGCTCTATTATCCAATTATATTTTCCCATTTTCTATCATATTTTAAATAAGGTGCTTCAACTACACATAATGACATATGGAATGTGCATGAACATAGTGGTATTCATATAACTCATGCTTTTTGTACTAGTCTGGATATGGTATACCCTCAAGATAGTGTTTTGGAATCAACCAACTAATCATATTGGCTATGGCTAGCATAAAAAACATTGCTTCAATGGGCTCACCAAGGTCACTGAAGACCCAAAGAGTGCATTTCCTTTTTGGAGGAGGGGTTTGTAGACACCTAAATTTGGCAACTGATAACCTCCAACTAGGGTTTTGACCAATTTCCACCAAAGTTCACAATTTGGCCTAAAAACACTAAAATGCATTAAATGAGTTTAAATTTATATATTCAAGTGCTGATTTTGGCTAGAGTATCATTAAATAGGGTAGTGAAATTTATGGGCCAGCTAACTTTGATCAGATCATTTTGAGTCAAATTGCCAATTTTGCACCTGGGTCCCCTAGATTGCTCTTTTTTGTCAAATCTCTTACATGAGACACATGCCTTTGTTATTTGGTGTTGGCAATGTAATAAATGGGATAACGGATCCAATGCATCTGCAATTGACTTCTAATTTCAATCTAGTCAAATTTTAGACCAATAACAAGGGATTTTGATCAATTTGAGTAATTTGTGCATAAAGTTCTTAATCATACTTAAGAGATAATCAAACCAAACTAGAGCCTAATTAAGAATTCCATGTAAACTTGTTGAATACTTATTTTTGGAAATGAATATTGATTATCTACATCATCAGGTGACCTCATTTCTTGGAAAGACATCCCTAGGCCATAAACGCCACAAATATTAGGATTCATGCCTTCCATACCTCATCAAAGCCCTCCATGCCTCTTAATTTATCCTCTATCCCAAATATTGATGAGCTTATTTATCAATTTTAATTGCAAAATTAGATTAATCCTTAACCACACATCTCAATCCTGAGATGGATGGTTCAGGTTGATTCTATCCATTTTCCAAAATCTATAAATAAAGAGGCCATGAATATCATTTTAAGCTATTTTATTGCAAAGTTATTATGCTCAAATATCTTCAAAAATTCTTGATAATGCAAAGTTACAATGCACAAATGATTTCAAAAGCTATTATAATTAGTGTTACCATGCCAAATTGATTCCAAGCCAAGCCAAAGCCATAAGGTGTCAAGCCTCCTTTGATGAAGACTTCATGATCATAATCCGAGCAAGCCACTACTACAAAATCATTTGAAGCATCCAAATAAGGTGAAGGATTCTTGTTTTTCCTTACTTTTTAGTTGTGTTTATCATTTATTTTTATTATTAAGTTCACCCTAGTAACTAGGCATGAAGGTGTTAGTTTAGTGTGCTGTTAGTCAATTTTATTTGTTCATTTTGTCACTATTACAATACTAATATCCTCTTCTTAGTCAAAGTCATATTTCACATAATGGCATGCCCTGTTGGATCAAATGCATCCCACACATGAAGAAGATCATTATACAACTTTAAAATCTTCATTTGGATCATTAAAACTTTTACAATTTGATTTTCTAACTTTGTTTTACCATTTTTCTTTGTCACGACTCTACACAGTAACCATCAACAGTTGAGTAAACTACCGATGGTAATTTTCAACCATTGTCAGTTAAGTATAATTATCATTAGTTAGAATAATCATCACCACTAGTAAACCTAACATTGGTCTGCATAACCATCACCAATTAGTAAAACCGTCATTGGTTTGAATAAATGTCACCATTATCGATTAGTGTAACCATTACCATTTAGTATAACCGTTGATGGTCACTATGTGTTTTTTTAAACAAACCTGAGAGCTCATTTTTATAAGTTGGTTGTTTCATCTTTAAAAGTGCTTCTAAGCTAAACAACTTGCTAACATCTTTCTGTAGGTTTTACTTAAAAAATCATAAAAGCATGCGTAAGTAGACCCTTTTAAACTTCTTTTAGGGTGTTTTAAAATAAATCAAACTTTTCATTTTGGTGCTTAAAGGAAAATCATTTAGGGTGCTATTACTTAAATATTATATTTATCTTTCAAAGTTACAAATTAAGACCAAGGGGTCAAAAGAACACCACCTCATATTTCATTTGGGTTTTAAAATTAAATTCACTTATCATTTTTGTCTTAAATAGTTGTTTTATCTAATTTTGTTTAGCAAAGAGAAGGACATCACATGTATGATCTTCAATTTGTCCCCTTTAGGGAACCCTTTGAATCAAAAATTCCATCTTTATTGCAAAAATCCTAGTCTAAGGCTTAGAAAGAATGTCATCTAAAACACTCCCCAAAACTCATCAAAGTTTGGGTGACCTTGAAAATGACCCTAAAGTCTTTCTATTAGTCTTTTATTTCATGCAACTTGTATTGTGAGGGGGATGTCATTACCTCCCATGAGTTATTTAGGGAAGCTTTGACCCAGGGTTTCATATCTTAGCATTGAATTCATTTACTCCTTCTGAGTTACACACAGGACGCATCTGCATTTGGACATCGCACTACATTGAGTGAACAATAGGATGTAGTGGTTTTAAAAAGGACTAGACCTTTTTACAACTAGCCAATGCCATGGTCACCCAATTTTTGTGCTTATCTTTTACATCATTTGACGTGAAAGTCATTATGTAATTGATTCCCCTATAAATGTTTGAAAGCTTGCTAGTTTAGTCAACCCCACATTTCCATACCCTTTTCTATGATTTAGATGATTATACTTAGTGTATTTTGGTCATTTTTGCTTGGTATGTTTTGAGACTAAAAAATGTTTGTTTATTCATAAGCCATGTTAAAAAAAATGTATTTGAGTTGAGGAGGGTAGTGTTATGATGCCCAAATCATGTCAAAACATTTTGAGCCTTATGAGTTTATGAAATTTAACATAGATCACATCATTTGAGCATGCTTACATTGTTAGGCTGCTCAATTTATTTCAAGACTAGTTTAACTTGTATTAGAAACCATTATTTCAAACCATTTTATGTATACATTTATACCTTTGTTTTGTGCTGTCATGTTGTCCAATCTTGTCTAGCTTGTTTGGTCAAATCCTAGTTTTCAACATTGAGTTTTCAATTAGCCTTGTCAATTTTGGATTCAAACATTGATTGATTTTTGTTTAAGCCTTAATTCATGAGGTTGATACACAAATCTTTCTCTTTTGGGTTGCATAACTTCAGTTAATCAATTACCCAAATTTGAAAACTATTGATGGTTTGTTTGTTCAGTACCTATCTTTATCATATATTGTGCCTTTATTTGGGAAAAAATAATATTTCTCTAAAAAACCTTTTGTCTTATGCCTTATGCCAATTGATCATGTTTATGTTTGATTCTGAGTGCTGGGTCTATGTCAAAGTTTTTTCCAAACTTGTTAGATTAAATCAAATCACATCATCCTTCATTTCAAGTCTAGCTTTTGATGCCATTTGACCAAAAGTCCTAGCACATGCCTATTTGTTTCAGTCTAGATTTTGACTCTATGTTTAGACAAAAGACTTAGTAACTCAACTTTTCCTTTTCCTAGTTTAGACCTTGTTTGAAAGACTTTGACTTAGACTTTTGACATGTCAATTTTTATTCAGATGCTTGACCTTTTATGCATATGACATTTAACATTAGACATTTAATGTTAGATTATTTTATGACAAGTCTTATCACAAACCATTTTGGAGATACAACTCCATTTTTAGACCATGTTAAAGATACAACTCCACTTTCTACCAAGTTAGACCAAGTTTAAACCATTTGTCCTTTGGATATTTTTTTTGGAGTTTTTAGAAATCTAAGCCTTTTTTTTTCAGAGCTTTCATCATATATGTAGATATGTCTAGCTACACATATAGTGGAGTCATGTATAATCCAACTTATGATAGAATGGATGCACAAAATCCCATTAGGAACCCCTATAGAGAAAGATTTTCTAAGGTGTTTTATTATTCTCCCTATAATACTCCATTTAAGGAACATAGTCAAAATCCACAAAATCTAAATCAAGATCTTGATTGGCATGAAGAGGTTTATGAGGAGGAATTTGAAGACCCAACTATAGATAATGTTGTTTGGGATATGGATCCATACCCTCTTTATAATGATTAGTACATGAAACATAGTCAAGAACTAGCTTATGATCTAACTCAAGATTGGGATGATATGGTTTATGAGGAAGACTTGGATGCTTTGGCTTATGAGTGTAATTAGGGTCCACCACATCATACCATTTATATTCCAAGACCATAATTTCACACCATTCCCATACCAAGACCTCATCCTTTGGTTTGTGTGAGAAATCAGGTTCCATAATGCCAAACCATTTCTATGCCAGGACCTCATCCTTTGGCTTGTGAAAGCAATAAAGCTCCACAATGCCCCTTCATCATTATAGGACTTAGTCCTTTGGCTTGTGTGAGAAATCAAGCCCCACAACACCCTATCATTACCATTTTATGACTTCATCCTTTGGCTCATGTGAGAAACCATGCTCCCCAATGCCCTACCATTATCTAATCATAAGCCATTCCTCATCTAGAACCAATCCCATCTAAACCTCAATTGATCCAATAATTTGAAGACCAAGCTATGTTAAAAATTGGTATTTTATAACTCATTATAAACCAAAGCCTAGACAACCAACCAATCTAAGATGTTTTTGTTGAACAAATCACTTATGATAAGTTAACCTGTGATGAATCACCTATTGATCCTATATTAGTTGTTGAGGAGTCTCACACTAATGAGCCAGTATTTATTGAGTCACTTCTTAATGATTATAACTACCATTGGGAAAATCATTACCTTGACCATATGCCTATTTTTCAAGAGCCTCCTAATGATAATCTAATCTTTGAGGAGTTGTCTCTTGACCTTTTTCCCATCCTAGAGGAGTCCCACTCTGACAAACTAGTTTTTGTGGAGCCCATTATGCCATCACGGGATGTTACTTATCCAAAACCAAATATTCAACAAGAAATTATTGTAATAGAGAACCCATTAGATGAATAATTAGAATCAGAGTCAGGTTCTATTCTTGAATTGATATCAAATTTAGCATCAAAATTAGAATCAACATCAGTCTCAATATTGGAATTAGAGTTAATTGAGTCAAAATTAGATTTTTAAGAAGAATATGTTCATGGTTGTTACAACATTGGTTACACATGCCTCATAGATTAATTTGAATACATTTATGATCCTGCTATAGTTTTTGAGGATGAGTACTTTATCATCAACATAAGTTATCTTAGTATATTCTATGAGGATTGTGCATCCTCTCCTCATACCATTACCATCAACCAACATAGCCATATTATTGACATTCCATCTCCCACAAGTGTTAATTGAGATTGAAAAAATCACACTCTATTGAACTACATCCATGGAAACTTAGTAGTTGAAGAAGAGTAGGGAGGCCAAGACCACATTCATGTAGCAGAAGAACACTCTCCTTGTGAAACCTTTTCCGAGGCACTAGGATACAATCCAAGTTCCAACTCAGCATGTTCTAGTGAAACTTTTTTAGAAGCGCTAGAATAAAATGAAAAGTCAAAATCCAATGTTCATTAGTGAAACATTCTTAGAGGTGCTACGAGACAATAAAGACAACTTCATTAGTGAAAACCTCTTTAAGGCACCAATAGCTAAGCATAAAATTTATTCACTGATTGATGAAGACAAAATCAAAGATCAAATCAAAATATCTTCCAATCTATAGCCTAATCAAATGGTATCTACTCTCAAGATCAAACAACAAAAAAATTTGGTGGTCTTATTGAGAGAACAAGTCTTTGGCCCCACCACAGCCAAAGTTATGTTAAATCTAACATCAACAACATTACATATGACTAAATTTCCTAATCTTCATTTGTTTCCCAACCATTCCACATTCCATTATCATCTGCCATTCCATTTCACAATCAAACCTACCATCTATTATTTTTCCTTGTTTACCATCCATGGTCGCACTTTCCTTTATAAAGGCTACAAAGATACCTTGTCTCGACGTTTGAAGGAATCAAAATCAATGACCAATAAAGATAATTATAATATTCTCATAATCATATATCTGTAGGTAGTTCTTAATGAATTAGTTATTTAGATGAGGTGTGGGCTAATAATTAACATGATTGATTATTCTATTTATATCATTTTTTGATCAAGATGTGCATCTCCATCTCAGTAGGAACAATAGAATCATATACCATTTATCATACCCAAGCCAAAAACATGTACCATATTATTTCATATGCCATTACTATTGTTAGATATCCTTTTTTGATTGTTACATATTCCTACCATTTACCCCATCACTTGGGGGCAACCCTCTTACCATTTTATCCAATTTATCAAACCATCATTATCCTTAGCAAGACCGTTCCATCTAACCATTCCATTCCTATCTAGACCAAAGCCTATTTTTAGTCATCCTACCCAATCCTATTTTGATCTTGGCTACTTTGGTTCTTCCTACATTTTTTATAAGGGGGTTTTAATAAGGTTTCAACTCTTATCAAATTCATGTTTACAATGACAGTCTATGAAAGTAGTGTGACAATTGATCTGGGAAGATATCTTTCATCCTATCAAGTTTGTTTATGTGAGCCTAATTATAGCCACCTATGGACAAATCAGTGTCTCACCAGTCTTGATACTAATTATAACCACATATGGGAAAATTAGTATCATTGACCTATGCCATTATATCCTAGTTATATCTACATATGGGCAAACTAGGGGCAACACTTATTTACCATGCATTGCTACATCACCTTGCCATTACTATTTTCATTTGATGACCATTTTCCAGATTTGAGAACTTGTTGCGACCTAGTTGGCTTTTTCTCACCTTTTGTGTAGATGGAATTATTATGACTTGAGGTCATTTTAGGACTATGTGGGTAATGCTCAATTCATGTTGAGGTCACCTCAGTCCCCCTTTCCATAAACTCTCACCATTTTGTGAGCAAGTATCTTGTCATTCTCTAATGAGTTAAGATACCTCAAAATTCCAAAAACATTCATAGCATTTCAAAAATCTGAAAATATTTGTCATGTCTAAGTCTAGTCAGTTATCTTTGATCTACCCTATTTGGGCAAAGTCATTGTTAGGATGCTTTTTTTATTTTTTATTTTTAGGATTTTTGTTTGTTTATTTATTTCAAGTTATTTATTTGTTTATTCATTTGCCTATTTATTTGATTTTAGCATCATTGCCTTGACTCAGTCTATATGCAATCATAGGTGATTCCTCGAGCACATTATTCTTGAGTCCATCCATATTCATACGCCAACATTATCATCATGGTTTTTATCATTGATGTATTATTTTTAATTGTTTATTAGATTGAGAGTCAATCCTTATGCATATTTTGAGATAGTTTTCATGGTGTTCTATCATGATGCCTACCATCACATGCTACAACAAAAATTAGCTTCAAGAAGGTCTACAATCAATGGAGTCATAGAAGTTTCTCCTTGGCACCTTGGAAAATACTCCCATCCCACCCTCGATCAAATCAACCCATTAACCATTCTAGTTGTATCATTTTTAATTAGGATGAGCATCTCCTCATTTGTATGTATAACTAAATCATTCACATTGATCAATCTTATTATTATATTCATCTCTTTCATCACTTTGCACCTGCTCATCTTTAATTTGTATTCTAGGTTATATCCTTGGGTTATGCTTGTTAATAAACCCTAACTAGGGTATAATCATCTTTAGCCAATCTAGGTCCTCTTAATGATTATAACTGCCTATGGGCAAATCATTATTTTGAATTTTATTCTTGATTATTACCACCTTTAGGCAAATTAATATCCTTTTTACGTCAATGCATATAAGCATTTTTAATTTGGATTAATCTCAACCACAAGTTAATTCCACCTTTCTTCTTACTTCTTTTCGAGGGACTACCCATCAACAAATGTGATGGCCACTCTCTCAAGGGGGCATCATCATAGGCTTCCTAAACACCATTTGGACCTTTATTATTCAATCATCTTATTTTTGGCATACAGGGCATTTCTAATTCTTTAAAAAGACATTGCTTTGCCTATGGTTTGCAATATCTTCCCAAATAGGGCCAAACTGTAGACACCCAAATTTGGCCATCGATAACCTCCAACTAGGGTTTTGACTAATTTCCACTGAAGTGCACAATTTGGCCTAAAAACACTAAAATGCATTAAATAAATTGAAATTGATATATTAAAGTGCTGATTTTGGCTAGATTATCATTAAATAGGGTAGTGTAATTTATGGGCCACCTAACTTTGATCAGATCATTTTGAGTCAAATTGCTAATTTTACACTTGGGTGCCCTAGATTACTCTTTTCTATCAAATCTCTTTAACAAGACACATGCCTTTGTTATTTGGTGTTGGTAACATCCTAAATGGGATAATGGATCCAATGCATCTAACATTGACTTTTAATTTCAATCCAGTCAAAATTTGGACCAATAACAAGGCATTCTGATAAATTTAAATAATTTGTGCACAAAGTGCTTAATCATACTTAAGAGCTAATTAAACCAAATTAGAGCCTAATTAATAATTCCATAGAAACTTGTTGAATAATTATTTTTGGAAATGAATATTAAATATCTACATCATCAAGTGACCTCATTTCTTGGAAAGACATCCCTAGGCCATAAATGCTACAAATATCAGGATTCATGCCTCCCATGCCTCATCAAATCCCTCCATGCCTCTTAATTGATCCTCTATCCCAAATATCGATGAGCCTATTTATAAATTTTAATTGCAAAATTAGATTAATCCTTAGCCACACATCTCAATCTTGAGATGGAAAGTTCAGGTTGATTCTAGCCATTTAAAAAAATCTATAAATAGAGAGGTCATGAACATCATTTTAAGCTATTTTGGTTCAAAGTTGTTATGCTCAAATATATTCAAAAAGTCTTGATAATGCAAAGCTATAATGCAAAAACAATTCCAAAAGCTATTTCAATTAGTGTTACCATGCCAAATTGATTCCAAGCCAAGCCAAAGCCACAAGATACCAAGGAGAAGAGGAGATAGCCAAACCTCCTTTGATGAAGACTTCATGAGCATAAGCTGAACAAGCCACTACTACAAAAGAATTTGAAGCATCCAAGGAAGGTGAAGGATTCTTGTTTTTCCTTACTTTTTAGTTGTGTTTGTCATTTGCTTTTGTTATTAAGCTCACCGTAGTAACTAGGCATGAAGGTGTTAGTTTAGTGTGTTGTTTATCAATTTGCTTTATTCATTTTATCACTAATACAATACTAATCTCCTTTTATTAGTCAAATTCCTAGTTCATAGGGTTTACAAAGGTGATGGTTTCTGAATTTGAGGAGCTTGTCTAGTTTATGGCATAGGTTGTGCTTATTAAATGGGTTACCATTATGTACCATAGGATTACAAAGAGGATTGCTAATCTCTTGTTAGTGAATAAAATTGAAACAAAGCAACTTCAATAAAAACTAAAAATTATGGCCTATGTACTAGGGGAGTATAAATAACAAGAACACAATTAAGACACAACTAAAAATATAAAATAAAAACTCCCTTTAAACTTCCTTGTATCTCCAAATCTACTTGTTAAAGTAATTGGGTTTCTCAGCTTGTGTACAATGGAGTCTTTGTTAATGGTGATTTTGCATCATCTCCCATTCGTTAACCTTGTCTTGGCTTGATTTAGGCATGGTAACACTATGACGTATCTTTTTGGAGGTATTTTGACATAATAACATTTCACATAAAAAGCTTAAAGATCAATGGGTAAAGCCTTGTATTTATAACCTCTAAAGTTAACTCTCATCCAAGTGTAGTTAGGTTAGAACTAATAGAAATTGATTTCAAAATAACCCCAGGTTAGTTAGGGATACCCATAGTTGAGTTAAGGATGGGTCTTTTAATTAACATTTGGGACAAATATCCCATTAATTAGGCATGACTATCCATTTCTACATTTAAGGCTCTTTAGGGAAATATTTTAATTCCTTGACTTTGAGGATGATGATGTCATCATGACCTCATATTTATTAAAATTTATATTTTATAAACTTTATTTTCACTAATTTAACATATAAAATTCACTTAATCATTTAATTTGGTTTGATTAGTTAGTTTATTCTGCTTAGCATTTTAGCACTTTAGAAATTATTCAAGTGACTTGCTTAGTGGGTCCAAAGGCCAAACTACCAGTTGTTAGGTTGCAAGGTGAATAAATATGAATCTATGAGAGTTTATTTTTTCATATAGGATAATACCCCAAATAGGGATGCATCAAAACATTCTGATCACTAATGTCTAATGTGTGGATGAAATTGGGACATTCAATGATTCCTAGGCTTAATTTGCATTGTTTGGTAGAAATTAGTCTAAAGTCTAGTTGGAATCCTATTGTGGCCATAATGGGGTGTCTACAATTACTAAATTTATTTTTTAATTCAATGTTAAACAAAATTGATCATATTTAGAATTATGATGCATGCAAATGTAATATTCTAGCTAAAGTAGTGAAATGTTAATAACTGAAAATGACTCAATGGTCACAAGTAATGCTCAAGAACACTAAATTAACCAACATTTAAGAAATTATTAGATAAGTATTGTAATCAAATATATACAACTATTGACCTTTTCACATGATCATTCTTGAAATTTACACTATGAAAATTGAGGAGAGCTCATCCAATACTAAATTAGAATGTACAATTTACTTAATGTACTGACTTATGTCATCGATCACTTAATTAATATTACAAGCAGTAAATATCATTTAGCTTAGCAATATTTCATATCTTCATACATAAAGAAATGAATATTTAAATGAATATAAATGAGTTGGTCCCTGCTAATAGTTTTAGACTTTATGACCAACATCATCAATATGAATTTCAGAAAAAGGAAGGGGGTGATCAAAATAGGCATAACACAACTGACATGTTGATGCCATGGATAGCACAAGTTTTATGATTCCCATCAACATCAATGATGGTCAAACATTTTTTACTACCTGGTAAAAACATTCATCAGTCTCTATAGCAATGGTAATGGCTCTTGAGATGTTATAGTTAATCATAGTGTAGTAAATTCATAATGGTACAAATATATATAATGTTTTATACAAAGAATTTATTCCATAAAATGATACACGTAATGATAAAAATGAAGCAATGTATTATGTTATAATGAGGATATTTATTAAAAATATTATTACAAGGATAGTTAATTCTATGCCTTAGTTATGATGAATCTAAAATTGCCTTCTCAAAAGTACATGACAATGAACGTGGAGGTCATTTTAACAAAAGATATAATGTCTTACAAAATTTTGAGACAAGGGTATATTTGGAATACAATGGAATAATAAATGACAATAAATTGCTAAGTTATGCCCAAATGTCAAAAAAATAACAATTTAAATCATTCCCCATCATAAGAATTACAACCTATTGTTTCACCATGGTCATTCTCCATTTGGGGATTTGACTTAATCAACAAGATAAATCTAGAATCATTAGAGGGTCACAAATTCATTCTTACAACTATTGAGTATTTCAAGAAATGGGTAGATGCCACACCAATAACAACAAATAAAGGTAAATATATGTGTATATTCTTAATGACAAATATCATTTCATGATTTGGACTACCATTTGCCATTGATATAGATGATGGATCTTCATTTGAGAATAAAATAGTTAAGAGATTATGTGATAAATACAATATCCTTCATGCATTTTCTACACCTTATTATCCATAAGGAAATGGATAGGCAGAAGCAAAAAATAAAACACTTGAAAATATATTGAGAAAAATAGTCACTAAACATGGTGAAATCCAGCACAATTAGATTATATATGGATTGTGGGCATATCGTACAAGTATTTACACACTAAGGATATAACTTAATATCTTGTTTATGGAGCATAAGTAATGTTACCTTTATATTTTGAGATACTATATTTATGTGTCTCCTTAAATGATATTATGAAGGATAATGAATATCAGTAAAAATGATTACATGAATTAGAAACATAAGATAACAGATGCACATATGTTTTTAACATCTCAAAGTTTACCATGATCATCTCAAGAGGGCATATGGAAAGAAAGTCCAAAAATATTAATTTCACATTGGAAAATTAATTATAAAAGAGAATAAAAAAACATTAATGCAAATAAGGACAACAAATTCAAATTCAAGACAAATTGGTTGGGCCCATTTGTGATTACAAAAAAGTGGGTATAGGAACCTATCAGTTAGTTACACTACAAATGAAACGTGTGAACAACCCTATGAACATCATAACACAAATATTACAAATAAATTTCAAATATTAAAATATTATAAAAACATTCAAAATATTAAAAACATAAAAATTAGGACCTAAGCATGACATGATCACTAGATTACACTATTTACATATATTATTTATTGCATGTTTGGTATATGACATATTCTTTTCATACACATGCATTTCACAGTATATGGTGTGATATATGACATATAGGTTATACATGGACCTATAGATGTTGGACTTTACTCTACCTAGTGGCCATGCTAATATTGGAGAAATCTTATTCCATAAGTGTCAATATTTTAGGTTATATATTCATATAACCTTCTACCAGTTGAGTTATCTGTATTGCTTACATGTCTCTCTATATACTCATATCTTACATAGTGCTACATGAATAAATTATTATACTATGATATGACATTGACACATGTCGATGGTGTTGACTATTCTTTATTTGTCCTATACTCCATTGATGGCGTTACTCTCTTACATGATAGGCTAGTTTGTGCTTGTCTATCATGTGGATCCCTAGGCTTTGTTTGGTGTGACATATGTATATCATTTATTTGAATTTTTTTTATGTCCCTTCCATGTGGCCATTGGCCTTGATTGATGTGACATATTTATATCCATTTTTTACAACATTTTAATACCCCTTATGTGTGGCCCTTGGCCTTGATTAATGCGACATATTTATATCCAATTTTTATGAAATTATGTCCCTTACATGTGGCCCTTGGCCTTGATTGATTCAACATCTCAATATCCCTTATTTTCAACATTTTTATGTCCCTTACATGTATCCATTGGACTTGATTTTTGCATCATTTTCATGTCCCTTGAATGCATCCCTTGGCCTTATTTATGACACTAACTATTGAGTTTGTTGCACTTGTTGATAGAGTTTTACAATGAGAAATATCATGCACCTTTAGTGTGTAGTATTATTTAGTTATTTATGAAATGTAGACATCTAATTTTCACCACTATCATGTTGAAATTGCAAGTCATAATGACTCCTTATAATAACATACAAATTGGATCAAAAACCACTGAAACACCCAAATTATTTCACGCACTTGACATGTATCTTATAAACCACATCAATACATCCCTAATTGGGTAAATGCACTATTTGTAATTATCACCTTCTTGTGATTCATCTCCATTAAAATTTCAACCTATCAAATTTATGTTTTTGACCATTTGTACATAATAATTTATTAAATTCTAAGAATTTCAAAAAGGTTGATCATGATTACTTGACTAAGCAAACCTTATTAAAGGGTTAAATGAAAAATACATGGAAATTGGATGAATAACTAATTTTGGAAATTCATAAATTTAACAAAATATCTAAAAGTGACATCAACATGGCATCATCAATCATAAAAGTCATGAATCCAAAATATCAATTTAAATACAACAAATGTCTGAATTTGGAAAGCCATGACTATTAATTACAACATTAACTCCATAATTAAATGCCTTTGGTCTGCTAAATTTCAATCATCTTGGCCCATTGATTCTCATATTGAGATAGATAGTACTTATCACTTTTCCAAGCCTATAAATATAAGGGCCACCACATACAAATAACATGATTTTTAGTGCAACCATATAACACAAAATTCCTTCTAAAGCTTGTTGAAAGTGTGTAGTGGCCTTAGTATTTATAGGCTTCCCAGATCAATTGTTGCCATTGGATCAAGATTGAGATGAGTGGTCATAAATGAATTCAATTTTTGACGTAAATAAAATTAATATTTTAGAAAGAGGTAATATTAATAAGGCATGGCTTGCCTTAATTTATAAACTTAGATCCATTAATATTTGGTGCATGATAACTTTATGATGTCATAATTCATATATTTTGCCAAATTTTGAATATGACATAACTAAGTAATGAACTAATTTCTATGGATTTTTGATTTATCCAATTGATTTTCTCTACTTTGATAATTAATCTTGATCAACCTTTAGGTTCTTTGTCCAATGTCAAAATTTGTATATTTTTTTACAATTAATTATCCCAAAAACTTATCTACAAAGTGGTAATTTTAACCATATGTAATTGATCAAAGATGACAGTTGACTACAATCCATTTCCCCAACTATGAATGTATCGATATATTTTGTAAATTACACGTAATGTGTATGGATGAATTAGAGTGTTTCAGTGGTTTTTTGTCTAGTTTGTGCGTTATTGTGGGAAGTCATTCTGAATCATAATTTTGACATGGTAGTGGTGAGAATTGGATGTCTAAAATTACTATTCTTTTCTTCATTTATACATTTATTTAGATATGAAACTTATATTCCCTACATTACATATGTTATAGACATGCCTCGATTATCATATACATTACTAAGATGACAAACGCTCCTCATATTTACATGATTATACACGATGTTATTATTATACATGATATAATATAGTTAAATATTAATTTTAGATGAATGACTTATAGGAATTTTCTTCATATCAAAAGGGGGAAATTATAGTGTGCTTATCATAGAGAAATAATCCTATAGGATTATAGTATAACTTTTAGAGATTTAGAATGGTTCAAAAATCACATGGTTTAGTTACATGATAATATTAGTACATTGGTATAGATTATAAGGGCATATGCACTTAATTTATAGATATTTGAGCATATATTCATACACACTTAGGTGTATATGTGTTTCTAGTATATTTGGTACAACCACACAAACTCTGGGGGAAAAGAGGGAAAGGATCAACTAGTTAGGATTCCCTCTTATTCCCTTCCATCTCTCCTGAAAGGAAGCAAGATATGGCAACAACTTCCCTAAAGTATCTATCCACCAATTCATGGCGTACTGGATACCTCAGGTGGATGATGTAAATTCCATATAATAGGTCTAGTTAGAGTACTTATCTAATACTTATGCAATAAATTTTGGTCTCTCTTGTGGCTAGAATAACCAACTCATTTAGATTTGTCAATAAACTCACTAGTGGTTGAAACTTATACTTAATCTATTAGTTTTAATAATGCATAAAAGTAAACAAATGGAAGGATGAACATGTGGTCCAGATAAATCTTAAATAACTAATTGTAATTCAATCTATGATAAAAATAATCTAGCATAGATATAAAAAATAAAAAAAAGGGAGAGAGGGTATGGAGAAATGAAATATGAGATTTCTTTCTAATGAAGATAGTTTTTTTTATCAAGATAGTTCTTGAGAATATAGTCTTTATTTGGTCAACATTGCATAACTAGAAGGCATAGATGGTGAAATAATCTAAAGATCAAGTAGCTATGTATAAGAGGGAAGTAAAGTTACCATAGACATACATAGACAATGAATATCATTCACAAATATTTCATATGCAAGGTAATTTATGGAAAATAAATTCCAGAGTCATCAATGTTTAGATGAGTTAGAGAAAAAAGTCTTCATACAACATCAACTCATACTAAAAATGAAAACTAAACTAAGAAAATAGGAAATTATAAGAAAAGATAAAAAGTGCCAAGTCCTCTACTCTAGTTCTATTTATAAATAGACCAATCCTCAATACAACATAAAATTAATCCATTATAGGCCACTCAGTCCACTGAGTCACAACTACCTGACTAATGGTTGTGAATATTTAATGAGACATGTCTATCCATGCTCAAATTTGAATTAGGTCACATGTAATCTTGATGAAATTAGGATCAATGGCATGGTAACTAAACTTCTAGTTGAATTCTAGGTGATTGGGGTTGTTGAAGGTCACCTCAAGCTAGCCAATTGGCCATAACTTATTCAATGATGACCTTATCTAATTAAGACAAACCTCTATCATTTATGACCTAATTTAATCCCAATGCCCATGCCAAATATTTTGGTTAATTTCACTATCTGACTTGCTTATGAACTTATGTCCCATGGTACTTTTAGTCTCTAGAATATAAGAGAATTCATGATTGTGTATATTCAATCAGACTCATAGTCTAGTTTATGGGTTTTTATGATTTATATGGTAAAAATTGGAAATATGGGTGTCATGTTTAGGCTTGGATCCTATTCATGTAGGCCCATGCATCTTACTTAAGAAGGTCATTCCATGCATTCATTCTTGACTACTTATAAAAAGCCAACATGTTAATAATGTTTAGGGATCCTACTATGTGTCAAATTCTCACCAATTCACTACATGCCAAGGGCCCAACTTGTCTTGAATTTTATTTAGACATGATGTAGTGGGGCCTTGATAAGTGGCAAGAACCTACTCATTTGGATCTCTATGAGTCCTTGGTCATTATTTTATTCTCTGACTACCCTAAAGTCCTGATATCATGCCATGTGGAATTATCTTAGAGACTCACGTGATATATGTTCCATCATACTACTCATATTTGATATTGATGTATGAAAAAGTGGGATGATGCCACATCTTATCATCCCATTCACCCAGAAGTTCCACTTCTTGTTTTCTACAACCATATCATCCTAAGGGCCTATAGAAGCAAGATCATACCACGTGGCATGATATTAGGTGCATAGAAGGTTGAAGGATATTTAGATTTTTTCAATGTCCTCTAGAGGAGTGTATCTATGATATGTTGATAAGTGTTGGCTCCTAGTTGAAACTGGACTTGTAGGTAGACAATTAGCGATTAGTTTTTTGAATATAAAAACTAGCCACTAAAGTTCAAATTTCTAGTTTTAATAAAAAAAGACTAAGGTGAATTCAAAAAGAAAAGACAAAAAAAATTCACTTTAAAATTAATAATTGAAAAAGGGACTCTGTCCATGAGATAATTTATCTATTCAACCAGATGAAATGATTAAACCCTAAGATCAGAACATTGTCAAATTCAGGGATAAAGAGGAATAAATAGATTAAAATGAAAGACTATTAATTTCCTTGAGATAAAATAATCCATGGAGTACACAACTACAATGAATCCATTTTATGATAAAACATGTTTTGACACATGACTACTTGATTAACATTTACAAGATTTTTTAAGCTTTTCTTGACATTAACTTCTCCATTATGGATCTTGATCAGAAGGCTTGATGTCTTAATACCCTTAAGCTACCATGAATGGACCAAAATTTATAGACTTTAAACATGTGTAAATATTTTGATACAAAGATAAAAGCATGTTAGCTCTATGATAATCTTGATTGATCAATATGGTCATCAAATTTAAGGTCATGAAATTTTGACATGTACATCACCATTTAATCAAATTGGAAGTCATTACCACATGGCATTTATTCACTCATTTGGGGTATAGCTTGGTGGCCATTTGGATTAATCACCTATACAATTTTGTTCAAATGAGATCTTGACACTTATTGAGATATCATTCATCAGGAGACTTGTAAACATACTGATCACCCTGGGAGGCTTGAAGAAATGTGATCATGCCATGTGGTAGGATCTCATGTATTCAATGGATCAAATATCAATGAGAGGCATATAGACTATTGTGAAGTCCACATGTGGCATGATCTCATGCATCCATGAGGTCTAAGGCCTTTTCAATAAACCAAAGGGGCCTAAAGTCATGATGAAGTGGCTGGAAGGCTCAAAGAAATGTGATTGTGCCATGTGGCAAGATCTCATGTATTTGATGGCTCAAATATCAATGAGAGGTATATAGACTAATGTGAGGGCCTAAATTGGCATGATCTCATGCATCCATAAATTTCTAAGGCCTTTCAAAGAAACCAAGGGGGCCTAAAGTCATGATGAAGTGGGATAATGCCACATGGAATTATCCTATGTATCTAGAAGGTCTAAGGGCCAATAATATAAATCTAAGAGGCACAATGAAGTGAGTAACTAAGATCATGACACCAATAAACATATCACTTGATTGTGAGGTCCATAATTATCTAAAGAATTTAAAAAGGGGCTTGATGGAGTAGGGATGTGGGATGGTGCCACATGACATGATCCCACTTACCTAGAAGATCCAAATGAAATGACTAAGGCAAAAAGAGACCCAAGAAAGCTCAAATGACTGTTGGATCATGGGAGAATAAAATATTTGTTTTATTTCAAATCTAAACCTTGAGCTAAAAGATACCAAGGAAAAATCAAAGGGAAGACAAAAGGAAATAAGCATGTGGATAAAAAATAATCTTTTGCCTTAGGCTAAAACCAAAACAATCCATTATTTAAAAGTGACCAAACTATAAAATGAAAAATTACAAATAATATTAGCCATTTCACTTTGACCAAGAGTATATGTAAATCAAATTATCTAAGAAAATATCCCAAATATATTGAAAACACACAGTCAAATAATTTCAAAATGGGCAAAAGAGACTTGAACATAGATGAAAAAATGATGAAATCATCTATACTGATCAACACTTTAAGCTAATTCAATTTGACAACTCACTAAGAGACCATGTTTTAAAAGCTAATCAAATGGGGATGATCATTAAAATGAACCAAAGGCATGTAATATCAGTTTAAAATACTCAAATAAAACATAAAAATATTGCAATGGTCAAGTAATTTGACCAAATTTGAGGTGAAATGGTCTAAAAATGGGAACATCTATGTAGTTCAAAACATAATTTAGAATAGACTAGGACTTATTTGATTTGTTATAAATTCAACCAGCTACATCAAAGAATCCCCAGATACAATCTCATATACTAAGTGTAGGTGAGAGACATATTTAAGTTCAGACATAACTTAAAGAGTGAAACAAGTATAACATTAAGACTGCAACTCTCCAAGGACTTTCCCATTTGGTCCAATAGATAAAACAAGCCCATATCTGATTAAGACCTAGAATATTAGACTCCAAAGCAAAAGAGGTTCCCTAATTTTATGAATAAATTAGGAAATATTATGCAAGTAATAATAAATAGTGATTATGATAGAAAATACATTTGAGTATTTTGGAACATTGAAACCCTGCCTATAACCCAAAATCTTTGGCTTAATTCAATGCCTAGAAAATGAAATAGCTTATACAAAGAAAAGAGGGGGATGAATGTAAAACCCAAATTAGAAAATTTATTTTACCAATGTGTGCTTGTGTATTTATTTTCTTCATAAAATTTATAAGGACTAGGTTTTGTAATTAGGATCATCCAACTAGTGAGTTATATCTTGGAATGAATACATGGACATTGCTCCACTACTAGCCAAACATCTATAGCCTTGATAGAGTTGCCTTTAGTCCCACATAAATTCTTGATCTAATCCTATCCAAACATCTATAGCCTTGATAGAGGTTGCTTGAATCATCCAAGATTGATTTTTTCTAAATTTGATCTTCTTTTTGTATTGTATTTTCTCTCTCTTTCTTTTATTGAACATTTCAATCCTGGGTTAGGGACCACCATGGTAAAAAAAAATTTAGAATTATAAATTTTTTACTTTTAGACCTTGATTGCAACAATTTTATCTAGGCAAATACAAAAATCATTAAAGTGTCCTTTGTGATAGGTTTTAAGAGAATGTATTCATGAGTTAATCATTCCATCCATAACTTATCAAACACAAACTCATTCGGAACATAGACAAACAACTAAAGCTTTTATGAATGAATTGAAGGCCAAATCTAATGCCAATTTTTTTTGAGTACCTATGCAAAATAAAATCACTTATATTACCTACTTGAAGGACTATAATTTTTCATTATGCCATTGATTAACGTGGAACCATATGAATTTATTTTTGGAGTAATCCCAACTAGGAAAATAGAAAAACAAACAAGAAAATAGACCCAAACAAAACAACAAAACAAAAAAAATAGAAAATAAGGGAAAATAAAGAAGGGGAATATGTAAAAAACCACCACAATCTAATTCAAGCTTAGAATTAGTGCTTTATGAATTATCCATTGATAGGCAATGAAACATACTCACCAGTTAGACATCTTAGGTGGAAATCATTCTCGTCCAGGATTTCAGAGATTTGGAAGGATCCTAGCAAAAGGGAATGGAATTTTTCATGTTGACATTTATTTTCATGAGTCTTATCCTAGAGAAAGACTAAATTAGAGATTTAAAAGGCTTTTATTTTATCTCACTTGTCAAACTAGTGTTTGACAACTCCCTGATGCATGATAAAGAGTAGTATAGCTACATCACACTTTTCTTCCAGCTATATCAAGTTTAGGAGGTGAGCCTCTACCTTGTTAGTAACCCCTAACTAATCTTTAATGAAAAACAAGGTTGATATTTTAAGGTTTATAGAGAAGACCAAGTCTTGGACATTCAACAAATGGTATGGGTAAGTACCTAGGGAAGACTTGATCCTAGTCCTATCAGACCATAATGTAAACTTTAGAATATTATACCAGTCTCTAAGATTCCTTTCCAAGACTTTTTTGATCACATCCAACAAATTCTTATTAGTTGATTTAGCTAATCCATTACCTTGTGGGTGGTAATTATATGGGAATTTAATAATTACTTGGTTATCATATGCCCACTTAGTAAATGTAGTGAGGAGAAAGTAGGGCCATTATCACATACCAGAACAAATGACATACCAAACTAGGTGATAATGTGGTCCTCAAGGAAGCTAATCACCACTTCAGTTTTGAAATTTATAGTTTTTTTGGATTTAGTCCAATGCATTTAGTAATTATATGTAGTGAGGATACATTTGTGTCCCATGGAGGAGTTTGCATTGATGCCCCTCATAAAGTCAAGTCCCCATTTTACAAATGGACATGACTCAATAACCGGTTGTAGTAACATTGCTAGAATGCATTATTTATGCATTGATATTTGACAAATGTGGTAATTTCTCATGTGGGTATGAGCATCATTGAAAAAATGAGGCCAATAATAGCATAATCTAAGTATTTGGTGAATTGTGGCATCCCTGAACTGTGACCAGTCCCATACTTCCCATAGAAACTTGTGAGTACTTTAGTAGCTTCAACTTTGTTTAGGTATCTTAGGTAAATGCCTTCATGGTTGTTTATTTAAAACATGCCTAATTTGATCAGGAAACTATTGTTTTTTAGGTGTAATTCTCTCTTCTAAGTGGGCTTCAAGTGGCTTGGGCACTCATTGTTTAACAAATAATAGACCACATCTTGATACTAGTCATCGTTTATAATGCTTTATATTATATACTACTGGTATGTGATATATGGATCCACCTTAGCCATGGTATTTATAAGCCCATAACCTCTAAAAATATTCATTATCTATATTTAATTCTTTTAAGAAAGTCATCCACTTCCCACATCACTTGCCTAACTCATTTTTCATCAACATTTCCTTAATGACTGGGTCAAGCACAACAACAAATACTTTGTTACGTAGGATGTAGTGTCTAATTTTTTTGACCACTTTGATCAAGGTAAAATATTTATTGTCAATGGTCAATTATTTTTGATTACCTTTTTTAAGTGGGGCACTCATAAATGAGACAAGTCTTTCATTCTCGTCTCCTTTTATTTGCATTAGGACAAAAATAATTGAGTCTGTTAGGAATATAGAACATAGAGAAATATTAATGATTTAAAGATGACAATAAAATTTAGAAAACAAAAAACAAAAGAGACATAAATTTAACGTGGTTCACCTAATATGGGATACATCCACATAGAAATGGCTAGTCATTCTTATTATTCAGTCCAATAAATGAAGGGAGAAACCTACAATACAATCACTGCAATATCCTCTTCACTCACATACAATGTGCCACCATAATTATAATTCCCTCATATCAAAAGGAGGGTTACATATAGGGAAAAAATGCACAAACATAATTTATACCATTAGATCTGCAACCTGATAGTGAATGGTCCAGATTTACTATGAAATTATAATATTTTATAGTGTATTTTTTACAAAATTTTGCTTTGGGGGTGCTGCCCCTAACCCCCACCAAAATAGATTTTTACTCCCCCAAACCCCCATGGTGACCCTCGTGGGGGAGTGTTCCCCCCCACACACCCTATCAATAATTGGGCTTTAAAATAAGATCAAGCTCCACCATCCAACAAAGTCTTCTGAAACAAATGAGTAGATGTAGAAGGGTTACATGTAGTTAGGACTAATAAACACTAGTGTGTTTATAATTTATATCTTGATTTGAGTAAAGGTCACTTATTCTTTAGTCATCCACTCACCCTTAACATCTTTATCTAGCATATTGTTTAGTGGTCAGACTATCTCTACAAAACTTGAAATGAACTTCATTATGAAGTGGGTTTTACAAAAGAATGACTTCATCTCTTTTCTTTTACAAGACAATGAGATTTTTAGAATGGCCTCCACTCTTTCTATATTTAGTGATACACCTCTTTAAAATGTAATGTCTCCCAAACATTTACCCTATATGACCCTAAATATGAATTTATTTGGGTATAGCGAGATTTCATGGTGTCTACACCTTTGAAAGACCACTCTCAATTCTTTCACATGGTCCTCTCTATTATTGGAAAAGATAGTAAGGTCATCCATGTATATGACTATGCATCTATTGATGATGTACTTGAATGAAATATCCATGGTCCATTATGTGTGTTGGGGAAAGAATTTATACTTAAATTACTTTTGATGTTTAGAGGATATCATCCTCTTCTAGCTAGTCTAACTCTTCAAATTTAGGGCCTTCTTGCACGGTCAACATGTTGATGGAAAATATATCGTAAGCTTCTACTTCATTCTTAAGTACATAAAATCCAAGCTCAGATTCTTCATATAAGATCTCATTGGTTTAATGATATTTTGTAATCATATGAGTCTATGTGGCATGATCCCATGTATATGGGGGATCAATTATCAATGAGAGGTATATATACTACCCTAGGTTTTGATAAATAAGAACATGCCACATGGCATGATCTCATGCATTTGAGAGGTCAAAGGTTTTGGAGGAGCTGAAGGGGCCCAAGGTCATGATGAAGTAGGATCATGTCATGTGGCATGATTATGTGCATCTAAAAGTCTAAGGGCCAGGATCATAGATTTATGAGGTACAATGAAGTGAGTAGCTGGGATCATGACACTTGTCAACATCTTGGTTACTCATGAGCTCTGTGGTCAGCCTAAGAAGTTAAAAATGGGACCGATGGAGTGGTAACATGGGATTGTGCCATGCAGTATGATATATCTTATCTAGAAGATACAAATGAAATGGATAAGGCAAAAAATACCCAAGAAATCTCAAATGATAGTTAGATCATAGGAGAATAAAATAGCTATTTGATTTCAAATTTAAACATTGAACCAAAAGAGACCAAGGAAGAATTAAAGGAAAGACAAAAGGAAACAAGCTTATGTATGAAAAATCATCTTTGGCCTTAGCCCAAAACTAAAATAATCCATTGTTTAAAATTTACTAAGCTATAAAATATGAGATTACAAAGAATATTAGCCATTTCACTTTGACCAAGAGCAGATTTAAATCTGACTATCTAAGAAAATATCATGAAGATCTTGAAAACCCATCATCGTATTAATTCAAAAGGGGCAAAAGAGACTTGAATAGAGATGAAAAAAATGATGAAATGATCTCTTTTGATCAACACTTAGAGCTAATTCAATCTAATAGTTCACTAAGAGATCAATTTTTAAAATGTAATCAAATGAGGATGATTAGTCAAATGAACCAAAGGCATGCAATATCATATCAAACTGCTCAAATAAAACATGAAAATCCTACAATGGTCAATATTTGAGTTGAAATGGTCTACAAATGAGAACCTCTATGCAGTTTAAAACACAATTCAAAACAAACTAGGACTTATCTAATTGTGAGAAATTAGTTAGTTACATCAAATAAGCCCCAAATATAATCTATTAGACCAAGCATATGTAATATACATATTTAAGTTTAGATATAGATTAAAGAGTGAAAAAATTATATCATTAAGATTGTAGTTCTCTAAAGACTTTCCCATTTGGGTTAGTAGATAAAATAAGCCCAGATTTGACTAAGACCCAGAAGATCAGGCTTCATAGCAAAAGAGGTTCCATTTTAGGAATAAATTAGGTGTGTTATGCAAGCAACAAAAATATGCATCAGCATATGTACATAATTTACAATAACATTAATTACATGTTCCACATACACATACATTTTAGATACAACTTCTCAAATTCAACATATATATCCATAACATTCTATATAAATTGGTAGAGATTCATGGGGCATGATATTAG
Organism: Torreya grandis; assembly: GCA_037957365.1. NCBI lineage: Eukaryota > Viridiplantae > Streptophyta > Pinopsida > Cupressales > Taxaceae > Torreya > Torreya grandis. The sequence goes on from JARHVA010002486.1 coordinate 1,916,452, forward strand.
TTCATGCACATATACACACATTCAAATTCATGAGGCATGATATTTGTTTATTCACATACACAAAAACATGGTTTACAATTTAATGATAAATGGATGTCATTCCACTTCATACTTATCAAATTTGAGGTCATGAACTTTGTTCATTCTCTTTTGATCATGCATTTATTATATATTGAGAGAAATTGAATGAAATTATAATATCAAAATTGAGGTTATGATGTGGGAACAAACATTATTCATTCCCTTTTGATCATGTATTTCATTTTACATGGAACAAACTTGAGAGAACTAGATTAAAACTATACAATTGAATATATAAGCCATATGTAGTTGTTGATTCAATTTTTACTTTTAGTGAACTCATCATGTGGTTCCTTTTTTATTTTTTAAATAGTTATTAGGGTTAGTACATTAATTAATTTTCCCCACATTTATGTGGGTTGGAATTTACATCTTCCCTACCCGAAGGACTAAATAGTTATACAAAATTAGGGTGCAGTCACCCTCCATGTGCTTTAGTAAGGAAGCAAAAGTTTCTCTGATGCTTCTACAAGGAGGCATCATCTCCAACACATTTCAAGGGAAACATGGTTTTCACTAACACATAGGTGTAATCCTTCTTTACTCTTTAAATTTTAAAAATTAAAATTCATATTTTAAACTTCAATCTATGGACATTGACTACTACATGTTTGTTGTAGGTTTTATCATTGAGCAGCCTACACAATTGGAATTTACTATCAAATACAAAGTGTATTATACACACTTAAGTATATATTTTAATTTTAATCTATTTATTCCATTACTAAAATAAAAATTAGAATTTGTACATACTAAAATTTGGTATTAAGTACTTGATAATTACAATCTTGACACACATTTACCACACATGACTTGAGCACATGAATATGGTCTTAAACCACCATTATCTCACACTTACATGGTATATTATGAGCTTGAACCTTTTTTTATACTATTACACACCTATATGAAACCCATATTTTATTTCAAACCAACATATTATCTTTCATAAAATTTCCTAGATGCTTACTTTAGTCTGCTTGTAGACGGGTTGGTGACGTTAGGTTTAGTCTATATCACCAATCAATACTACCTCAATCTAGTAATTACTGACCCTCTCCTAGCAACAATTAATTTTTTATATGAAACCTTTCCTTAGGTTAGCCCATCTTCCTAATGTGTTGATGGAATGAAAAATCACCCAATTCAACTCATATAAAAATCAATGTAATGAAATTACTTAGATGTTTCTAAATAATAAAATAATATATAATAGAATTAAGAGTATAAAAATCAGATCCACACTAATAATTGAAAAAAAATAAGAATAATTTATAATTATGACTAAGCTGCTTCAAAGGGGGAAACCTCCATAATAATGTAATAAGAGCAGAATTCACAATATGATAATAAAAGACTGACTACTACTTCTTATATATACTCTAATTAGTCATGGATATTCCATAGGTCAACCATACTAAAAACATAGATAAAGGCAATAAGATAATATGAAATGTATGTAAGCCACAAGTTGACCACACATATCCCTAAACATATTATAGGTTAAGTATAAAACATTCCCCTCCCATTCAAAATAATGTTTCCCTCAATGTTGAATTAACTTTGGATGCTACTGTAGGAAAGCTTCATCCTCCATTTGTTTCATATTCATGATTCAAATTATTCTACTTGATGAAATACTCCATAATCTCTCTTATTTGTAGCCTTTTTGTGCATGTGTGAATAATGTCCTTGGGTTCCAAAATGACTATATTTGCTTTATCTAGTTTAGGTAACTTAGTCTAGGTATAAACTCTCTATCCAATAACCTTATTTAGGAAAAATACATGAAATGCATGATGTTTTCAAGTGGATTGGGGTAGTTATATCTTTTACTCCATAATTCCAATTTTCTATAGGATCTGATAAGGGCCATAATACTTAGGCAATTTTTTTCATCTTTTTTATACTACTTCAAAGACATCTTATAAGTAGTTAAGTGCACAAAGAACCAATAATATATATAAAAATTCCTCTCATTATGGTGTTGATTAACTTGTTGCTTCATCTATTATGTGTCATTGCTAAATTCTCCCTTAAAATAGCTAGTACCTCTAGTTAATGGTAAATGTGTTTATCAATAGCTCAAATCTTGGGTTACACCTTCAAAGATGAAGTAATGGATAAGGGATGATAACCATAAAGTAACAAAAATGGATACATTATATAATATGTATGGAAGGAAGTGTTTTACCACCATTCTACTAGTGGTAGCCATTAGACCTAATGTTCTTATCTGTTTGATGCAAAACAATGAAGATACCCTTATAGACATTTATTGACAACCTCTATTTTACCATCATATTAAAGATGATAAGATAAGATATGAGACAAATAAGTACCCAAAATTGTAAATAAATCAATCCAAAATTTACTGGTGAAGATAGGATGATGATCACTTATCATGGTTTTGGGAGTAACATGTAGATTTTAAACTATATCGAGAAAAGTAGTAACTATTATACTAGGTATAAATGGCCATGATAAGGAAAAAAATGAGCATATTTTGTGAGCCTATCCACAAATACCATGATAAAATTTTAACCTTAAAACCTCAATAACTTATATTAAAATCCATGGAAACCTCCTCCCACCACTGGTTAGGGATAGATAATGGCTGCAAAAAAATTAGTGTCTTAATTGTTCTCTTTTGCTCTATTGACAAACCATACATTCTGACACAAATTTATGTATATTTCCCTTGAGTCCTTCCCATAATAAATATTTTTTGATTCGATGATATGTATTCAAAAATCCTGAGTGCCCTTCTATTAGAGATGCATGAAGCTTCTAAATGATCTAGTGTTTGAGGACATAATCCTTACATAGGTAAAAACTATCTTTATACCACAATGTGTTCCCTTTCTGCTCAAATTTTTAGAAACACTTGAACCAAGTTGAATATTATTAATTAATACTTGTGTATCCCTATCATTCTCCCATTTTGATTTTTCTTCTTTTAATTAATCTTCTTACCAAATAGTCATTGCACATAATAATTCCTCAACTGATTCATCCCTATTGGAAAGTGCATATATTGCCGAATTCTCTTTTCATTTCTTATAAACTATTTCAAATTCATATCCCAACATTTTAGTCACCCATTTTTATCATTATTCTGATGAAAATTATTTTTCTAAAATGTATTTTAGATTATCATGATTAGTCTTTACCTAAAAGTGTCTACCAATCTAATAAGGTCTCCATTGCTTGATTGCATGAAGAATAATTATCATCTCTTTCTCATAGATTGGTTTGATCTTATTTTTTAACTTGAGTTGAAAACTCTCAAATGCAATGGGTCTTACTTCTTTCATGGGTAATACCCCCATGTCAATCCTGATGCATGACATTCAATAACAAACATTTTAAAAAAATTAGTGGTCGTCAAAACTTGAGAGGTACACATAGCCTCTTTTAGCTTCTCAAATACCTTGGAAACTGGTTCAGTCCAATGGAAGGAATATTTATTCAATAAGGCTATGAGTGGATCTACTATGTTGGCATATATTTTTACAAATCTATGATAATAACCCATTATCCCCAAAAAACCATGAAGGTTCTTGAGGGTCTTTGACACTTACCACTCCATCATAGCTTTGATCTTTGTAGGCTCAAATTTGAATCCTTCATGTGAAACAATATGACCCAATTTCTCCACCTCATGGACTCCAAAAACAAATTTGGAAGGTTTCACATAAATATGATGTTATTATAGAACTAAAAGTACCAGTTTCACATGCTTTAAATGTTCTTCCCAAGATTTTTTATAGATTAGGATGTCATCAAAAAACACCAACATAAATTTCCTTAAAAAATGACTAAAAATCATATTTATCAAACTCTTAAAATGTAAATGGTGCATTTGTGAGACTAAAAGGCATGACCATAAACTCATAATGGCTTTCATGAGTTATGAAATATATTTTAGGGATATCCTCATCTCTGATAAGAATTTGATTATACCCAAAATGAAGATCTAGTTGGGAAAAATAAATAGTACCATATAATTCATCTAACAAATAATCAATTATTATAATAGGGAACTTATATTTGATGGTGTGCTTATTGAGTTCTGTGTAGTTAGTGCACATCCTCCAAGTGTCATCCTTCTTCTGTGCCATGACCATCGGGGATGAATATTCACTTTAACTATGCTAGATAATACATGCCTCCAACTTCTCCTATGATATATTTTCAATTTCACTTTTTTGGACATATGTATACCTATATGGTCTAATTTTTGGTGGTGTACTACCTAGAATAATTATTTGGCATGATTATGTTATTTTATTAGTGGTAGTTCTTTTGGCATTGTGCTAAAAATTATAGGGTTCTCATCGATAATCATTTGTAAATTAGGTTGTGTAGGCACATTTATTGGTTGAACTTTTATGAAAAATAATTATGTTATAAATCCTTCAACCCCTTTTTTAATAATCTTTGTCATCTGATGTGGAATAACCAATTAAGGAGATTTTTCTTATAATCCCCATAATTCAAATGTCCTACCTTCATAATAAAAATGTATAAATAATTATTATAAATTCATCTCTATTGTGCCCAAAGTCTTGAGCCATTATACTCTTAGACCCAACCACGGGGATAGAAAAACATAGGAGAATTAAGTAGGTAGTCCCCCATGACAATATTAATAACATGGAATTTATAAAATAATTAACTATGCCAATGTATGCACACAAATTAGCACATGCTAATTTGTGCACTCGACCCCTCAAGGTTTGATTAAGGCAATAAACATAATGGATGGGCTAGGGGTTTTGTTGATTGTTGAGTGGAATGGGATTTGTAATAGGTGGTGGCAATAGGTTATCATGATGGAACCAAAATATCTCAATAACATATTGATGATAATTGAGAGCATCAATATATGTAGAAATAGAGCTTAAAGGACCCTCAGTCTCTTATATCACAATAAGGTAGAGTTTTTGGTTAATGCTAGGCTTAGGGAAATGAGGGATATTGGGTTGAATAACTCATAGGAGAAGATCTACTCTATCAGGTCAACTCTGACCAACTAATGTCATTCACTGAGAGTGAATGATATAAGACAAGGAATGACCCAAAGAGAAAAAGTGAGGATGGATGGGTGAATAATATTGGATGATGTTGTATTGACGTCTCCTATTTTATGGGAGAATAATGATAGGTGGATCAGGGATGTGTTCTTGTTATTCTAAATAATCTAAGGAATCTACAATGAGGTAGGGAATTAGAATGGATCGAGAGACCTCACATATCAATTCAATGCTAATGTTAGATTGTGTGATAATGATAATATTGGGTACTCTAACTCTAGGGAATAGACCATGCCAGACAAGACCTATTGTCTCAGGAAGGGTCATCTAAAAGAGACTAGGTTGAAGCTAGGGAAAAGTGTATGACCTTGTTTAGGTAATGGATTATAAATCATGCTTGATGAAATGTTGAAGCAAGGATTGGTATATGATTCTTTTTTGAATAGACAAGGCTTGTGTGAGATGTGTTTTCTTATGCATATTGGCAAGGCTTTTGGTATGGCTTGCATGTGATAGAAAGGCTTTTGACACTATTTTTTTTGGTTATTTTTTGGGATTTTTTGGTTTTTGACAAATGAATCTTTACTTACTAAAATTAGAGTGTTGAAATTGAAATAAAATCAAAACTAAAATAAACTGAAATTAAAACTATTTTTTAAATCCTTTTTCCAATTTATAATGCATACGGGGAGAGGTTGCATAGAAGTGTCTTGGTCTAGTATGGTGGATATGAAAGAAAGGCCCCTAAGAAAAGAAGCTTAAGTACGATTTCCTAGTAGATCAAGAGAATGCTCAATAATTACATATTTATGTCATACTATAAATCATAAATTAATATTATAATTAACTTGTAACTTGAGCAAAGAGTGACTATTTAGTCTTTCTATAGAGCAAGAGAGAGACTATGCTATCATGTGAAATGCAGAATTTTCCTAGCTCTACTTGCATGCAAACTAGATGACTATGTTTTTGTTTGTTTTGAATATTTATTATGCAATGAACTAAATTTATGAACTAGATATATGTATTTAATCAATGTGAGAAGAGATAGGAACAAAAAACTTTCTACAAATTTTCTTGTTTATAAACAACCTAGGCTAGATTTTCAACCTTTCTAATTTACTACAAACAAACTTTTTGAATGGATTTCCAAGATAGGAACAAGAGATGAAAATTATAATTTTTTGCTTTAAGAGATGAAAACAACAATGTTTTTTAACTTTTCAAAATAAATAGGACCAACACTCCAACACTCTTGAGTGTGCACCTATGGTTATCTACATTTCCTATGTTTGCCTAGATGGTTGTTTAAAATGCAAAATTTTTGCTTATATCTTAAAAGAAAAGTTGTGTTGGCTGGAAATAGAGATTTGTTATTATCCTTTTTAGGATGATTTATTAGGTGTATTTTTTATTTGAAAAGAAACTAATCTATTGAAATGCAAGCATAAACCAAAATTAACTATATTTTTATAGTAAAGACAAATGAAAAGAAATGGATCCACGTCACTATTAAATTTGCTTCTCTTCTATTTTATGGAAGACTAATCTAATTATAATAAGAACTATATTAAATCTAATCCAATAAATAAATCAAATGTTTTAAATTAAAATAAACTCCAAGATGATTCTAGAATAAATCAATTGAAGTGCATGTAGTGTGATGATAGGAGAATCCTCAACATGCTAACTCTGTATGCTCTTGAAAAAATTATGGAAACTCTCTAGTTTAAGGTTTACAAAATCTAGAGCAAGATGAAAAAGGGGGGAGACACAATCCATAAATGGAAAGAATTTGAACTGATGCTAGATAATGTCTTGGCTTACAAATTTTGAGTTACTTTCACAAGAACACTTATTCACTTATGGTTGTGTGGTCAACTAAAAAACAATAGAGGTTGAATATTTTTGAAATTTTAGGAAGGTTGTGGATATAAGGGCTTCTTAATAAAAAATTATAATGAAAATTTTTGGATCTAAAATCAGGGAAAAAGTGGCCTTCTTATAGAATAAAGATAAATACAGGAGTCTATATGGGAGAGTTCAATTAAGTGTGATGGTGAATTAAACTTGAGAGAAACTAAAGAAGACTAAAAGTAGGAGAGAGAGTGAGTTGGGTATGATTGGAAGTAAACACAAGGTGATGAAAACAAGAAATACAAAGTTAGTTAGGCAAAATGCATGAAAATTAAAGTTATGGGAGCTAATTTTAGAAGGTATTTCCATTGTGATAGAACCACCACTTTATGCAGGGGGAGGTTATAAAATTACCACTTAAGGTGACATAACCACCATATATGATTTCAAGATCACTGCTATTTTAATGCACAACCACCTTCTTATGTTAAAACCACCTCCTATATTTCAAAATTATTGTGGTGGTTATGCAAAGTAAGGGGTGATTCTATAAAAAATAAGGGCAAATTTGTCACTTGGGGTAATAGTTCCATTACATATGGCAATTTTTTTAAAATAAAGTAGAAATGACATAGGAAGGTTTAAGACAAGGGGACCAAATGGGGTCAAGGGAATAATATGAATACTTAAGGAGGGAATAGAGATAAAGAGTTCCTTGTGGAGTACAAAACAAGAGGTCATTACACCATCATTTGATTTAGATCAAAAATGTCACATCATGTAAATTTTGGGTGCATACAACCACCATCTGTAATTGTGAGATGGATAAATAAAAGAGTTCAAATGAGTAGCCAATTTACTATTGATAAAATTATGTGTACTTCCTGAGTCAATCAACATTGTCACCTTCTATTTATTAAGGAATCCCACCACCTTAAAAGTTTGAGTACTTATACCTAAAAGGGAACGACCTGAGATGGTAGGGTTAGAATCTTCAAATTCCTCCTCTAACTCTTCCATACCCTCACCTGAGGCCTCATCATCTTATTCATCTTCATTAGCTCATCCAATTTATATCAACTTATTTTAAGCACATTTATGTCCTTTTCTCCACTTGTTGTCACATCTGGAACATATCCTTTTAGCAAGCTTATTTTCAATATTCTAAGGGGTCAATCTTGTAGGTTGCAAAAAGGATGGTGCTATGAAATTTCATTCATGACCATGAGTGAAATCCCTTATTTTGACTAAAATATTTTTCCTCTACTGAGGGAGTGAATGGTATGGCTTCAAAAATGGATGCTAGATTAAACATGTGAACCCTAAGTTAGATGTTATCCTTGAGCCCCCCAATAACATGTCAATTATTTTTTTCTCATTACTATCATCCATACGTATGGATAAAATCTATAATTAAAAAATATAATACTTTAAAAACTTAATTTTTATAACTTTACTAACTGAGTGAAGTATTTTTTTGATACATTATTATAATAATTCACTTGTATCTCCTTAATAAAAACTAACTAGGTAAGAAGAGTGCCCTTCTTCACACAAACACCTATACAAAATTAACTACTTAAGTTACAAATGTGTGTGTGTGTGTGTGTGTGTGTGTGTGTGTGTGTGTGTGTGTGTGTGTGTGTGTGTGTGTGTGTGTGTGTGCGTGTGCGTGTGCGTGTGCGTGTGCGTGTGCGTGTGCGTGTGCGTGTGCGTGTGTGTGTGCGTGCGTGCGTGCGTGCGTGTGTGATGATCACTTTTTTTGCACTTGAGGTTTGATGTAGATCAAATAAAATTTCCATTTGATTGATCCAAGTAAGTGGATCCTTACCATCAAACTTGTACACTTCCAATTTTGGTAGCTTGTGCTTTGAAGTAGTATTGGAGTTGTGATTATTCAAATTGGGAGAAATTAATTGGAGAATTGGAGGATTATTTTGAGAAAATTGATTTAAAATAATTACAATTGATCACTCAAATTTGATAACTGATCCTTCAAAAAATCTATTTCCTCTTTTACTACATCAGGATCATCCTTCCAAACCATGCTTTGTATATTTGATTAAATTTGTTGAACCTTTGACATATCTAAAGTTATGGACTCCATGTCATCTTTGTGAGTATTTTTTGGAATGTCTTGACCTTTCTCTTATCTAAGAGTGTTAAGACTAACTATGCACAAACCCTAGGATGGAGGGTTTTGGGCCTCTAAAAAGTGTGTCAACAAATTATATTGTTACAAACATCTCACTGAGATAAAGCTAATGAATATTAATTTTTACAAGGGTTCCAAAAAAACCAAAACTTTTTTTAAGAACTAGAATAATACTATTGTAGCAAAAAATTAAATTCTTCCCAGATCACAAATTATATTTTTTCAATCCTTCTGATTACTATAATACTAAATCTAAAAAATCAACATTACAAAAATTAGCTTAAATCGATGTTCTGATACCACTTATAATGAAATTAATTAGATGTTTCATAATAATAAAATAATATATCACAAAATTAAGAGTAAAATAATTAGATCCACAATAATAATTGACAAAAGAGTAGGATATTTGATAATATGACTGAGTCACTTCAAGGGGCCAACCTATAAAATAAGGTAATAAGAGCAAAATTCATAATATGATAATAAAAGAGTAACCACTACCTTATATATATACTCTAATTAACCATGGTTATTCCATAGGCTGACCATACTAAGGACATAGATGAATGCAATAAAATAATATGAAAGATATGTAAGCCATAAGTTGTCCACACACATACCTAGATGCACTATGGGTTAAGGGCATAGAAATCAAGGCCTCACTTGATAGGTGACTTGGAATTTATTTGGTACAATATATAAATTATTGCACATTAAGAAAATCTATCTTATTCTTCCCAATTTTTAAATCTATCCCTGGGAACAGTCATGAGCCAAGTTTAAACTAGGTCAAAGCATTCATTGTAAAGTATCAAATCCAAATAATTAGTTTCATTCATATAGCGAATGATCATAATTGCACAATTGAAATAGGTGGGAGAACTTAGTGTGTCTTGATTTCCATTTGTAAAATATTAGATACATATGCAATGATCAATCATCAAATGGTATGATTGGGGTCAACACAGTTGATTATACTTTCCTAATTTTTGTAGGTTTCTAGCCCTCACAAGCACACCTAGCATTTGAAGGTGAAGGATGCTAATTTATTAATTTATGTGCATCATAATGTATGACATCACACATATAAATATTTTAGAGATATAAAAAGGTGACCATATGGTCACTAACCCATATTTTGGCATAAGTCACTAGTGACCAAAATAGGTCAATATCAATAGTCGATACTAACCCAGATCTATGGAAGTGACACTATGTAGATAGAAACACAGTGCCAAAATAAGATGAATCATAGGCCTAATTTAATCTATTTTCCACTACCAAAATATAGTCATAATCAGATAGTCAACCAAAAAATATAAGTACTCATTCCTTTGTTTTAATTACTATACGTAGCATATTCCATTAGTCAAATCATTACAGTTAATTTTAGTATTTTACATTTAAATGTATGCTTCAATGCAATATCTTATAATTTGAATTATTATACTAGTTTCTATCCTATTAGGGTTTTCAAAACCAAATTAGGATAAAACACCTCCAAACCTTTTAATTTTTTCCTTGAATAACTCTACCGTAGATCCAACTATTAATGTTTCCTCATATTATTTACCCTATTTTTAGATTAATGTGAATCATAATAATATAAACTTGTAGAATTAATTCAAATTGTAATATATGATAATCAAGCATAAATCTAAATTTAATTTATCTAGATTGATTTGATAATACAATTTTATATTTATGGAAGGTACTAATGAGATTGATATACTTAGATTTTATATTTGATTGATTGACTATGACTATGTTTTAATAGGGGAAATAGAATATAAGTAGGCTTTGATTAATCCAAATCCAAAATTGACTGTCTATGCACACAAGGTTAGTACTATTAGGTATAGGTAGGAATGTCTAAGATAGTGACTAGGGTTGACATTACTATCCTAGGTAGGTTTGTCTCTCTTCAACTCTATAGTGTGATTTATATGTCTTACAAGTCTATGTTTGTGTGATTTGTGACCCTAAACTACATATAAAAATCAATAAATTAATGCCCTTCTCCTTGAAAATTTAGGTCCTCTTATGAATGATGTAAACTTATAAAAAGTGAGGAAGTGTAATTTGGCTGAGCTAATCCCAATCACCCCAATTGATGATTGACCATTGCTTATGTATCTAATACTCAATAGATGGAATTAAAGTGACACATAGTTTATTTTTTTTAGTCTAAATGTGCAATTATGATATTTCACTATATGAATGTACCTAGAAATCTAGATTTTATCTTGATAATTTTTGAACTTGACCTAGCTTGGTATGCTTCAGACTTGGTTGATGACTGTTCCTAGTGCTTGATTTTTATTTTGGGAAGAATAAGGTAGATTTTATCAATGTGAAATAGTGTATTTGGGGAGTAATTGAGAGTATCAGGTTGTGAATAATATTAAACTTGATATTTATTTACATGCACTCAATTAGATAATTTAACATGTTATTGACATGCTAGGTGAATGGAACAACCTATAGGAAGGGTTTAATTTTGAAAAATATTTATGGTTTGGCGAAGGGAAGTAACATCATCCTCAAGGTAGTAACATTGAAACTTAATTTTTAAGAGACAAAGATTCCAATGGGGTATTTTTGGAGTATCTCAGTAGTGTATCTCATTGATTTAACATAAATGAGAATGTTCCTATAGGTGACTTATAGCAACTTATAATGGGTTGGGCTCACAACTAGCATGTAGGTGTTTGGAAATGGTGAGTGAGAACTATTTATAGATGCATAAGTCATGTAGGATAGGTGTAATTTAAGATTTACATTGTGAAGTGTCAAATACCAGATTTTAATTGCTACACATATTTGGTTTGGATGTTCATATACTTTAGACATTCAAGGATGAAATGCTCCTTAGTTTCAACAATCCTTGTGGTGCATAAAACACAAATATTCTCTTATCACTCTTCCTTAGGTATTGTCCATATATATATCTCACATATAAGCCTATGGTTGATAGTCCTTAGTTGAGTAATGAAGATCCCTTCCATCCATTTAATGTTAACCCCTATATATGATTTTTCATAACGCTCATAATTTGGATCGAACTTTGTAATATAGTGTTTTCATTTTATACTCTATAGTTTACAATTATTGGAGGGGAGGGAATTGTTAAGGAAATATAAATGAATGTCCATTTTAAGGTTCATGATGTTTGTGTGTTTTAAATATGAGGCTTATATAATTTACCCCCAAAATATGAGGTGTACATATTTTACCCCCTACATAATTTGAATTTATGACTTCCCTTTCCCATTTCAAGAGCATGAGTTATTCACCATTAGAGAGTTAAGTCATATATTACCCCTCTTACAACCATAAACAAATGGGGAGAGGCCCCCCAGATATAAAATTGTATGGGAAAGCCCCATATTACAATTAAGGATCATTGGTAAAGGGAGGGTTTGTAATTACACAAGGGGAGAGATAAATCCCACTCTCGATTAGGGGACATGGGGAGAGGGTATCCAATTATATAAGGGGAGAGACAAGCCCCCCTCTTATATTTGGAGACCATTAGAGAAGGGACTCCCTAATTACTTAAGGAGAGAGGTAATCCACCCTATTAAAACTAGGCAGGGGGAGATTTGTATTAAAATAAGGGGAAGGGAAAGCCCCTTATTACAATTGGAGATAGGATATTGTAATTAAATAAGGAGAGGGGCCAACCCCCCTCTTATAATAAAGGAGAGGAGTCTTTAATTACATAAGGGAAGGGGTCAGCCACCCTCTTATAATTAGGGATCACTAGGGATGGGGTCTGTATTTACAAAGGGGAGGGATAAGAATTAATCAATATACCAAAGCAATTTGATCATACCATTACACTTTGATTGAGTATATAAAATAATTCCAAATGAATAATAGTGAAAATTTTGGATTTTTCCCCAAACATATATAAACTAAAAGTGAATATAGAAAATCCCCCCTCATTATTACCTTTTAATTTTTTAATAGAACTTGAGAAATGGTTGATACCATGGGAAATCAATGAGCATTCATAATATACCAATTGGATCACATGAGATAAAACACTGCACCAACTAAGGATTTAAGATTGGTAAGTCATTTTGAGCCTTTTTTTATTTTATTTTGAGCTAGTTTCATAGATTTTGAAATGTGTATATCTATTAGAGGGGACTATTTTGTACCAATTATAAAATTTTATGCTCTTAAAAGTTATTGTACTATCCTAACATTATTTTTATAGTTTCATGAAACATATGTATTTTTATATTCAAGACTATATGGTCCTAATGTATTTTATATAAAGTTTTGATTTATGATACCTAAAACTACAAAATTTTGATACTAAAAACATATTTTGTTCACAAAAACACTTATTTTTATCTTTATTCATTGTTATGTATGAGACCATACATGTGTGGGAGATATACCACTGCATCATGTTGAATACAATATATGTATTGTGGCCATATTAGGTTGAGTGGGCACAATTTGACATGATGCTTGGGTGATGCAATGTGTTTTCCTACTATGTGATTTGAACACACTATATTTATCACTTTATCTAAGTAGTAAATAACACCTAAATGTTTTTGGTTTTATAGGGGAGATGATAATGACCCTATAAGTTGTATGGAGGATTCTAAGGATTCCTATTATAGGGAAATAAGTGACAAAGAAGTATCTTGATTAGGAGGAGCAAAAACTAGTTGATGAGTAATATACATGGAGAGAACTGCAAATATTGAGAATGGAGGTGGGATTATATTAAATACTATCATTCACAAATATGCATCATGATTTTAAAAATATAAGTTGTATTATTTAGCTTATTTGTGGAGGTCAAGACTAGTAGTGTACCTTATTCATATGAACTCCATTAGGATGTTACATGAATTATCATTTATACATTGATATATATTTATTCATGTATGAGACAAACACTTGAAGGATTATAGTGGAGATATAACTACAATGTTGGGATTATGATCACCTAATAGTGATTATGCCTATCAACATACCCACCACCATATAGAATAGAGAGACCACTAACATGAAAATGACACACAATAGAGCAAAAGAGACAACAATGTCAAAATGTCTCACTAAAGGAGGATCATAGATTCTCTAAGGGTGATATATATTATGAACTAGGAATCCATATAGGGGAGATTAGTATAGTGTGAGTCAAGAAAATCAAATCAAAATAAATGCACTAAAAACTAACACCTCTAGCGTAGATGCTAGGGAAAGCATATGTAACAAGAACACAATGAAAACACAACTAGAAAACAAAAAAATCCTCCTTTTACCTTAATTGTAGCTCCAAAACTAATTTTTTATTTGGATTGCTCAGATATTTATCATTGAAGATCCATTTTCTCCACCTTTCCTTAGCACCTTGGTAATGTTGGTTGGCTTAGCTTGGCTTGGCTTATGAAATTGGCATGGTAACACTACTAGAAAAGATTCTTGCATCTATTTGAACATAATAAATTTACACTAAAATATTTTAAATATAAATAGGTGACCTCTAAAGTTAACTCTCACCCAAATTGAGTTAGGTTAGTGTTATCACTCAGAAGTGCATCCTTGCTGAGAACGTGTGCATGTTCTCACTTCCATTGATACAATGAAAAATATCAAAGGTGTGGGACCTTATAATTAGAGAGAATATCTAGATTAAGAGATGGTTCCCTTTGGTACACTCACATATTTCTATATAAACTATCTAATTCTATGTTTTTTTGACTAGGAAAAGGGTAGAAAGAATAAGGTTAAAGCTAAAAATGGAATTGAAAATTGAAAACTAAGATGATGCACCAATGTTAAGGTCAATTATGAATATAAAGAACAAAATTTGTAATAAAAACAACTTTCACACATTTATTTCATCTTCATATAATGACTCTTTCATAAGTATTTCACATAGAGGTCTTGACAAACACCTATACTAACTTGGGAGGAATGAACAATGGTTGAATTCGCTTCCGAATTAGGTAAAAATTAGAAATAAACACTTTATATGACTTGAAATAATTTTAATTTTATACATAAAGGTTATATATTTAGACATAAACATAGGAAAAATAATCATTCAATAAGTTTTATCAATGAATTAAGAACACACTTCATGAACAACTTGAAGATGGAGGAAAATTTCAGCTCTTTATTTCTTCAAAGGTGAGGTAATACAAATTTTTGGCAGAGTTTTTATAAAAAAAAATCATAATATCCTCATAATAATTCAAAAATTAATTTAAATATAAAAAATAATAAGAGAGAGATAAGATAAGAAGTTCCATATGAGTCCACATGCAAGTCTTAGTTCACTCTTGCTTCAATTGAAAAATTCAATTCAAACTTGAACTCCACCTTCAACTCTACTTTTTTCCCCACCTAAAATCCAACATAGAATTTGATTTTAAAAATTATTTAATGGAATATGGCATGGTAGGATAGAGGGAGGTTATTCTCACATGTTTGAAAAGTCAATGGGCTCTTCATGCATCTTGAATCTTGAGTTAACTTGATGTGATCTTGCATGCAAATTTTGATATTCTTTAGTTAACTCTTTTTGGTCTTTATTTAACTCCTCTTGGTATTGAATGCATATTAAATTTATATTTTAGTTATCTCCACTTGCATCTTGAGTTGATTATACTTATCTTAACTTCACACTTGGAGTTCAACTTCACTTATCTTGATTTCCAACTTACATCTTGAAATTTTTTAAATTAGCCCAAAGGGGGGATTATTAAGAGAGGGATTGAATTAGGATGTTATAAGAAGTATTTTTCATGAATATAAGGCCTCAAATATTGACCAAAACTTGAATTCAACTTCTCCATTTTTGCATGTTTTAAACTCCACTTTTCTAGGGCTAACTAAATATTTTTATTGTTGACTTGTGTTGGAGGTACAATCACTGAGAGGGGGGGGGTGAATTAGTGATGCAAGATAATTCAATTAAATTTAGAACTCTTATACATTTATCATACATCAATCTTGATCATGCAACATAAACATGAAAGCACATACATTCAAAGCATACATCACATGAACACATCATATATGTGGGAAACCCTCTTAGAGAATAAAACCCATTGACCCTTGCAAGAAGAACCATAGTACTATAAAACAATATCCAACATTCAGACCAACACCAACTGATCAAGGAACATCCATCCCTTAGTTTAGTGAGACACCCATCCCACAAGGAACACCCACCCCTTAGGCAACCAAGCACCCACTCAACTACCTTGATCTGATCTCCACCTATGATCTAATGTCTTTACATTTGATGATGGAATTATCTTGCACTCTTTTCCATTTACACTCTCATAGAATTTCACACACAAACAATGCATCCAAAACACCCTTTTAGATCACTCTTTGATTCTAAGAACATACACAATAAAAAAACCTAAAATAACTCTATCACAACATCAACAACACTACCTGTAGGTCAAACACACACTCCTCAACCTACTTAGCTCTTTAATCCATCCTCTAAGCACACTCACTCAATCAACCTCTATGGCTTACTTGCTCAATCTTCCTCTTCTAGGCTTATTAGTTCTAATAACCTATGATTTCACATTCATCAACTAGATCAGATACAAATGACTGATCCTATTTTCTCTCTGATGGTCCTGACTAACCTTTACCTTCTCTTTCAAAGATTCCTTCACTCAATATCACATATGATCTTCTCTTCATTCACAAGTCTATTAAATAAGTCCTTGAAACCATCACATTTGGTTTCACCTTTTATTTAGTCGTCTTGATTATTATGATCATAACCTTCTTTGTCAGGCACAACACATGCTTTCACCCTTAAGGCATCTAACATGGGTCACCTTTAAGTACAACCCTATTTCAAATAGGTATAAGTCACCTTTTAGGTCCTATGAAGATTCATTCACCTCTTTGGTACTTATATGAGCAAATTCAGAACAGAAGAACACTTTCAAATACATGGACCCATGCCACATAATCTATAGGTCTTCCTTAAGTGATAACAACCATCACAAAACCCTTTTTCTAAAGCTTAATTTGCTCAAACAACATTCTATTCACACAACCACCATGAACGAACAAATAGTCACCTTCTAAGCCTTTGATCATAATGAATATTATTGATCAAACCTTCATAATCCACACAGATGGTCCTCATGGATTATATGAAACTTTATAATAGTTATCTCATCTAAAAACATTGAAATTCCATCAGGAACAATTCAATTACCCTTCTTAGGTTACTTGTAGATCATGAACACATACATAGTCAAATTTGGAGCTTAATAAATTTAACTATACAAACATTTAGACCTTGAAATGAATATTTCCAAATATACCTTGAAGTTGTCTACAACTTTGCTTTTTACTATTATGCATAAATCAAAAGTTATGGCTAAAAAACTAAACACTAGTCTTTCCTTCATTAAATTCAAATATTTAATTCCAAATGGTCATAGTTAAACCTCGTCCACTTAGAACACATCTCATGCTCTTCACTCAGCTCACTCAAATCACACTGTCAATATTCTTCTAAATTAGCTTTAACTTTAACTCATAGTGTTCCACTATCCAAATGTTAAACTTTGAACATGTTGACATAATCTCATGCTTTCTAGAAATCTTAACCACATACACACCATCAATTTATGTTGAGTAGCCTAGTCTTTATATTGTAACACTCATTGTTATATCTTGTTTAGAACTCTTGATATTATGACACTTAGCACCCATGCATGCCTTCTGAGCACATTATTAGTTTACCCTTGCACTTGTGCCACTTAACAATGTCACGTGCATTGTTGACTTTTTAACTTATCCCTACTGTTGATCTTTGTCAATACAAATCACCACTCACCATTGATATTCTGTCAGACTAACGAGCTTATGACACTTGTCACCTGCACATGCAACCTTTGACATGTTGGCTTCCTATGCACCATTGATCTCAATATGCACGATTAAGTGCTCACCATTGGTCTTCTAGACCAATGACCTCAGACTTCAATGTGATTAAACTTGATGTTCTTTGGCCCATCATAGACTACTAGAGCAAATTTGAAGCTTTATAACTTGAGTTAGAAATTACTTCAAGACCCCAATTTTTTAGGGTAGCTTCTTGGCACTATTGACAACATCCTCATATAATATTTTGACCAATATTGAATTTTTATGTACCTAGAATAAATTCTTAAACTTGATGAATCTTTAATTTCTACATGACGTGCAGTGATGGTCTAACTTATCTTAAGCTATAAGATGCATTTTTCTCATTACATATGATCACAAAACATACTAGAGATCCTCTAAGACATTTATGGATTCTTCACAATCTCTTCTTTATCCTTATAGACCTATACATGTGCCATATCTCTTCAATATCTCAATCTTATCACTTTTTCATTCATGCATTAGTACGACATCCTCTCTTTGACATCAATGACAACTTAAGACACCAATGACCATGTCCAACAATCTCCCCCTTTATCATTAATGGCAAACCATACTCAGAATGTCTTCTCTCATACTGAATAATTATCCATTATGATCTTTCTCCCCCTTTGACATAGATGACAAAGGATCTATACTTTCAAGTAAATAAACCAATGGATACCCCTTTGACATGCATCCATATAAATTGGGACTTGTCTGATCCTTAGACCTGAAAAACTACCCATAGAGCTTAGAAATCTCCCCCTAATTCTATGTTCCATCTCATGTCATCTTATCTTTGATATACATCAATATTGAGAACATTGAGAGGGACTCCCCTAGGTCATCTAAACTTAGGCACCTTGTGAGCATCTTTAGATAATCTTGGTATTTTGGAGAAAAATACAAAAAAATCCACTTCTTCCTATTAGCCTTGCTTAGAGGCCATGTAGCCTTACTTGGACCTTGTAGAGCCCATAAATATATGTGTATGAGATTTCATGGCTTGAAATTTCATATCTAGAGTAGACTCACATTCTCCCTTAAACATGTCAAAAAGAAACATTCAACTCTTCCTATGCAACATACTTCCTTCACAAACCTATTAGTCAATTAGCCCTCTATTTGCACAAATACTCTATAAAACCAACCATGTACTTTCAAAAGACTGTGAAAGACTTTTTGAGCACCCATTTGGCCATTTCAACTTAATTAATTAGATTTAGACCTCAATTCGTTAGGAAAACCACTTTTCAATAAAAACCAAAACGCTAGGTTTATAAAGCAAAAATGGTCAATATACTATCTTCTAGTAAATGCCATCACTAAAAAATTATTCCACACCTTTAGGTCACTAATGCATACTTCTAGACCAACTTTTGAGCTCAATTGTTTTTGGGAATCCATACTTCCTATACAATTGTTTTTGACTAGCCTATCCTTAAGCACAAACTTGAAAACTTGAGAACAAACACAATTCTCCAATTACACACAAAAGATCTTCAAGGATTTAAACCACCTGGAGCACATCTGAATGGAGTCAACATACCTTTCTATGTAATAAAAACATCTTGATAGCTCATATTTTATGTTTTGACACTTGGAAGCCTCCATACTCTACCTATAGATCTTTCAGACCAAAATACCTAAACATACCTTGAGCACACATACTTGTAGTCTAGATCTTCAAAAGAATAACTCAGAAAGTAATCACCTTTAGATCATTAAACTTCTTCATAGCTCAACCATGATTAGAACATTTAACATATGCTTCCCCTCACATCATGCATATCTTCAAATGATATTCTTATTTTGTAACATTAATCAAAGCTCAACTAGTATCCATTATGCTTCTTCTTGATTGAATAGTGTCTCCTTGAAGCCTAGATAGAGACACCCTGACCCACAATGTCCTAGGAACAATTTGAAACCAAGATTTACCCACAAATCCTCATATTCCTTCTCCTCCTTGGTCATATGATACTAATAGTTCTTCTTCTTAGGCTTAAGAGAAGCAACATGTTCACCACTATAATATTCCCCTTTTATTTTAATAAAGTATTGACAATATAAGGAGACAACCAAGATTCATGACATATCTTTTCATCTGAAGAAAGAACCTCATCACTAGGCATTGATAACTGATGTTTTTTGCATGAAACTTGTTCCATAACAATAAGATATTCTTTTGGATCCATGCATTCCTCATAACTAGCCTCAATTAACACTTTGGCCTTTTCTTTGAGCTTGACTTGAACTAATTTTTGATTCTCCTTTTCTTTGAAATGACACATTATCTTGGCATTCTTGAACCTTCTTCATATCTAATTCCTCTTTTGATTTAGAAGGTAGTCCACCTTGACCTTTTAGCTTAACTAATTTAGTTTTCATGGTTTCCAATTCCTTAGGTTTCTATACCAAGGATTGACCTTTCTTGAGCACACTAGGATGTTCATGCACATTCTTATGACTTGAGAGCTTGCTTATACAATATCTTGAAATATGACCAACTTGATGACAACAAAAAAAATAACATCATTCATACTTTCTGCTTGATGAATATTATGAATCTCAACAAACATACCATCTTGTCCCTTAGGTTCATTATGCTCAAGCTTCATTGCCTTTGGTCTCCATACCTGGGTTAATCTTTTCCCATGCATTCTAGGAAAGAATCTAGAAACATGTCCCATGTCATGACAATTATAGCAGACTACATTATCCATACCTCTAGCTGAACAATTGCTCTTTCTTATTAGTTTCTTGCCTTATGACCAAACCTATGATAAGCAAAATAATGTCTATTAAAAGATCTTTCATACCTTATGGTACTTGGCTACCTAATGGATCTTTTATTATTGATCTTAGTGCTTGCATCTTTATCATCTTTAGCTGAACTCTCTTACTCTTTCTTAGTCTTGTTTACCTTGACAAAAAATTGCTCATGCTCATCCTTCAATGACTCTAGCTTGATTTTCAATTGAACACTCTCATCCTATTTAGCTCTCATACTTAAATTTGTAGCCTTTAACTAAATTATAAGATCTTGGATGGTATCCTTATCCCTCTTATCTTCTTTAGTCATGTCATCCTTTAATCTACATGCTTGCTCTTCAATAATTTTTATATAATCAAACTTGGATTTTAACTCATCATGCTCACCTTGATTTGAACTCAACTTGGCATTTGTCTCTTCTAACTGAGTCTTGAGATGTCCACATTGTTCTTCTTTTGAAACCAAATTTGTCTTTGTAACTCTTAATTGATCCTCAAGAATGCTAATCTTACTTTAATCATGTTTTGATCTTGAGCTTGCCTTCAAGGATTTTAGCTCCTTATTGAGCTTGATGCACTCATATGTAATAGTTTTAAAATTTGAGGCCATGATATTTTTTTGAGCTTCTTCTTAATCATACTCTCTCATCTTACTACTGTACTTCTCAATAAGTGCCTTCAACTTATTACATTTTTCTTTACTTGATTTTAGACATGCATAAGTAACATCTACTTGTGCTTTCAACTCTTGATTATGTTTCTTCAATTGCTTAGCCATATTGTACCTTGGATCACCTTCAAGTGGTTAAATTTTCATAGAATGTCTTACTTTGATACTAATTATTGGATGTACAATCACTGAGAGGGGGGTGAATCAATGATGCAAGATAATTCAATTCAATTCCCAAGTCTTATACATTCAACATACATCAATCTTGATCAAGCAACATAAACATGAAAGCACATATATTCAAATCATACATAAGAGCATACATCATAAGAACACATCATATATGTGGGAAACTCTCTTGAAGAATGAAAATAGTGAACACTACAAGATGGGCTACAATACTATTAAAAAGATCCAACATTTAGACTAGCACCAACTGATTAAGGAACGCCTATCCCTTAGTTTAGTGAGACACCCATCCCATAAGGAGCACCCATCCATTAGGCAACCGAACACCCATTTAGATACCTTAATCTGATATCCACCTCTGATCTGATGTCTTCTACATTTGATGATGGACTTCTCTTACTTGCACTCTTTTCCATTTACACTCTCACAGACTTACACACATAAGCAATGCATCCAAAACACCCTTTTGGATCTCTCTTCACTTATAGGAACATACATAATTATAAAATATACAAAAAATCTATCACAATATTAGTAACATGACCTATAGGTCAAACACACACTCCTCAACCTACTTAGCTCTTCAGTCCATCCTCTAAGCACACTCACTCAGTCAACTTCTAGGGCTTACTCACTTAATCTACTTCTTTTAGGCTTATTATGTCTATTAACCTATGATTTTACATTCATCAACTAGATCAGATAAATGTCAGGGTTAGGAAGCACAATTGATTACTTCGTATAAGCAACTAAACACAGAATTTAACCAGAATCAACAAGTAACTAGAAATCAAAAACAACACAGAATTTGAGAGACAATACAATCTTGTATTCAACTCATCCGAAAAGAAAATACAATAGAGAAGATGCCACACTCTTCTCACACCTCTGAGGCTTCCCACACCTCTAGGACTTCCAGTAATTCTCAATCAAGAGTTTTCTCTCTCAATTACGGTCACAACAATCAACTCAAACACAGAGTTGTTGTTCACCTCCAACCAGTTAGTAACAATACTTCTAGTACCAAGTACTCCATGTACTCCAAGTAGATCTCCCTGATCTTGCAACAACCTACAAATAAATGACCTTACTTACCATGTATATCTTCTCCCTGATCTTGCACAACTTGCAGATCAACCTGATCTTACAATTGGAAGGATCTCTCCCTTGTCCTTAATTACAATACAGCCCCATGGGTCTCTTAAATAGACCTCATGCAAAAAATAATTAGACTTTCTAATTACAATAATTAGACACGTAACTCAAGAATAAAATTAGCCTTTAACATGCAAACTGGCCATTCAAAAAACTAACTGTTCATGTAACTAATAGTTTTGGAATGCATAGGCAACTAACATCAGTCCCTGTCTACCTGGAGATGACTGACGTCAGCCGACTCTTGACCAATGTCAGTTGCTTTGCTCACTGGATATGACCAATGTTGATTGATCAAACTGACATCAGTTTTTCTACACTCAGCACCCTCCTCCAATTTGCATCTTGGTGAAGCTTTTAGCTCCACACCCTAACAATCTCCCACTTGGAGATAAACAGCTACACCTATACCTGTACCTGTACATCATCTAATTTTGTTTCTTGGCTTGTATCCCTCTTCAAGCTCAATCTTAAAGACCAACCACTACACAACCTGTGGTGCTCCACCTATCATCCAAGTAACCTACCATATCTGATTCTACATACCCATGTAGAGAAGTGTTTGACCCTGCATCGCATGTTAACCTACTGCTGGTCCCTCTCAGATACCTGAGAATCCACTGAACTACTCTCCAGTTCTTCTTTCCTAGATTGACCAAAAACTTTCTGATAGCACCCACTACTTGGGCAAACTCAGGTCTAGTACACATGTACTTAACCTCATCATGTGATTGGGGACACTATTCCGTGAACTGTCCATCCATAGGGGTGCTTGCCTATTCTGCATCCTGCACTACCTTATTCACATAATCATCCTGAGACAACATCAACCTGTGATCTTCCCTATCTCTAAGAATACTCATGCCAAAGAATTTTGCTGCTCCTAAATTCTTCATGACACACCTCTAAACTAACTTTACCTTTAGCTCAGCAACTCCCTGCATGTGTGACCCTGCAACAAGCATACACACTACATATAGTAACATGATAATGTAGCTAATATTATCCAACCTGGTAAAGAAACCACAATGGTCACACTGACATTGACTAAAGCCATGCTTTGTCATACACCTATCAAACCTCCATTGTCCTACAGCTTTCTCAAGACCATATGCCCTGGCCTTCCATCTCACGTGTCCATTCTCTCTCTTATTTAACTCTACTAGAAACTCTACCAAACCTCCCATTTGGTTCTCTCCCAAGGAATTAACTTCCTCATCCATGCCATGCTCTCACTGTTTGCTAGATTCTACCTACTTTGCTTCTTTAAAACTTTCTAGTTCTTGACCATTAGTGAGCAACAAGTAGTGTAAAAAAGGGGAATAATGAATTTGAGGCTTACTTGCCCTTTCAGTCCTCCATATGGATGTTTGAGACCCCTTGATAGCTTACTATCCACCCAAAATCTATTTTTTGGCTGACCCTGGTCTGCACATGACCAATGTCAAATCCTCCTGATCATCGACACCAGTTCCCTGACCGACGTCGGTGTCCTGTCCACCAACGTCGATTCTCTGACCAATGCTAGTGTCCACCTATCTGTCGATGTCGGTTCTACCTGACCGATGCTGGTACCTATGTTTTCCTGTGAGTGATGACTTTTTACCCATGAGCTTACTTTGAATCATAACCTTGTTCAAACCGCCCTGCTCAGAATTATTTAGCCCTTGTGACTGATCTCTGTCTATCATCTTCTCCATAAACACTAAGGCTTTCCTATTCTTGCCAAAAACATCAGATTTTCTCTTTATGCAATAAACTCAATCTTTTCTTGTAGTAGTAGTTTCAAGAAACCTTAATTTCTTTTGTTGCTTATAGAAATCTTGATCTATGCCTCCCAAATCTAAACTCTTACTTTTTGACTCAAGAACATGCATCCCCTTCTTATTCATGTGACCAAGCCTACGAAGCCACATCTTTGAATCTACAGCTGAAGTAGATAAACCAAAAGGAGAATCAATAATACAAGTAGATAGATAAAGAGTACCTACTTTCTTACCTCTCGCTAAAACAAGTGCACCCTTGGTAACTTTCCAAGAGTCTGCTGTGAGAGTTACTGTACATCTCTCATCACCCAACTTTCCTATAGAAATCAAATTCCACTTTAGAACTGGGACATGCATGACATCCTTCAACACCCATGTGTTGTTCATCTGCAATTTCAGCTACACTTCCCCTTTGCTAACCATTTGACAAGGCTTACCATCCCCTAAATAAATCTCTCCAAAGTCCCCTTGGACATAATCATAGAAAAATGCTCTATTTGGGGTTGCATGGAAAGAGGCACCAGAATCTAAAACCCAAGATTCCACTTTATCCAAGGAACATACAAGAGCATCCTGTGCAACAATATTTGCAACATCTACTTCTTCATTTCTTTCATGCTGATCTTCAACCAACCAACAATTTCTCTTTACATGCCCTTTCTTTCCATAATGCTAGCAGATTTTCTTGCTAGGCTTGGATCTAGGTCTCCTACCTTTCTTTGACTTCCCTTGTTCGATCTTCTCTCTTTGCTTTCCTCTACTTTCAACACTCAAAGCATTCCCTAATGATTCACCTATGCTTTTTTTATGAATTTTTTCATTCAAGATTACACTAACAACATCATCCACTTTTAAGATATTTAAATCAGACACAATATTACTAACTGCCATTACCAGACTGTCTCAACTTTTAGGTAAGGAGCAAAAGATTAAGAGAGCCTTAATTTCATCATCAAAAATTATATTAACTGAAACTAACTGATTTACTAATCCATAGAAATCACTAAGATGACTATGTACCGATCCACCTTCTTGCATTTGCAAATTAAATAATTGCTTCATAAGAAATACCTTATTTGAAGTCGAGGGTTTTTCATATAAATTTGCCAAAGATTCCATTAACTCTAACATTGTCTTAACCTATGATAAGTTGGAAATCACAGACGATGTCAGACTCAACCTTATAGTTCCCAGAGCCTTCTGATCAAGAACCTTCCATTCTTCATCTTTCATATCCGTGGGCTTACATACAACCCCACCCAATGGTAAGCACACATCTTTCTGATATAGATAATCTTCTATCTGCATCCTCCATAATTGATAATTCGTGCCATTGAATTTCTCCATTCTTAGCTTACTTTCATCTACCATTGCTATACTCCCACTCGAACAGAAACCCCTGTGAGTGACCTGTAATCAAAACACAAACACCTGCTCCCTAAAACTTGGCTCTATGAACCTGCACCGAACTAACACCCTTGGCTCTGATAAATTTGTCCACCAAACCAACACCCTGGCTCTGATACCACTTTGTCAGGATTAGGAAGCACAATTGATTACTTTGTATAAGCAACTAAACACATAATTTAACTAGAATCAACAAGTAACTAGAAATAAAAAACAACACAAAATTTGAGAGACAATACAATCTTGTATTCAACTCATCCAGAAAGAAAATACAATAGAGAAGATGCCACACTCTTCTCACACCTCTAAGGCTTCCCACACCTCTAGGACTTCTAGTAATTCTCAATTAAGAGTTTTCTCTCTCAATTACGATCACAACAATCAACTCAAACACATAGTTGTTCACCTCCAACCAGTCAGTAACAATACTGCTAGTACCAAGTACTCCATGTACTCTAAGTAAATCTCTCTGATCTTGCAACAACCTACAAATCAATTACCTTACTTACCATGTAGATCTTCTCCCTAATCTTACACAACCTGCAGATCAACCTGATCTTACAATTGGAAGGATCTCTCCCTTATCCTTAATTATAATACAGCCCCATGGGTCTCTTAAATAGACCTCATGCAAACAATAATTAGACTTTCTAATTACAATAATTAGACACACAACTCAAGACTAAAATTAGCCTTTAACATGCAAATTAGCCATTCAACAAACTAACTATTCGTGTAACTAACAGTTTTGAAGTGCACAAGCGACTGACGTCGATCCCTGTCTACCTAGAGATGACCAACGTCAGCCAACTCTTGACCGATGTTGGTTGCTTTTCTCACTAGATATGACTGATGTCGGTTGATCAGACTGACGTCGGTTGCTCTGCACTCAGCACCCTCCTCCAATTTGCATCTTGGTGAAGCTTTTAGCTCCACACCCTAACAATAAAAATGATTGATCCTCTTTACTCTTTAATGGTCCTCACTGACCTTTATCTTCTCTTTAAAAGGTTCCTTCACTCAATATCACATCTGCTCTTCTCTTCATTCACAAATTTATTCAATAAGCCCTTAAAACCATGACATTTTGTTTCACCTTTAATAGAGTATTCTTGATTATTATGATCACAACCTTCCTTGTTGGCCAAAACACATGCCTTCACCCTTAAGGCATCTAACATGGGTCACCTTTAAGCATAACCCTCTTTCAAATAGGCCTAAGTCCCCTTTTACATCCTATAAAGACCCATTCACCTCTTTGATACTTTTCCAATCAAATTAAGAACATAGAAATGCTTTAAAATACATGGATCCATGACACATAATCTA
Organism: Torreya grandis; assembly: GCA_037957365.1. Lineage (NCBI taxonomy): Eukaryota > Viridiplantae > Streptophyta > Pinopsida > Cupressales > Taxaceae > Torreya > Torreya grandis. Next base: position 1,943,815 of record JARHVA010002486.1, read on the forward strand.
TAGGTCCTCTTTAAGTAATAACAACCATCACAATACCCTTCTGTAAGGCTCAATTTTATCAAATAACATTTTGTTCATAGAACCACCATGAATGAATACATTGTCACCTTTTAAGCCTTTAATCATATTGAATATGATTGATCAAACCTTCATAATCCACACATATGATCTTCATGGAGTCTACAACACTCTTCAACAATTAGCTCATCTCAAAACATCAAAATACCATCACGAACAACTCAATTACCCTTTTCAAGTTATTTTTAGAGTATGAACACATACACAGTCAACTTTAGAGCTTAATAAGTTTGATTGTACAAAAAATTAGTCTTGAAATGAATATTTCTAGGTGCATATTGAAGTCATCTATAACTTTTCCTTTTACCTTTAACATCAAATTATTTATAGATCCAAATTTATGGCTCAAAAACCAAACACTAGTATTTCTTTCATTAAATTTAAATATTTAAATCCAAATGGTCATAGTTAAACCTCAGTCACTTAAAACACATCTCATGTTCTTCACTCAGCTCACTCAACTCACATCATCAATCTTCTTCATAAGTAGCTTAAACTTTAAATTGTAATACTCCACTATCCAAAAATTAAACCTTAAACATGTTGGCCTCATCTTGTGATTTTTAGCAATCTTGACCACATATGCATCGTCTATTTCTACTGAATAGCTTGGTCTTTATCTTGCAATACTCATCATTAGATCTTGCTTAAAATCTTGAGATTATGAAACTTGGAACCTTTGCATACCTTCTGATCACTTTACTAACAATCCCTTTTACTTGTGCCACTTGGTAGTCTCACATACATTGTTGACTCTTTGACTTGTCCTGTATCATTGATCTTCATCAGTATGAACCACTGTTCATCGTTGATCTTTTGTCAAATTAGTGAGCTTGTGACACTTATCACCTACATATGAAACCTTTGACATGTTGAATTCATATGCACCATTGATATCAATATGTATTATTAATCACTCACCATTGGATATTCTAGACCAATGACCTTAGACTTCAACATGATTAAAATTGATAGTCTATGGCCCATCACAGACTACTGGAGTAACTTTAAAGATTTATAACTTGAGAAAGAAATCAATTCAAGACTCTAAATTTTTTATAGTATCTTCTTGGAAATATAGATAACATCTCCATGTAATCATTTTACTAATATTAAATATATATGCACTTAAAATAAATTCTCAAACTTTTTGGATCTTTCATGTTTGCATGATGTGCAGTGACGATTTGGCTTCTCTTAAGCTAGAAGATGTATTTTGCTCATTTCAAATGATCACAAAACATAATAAAGCTCCTAAAAGACATATATGGATGCCTTAAAACCTCTTATTTATCTTTATAGACTTGTACATGTTCCATGTCTCTTCAAGCTCTCAATCTGATCACTTTGTCATCCATGCATTAGTACCACATGCTCTCTTTGACATCAATGACAACTTAAGAAACTAATGACCATGTATAACAACTTAAACTTGATAAATTTATCCCAAATGGGGGTCACATAGTTATAGATATGGGAGCATATAGATGTTTATTAATCCATTAAATATTCTTGATAAGTGTGCACTTGATGATGACCATAACAACTCTTCAAATTAGTTCTTCTTCCATATGCCTATCTTGTGCAACTTTGATAAGCTTCTTGAATTTACTATGAGAGACAAAAATTTGATGTATTTTCATAATTCATATATATAAAGAGAAAAATATGATTATAAAATAATCAAAATGGTGGCACATAACTTCAAACAAAATTTCACCTCCAAACTCCATGTACAACTCCAAAAAATACTATTTTATGCTCTCATATGCTCTCTTGTTCTTGAAAAACCCTAATTTGGATCAGGGCGTATAAAACGAGTTTAATCCTAAAAAAAAATCTTAATATTATTTTTATATAAGTATAAATGTGTCATACCTATAAAATTTTGAAAATCTCCATAATTTTTCACCAAACTCCCTAATAAAAATTCACAAAAAAGTGCCTACTTGTTGTCTTGGGGATGACCTAGAGATGTTTTTCAATGAGATGAAACTATTTTGAATTGGTTTTAATTGAATAATAATTTATTTATACATTTAAATTAATTATTCATACTCTCAAATAAATTTTTTCTTTTAGAGGGACCTAAAACACCCATTTCCAACTTCATTTGTGAGTAAAAAAGTGAAGAAACCTTCATTCCCTTTATGATCAGACATATATATTGTAATTTTACCTCTCCTTAGGTATATTAAGGACTTTAAAATAATTTTAAATATTCAATAACATAAAAATATACTCCCATGTAGAATTTAAAGAGTTCTCATTCAAAAAAATTCAAAATATGTACTTTTTAGTGTTGACTAGCTTGCCCAATTTCATTTCTAAACACTTATAGGTATGTGTTTCACCATTTTATTGAGTTTTATTATTAATAAATATATAATTATTTTTTAATTAGTACATATAATAAAATTTATTATCATTATAATAATTTGATGTTCTCAAACAATCACTTAAACCACTTAAAACTTGACTTTTCTAACTGTCTCTCTTGCTTGCTTAAAAATTTGATGCTTGTACCTTTGAATTTATCAATTATTTTCCATGAATATTAAATTTATGAATATGTATAAAGGTATTATATTCACTATAATATATCACACCACCATTATTTTGTAACAAATAACTCAAAATTGCAAATATACTACTAAAAATCAAGCAAATGAGGGTTTAAGAAGGGTTTTAGAGCACCTATTCTTATTAATGATTGTTAATAAATTTAAGAAAATATAAATTGAATAAATTAATTTAATTTTTATTAAATAAGGGCCTATAAATTCATATAATACCATTTTATCCAACTCCTCTTCACCTTCACGTACCGAGCATTTGAAAACTACCTTCACTAGCTTGCAAATAGCTAGTTAGAGGAATAAAAGAAACCTCTATCAAAATTTGGAATTGTGATTTGTTCCTAAGAATTATTTTGAAATAATTAATATTTTATTATTATTTTAATACCTCTTTATACCTTTAATCCATGAATAGAGTCTTCTTGAAAACCTGCACATAAGTAACATTGACCAATGGTGACAAAATTGTCAAAAGTTAAAATTAAGCATGGTTGAGTTCAAACCAACCCTAGGTGAGTTGAGTCTAGCACCAATTTATTTAATTAGGTGTCATGTAATTATTTTTTTCAATTAATATTCATGGATCATAAATTATATATTTTTTAGATATTTTTTGAGGGATTGATAACTCACAAAAGCAATGATGAAGAAGCTTGATATTTTGAATTTTCATTTGTAGATATTCATTAATTTCAAATGGATTAATTATATAAAAATTTAATATGGTTTAATTATTTGATTCATTTTTATTATAATTTTATCTCTTTTATTAATTGTTTAAGTGCCTTGCTTAATGGGTCTATAGGTCAAACTGTCAGTTTTTAGGTCGTAAGGTGACTGGCATGAATCTGTGAGAGCTTATTGTTGTGTACATGATGATACCCCAAATAGGGATGCCTTGACATAAATATTATCAATAATTAATTATGTGTAAATAAAATTGGTATGTTTAATTATTTCTAGGTTTAATTTGTACTATTTTGTAGAAATTAATTTGAAGTTTGGTTGGAAGCTAGTTGTGGCCGAAATAGGGTGTCTACAATTTACCCTTGTTTGGGAAGGCATTGCAAGCTATATGAAAAATAATATCTTCTCAAATAATGAAAATTATTTAATGCCTAATTCCCTAGATGATTATGGATGAACCTTGGATGCGCCCTTGAGGGAGTAGGTGACAAATAAGGTCGATGACCGTTCTCTCGAAAAGAAGGAAATGATGGGACCAAAAGGTAAAGGAGGTAGAAAAGACTGATTTTCTCAAAGGTGGTTATAATCAGTGGCATAGTGAGATCCTCTAGTTGGGATAATAAAAATAATGATTTTATTAAGGATAATTATAATCATTATCATGGTGAGGTGAAAAATAATGATTTGCCCAAAGGTGGTTATAATCATTAACATAAAGAAAAATGTCCCAGTTGGGTGGATAGAGATAATGTTTTGCCCAAAGGAAATTATAATCATTATCATAATGAAAACAAGTCTTATTTGGGAATAATAATGGTAATTAGTTTCCCAAAGATGGTTATAAGTATTATCATTTAGATAGATTGAAACGCAATGATTTTGCCCAAAGGTGGTTATAATCATTGACACTACAGTTTGGGACAATATGGAAAAATGAAAAAGGGGGATTACATACTAAATCTGTACTTGTGGTGTAAGATTAAGTCAGTGTATATAAGAAACATACATTTAGGTAACCTCATAGTATGGAGATGCATGTACTAACTAACAAGGATTAAAATTCATTTGTGATCTAACTACTTTATATTAGGGTAATATTGGGATAGATTAGGAAGTTTTTTAGGTGACCAAGGAGAAGTACCATGCCATTATTACTTATATGATTCCCTAAGATGTTTTTTTATATAACATGTGGTGGTATGCATCATGATATAAAATTCCATGATAATTTATCCATAATATTCATAAAGACTGACATTCGATCCAATAAACAATAAAAAATAATGCAACAATGATAATAACCATGATGACAATGTTGATGTATGAATATGGATGGACTTAAGTATAACGTGCAAGGAATAACCTAATGAACACAAATATACTAAGTCAAGGCATAATAATTAAAACAAATAAATAGGTAAATAAATAAAGAAAGAAAACAAAACAAAACACCCAAAAAAAATACAACAAAACACCAAGAAATAAAAGTGAAAAAAATAATCAAAACAAAATCAAATAAACACAAACAATGGATAATCACAATGTTAATGCAAATAGAAAAAAAATTATGTGTACATGTGTAATAGAGGTGTTACTTTGGCGATAAGGTGACCCTTAAGCTAGACAACAATGATGTAGGTATAATAATGCAAGGACAATTGGCACAAGGTTTCCCCTAGGCTATAGGGAAACAATGACACACAAGATGACAAATATTTCCCCTAGGATATAGGATACAACAAAACAAAAATAATGGGGAGATAAAAGAAAAGGAAGGGGTATTTGAGCTGACTCCAAATGCACAAGGTAAGTGGATGTTGCCTACATATTTCTATAGACGTAGGATCCAAAATTAATTTTACGCCAAATGTAATTCTCCTAGGATATGGGATAGAATAAAAATGATGATAAAGAAACATGATTGTGTCGTAGAGGAATATGAGAAGGTCTCACAAAATGGTGAGAAATTTGAAATAGAAAACACATGAAAAATGGTGATAGTGTTCAAACAAAAATGACTCGTAAAATGGTGAGAGCATTAGAAAATCTAAGTGGGCATTAGTGTATCAAAATTGAATACATAATGTTCATAATATGAAATCACAAAATAGTGAGTATATGGCTAAGGCCAATAAGGAAGGGGAAACTAAAAGACAAGTGGTTACTTATGAAATAACTAGTAGTCCTAGAATCCTTAAGGTAAAAAAGTGGTCTAAAATAAATGAAAGAATGATCGAGATAACTCGAGATACCCCATGTATCCAAGTTTTTCCTACATAGTCTATACAAAGCTCAGGCTGGTGTAGTTATCCCAAAAATGGGAGGAAAAATACCAAGGGGGTCTAGAAATAAACTGAACAAACAAGATGGCCCATTCTAAATTTTTTTGATGGCTTTATATCTCGCATGGAAATTCTAAGTCAATTTTCATTATTTTATGATTTTTGTGATTTTTTAGGTCTTTTATAAATGTTTTCTAAATTTTCTATGCATCTCAACTCAATCGATAATGATAATATACTAAAAATTCCAACTCATAAAATGGTGAGAGCATGGCTAATGGATGATTGAGATAACATCAATTTTAATTGATTGATACTTAAATAGTCCTAATGGGAACTCAAGTCACTATAGTTCCACCCTCATAGTGGAGGAATCTAACTAGGTAGCAACAAGTTCATAAATTTAGGCAAATGACATAGTATAGTATAGGAATGTCAAGGTAATGCAGCAATGTATGGTAAAGATGTTGTTCCCAATTCACCCATAGATAGTTATAATTAAGAAATAATGACATAGGTAAATGATACTAATTTTCCCAAAGGCATTTATAATTAGTATCATTGAAAATAGAATGTTTGAATAATGAAGAATGTAATTACCAAACTACTATCATACCTATCCAAGATACGACCTTTGTGTATAATACTGAATCAAATACTAAAAATTGATTTGAATCTTCTCACTAAAGGTGTTTATATAACTAATGGATTGGAACTAAGATCAAAAGGGTGGGTAGGGAGGGTAAAAACAACTTTGGTCAAAAGTGAAGGTATGGTAGGATGGTATATGATATGGTACAAGGAAGATGATGATATGGTACAATGTAAACATGCCTCACACAAAATACTTCAAGTCTCTCAAGAAAAATAATGTTTGAGGTGTGTGATGTTCATCAAATCATCAAGTTCATCTCTATCTGGTGTAGCATGCCTATATGCTCCAGATCCGTAGTTATAAATAATGACATATGGGCCTATCTAATTGGGTTTGAACTTTCTTTTTTTCTTCTTCTTGGCTATGGTGTTCTTTTGGTTTTCTTTGAGGAAAATATCACCAAGTTAGAACTCTCTATGTATAACTCATCAATTATATTGACCATGGATCCTCTTTTGGTATGCTTAAAGGTTTTTTATAATGGCCATGAATTTTTCATCAAGTAACTTTAGTTATTGTAAGTGAGCTACTCTACAATATTCATCATCTAGGATGTGTTTCAATGAGATACACAGATAAGGCAACTCAAAATCAATGGGAAGAATGGCCTTAGTGACATAGAATAGGGAATATGGTGTGACTCTTATTGGAGTATGTTAATTAGTGTAATATGCCTAGAGGGCATAGAAGATCTATAAGTTCCAATCATGACCAACATCATTGATAATATTTTTAAAGTTTTTAATAATGGTTTTATTGGATGCCTCTGCTTGACCATTACCTTATGGGTAATATGTGGTGGAAAATTTTTGGGTGATGTTATATTTGGCATAGAGTTATTTGACATCATTTTTCTTAAATGTTCTACCATTATCAGATATAATTTTAGATGATATACCATAGTGGCATATGAGATGGTTAAAATGAATTTGGAAATATGTTTTCTAGTCATGTAAGTGAGGGTATAGCTATAACCAACTTGGTGAAATATTAGTAGCAGTAAGGATGTGTTTATGGCCATTAAATGAGGTAGGGTTAATCTTCCCAATGAGTTTAATCCCTAAATTACAAAAAACCATGGTGTAAGCATCAATTTTAGTGTTTTGGCTAGGGAATGAATTAGATTGGCATGCTTTTGACATTTGTCACACCTTTTGACATAAACAACTACATCTACTTCCATTTGGCCAATAATAATCAGTATGTAGGAGATTTTTGGCAAGGATAACTCCACTAGTGTAGGCTTCACATAATCCTTTGTGAACTTTTCATAATGTTAATGTTGCTTCTACCAAATGTAAACAATGAAATAGAGTTCCATCAAAGCTTTGATGGTAAAGGGTTGGACCAAGTAAGGTATAGCAAGAGGCTTGGTGTGTAAAGGCCTTTTATTGTTTACATGAAAGGTCTTGTGGAAGGACATAGTCATGAAGGTAGTTATATAGGTCTGAATACCAAATAGAGCTAGGGCCAATAATATCATAGATCACTGCGATGGTCAAAGATTCATGAGCAGGTGCTAGAATATTTTCAGTGAGGAATTGATATTACTTTGCCTTGTGGTGGATCAAAGAACCAATGATGGCCATGGAATCCACTATCATATTACTAGATTTACGTATGAGTTCAAACTTTATGTTGGTAATCTACTGTTTGAGAACATCGATCATGTCCTTATATGGTACCAAATTGTCATCTTTGGTTTGAAAGTGGTTCATAACCTAATTGATGATTTACTAAGAATCACCATAAACTATGAAATGTTGAATATTCCAATGTACTACTTTATGAATCCCTATAATGAATTATTTGTATTCCACCATGTTATTAGTACAAGGAAAGCTGATATAGAATGATTTGGGAATAAGATCCCCTTATGGTGTAATAAAAAATAGGCCTACCCCTGATCAATGTGATGTGAATTATCCATCAAAATATATCTTCCAATGCTAATCCTCAAGAGGTGTTTCTATGTTGGTCATGATGGACTCATCTGAGAATTAAAAAGTAAGGAGTTTGATATCTACAAGGGGAGATTCAATAAGTTGATATGCAAGTACTTATCCATTTATAGCTTTCTAGTTGACATACTTGATCTCTAACTCACTCAAAAGCATGATCCATTTAGCCATGTGGCCCTATAAAGCTATTTTGTATAGTAGATACTTGAGTGGATCTACTTTGGAAATAACTATGGTCTTATTATTAAGCATGTAATGACGTAGATTTTATGCTGCAAAGATCATAGCTAAATAAGATTTTTCTATCTTTGTATAGTTGTGTTCATAAGCAACTAGTGTATGAAATAGATAGTACATGGCATTCTCTTTCCCATTTTCATCATGCTAAGATATAATTACCCTTAGGGTTTTATCTATGGTAGATAGATATATTATAAATGGCCTCCTTAGCATTGGTGGTAACAAAAATGGTGGTTTGGAAAGATAATCCTTTAGGTGCTAAAAGGCTTTCTAGGAGTCTTCATCCCTAAGAAATGTAACACCTTTCTTCAATAAGTGAGTGAAGAGGTGGCATTTGTCAGCCAACTACAAAATGAAACATGTGATAAAATGGATTTTACCCTAAAAATTGTGGAGTTGCTTCAAATTGGAAAGTGGTGGCATCTTGGTAATGGCTTGCACCTTGGCAAGATCAAATTCATTACCTTAGTGAGAGATGATAAAGCCTAATAATTTTCTTGAAGTGACACTAAATATGCACTTGGGATTAAGTATGACCTTGCATTCATGAATCCTCTCAAATATTATTCATAGTGTAAATGGATGGTTATCATAGATATTTAATTTACCCAATATGTCATCAACATAATCTTCAACAATGTCATGCATCATATCATGAAATATGAGGGTCATGGCTCTTTGGTCTATGGCCCCAATATTCTTGCGGCCAAATGCATAACTTGATAGAAAAATGTTCCCCATGGAGTGGTGAATGTTGTCTTGTGTTGGTATTTGGATGCAATCCTAATCTTATTATATCTTGAAAAGTTATCCATAAGGGATAACATTTCATACCCAGCTATGGAGTCAACTATCTATGAAATTAGTGAAAATTCTAAAATCAAACTATTGTTTTGAGTGTACTTTCTATATTTATCATAACTCAACATCTTAGTTCATAATATTTATTTATTTAAATTTTTAGTTAATTAACCTACTCTATAATAGGTTTATTCATCCTTGTGTATAGCATATTCTATCCCCTTAAACCTAAACACATATCTAAAAAGGGTTAAACATTTGATGAACTTGACCTATATGTTTTTTCATGCAACTCCTAGATTGCTCTAGGGTTTTCAATCTCCTAAGGTTTATACTTATTATACTTATTAAAATTTGTTATTTAACTTGTATGTAACCTAGGCATAGCCTTAGGTTAGGTGGTGTTCCTATTGAATATCTTGAGCTATCCCTTGGGCCAAATATACTATATTAGTCTAATACCATGTCAAATTATGCTAATAATGAGAGTTCTAATAATTATAATGAGTCACATACTAAAAAAATTCTCATAGAAGATGAATCTAATCATTAGGATAATGAAACCCATGAGAATAATGAAAATGACCAAGTTGACCAAAAACAAGTTAAATCTACTACATTATTATGAGAGTTTATTCATACAAATCTTGAAAATTTCCACAAGATCCTAAATAGTATATTAGAAACTCAAAAAACAAAAGGTGTTAGTGAACAACCTTTTCTATCTATTGATATAAATATTAGAGTTATTGAGTATGACTATAACACATCCCTTCCCATATTCTTCCCCTTGAGCACAAAGTTTCTTACTACATCTAGTGGGGCACAAGATATGTTTTCAAACCATTGTTCCCCTAAAGTCAAACAACTATTGTTACATCCTTTATTGAAACAATTAATACTTCAACCCAATTATCAGTTTCAATGCCTACATCAACACAAGTGGTATTTTCATTCCCTTTGGTGGCTTCTCAAATATCAAATGTTAATCCCAATGGGTCTAAAATGAAAAATCTTCTCCAAGTTATAAAAAAATTGGAAGATAAAGTTACCAACATTGAACAAGATGCCTTATAATTATCTCATGCTATTGGTTCACAAGATATATTACATAATACACAAGCACTTGATATATATTTGTACCCTTTGTGAATTGGTTTTATGGACCCAAATTCACATTTTTTGATGGCAAGGGTGATCCTGAACAACATGTCTAATGTTTATATGTGGCATGCCTTGATTATGATTCAAATGATAAAATTTTGACCAAATTATTTCCAATGAACTTAAAGAACTAAGCTTCAATATGGTTATGTGACTCACCAATCCAATTAATGAAAGCATTCAAATCCCTAGTAGATTAATTTATAACACACGTATCCATAAACATCATTAAAACTAATTCATAAGCATAAATTACTAATATCAAACAAGGAACCAATGAACCTATCAATAAATATGTGTTGAGATACAAAACAATGTTAACCAAATTTACAAATGCAATGACAAATAAAGAGCTTCAATACATCTTTAAGCAAATTCTACTTTCCCCATTACATGAGCCCATTATTTTCATGAAGTTCAAATATTTTGATGACTTATGCCATATTTTTAGAGATCATTAAATGAAACTTATTTCCTTGAATAAGATTACGTATGTAGTAAACACACTAACTACATCTTCTACCAAGTTTCATATCAAACGAAGCTACAAGGTAAAACCTACCAAACCTAAATTGGAAAAAACCACAACGGTTAATGAAATTTCACAAAAAACTAATCTACTCAGATTATATAATGCACCTAAGAGACAATTTACATGATTAACTGAGTCTCCAACTTTGATACCTAAAAAACTTATGGACTTTTATCTCATATCTCTCCATCCTCTCATAAGGTTGATATGAGTTGACTTATATCAAAAGGATATGATGCTAATTCATATTATGACTATCACCAAGGACTTAAGCATTATAAAAAATATGTTATACCTTAAAATATAGGATTGAAGATATTCTTGATAATTAATAGATTACCTTTGATGAACCTCCAAAGGATTCAGGTTCACAGCTTGATGATCATCAAAATCAAAATATATTTAACAATCCATTGAAAAATCATCTGAATAAAGATCCAAAAGTTAAAATGGCATATAATGCACATCCTCCTCCATCACATTATAGGCACCAATTATATGGGATTATTGAAACTTATACATGCATAACACCCCCTATGGCTCATAGACCTATTTCATTTAATGACAATAAAATTGTAGATGATGAATAAAATATTCATTCATTATTATTTTTTATCATACCTTGATTATAAACCTATACATAGTGTTATGATTGATAATGGTTCTAGTGATAATGTATGTACCATGACATTAATTACACATTTGGGATATACACATGATGTTTTATACCCTTAGACCAAAATGGTCACAACATTTGATGAGACATCACAACATTTTATTGGTGAGATTGATTTACCTTTACAAGTTAGTTTAACACATGTGGTCAATACATTTTCATATATACTATATATAAGAATATTTGATATGTTAACTGGAATGATCTTGGATATATAAACTCATGGGTGTATTAAATACATTCATACCAATAGTGTAGCAATAGTTTTTAGAATTTCATATTAACATCCACTCCAATAAGAGAAATTTATTCCTGGATAACTAATTATAAAACTTACTAAGATTAATCATCCATGAAAGGGTAAACAAAAATAAATACTCTTTCCTAGGTGGCCAATACTTGAGAACCATTGCACTAGAGATACATGGGGGATTCCACATAATCCTCATCTACACCTACATGGTCTACCCAGTTGTTAAGAACAAAAAAACATGTTCCAATTATAGCCTCACCTAGGAAACCATAAAGCACTTAATAATGGGTTATATGAACCCTAACTCCTATTACCTCTTCAAGACTAAAAATTAATATGATACATACATAGAGTAATATAGATTCTATAGTTTTAGATATGACACCTATACGGGCTCCTTGGAATATCACTAGTTTGATGTACCATATTCTAAGTTTGGAGATACTTGTGAGCATCCCTTAGATGCGATCATAGGTTAGACATTTTTCCTTTCCAAATATTCTAAAAATATTAAAAAAAAAAAAAATCAAATATTTAAGAAAATATAAAAAATATTCAACTTTCACATGCTTTCTAGCTCATTAGAATCTATGTTGTTTACTTGATGTTAGTAGATAACATATCATCTATATACACATATATGTTTCATGCATACTTGAGTGTGATACAAGCATACACTAGACCCATGATACTTGCACATATAAATTTTGGACCTTTCCTCTTCCCATGTGGTACAATATGTTGGGAGCATCTACTTCTTTGATCATGATTGATACATGTTATATTATTTTATGATCACCTTTCCATTATCATGTTGAGATTATATAATAACACTTACCCATGCCTATACTCATGCTTACATATTTCATAGTGTACTTGATATGATATGTTACATTACATTTTTTAATAACACATACATGCAAAGGCTATTATGATATGCTTATGATGTTTACTTATACTTCATTTATTCACATTGTCACTTCCTTAAGTGCCTTTTTCTTGCTTGCTATTATCTTGATTGTGGAAAATTTGACTATGTTCCTTACTTATTTTCCCCTATGCCATTGTATGTTGATTTATATTTGGAAATTTGAATGTGTCATTCTTTTGGGTGTGTGACATTTGAATATGCCCCTTTTTTTCAGTCACCTTTGATCCATTTTATGTGACATTGAATGCTCTTGTGTGTACTTGATTTTTTCTTGAGCTTGTATTGTTAATTTTTATATGTTTCCATGATAAATATCATATATATTAAGGCTTGTTGGGATCACATTCTAAAAAATTCATTGACATATCCACTTAGACATGTTACTCCTATATATTACATGATTCATATACTTGTTTTATATCTATCTTATCCTTTTGAGGTAAGGTTACTAATAGATTCCATTTCCCTTACCTCAAAAAAGGAGGGGGCATATTAATGGGTGAATTTAATAGAGAAATAACTTCCACACTTATAAAATATTAGAATTTCCAAAATTTCATTATAATTTAAATGATTCATAAATACACTTGGGTCAGAATCCTATTGATTACACTGAATTTTATAGATTTGGGTAAGATTGTCTTAGATTTATGACATATATTATATAAATTTATAAGGAAAAGATTGAATTTTTACATATAATCTAGCTTGAGACACATTAGAGGTTCATATGCCATGCAAGTGAACTAAAAATTGCAGATATATATTCAAACTTATCCATATATTTACCAAAAATCACCATTTTCAATAGGAAGCACTGTTTTGAGCCTTCTACCTATAAAAATTGGATCCCTTTAGTAGTGTGGTTGAAATTCAATGCCCTTAATTTCCTAACTCTAATTTTATTTTTTAGGTTGAATTGGTTATACCACTTAACTTGGATTTTACTGTAATTTCACTTAAATTGTCTAATTGAGATTCAATGATTTCAATGGCCATGTCACAACTCACCCTTGCACTAGATTGGGTGCATAATTACCTTCCAATATCCCTATTAAAATATCTAAGATTTAGTTTTGAACCTCTCTCAACTCTAATGCTTTTTAAGGAAGCATATTTACCAAGTAAAAGTACTAAGGGGAAACATGGTTACATCGACACATGGGTGTACTCATTCTTTGCTCTCTTTTTTTCAAAAATTTCAATTATGTCAAATTTTTGATTATATGCATTGATTTATACACTAATATGATCTTCTTTATAGGTCATATATGAACAAAACACTCAAAGTGGGCTCAAACAAAAGCAAGATGTGTTATACACACCCAGATACATATTTATTTCCTTTAACATAGTAATTTAATATTTATGCATTACTAAATTAAGGGGGTGAAAATATAGATACTAAAATATAATTTATATAACATTTCAATATTGTATACTTCACAAGTACCTATCATGTCTCTACCCTTTAGTTCTATAACTTGATACTACCAAAAATCTCACATTCACCATCTCCTTGTACCTAACTATTTAGCTTATGGTCTAATATAATCATTTATAATGAGCCAGATCTCTTACATTGTACAAAAAGCTTAAAACTTTATATATATATACTTCATTATCAATTTTAATTCCTTAATAGCTTCCTAGCCTGCTAGACACTTACATCTTACATATGGACACTTGCATCAATGCAAGTGTATAAATTATTATCAAGTGTCTAGTCCTCAAAATTCATCTAATTTGTAAATATTTTAAATCCTATGGGTAGACCCATTTGTCTTATTGAATACTACCATGATATATTTTCAAAAGGTGTGGTATAAATAAAAATCTAAGCCTACTCGTTATTTATCTAGAAAACACCAAGAAAACACCTATTCAATCTCACTCAATCAATTACACTATTGAATTATGCTTTCATATTTTTCCTTATTTTCATATCAGCCATAAGATTAGTCACATTAAAAGTCTAAACCACTCAAAGAATAACCCATATGTAGTATTTGTTAAGTTACAAACTAGATCATTGTATGCATTTTCATATAGTATATTTCAATCTTTCTCACACATAATCCAAACCTAGGGGAGAATTACATAAGACTAAGGCCCCCATTGGAATATTGGTTATGTAAGAAGTGATCATTGATAGATGGGTCCTTGAAATCAACTCAACACCATGAGACCACTAGCCCATTTTTGGAAAGGTAAAAAGACCTAAGGTGAAGAGATAGGTTTTAATACATACATAGCCATTGACAAATTTTTTGCATGAATAAAAGATATCAAAGGAGGAGATAAAAAACCCAAAAGGCTCCAAGTGGTTACTTTAAAATACAATCAATATTTTTTACAAGATACTTGCATCAAGATTAAGATAAAAGTGTCAACATGAGTGTCTAGGTATCCAAAAATAATATTTCCATAATATGATGAATAGATCCTAATATTGCACTTACATATTTCCACCACTGTATTTCTCAAATCTACTTATGCCTTTATATATAAGCTAAACATTACTCTTCTTCATGATTATGCAATCAAAATACTAATTTGAGTGCATTTTCTATATTTAGAGCATCTTAAGTCATAATATTCATTTATATTAGTTTTTTATTAATTATCTTACTCTATAATAATTTTATCCATCCTTGTGCATAGGTTATACTACCCCCTTAACCCTAAACACATATCCAAAAAGGGTTAAATACTTATGCAAATTATTATTGGAATATATTGAGCACTTACACTTTATACTCTTTTACCCTTGGTATAAATCTTGATTTTTCACTTAGTGCCTCTTTGTACAAGACCTCTTATTGTTTGTGTCATTTTGGAAAATGTTCATCTCTTTTAATTGTAATCATGTGATTCTCATGTCTAAATTTTAAGCATTGATTCATAGTAGGTGGATTTTGATTTCATTTGATATATCTAATATCTAACAAATTACACATTGTATGATCTATTATTAGGTACCAAATGAAATAAAATTTAAATTATCTCTGGACCCAATTTAATGGGAAAGATAATGCAACCATTAGGTTCTCTACCTACACAATCATATCATGTGATAATTATTATAGTGTATGTTAAATCATTATTACTAATTCCAATACCATAAACAACTTAATTGATGCATATATTCAAACTTAAACATAATTAACTATTACTTTGTCCTTTTCATATTCAACTATAAAATAAATTATGAATAGAGGTCCATTATATGAACTATCATGTGGAATATAATTCTCATCAAATATAATGTGGATAAGATATTTCCTTATCTCAATCAATTAACAACACTAATAAAACCATCATGTGGATAAATATCTTAATCCAATAACACATTGTTATATTTTTTTCTTACCATATGGACATGTTATTTGTTACTTGACTTCTTGTTATGATTTAGAAGGGATTTTTTGAAAATATTCAAGTGTTGATTTGGAAGATCCACCCATTCATTCATATTGTTATTGAATCTAATTGTGTTTTTTTATTGTTAATATCATCTTAGATTGTATGGTTTAGAGTTATGCATCAATTCAAAGGACCTAGAATTGTATGATAAATATCACAAAATTTATTTTCATTATAATTATTAGGCAAAGATGTTGAATCAAAAAAACTCCCTTATTTTAGGTAAAGTAATTATGCTCTTGAAATTTCTTCAAGACTCATTGTGGACTTTCACTAAGCCTAGTGAATTGCATACACTCTTTTTATTGATATAAAATAAGATATTGTGATGGTTATTTTATGGCATTGACCACAATCTTGGAATCATTCTTAGATTGAAATACAAAATCATTGTTCTAGTCTTAAAGTTCATCTTTTTTGTAAAATTTGAAGCATTGGAGTAGATAAATATAGAAGAAAATTTTAAGGTTTGATCTCAAATTATACAAAGTTCAGAAAAAGAACGATAAATATAGAAGACCACTTTTTCCTTAATGATTGGACAAAATATATTGGAAATATGATTTGGAGTTCTCTTTTTTTTGGTTCACATTTCATCTCATTAACCATATTCTTAATTCTAAGAATATATTCATTAATGGTTTCATTTCATCCTTGCTCAGTTTGATACAATTTAGAAAATGTAACTTTCACACCAAATTTTATTTGAAAGTGGGCCAATAAATCATCAATTACAGCTTTGAAGGAATATATAGATCCACATGGTAGAGCATAAAACTAATAAAAGGAAATATCCTTCAAACTCATAGGAAAAAACTTAGTCAATAGTTTTTTATTATAAACATAATATAAATAATAATCATAAATGGCTCAAATGTGATGTGAAACATCTCCTTTTCCATTAAACATTCCAAATTTTAAAGAAACAAATCATACTATAAGAGTATATACAATCACTTCATATTCCTTAGACACCTAAATTTGGTATAAAACTCATTTGTAAAATGATTTTCATGTGACTTTACACACACACACACACACACACACACACACACACACACACACATTCTTAATGGTGAAAAACTAATGGCACATCTGTCTTGGTCTCATATCTTCTTGTCTACTTCATTTGACCATGTAGTCTTTTATTTTACTCTTTTTATATTTCTTTACTTTATTATCTAGATCCTTAGTCCTAGTCATATTCCTTTTTGTAGATTTAGGATAGTTATGATAATCTTAGATAGAGTGAGTTACTAGTGGTGTTTATAGTTATCAAAAAATGTCCTAACATATATTTTGAGTAGTATATTTAGGATTATAGTAACCTAAATTTGGTTATGAATACTTGATCATGCATATTTTATCCCTTTTTACTATTAATTGACATGTGTACTTTAATTGACACTTATTTCACCAATTTGACCTATCTTAAGCACATGAGAAGACCTTATTTCACCACAAGGCCATCTAATGTTAGCTACCTAAATGATATTACTACTAAATTTTTTTTATGAATTTGTATGCTCTGATTAAGACCCAAAATTTAACACCTTTTTTTAAGGGAAATGAAATACCAATAGGACATGAATGCCTAAAATTCCTATCCCTATCTGTCAATTATGTCCTTCCATCTAAATAATCAAAATTTAAAAAAGGAAAGTATAAGTAGGGTTAGGATTAAGATTCTTAAACTCTCCAATGTACCAATATAAAATCACATTCAATTCATTAGTTAATATAATCTTGAAAACCTTATCAACTCTATTGTAAGAGCTTATCTACACAAGTGCACATTGAACAAAATTTCCCTATTCTTCCAAAATTAGTTTTTAAGAAATCCAAACAACCATGAGCCAAGTCTAAATTTAGTTTTATGTAGCCTTGGCCAAACATGATAAAGTATTCAAGTTAATTCTATATATGGTCATATATTCAAAGGAACATAATTGCACAAGGCACTTAGGTGGGAGAACTACATGGAGGTTTGTTCCCTCTTCAAAGTAATGGTATGTAGGAAACACTCAACACAATGAGGTTTTGAGGTCTATCAAAACTCTAATAGCTAATCCTCTTTTACTCCTTCACATCAATTTGTCTATATGTGGCACAAAACTAGGGTTTAAAACCTTAAGAAGGCACACACATGTCTATGAATAGTTTCCAAAGATCAAATCAACATAAGAAGACCTAATTTTAACTATAGCACCTGACAAAATGAACCAACATGGGCAACAATGCCTATTGATCTTATCTTGATGGGTGCTCCTATCCTTGATGGAAATTAGGCTTAGCTTCTGGAAGGTTTTTGGGTTTTTTGCATTCTTTATGTTCTTACATTTTATTTTACTGTGCAATCATAATTAATATTGTAAGTTTCAACCATATCAATAATAATTGGACAATCTATGCATCATTCCACCTTCTTATATTATTCCCTAGGATCAAAATTCACATATGAAATTTGGGAATCTAGTAATACTAACAAGCATATAGATCAAGAACTATTATGCATGACTAAACTTGAGAAATCAACGATAGAAATGGATAATTCAAAAAAAGATATTTCACAACTAGAATAAAAGTTAGAAAAGTACATATGGAATGTAGCCAATATCAACACTTATAATCATAACACATTGATAAGGATGTGGTATAAATCCAACAAATTGGGCCACACTAGAACCAAACTACATTGAAAAAGGAGAAAAGTAAACAAAATCAACATGAGACAACACTTAATCTCCATTTAGTGGTAAATTTATAAGTGAAATATGGTCATGTCTCTGATTACTATGATAGTGATGAGGATGATACCAAAATAGTTGGTATGATAGATTATCAAATTCATAAATTGGATTTCAATATGTTGGATGATTATTTATCTCATACCTTATTTACACCTTAATCTAGGAGTTTATCAAGACAATGCTATGAAAATTAATGTAAATCAATCAAATTTAAAATATAAACAACCTTTTGGCATGCGTATGGATTGTAATGATACAAATTTAATCACTAAAGATTATAGCATGATCACACAAGTAAAAAGTCACACATTACAAATTGACAAAATTGTGAGTGAATAATTACAAAGGAAAGAATTAGAAAATGCATAATACATATTGAACAACACAAGAAATCACAAGGAGAGAATCCTTTAAAAATAAAGTGAATGGATAATATTTACAAAAAAGGATTTCTACTATAGGAATCACAAAGTCAATAAAAACCTACTCAAATACAAAGGAGATCTTTCAAAATCATTCCTCGTATATCAAACCTTTGTTTCTTAATCTCATTATTGATGGAAAAAATACACCAAATTTGAGATTACATCCTTTTTCAAACCTAATATATGTAACATGACACTTATTCAATATCATGGATATGATCATCAACACTTGGATTATATTATAGAGCCTCAATGTTTTATTAGATCCATCGAGCTACTAGTTACACTTGAATTGAAAACATGTTCCATCATATTTCATGTTGATCCTACATTGGATGATTGTAATGCAAAATTAGGTAGATCATGGATGAGATTCATGGGGAAAATATTGGGCAAGGATGATGGTTATATAAAATTTGTGCATGAAAGTGCCATGATTACAATTACATGAGATGACCAAAAGCCTAAGAGAAAACAAAGAAAACCATATATTCAAATCATATTGGATAAAACAATGGCTACTCTTTAAAGATCATTCACTTACCACTCCTCACATATTGTTTTTGGTCATCTTGAGATCATTGAATAGCTTGTGTACTGCTGAAAATTAAACATATTCAAAAACATAAAAAATTGATTGTATATAGTTTTTGACTAATGCATCTTCTTCTTCTAGTTATTTTAATTTACGATCATCTAATCCCCTAATATAAAAATTAAGATCAAAATGATGAAAGTGTACATAGGAATATCATAGATTCAATTTAATTTAGTTCATTATAGATAACTTACAGAGCATAAGGACAATAAATATTAATCTTGCTATATTTATTACACTCAATACAATACATATATATAGGCTATGAGAGCTCATATTAAGGTGGAGTCAAGACTAATCATAATCACTCCTAAAATTCTCTACAACCTAATCATGTGAATTTTGTTTAATAACCAAAATTCACTCAAACAATAATATACTAAAAATGTGAACACTATAAATTTTCTAACATTCACCTCATTAGTGTGAACATTATTAATTACTATTATACAACCCCTTAATATGAACATGAGGAGAACATAAATCCATATTGCAACTACCACCTCTATGTGATCATGATCTAGATGGTTTTAATTTTTAGAAAACTAATAACTCCTGGAATGGTTTTTCATGTGGATTACCAATAAACATGATATGATGGTTTTACAAGTGGCTAACCAACAACACAACATGATGGTTTCCAAAATGGTTAATCAAAAACCATGAATATCATGATTTTTTAATACTAATATCATCTCTCTTCAGCATTTTCTCATTAGGAGATTACATAGGATTTTTGCTCACTTTATTACATATATGAATAGGAGTGTACTTCTATTTTTATTTAAAAAACACACCATGAAAAAAACTAAAAATAAAATGCACCACAAAGCATATGGGCCCCATCGTCGGTGACTAATGAGAGGCTCTAGAAACCTCCTTCCTTTGTTGCCTCCAACCTCCTTCATCTCACTACTTAATTAGGAAATATGGCCTTGAGGCTAAAATTTTCCCACATTGGGTTTATTTGTGTGAATTCCCCTCATAATTTTAAATAATATATTTTCATAGGATGTTAAATACTCGATAATGCATCCTTTTAAAAATAATTATATTTTGACTTTGACAAAGACCTTTGATTTTATTTCCCCAAGAGACTCATATGACTCAAAGAAAAGACTTGGATCTACTAAGCATATGAATTTTGACATTTTTGAATTTTTGACAATTTAAGACATTAAAAAACTTAATAAACATAAAACTAAAATAAAAATACTATCACCTTGACCAACTATTAAGGAGACTAGGAACAAATGACAAAACTAATTAAATATGACCAAACCTAAAACAATAAAAGTATTTAATAAACTTTTATGAAATAAATTATAACATAAAATCTATAAACTAACATATAACACCCTCAACATGAGATAAAAAGACACAAATTAAAGGACCTATTGAGTGCTCTAGTCTAACCATAGCTGACATGATACACATAAGAAAAGAGGAATAAGTGTACAAATCCATAAAGGAGATCCAAAGTGCAAATGGATCGATCAAAACTTTCATGTGAGAATGATTATACTAGGTAGGTAACACATATGTCGATGAAAAATGCATAATTTGTATGGTAATAAATACTTTACATTCTATAATGTTCACATCTAGTGGAAACCATATTTTGTAACTATCATTATTGCACAGAGGAGGCTAGTTAGTACATCCTACGTGTATTTCATTATATGGAAGGAAGGAACGACATGGATTGAGGATTAGTTCAGATCAAGTAGCTCTGAACTATTCTTTTATCTCACTAAATGTAATTTAGTCCATGAATAAATGATCAAAATATTAAAACTCTAATGCTGGTGATGATGGAGATAAAGAAAGCTCGAATGTGAGCATCGATGACAAGCTCAACATTAGAAATATTAATGAATGAGAACTAAAAGAATTATAATCTAATATAAATCTACACAAAACTAATTTTTCAAATTCAAATATATAGGGCAATCAAAATAAATAGTGAATGTTCCCCTTATAAATTCTCACAAACCCATTCTACTCTAATACCATTGATATAAAATTAAAGAGTCAAATGATGAAAGTGTAAACAAAAAAATCAAAACTTTAATTTAATTTAGTTCATAATAGAAAACTTACAGAGCACAAAGACAATAATAATAATCTTTCTATATTTATAACACTTGATATAATACACACATATATATAGGCTATGAAAGCTCCTATTAAGGTGGAGTCAAGACTAATCATAATCACCCCTAAAATTCTCTATAACCTATTTATGTGAGTTTGGGTTAACAACCAAAACTCACCTAAATAATAATATACTAATAATATGAAACCTATAATTTTCTAACATTCCCTATTCAATTCCCTTGGATTTCATTTAATTATTGGCCTTTTTCCCTCTTATTTTACCTTATAGGTTCATATAGTCTCAAAACAATGTTTAATCTCATGTAACAATAACATTACTTTATCTGCATGCACAATTTTTTCTAGAATTTTATCATTTTTCCTATAAGATAGAATTGACCAAAACATGATATAAATGTTGACTGATACTATCTTATTGGTCAATTCTATAATTTATATTTTTGCCTAGAATATACATTTTTAAAACACAAATTTCTATTTGTATCAATTTCTAGGTTATTCATGCAATATTGGTATGCAACTTCCACTTTTTCATGCAAAATCTCTTGTTTTCAATCCCTATTACTCATACATGGAACATATTTCAACAAGTATACATTTGAAAAAATGAGAATGTATAGTCAGTCACTTGCATACATTTTTTAGTCTCCTATAGATTTATAATAAGTCTAATTCAAGGCTTCATGATTTACTTTGGAGTCATAGGCCTTAGTTATCTTATCATAGGCTTGTTAATCTTCTCAAATCATATATTTATGATTAAAGTTGGAACCAAGGAGAAATTTAAGATTAAAGTTATTAATTTTTCTATAGGCTTCATGGGAGTGTCCCTGACTTACGTGATACCATCAAAAAAATTAGGATTATACTAATTCTTCATAGGGCATGAAGGATAAATTTATCTATTAAGGGTTTAGGAATGCATTTATTAATTTTATCTAGGAAAAGAGGCATGTGAATTTTTACAATGTTAACATAAGCCAAAGAAGAGGGAGGAGGTTAGAAGATACTTCATGTGATAGGTTGGGAAAGTGTCACTTTTTTAGAGCCACCGGGGAGAATAGAATGGATGGTGTGAATGGAATTGTATGTATCTATGACACCATCATTGGTAATGTGTTTGTTCTTATACCTCATAAGCATACGAGTTTTAGGCATAGGTTTGGAAGGCTTGAATTGTCTTGTGAGGAAGTCTTGTCATTTAGCTTGATCAAGGGATTCTTACAATAATGTTGGAGAGAGGGTCCTAAATTTGTATTGAAGTTTAGAATGGAGGGTGTTGGTAAAAAATAGGAAGAGGTTGTCTTCTGACATGTGTTCAACCTTGTTAGATAAGGATTTCTAACACTTGATAAAGGCTTGGGAATTTTTTAGATTCTTCCCATTTGAAATTAATGAAATGAGATACACTATTTTCAAGAAGATCATTGGTATGAAATTATGAACCAGATCATTAACTAAGTCTTCTAAGCTAGAGATAGTTCTAGATTTGATTTGGTTGTATGAATATAAAGCATTACCTAAAAAGGTTTTGGCTATAAGTTTGGTATCCACAAAGGTGTTTAACTTAATCCAATATTTTTAAAGGTTTAAAAAAACTTTAAAATTAAAATAAGGGTCAATAGACCCATTATAGGTTATAATAGGGGAGATACCACCTATGTTTATGTTTATAATTTGAGGAACTAATGGTTCATTTTTAATATGTTTTATTTCTTTATTAAAAAGTGGAGGTTGAGGAATTATATTCCAATATAAATCTCTAAGGTTGGGAGGGGGCATTTGGATTTTACACTCTCCATTATGGTTATTGAGGATGATTTTACATTTGCATCACCTAATTGTTATTAGTGGTTTGAAAGGTAGTCATTTGGTTCATGGATTGTGACAATATTTTATGAGTGCTAAGGATTTTTTGATAAGAAGAGGAAGCTTGAGTAGCTTGTTGATATGCACTTGTTATGGCATTGTCATGGTTATGAGTTTGGTAATTTTGAGTACGCCTACTAAAGGAAAGACTTGCTATGTTAGTCTCAAAATTGGAAATAGTGGATAAGAAGGGAGAGAGGAAGCCATGTAATGACTCTCCACAAAGCTGGTAGAAATGTTATGTAGGGGAAGGAGGAAACTCTGCCTGAGGACCTATCATGCAGTGATAGATTTCCAAAGGTTCCTTTCCCTCATGCTTAGGATGTTAATTAATGTAAATGATCATTTTGCGAGTATACTCAAGGTCATTCTCATCCTTTTCAATATGCCTATGTGGAGAATAGTTAAATGGATAAAGAGGTTTGGAAATAATTAGTTCATAGTTCTTAGTTCTAATAACTACATGAAAATTACTCATTTCTTTATTTTCCAAAGTAGTGTAAGGGAAACAAGATCTAGATGATTTGTGGGAATTGGTCAAATCCATCATATCCTTTTATTTTCTTTGTTCATAATTAGTAAAGATGTATTACATTATGGAAGAATAAAAAGCTTGAAATCAGACTATATCAACCAATCTGATTTAGTCAAGAACTGAAATGAGGAAAATCAAACTACATTAATTTGATTTATGTAGTTAGGTAAGGAAAAATACTAAGATAAATAGACTATATTGATCTATCCAATACATTCAAGTAGTTAGATACAAGGAAAATCAAACTGTATCAAGTTAGCTAATATAGTCAAGTAGATAGGAGTTGAAAATAATAGACTGTATTGAGTTGGATGATGTGGTTGAGAAAGTAGATGATGGAATAAATTAGATTGTATCAAGTTGGCCATTTTAGTTAAATGGAAATGAATTTAGCTTAACATATTGTGTTAGTATAGATAATGGAGTCAAATAGATACATATTAAGAAAAGTAGATCATATCATGTTAGTTGATTTAGTCAGGTTGAAAGGATGGTAAATATTGAGATTATATTAATCTGATTGATGCAATTAGGTAAGTAAACCCAAATAACTATATTGGGATTGGATGATATAGTTCACACACATAAATAATTTTATTAGACTAGCCAATGTAATTATAACACACAACACAAAATGGTATCAACATTGGTCGATGCAGTCTACAATATAGCAAATAGTTTAGGTAGTAAATTGAATCCAACAAATTTCTCAAAAATAAGATTAGGTATATATACTAAAATTATTTTATTGATAATGTAGGAATTAAAATATACTTAGTTATTCATTGATTAGTGTCATCTCAATGTTTTAGAGCACTAACTATAGAGTCTAATCGTGCCTATAACCCACTAACCTTAGTTTTGAGGGTATGGTGAGAATAACTTCCATAGGTGATACTTCTCTTAGGTACACCAAAAAATAAAATGGATGGCTGGTTTTCTAAGGTTAAATAAAAATGGAATCCTATGAATTTATAATATATTTAGAGGCACATGAAAACTAAAGTATGTGTTTAGTGTTATATTATGTCTATGAGAATTGGGGTAACCCCCTCACACCATGATCTATTATAAATTAGACACCACATAGCCCTACATGATATTCTCTAAGTACTTTGAAAACTAACAAAACATAGTTTATATGGAAAATTAAACAAAATAAATTTCAAAAATCAATGTTAAAAACTAATTTATAACATTCAATGAGTTGTAATAGATAGGTAGTCAATAGTAATGAACTAAATTATGCTAAAATGAAATAAATATAATTATATTGGTGTTGGTTGATGTCATTACAAACATTGAGAATAACTATATCAGGTTGACCAATATAGTCTATGCAAACACAAAATGACTTGGGCTAGCTAATGTCATTCATAGATAGGAATGAGAGTGTATCAGTCTAGCTGATATATTTAGCTAGAAAGAGAAACAACAATATAACTATAACATGCTCATTGATGTAGTTGGATGGAAAAGGAAACTAAAATTGAAATATATCAGGATGGATGATATAGTTGGATAAAAAAGGAAACTAAAGTATAACTATACCAAGTTGGCTGATGTAGTTGACTAAAAGATAAAATTGAAATATAACTATATCAGGTTAACTTATGTCATTGGCTGAAAGAGAAAAATAAAATAGAACTTGTATCAAGGTGGCCAATGTAGTTGAATTAATAATAAAACTAAAATAGAATTATACCAATATATTTGATATAGTTATCTAAGATAGTGAAGGTAATTGTAAGCTTCACGTTGAGTTCACCAAAATATATGTGGAAGCTAAGATTAGCCTACATAGTATGCCCTTAACATATAACATGTATAGAGATATGTGTGGATGACTTTTCGATTAGATTTATCTATGTTCTTTTTAAGTTCAACCTATGGAATAACTATGGCTAAGTAGAGTATATATAGGATGTAGTAGTTAGTATTTGATCATCATGTTACATATCCTACTCTTTTGCATTGTTTTTAAGTTTTCCCCTTGCTAGTAGAAGACCATGGCTATAAAATCACAATGTACAATTATTTGACAAGTGTGTGATCTACACTATTTTATACTTTGTATATATTTTTGTATGTATTCAGAATCTAAATATAGTCAAGAGTCTATATAATGCAAAGAGTCCATATTTTATTTTTAGTGAGAGGCTAGAATATGAAGTAACAAAGCCTTTATATATATATATATATATAGCACTCAATTGTATTGTAAAAGGGTTATAAGATATCTAGATAAATATATATTTTGTATAATGGTTCTTATGTATATACTTGTTCCTTGTGCAATTTCATATTATTTTCCATTAATTTTTTAATCATTTGAAATGTTGAATGTTTTGGGTAAATTAAGACAGTGAATGATGTTCATTCCATCCCAATTTTAATCTTGGTGTAACTTTAATTATTTTTTGTAGATTATTTAGTATTTTTTGTATTATACTTCACACAAATAATCCCAATTAACATGTTATGATGGATTTTCCAATAATCTCTATTAACAATGGTGTGGTGAGCATGGAAGATTGAAACATGTTGAGATGGTTACCTAGACAAAGAGATTTAGAGTTATGGTTAGATGAGAGAATACATAATTTCATAGAAGAGGAAAAAATGAATAGGAATCTATACAAGATAATTTATAAGTGAGCATATACATGGTGAGATATATGAAATATTTTGGTGCAAATTTCCTAGGTTTTGCATGTTTATTTATGATTAAGTGTTATTGCTTCAAGATGAGAGAGATAGAGAACTTCATTTGGATTGAGGAAAATATAAAATAGATGTGAAATATGGAAACCAACTAGATGTGTGTAATAGATCATTAGATAAATACTACCATTGATGGACATTTGAAGTTACACAAGATTTATTTATAAGATGTATTTGGGGGAAATTTTGGCAGAAAATACCTATCATGCTAAAAATGTTGGTCATGGAAAAGGCCATAGTGCTTATTCTGTCTAACATGGATTAGACACTTTAGGCATTAGGGGGATGTATTTTATAATTAAGTAAATGAAGAGGAACTGAGAAAGAAAACTTGAACCTAAACCCAGAAAATGGAGGACACAAATAAATAGAATGAAAAGAGAATTTTGGGTCTAGAGTGAGATTTGTGACAATAAAGAAGTTGGAATAAATATAATAATCCCAATGTAATTATGAGTATGAGTACATTATATATTTTATAAGATAAAGTAGGAAGGACATCTCAAGGGAGAACTATAGATCATGGAGATAAGGAAGATGAGGAAATGAGAGGGCCTAAAAGAAAAGAAGGTGTAGATAAGAGCACAAAGATGGATAGAGATTGGAAAAGGGATGTTGAAAAGATGGAAGAAAGTGTAAAGATAGAATAAGAGTGAATATATTGGTTAGAAGGTATTTTTAGATCAAAGTTACAATGGAGGATATTTTTTGGAGAAGATAATGAACAATATTTTTAAGAAATTATGTTAAGTTACATGATTAAATTAATGAAGTATAATTTGTAGACACAGATAATTTATTTCAAGGGTACACATCCCCTATGCCTAATTTATCAACAAAAAGAAGAATAAAAAGTGAAGAATCTATAAAATATAGTATGTTGTTTGATTCTTTTATAGATAAATTTAGAAAATACCATGAAGACACAAAGAAAGTGTTAGATAGGAAGAAATTGGTTGAAGTAGTATTTTAGGTCACAGTAAATCTTAAGACATTATAAAATTATAATCCACAATAACCATTATTTTCAAATATGATCAAAATAAACATGGCTCTTAATGTAGGATATTTTTTCACTTTAACACTGTACGGTGGGTTTACTGACCCTAATTAGTATTTTTTAAATTGCAAAATTAAATGGCATATTAAAAACATAATTATAGATGACAAAATAAGTGTGAACTCATAGGAGTCTTGACAAGAAGAGATATAGAGTTCATATAAAAATGGGATGTTTCCAAACTAATATTTCAATATCTCAAAGACCAACTGAAAGGATAATTCAAAATAAAGAAATGTTCAAGTCAAATAATACAAGATTTGAAATAAATTCATCAAAAGTTGGGAAAATTGGCATGGGACTATGATCACAGGTTTTATGATGTAATGAAAATAGTATATTTTAAGTTTAAATATAAATATAAGGCTACATGGTTTGTAAATGGTCTATGACCTTGAATTAGGTTTGCCATTTCTTAAACCTAGTTCACTTTCAAGTCCAATGCTAAAGTAGTTGCACTCTAGGTCGAGAAGATAGAAGATAATGGGAAAAGCCCACATTCAACTACAAAATTTGGTGTAATTTTATATTTTTATGCAAAATGGATGAGCTTCATGGAATTAATAGGCCCAAGTTATTATTATGGTGTATGGATTTTAGTAAAGAGGGGAATCATATGAATGACTGCTTGAAAATTTAAAAAAATTGTGGGATCTACCATGTAATAGGACATTTAATTGTAAAATATCATGTCTTATAGTAGTATACCAAACAATCATTAAATTTATACTATAGTTTATATAATTTTCATAATCATCATGATAATAACTATCGATATTTCTAACAATTGAATGAACATATCACCAAGAATGTCTTCACAATAGCTCTATAGCATATCCCTGCTATGAAACTCAAAATTCCAAGCCTAGATGTAGAAATGACCACTGTGACTCACTATCATCCTCAAGGTTTGTCAAGATGGACACCAAAATATCCATAGTACTAGATATGATAGACTCCACCATCTCTACAATATCAATAATCATGGAACACTATGTCTTCTAAAAAATGGTCGACTTAATGGACTCCATATTCTCCCTAAGGATGATATAGTGGATATGATAGTCAAAAATAAGGGTGGGGTTCACTACAAAAATAAGGAGGATATGGTGGATAACAATAACAATGGTATTTTATCAGGATAAGGGGGATATAAATGAGTTTATTGATCTAGATACCAAGGAGGTAATCATAGATAAGATGAATAATTGGGGCATCAATTGATTATTTTCTAATTATGTGAGGAATATAACCACTTTACAAAAAAATTACCAACTAATGCTTCGAGGTAGATGTACTTTATTTATTTTATAGTTTCATCATAACACCACACTAAAGATTATCTAGTATTATAAAAACATAGACAATAAAATCATATAAAAATGTAAACATTGTAAATTCACATCCATGAGATCCTATGTACATGCAAGTAGTCACTCGATGTTACCCTAAAAAATAGTTATTACTATCCTTGGATATTTTTATAGATCAATAAATTAGAAAGGTTCAGAAAGATAAATATCCTAACCCTAAAAAATAAAAGGGTTTGATGTATCAAGCAAATCAAGTTCTATAAAACATACTTTAGTAGGCTATGAGAAAGGGTGATGCCTTAGTCATTGACTCATAGATGTATGGTCAAACTATGTGCATTATGAGGTTGGATGGAATAGTTACTACTTTGATAGATCTTTTCAAGTTGGTAAGCATGCTAAAAAATTATTATATATTGTGTACATCATAAATCTCTTATATAATTTGTTAGATTAAGCACAAAGAGGTCAAAAATGCACCAATAAAGTAATTTGGTATGTGAATACTAAGAAACCATGGGATGTTGACTCTCATATGGATATTGAATTAGCTATGAGGTCCCAATTTGTGTAATTTATTTTTGAAGCATAGTCAATATGATTCATTGATCCACATGGGAAGCTATTGGATGAGTAGCTCTAAGTTACAATCTAATAACATTGAGTGTTGTAGATTATGGGAGGGTAGAACCTATTTCTCAGTTGGAGGATGTGGAAATCAAGGTTGTTGATGTAATCTTGTGATGATATTTTGAATTAATTGACATGAATATTGATAAAACACACTACCTTAAATTGATTGGTAATAAGTGGGATTTTGAAGGTCATATGACCATTAATATAGTGTGCAATCAATTGAAGGCACACTAAGGGGATAAAATTATCGTTACACCCATGAAAAAATTTGAGAGAAATCCATACATCATACCTAAAGAGCTAGATTCACCTTATGTTTATAGAGTTAATGGTTGGTTCAAAGTGATAATAGAATCTAATCATAACACACTATGAGTTTTAGAGTATCAATTTTTACATACATAAATAGAGCACCAACAACTGGTAAAATAACAAAAAAAAAATTCATCCATACTTTTGATAACAAAGGCAAAATTTTCATAGTTACATATAGGATAATATGAGTCACCTTCTATTCTATTTCCAATAAGGTCCAAAGAAGATTTTATATATAAAATAGGTCTGATGGATATGGATTAGAACAAACCCACTTAGGATGTTCTACCATGGGAAGTATGTATTTTGTGAGTGGGGATTCATATACTCATATCTTGAATTAGGTAAGAGTATATCATGAGGTAAGACCAATGTGAATGGTTTTCACTATAGAGTGACAATTACCATAATATTTTACAACTAAATATTTGGGCCAATTTATTTCCATATTAGAACAACATGTTTTATATATAAATCAACAAGTCAGTGCACCAAATTATGCTTTAAGGGGTACTATTGTGACATTGTGGGAAGTAAACAAGTCAAATCAAGTTCATTGGAAAGATGTTTGTGAATCACCACAAGATCAATTTCAAATAGCCCCTAAGATCATGAAGTAATGACCATTTTTATTGGAAGGACGATGTCTTGAAATGCATTTTCATAAATGTGTAGATGTGTTGTCTTCGAAGGGTGTAGAGCATAGATATTGGGTGAATATATTCAATCATACTTTAATTTCTATTCCAACAACATGATACATGCATCAAGAATGTATAAGACTAATAATTCTTTGTAGGTCAATAGGATTTTATTCAAACATTTGTATTCAAAGATGAGAACCCATTGGTACACCAATCCCTTCAAAAGCTAAAGATATTATTATGCCATGGATGAGTGGAGGATCTTAATAGTACACATACTTCATTTTGTAGGAAGAAGTGGCTAAGGACTTGAATGTTGTTCTTCAAAACTATAAGGAGAGTAAATAGAAATAACTTTTTTTGATAAAATCTTACAATAGAGTCATTGATAATGGGGAACAAGTTGAGTCCAATGATGGTGATGAGGAATTGTATTTTAAGGTATTTTTGATCCCGAGAAATAAATGGAGGAGCCTAGATCCCATATTGCAAACCAAACCAAAGATCAATAGCTATGAAATCTTAAAATTTAGGAACAAGAGGGATAGATAGCATTGCAAGACTCCATTCCAAGTGACTCCAAAAAAATATACCAATAACTATAAAATAAATTAATGTGGAATATTTGGATAGAGTCTACACCAAAACTTGTGAATTTAGGTGACTATTGGATTTAGAATGATATTCAAAAGGACTTAAGTTATTTTGATACTATCAGGATGTATTTCTAACAAAGTTCACAGAAGTAAAATGTGTAAACCCTTCACTAGGGTAGATGCGCATAGAGCTAAATGAGTGTGCATGGCCTATGAAAAATAACCCATATAGGCTAAACCCCAACATAAAAATAAAGGTAAAGGTTTAACTAGATCAGATAAAAGAAGCAGGCATTATCTTTCCAATGGTGGTGTAGCCTAAAAAGTCTAGAGAAATCATAGTATGTGTACATTACCATGTGCTAAATTATGTTTATGTTAAAAATGCATTCCCAATTCATTTCATAGATGAAGTCCAAGACTTAGTCACAGGACATGAATTATATTCTTTTATATATGGGTTCAGTGGCTACCATAAAAAAATGATAGCAACAAAAGATCAAGCCAAAATCACATTTGTAATGGAAAGGGGATATTTTACATAGAAGGTAATGTCTTTTGGATTGAAAAATTCTATTGTTTTTTTCTATAAGGCTATGGTAATTGAATTTAAATAATTCATCCATGATTCACTGGAGGTTTATCTTATTATTGGGTTGTTTTTTCTTTATTCAAGGAGCACTTATCCAATCATCGTCTAATGTTGGAATGCTTCCAAGCTCTACGTATTGAGTTGAGTGTAACTATTTTTTTATTATTTACACTTTTTGATTTATTTTTGGGTCATATAGTATGTAGTGATGGGATTTTGGTTGATAAATCCAAAATTGAAGTTATTGTGGGTATGTTATCTCTCACCATATCTATAGAGGTGAAATCATTCTTAGGTCATAAAGGATACTATAGGAAATTTATAAAAGGTTGTGCATCTATATCTGCTCCCATGGAGAAGCTATTATGCAAAGACACCAATTTTTAATGGACTAATGAGTACCAAATATTGTTTTTTGATCTAAATTAGAGGTTGGTAAAAACCCCCATCTTGGTCTCTCTTGATTGGTGTAAACCATTTCATGTTCATGTAGATGATTTAGGAACTGTGTTAGGGGTTGTTCTAGCACAATAATGAGACAAAGGATTAGACCATCCCATTCATTTCTCAAGCCTAAAACTCTTAGTTTGAGAGAAAAATTACACAAATATTGAATGGGAAGATCTAGTAATGGTGTTCACACTCTAGAAGTTTAGAAACTACCTTCTAGCAATGTCATTTTAAGCCCATGTTAAGAGGAAGGATATCTAGGTGGATAATATTGTTTCAAGGATTTCAATTCAAAATCAATGTAAAGCATGAGAGAGATCATGTGGGGTCATACCATTTGAAATGAATATGTAATGGATAAGAACCTAAATAACTCTAATATGATCACCAAATACCCATTTATTTTGAACCTCTATGATCCTAGAAAACATGGAAGACAACTAATTTCCTTTGATAAGGAATTTTTCATATGCATTATGTGGAAAAGGATAAAAATTAGTTTATCACAATATCCATTCCATTTAGCATCATTAGAATATTTATCTACAAAATGGTTAAATATGACATACTTCACAACTTGAGCAACCACAACTTCTTCAAGAGGCACATCAATAAATATAGGTGGACATTTGGAAAGAGAATTCACTTTGAGGAATATATTTAAAATTAGTCTATGGTGGCCTACTTTATTTTAGGATGCATGTAGAGTAGCAAAACACCATGGCATCTATAAACTAATTGTAAGGCCTAATCATAGAGATGAAATTTGGTTAGACCCTATGTTAGTTCAGTAGTCATTTGAAAAAAGGGGAATTGAATTTGTATGACCATCAATGATCTAGGTGGATCTCTCCATAAAAAAAAATTTAAGTCTCCATATTCTAATTAGAATGATTTCATAGAACAGATCTCATCAAGATCTTTTGGGAACTTTTCACGGTTTGTAAAATAGACATCGTATGTAACAGATATGGTTTGCTGAAGTTTTGATGCGATAGGGAAAAAATGTGGTGTCGCAAGATGACGTGGTACAGTGTGGACACGCCAAGTAGTCCAATCAAGTGGTGACATGTGGCAGTCAATGGGAATCCAAAAATTTGGGTTTGGTTGATTTTCATCTTGCATTAAATTTTAATTTACATTTAAATCACAAAGTCCGTAGAAACCAACACTTGCCAACACTTGTCATGCCAAACTATATTTCCGAGTCAAGCTCAAGATTACATTCCAGTTTGGAGACCAAAATGCATGCCACATCTGATTTCGTATAGCTCATGACTTATCTTCCATCTTACCAAGTCCTACGATAAGTTAGAAATTATGCTAAGTTTGGTGCCTTAATCCCACCAAAAGGGGCATCAACATTGTCTAAGGTTGATGCCAACCTTTAAAAAGACTTGAAAGCCATGTTATTTATCCAATGTGGGATAATGAGATAAGCCAAGCACCCAAAAAGGAGGCCAAAGATTTAAACCCTACCCCTATCATACAGAAGGGATAGGCCTTGACCCTTTGAGCTATAGGGTAGCAAACAATATAAAAGCTAAGAACTTCTATTTGAATGTAAGCATTTAGCCGACTGTGTATTAGAGAATATAGCCTAGTTTGTAGTATTTGGTCATTTTGGAGCCCTTAGAGGTTGAACCAGAGATCGGAGTAAACTACAAACTTGTTTATAATTTTGATACTCTCTATGATTTATATTAATTTGCCTATTTTGGAGTTTTTGTGACATCATTTTGAGCTACGGAAGTTGCCAATTTTGATTTGGAGAAGCCTCTGCATGTGATTCAGGTAGGTGAAGGATGTGTTGAGTCAGTCAAGGTCTTTCAAAGGTCTGAAACACTATTTTTGAAGAGATTAGATCTATTTTTTTTATTGTAAGTACTATTTTGGCTTGCAAATTTAGCAACATTAATGAATCAATTTAATAAGAACTCGGGAACATAGGAATTCTGAACCCCATAAACAATTTTTGTGTTTTTGATCTTTGAATTCATTTTTGCATTTTAGTTTTAGTTAATTTGTAGATTATAATATCAGATTTTAATCAAAATGCAAAATTTAATCATTTATGAGAAATTGAGTAAATTGGGAATTTGGCAAATTCTAACAGTTTCAAAGGATAAATGATGTGATCTTTCAATTCACGTTTATTTCAGTTTTGAAAATTGATTTGAATTAGATTTTAATCAATTTTTAATCATTCCAACATCTTAAAATTTGATAAATTTTTGCTTCTAATTCAGTTTAAATTTTGGAATTGAGAACTTAAAAGATCTTTGTAAATGTTTTAAAAAAGTAGTGAGGTTCCTACTGATGCTTACGGATAAAATTTTGGTATCAAAGTAGTTGATCTACAGGATTTAATAGTTGGTTATTGTTTTTGCTTCTATTTCAGCATTTATTTTGATTTTTGTGATTTGACAGGTGCAATGGGCAAGTTGTCAAATAGAGCCAAGCTTGATGAGCTTGAAGCATATAACTAACAGATCCAAGAAGAGTATGCTTTCCAGAGAGCTCGATTGTACTCCTTGGATGAGGAGATTACCTGTTTGAAAACTAAATTATGAGCCAAGGATGAGCTCATGGAAAAAATATAGAATGGTGGACAAGTGAAGAATTTGCTTTCCACAATAGATGCAGTCACTATGACAAATGAAAACATTGTAAGTGAATGTAAGTCATCAATTGATTTTCCTTCCCACGAAGAATCTAGTAACAATGATTTTGGTAAATTTGAACAAAATACAAAAGGAATAGGTTTAAAATTAATTGTTAAAATGGTATTTAATAGAAAATGCTTGGGAAAAGATGGTCAAGGTGATACTAACCCCATTCAAGTAAATAATAAGCCTAATCATGCAAGGTTAGGATACAGATCTGGTATTCAAAATGAAACAAGTGAATGCTCTGAGAAAGCAAAAGCAAGATGTGCTATGGAGAAGTGTAAACCATCTTGGATGGAAGGTAAAACACATTCTTTTCATCACACTTGAAATAATGTTGATTCTAATTCTACCAGACAACATAAATATTCTAACGTTCCTTTTGATTATGATACACAAAATTTGTGGCACATTTATCCATGCAATTTTTGTGGATTATCTAATAATTGTGTAGCCAAATGTTGGAAATGTAAATCTTTGTTAGGAAATATTTTGAAAGACTATTCTCCTAGACAAAGTTCTGAGAGTAGCAATAAGAATATGTTTTCCAAAAGAGTGGACAAAAGTTTTTGTACTCATTGTAACAGAAGTGGACATTGGGTTGAAAAGTGTTGGAGACTTCAACCATCACATCATCCTAGTAATGGTAAGATTAAGATGGTTTATAAACCTATCAATAAGGTAATTAATGAGGTTAAATCAACCCATACAAATGTTACTAAATCCACTAAAGAAATCTCACCAACTAATCAGGAAAATCTGATTAAGAGGGTTGGTAACAATTTTTGACTTTCATGTTGTCATGATTAGTGGATTAATAATGCATAAAGGACATTTACCATGATTTGAATGTTGATATGGTTTATTGGAGTGGCTTGTAGAGAAAAACCAAGGGACATGTTTAGCATACTTGGATTATTTTCTCATGTTTGGGATTTTGAAACTTCATTTTTAAACCTTGATAGTGGTATATATAGTTTATATGGGCATGATTAGTATGTCTATTTTGATAAATTTGCATTGCATTATATATGTTGTCTTTTATATTGTGCAAATAGAGGCTTATAAGACCCTTTATGGGCACTATTTGTAATTGTACTAATTATACAAACTATTTGTAGCCATGTATGATATTTGCACATTCTATAAGTCCCTTATTCATTTTGGGCATTTTATTATAACTGTCAATTGTGGTTACAAATAACATGTAAAATTATTACACTAAAAAATTGGTTTGAAGTTGCACTTGGTGAACAATTTGCAGTGATTGGCAGATGCACCATTTTTGAGATGTGACATTTGAGCAAGCAATTTGTTTTTATCCATAATGTGGTAATGGGTAGATATTTGTTTTTCATTGACATTTCAAGGATTTAGTTTGAATGTTGAATCATTACCATGATATGTTGCAGTGATGTTTTTTCAAAAACATTTTAATGGAGACCATGCTTTTAGGGTCCAAAAGTGCTTAGTGGGGAGGTTTGATCCAGGTGGATCTCTCCATTTGTTAAAAAATTAGGTCTTAATATTCTATTAAAATGATTTCATAGTGTGTATCTTGTTGAGAGCTTTCTGGTACTTTTTGTGGTTTGAAAAATGGACACCGTATGCAAAAGATATGGTCTGTTGAAGTTTTGATGTGACAAGGAAAAAATGTGGTGTCGCAAGATGACATGGTGCAATGTGGACACACCAAGTATTCCAATCAAGTGGCGACATGTGGTAGTCAACGGGAATCCAAAATTTTGGGTTTGGTTGATTTTTGTCCTACATTGTATTTTAATTTGCATTTAAATCACAAAGTTCGTAGAAACCAACACTTGCCATGCCAAACTATATTACCGAGTCAAGCTCGAGATTACATGCCAATTTGGAGACCAAAATGCATGCCATGTCCGAGTCTATATAGCTCATGACTTATCTTAAATCTTACCAAGTCCTACACTAATTTGAAAATTATGCTAGGTTTGGCACCTTAAGCCCACCAAAAGGAGCGTCGGCATTGTCTAAGGTGGACGCTAGCCTTTAAAAAGACTTGAAAGCCATGTTATTTATCCAATGTGGGATAATGAGGTAAGCCAAGCATCCAAAAAGGAGGCCAAAGATTTGAACCCTACACCTATCATGCAAAAGGGATAGGCCTTGACCACTTGAGCTATGGGGTAGCAAATAATAAAAAATTTACGAACTTCTATTTGAATGTAAGCATTCAGTCGACTGTGTATTGGAGAATATAGCCCAATTTGCAGTATTTGGTCATTTTGGAGCCTTTAGAGGCTGAACTAGAGCTCAGAGTAAACTACAAACTTGTTTATAATTTTGATATGCTATGTTTTGTATATTCATTTTCCCATTTTGGAGTTTTGGTGACATCATTTTGAGTTATGGAAGTTTCCAATTTTGATTTGGAGAAGCCTCTGCGTGTGATTTAGGAAGGTGAAGGATGTGTTGAGTCAGCCAAGGTCTTTCAAAGGTCTGAAACACTATTTTTTTAGAGATTAGATCTATTTTGTTGATTGTAATTATTATTTTAGCTTTCAAATTTAGAAACATTAATATATCGATTCGATAAGAACTCGGGGACGTAGGAATTCTGAACCCCCCAAACAATTTATGTGTTTTTGATCTTTGAATTCATTTTTGCATTTTAGTTTTAGTTAATTTGTAGATTATAATATCAAATTTTAATCAGAATTCAAAATTTAATCATTTGATCATTTATGGGAAATTAAGTAAATTAGGAATTTGGCAAATTTTGATGGTTTCAAAGGATAAATGATGTGATCTTTCAATTCACCTTTATTTTAGTTTTGAAACTTGATTTGAATCAGATTTTAATTGGTTTTTAATCATTCCAACATCTTAAAAGTTGAGAAATTTTTGCTTCCAATTTAGTTTAAATTTTGGAATTGAGGACTTAAAATATCTTTGTAAATGTTTTAAAAAAGTAGTGAAATCCCTACTGATGTTTACGGATCAATCAATATACCCTATAAATGTAGTCATATAAGGTACATAATTAATTTGATGGAATACTTCACTAAATGGGTAGAATTTATTATGATATCAAATTGTAGCACTAAGGACACAATTAATTTGATGTATGAGAATATTATAACCATATTTGGACGTCCTATGAAGTTGGTTAGTGATATAGGAACACATTTCCTCAATATTACAATCAAGACTCTAATAGAGGAGTTTATGATATTGCACCACAAAATCCTAACATATCACTCACAAGCTAATGGGTAGGTAAAGACATCAAACAAAGTCCCTGGTAAGATGCTCATAAAAATATACAATGTGCAAAGAGATGATTGAGAGGATAAAATTCCTATGATTCTATTGGCATATAGGACAAACTAAAATCATGAAACATGTTTCACTTTATTTCATACAGATTATGAATTATAAGACATCATGCCAATGGAATACATAGTCCCTAATTTGTGAATTATGATGATTTTGTGATTAGGAGATCAAGATTCTCTTCAAGAAATATTGATGGATTTAAATCAAATGGAAAAAAATAGACAAAGATCATAATGGACATATAAATTCAAAAAGTAAAAATAAAAAGAATAACTTGTTCGCAATTTGTGATCCAAACAAATTTACCTAGAATAAGTAGTATTACTATATGATAACAAATTTTGGGCATTTTTAGGCAAGTTTCACATCAAATGGAAAGGACCTTATATCATTCATGACATCTCATAGTAAGGAACAATTATGTTAAGGGACCTTCAAGGAACCATTATCCCAAGATGTGTAAATAGTTATAGGCTAAGCCTTATCATCAATAATCTCTATCAGATCTCATAGAAAATTTAGAGAGGCTGCTAAGTTGCACCATGTAGATTAAGACTTTTATTTAATGTATTATTTCCTTGTTTTGTTTTTACGTTTGTAGTGTAGTTGTGTAATATGATATTTATATCGTAGGATGTTAGAACCAAGTTGAAAAATTTAAATTCATAGAGTGTGATAAGTAACCCAACAAGAAAGGAACTACGTCGTGAAAATTCAACACAAAGGTCATCAGTCAATTTTAGGAAAAATGCATTGAAAAACAAAGTACATAAAAATAAAAATCAATGGTCATTCAAAATCCTATTAATAATGACAAACTTAAAATATTTCATCTTTCCCAAATTGAATTGAGTGCCAAAATTAGGGGAAATTCAATAAAAGAAAGGGGAGACGGAAAATATGGTGCATCACATCAAAAACTTTCATCAATTGAACCAATGCTTTTATACGTTGAATCACCAATGTAAAATCATCAACAATCAATTGTAATTAATTCAAAACATAGAATTATGTGTGGATAACTCATCACATTCAACACAATATGTCAGATGGATTCAATTAGGAAAATTTATATAGATAAGGGAATGAATAAAAAAATTACATTACACGCCTTTATGAACAATATCCCTCTATGAATTATGCATAATTCACTCATATGCATGAAAATTGTTCACTAACACCACTTCAACTAAATTTATCATTTGAATGGTACCAAAACATAAACTATTGATTGATCACAACTTTTGATTCCCCTCAAAAATGAAAAGAAGGGAAATGGGATTGATATTGCATAATGATAAATAAGATACGATGATCTAGACCTATTCAACTTCATTGTTTAAACATCCAATTCCTATCACTATTGTGCTAAAATTATCAATCTAAATGATATTTTGTGACAACACACAATCTAGACCAAAATCACTAATGCTCTAAATAGTTTAAACTTGTTACGTACATGTGTTGATTTATGTTAATATATACCAGAATGGGGTAATGAATTTTATGTGATTTTATATTTTCTTAAATCATTTCAATTTAAATTACAATCATGCAAAAATATTTCCTAGACCACTGAATTCTTCAAATTCAGCAACACACATCGCATGCATGTGTTATTTCATGCCCATAATACCCTAAATGGGGTATTATCTAGTATGCAACTAACACCCTCTTATAATTATACCCTATCCAAATTACAATTTAGTAAAATGATATTTCTGACCAAGTTGATTAAACATGCAATATATTTCCAAAGAATTACAAAAAATTAAGCAAAGCCACTTAAGCAAATTAAATCAAATCAAGAGCTTAAGTAAAAATTTCATGAAGTTGTTGAATATCTAATTACTAGAAATTCAATATTCAATTTTCCATCATACCATGACATAATCAATGGGGTGGCACCCATAAACCATTAATGAGA
Source organism: Torreya grandis (assembly GCA_037957365.1). NCBI lineage: Eukaryota > Viridiplantae > Streptophyta > Pinopsida > Cupressales > Taxaceae > Torreya > Torreya grandis. The sequence goes on from JARHVA010002486.1 coordinate 1,984,619, forward strand.
TAAATATCATAATTAGGCTCTCCCATGCCTCATCAATGCCCCATTCTTCCAAATATTAATGGGAATATTTATGGCTTGTCCCTCCAATATTGAATCAATTCATGACCACACATATTAATCTCAATATGGATGGTCATAGTTGATCATGAATTTTTTTATAAATTTATATATAAGTGAGATAAAACCACCATTTTAAAGCTCTTTTTGTGTAAACTTATTATGTATAATTATCTTCACAAAGCTTTAGTTTTACAAACTTACTATGCAGAAATTACTATAGAAAAGCTTCATGTATTCACCCAATCGATAGATCTTATGAACCTAAGCCATTGGTGAAATAAGAGATGATGGAGGCTCATTCTATACTTAATTTACAAAGACTTGGAGTCCCAAATCTAGGGAAAATCACACTTCTTAACCACTTTTGAGGGAGAATAGTTACTTAGAAGGTATAAAATCATCTTACTTTCATAATTAGTTGTTTTAATTCATTAGCACCACCCCTTGAGGGAGTAGTCTTGATAATTTAGGTATTTATACTTAATTTAGATATTTTTTTACTAACAAATGATATAACATTGTCTTGTAATCCTATTGTACACATTGACATAGTAGAATCCAATCTATTTATTCCAAACCAACCAATAGCAACACAAATAGGTACCCTAACATTGCAACATTGACTACAAGGAACATATGTAGAGTGACTCATAAAATTTCCAAGTTTTGTCCATCTTGATGAGGTGATGATGACACTAATTATTTATTACAATGAGGGTGTCATTCATTTTTCATAAGACGTGACTATTTTCATCAATGCAACCACCATTGCACAAGTAATAAGACTAACTATAAGGGGTAAATCATTATCCCCTTACAAGACAAAGAGCCCACCCACCAATTTAGACATAATGGAGAAATAAATTAGGGTATCCATGGATATACCTATCAAATTTTTAGAGGATATTTCAATGTGCATTTATGTTAAATTCATCACAAAGTGGTTTTGGCAGACCACCAAGAATACAAAGTAGGCCACAAAAGGGGTCATCAACATTGTTTACCACATGTTCTATCTCAATGAATATTTCAATTATCCATAATTTTTAGTCTCTAAACTAATCACAAACATTGATAAGGTCTTTAATGGAACATCATAGGCTTTTTATTACCAATTCTTGGTATTAATTCTATATTTCACATAGTGAAAGTCCCTAGATGGCCCATTAATCCAAATGTCAATTTCTAGCCTATGACCACATTTGTAAACATTTCATAAACCAAAATAGGGTAATATTATGACCATTTGGGTAAATTTAATGCATGGTGGATGAAAATCCATAAGATTATCCTTTCACACCCTCAAGTGCCCATAGATGCCATGCAATATTTTGGGTAGCACACTATAGTGACTAAGCTTCATGATGTCATCAAAATCAGAGTCTATAAGCTCCTAAAAGCACCCATCAATTCTTTCTTGTTTTTAATCACTATGTTGGATGTGTAGGCAAAATTTATGTGATGGAAATTTTTAGCTTCTCACTTAGTACCACCACTACAAATGATACCTCTAGGGGCACAATAGATAAAATCACAACTACAAACAAAGGCACAAGCACCACCTAAAGTAGAGGTAGTCCTATTGTATACTATTTTAGGAAAAGGAAGGCACCATATCCACCTCCATTGAATAAGAATAAGTACAGTACCAAGTCATGGACCTCTAACAAGAATGTTCCATAGATTACTATGGATTATGATTTGGCTTAAGTGAGAGTCATGGGGGAGGATGTGTATAAGTCCATGTTGGAATACATAGGCATTAAGGTCTATGAGGAAGAAAAATAAAAATAATTTTTATTTTGGTAAGTAGTGTGCACTTTTAAAGTGTAAAATAATTCCTTGAATATGTTTTTGGTGGACATTCCCTCACCTCTAAATTCAATCATTGTAGACACAATGGTGAAAAAAGAAGAATGCACATGTAGGATGGATATAATTTTTAAAGTATCACCAGACATGAAATATTTAGGGGCACAAATAATCCCACAACAATAAGGAATCCCATAATAGTCATTTTTTTATAATCCAAGGACTCATATTGTACCTTGATTGTCACCAGCTATTGCAAAATGCATGGGTTCATTATTAAACCTCAACCAGTTGAGGAAGACAAATTATAGGAGGATCAACTAATAGAAAACTAACCATAAGAGATTATTTGCATCTAAAATTAGCTAAATAAGAGTTTTGATACTCCATCTAGACAAAAGACACTAGTATGCATGTGCATCATGATCAAACCATGCCCTTATTCCTCTACTTTGTAGTCACTCTCATCTCTAGATTCTTAAACCTCTGTGCATGAGCCACAAGTAATTGCATATCCCTATCCTAAGAAGCCAACCATAAAATAATACATTACATCAAAATATTTAGCTTATAAGGATCAAATATAGCATGAGAAGGCTCAAAATGTAACTACAAATAAGGCAACAAAAGAGGAGATGAAGGAGGAAGAATAGACATGCAATGTTGCCAAGGAGGAGGAGAAGAGAAAGAGGAAAGAGGAAGAAAATAATAAATATGATGAATAATATTTAAGGAAAGAAAAAGAGTGAGAAAATCAATAAGAAAAATCAACATCAAAGAGGAAGGTCAAGGCTAATGCAGTAGCCAAGGTAGATTGAGAAGATAAAAATAAATAAGTACTACATAAGGAGGATGAAACACAAAAGTAGGACCAAGCTAAAGTGGCCAAGGAATAAGTATAAGAAGATGCCAAATCAAAGGAATAATTATAGCATAAAATTTAGATAGAATTCATGGCACTATAGGTAGTAAAACCTACCAAGAAGGTGGTACTAACTGAATCCTAGCAACCATTTTCCACATCACAAGGTTTGGGGTCTACTCAAGGGGGTGCACAAGAAGAGCAGCCAAACATAGGATATAATTTCTTATATAATGGTTATGGGATGTCCTTTTACCATAAGTGATATAGATAACATTCTCACTTATAATGGCATAAATAAAGATGAAATATGTGACATTTATAACTATATATTGGCCCTTGTAGCAATGGTGCAGGAAGCATCACTTGATATCTCCCAATTGACTTTGGAAAATCAAATTGAGGTAATGGCTATGTTCTAAGATTCCATCACATAAAATTATTTCACATTAGAATAAGAGGAATTATAAATAAGGGAGGAAAATGCATACTTACACCTCTACCTCAACATGGTATGATAATTGATCGATGACACCTGACCTTCCTTGGTCAATCAATTATTGGGTGGCTAAGTCATGTTGGAAGAAAATAAATTCATGAAATTCTTATTTCAGCTGATAAATAGTTATCTCACTACATATAAGATTTAGCAAATTTGAACATAAGTCCAGGCATTAAAAGCTAAAATAAATGCTATCTACAAACTCTTGGAGGACTAAAATCAAGTCATGCACAATTTTGTGCACTAGGCTCTACAAATCACTCACACCATGTTGGATTGGAAGTATAATATCACCACTAAATAAATGATGTAATCTTGAATCTCATTAAGGCTAATAAAGATAAAGCAACAATGACATATCATACAACTACACATGATTTAATGGATTCATCACTGAAGGAGTCATGGAAATTAAGAGATGTAGTGATGACCAAGATGACCAACTAGAAGAATGACATGCAAAAAAATATTTTTTTAAGAATTCAAAATTAGTGGCCCATAGATTAAATGGAATATCTCACACTATAAATTTAACACAAAGTGTCACAGAGAAGGGTTTCCATCCTCATCTCTGAGGATGATGATATTCATAACATAATGCAACATCAAGTCCCTTTACACACTATTATTTCTTTGGTATGGTAAGCTCTTAGTGACTAGAAGATATTCAAGTAGGATTTGTCCCAATTGGATAGTTTTATTTCATAAATCATCAATGAGCCATAGTTTTTCCCACCTACCCAACTCCAATAAGAACTCCAACAAAGGAAAGTTGAACAAGTTACATAGTCAATTAACCAACAATAAAAAATGTTGATGGTACCTTCAACTATAAATACAACCTATTCAAAAATATTTCTAACACATACAACATCATCTTATTCTTTAACATTTAAAAATACTCTAAATTGAGCTTACACATTTCAACCTCCTTCTCAATCTATGCCTATGCCCTCCACATAGGTATGATGCACACCATTTTTGAAACTTTTTACAAATTTGCTTAGTTTTGTATAATGGAAGGCTTTAAACATTAGAAGTAGGATTAGGAAGGTTGAAAACATGTAAGGGAAGCCTCCTAATTATTAAAATATATAAAAGACTCGTAAGTGTGGTAGATTGGTGTGATTTTTAGTTAAAAATAAGAGAGGTTATCTAAGTAGTGTGAAAGAGGTGAAAACTAGTAAATGACACATTGAGTGATTACCACAAGTAATGTTTCTAGTCTAACACTTCTCTTTAGGCAACTCCATTAGCCCTAGTGTATGGCACACTTCCTAAAAAATTATCTCAAGATGAGATAATAGTTTAATTCTAAGAAATTTTTAGTAGTAGAATAGGCCTATAACATTTAGAGTATAATTATTTGACAAGTGTGCAATCTGCACTATTTTTTACTTTGCATATATTTTTGAATGTATTTGACACCTAAATGCACATCAAGAATATGTAGAATGCAAAGAGTCCATCTTTTATTTATGGTGAAAGGATGGAATATGAAGAGACAAAGCCTTTGTAATCTCTCTATATATCACTTGGTTGTATAGTAAAAGGGTTTCAAAATATAGAGATTTGATAATGGTTCTTATTTATGTCTACACATGTTCTTTATATAATTTCATATTGTTTTCCTTTAATATTTTAATCATTTGAAATATTGAATGTTTTAGGTAAATTAAGACTAAAAATTTTTCATTCCTTCCTAATTATGCTCTTGGTAAATTAGCACTGAATAGTATTTTTTATTGTGTTTTACACAAACAATCCCAATTAGCATGTTCTGATGGGTTTTTCACGAATCTCTACTAACACCCTTCAAATTGTCTTAATCATATTTATCAAGTATTATGCTCTTTATTCAATTATTATTGTGGATCTACTTATTTTTCTCTTAATTATATGATATATTATTCCATGATTTTAAAACATCTAAGGAATTTAATTACATTAAAACTATCTTGTCTCTAAATATCTAGACTCAAAGAAGGTTAATCAAAGAGCTCGTGATACTTAATGGTCGAGATGTGACCAATGGATAAATGGACTTAGTAAGAGGAACAACTACATCACTAATTTCAAAGGAAAGGGTTTTGAATCCTTTAGTCCTAAGACACGATGAGATGGCTCTAATTAAACCTCTATGTAAGTGATCTATATTTCAAACAAGCAATGAAAGTAGTTGTGTAAGTAAATTAAATTAAACTAAAGGTAAAAGTTTAGAATAATAAAAATGGGTAAGGAACTTGTTAGCCAAATTCCATACTTTGTTTTATAGCTTCCTTTGGCTAAGTTCAATGTTCACTTATCTATCTTAAGTCACTTGTAAAAGGCTAGTTGTTTTGTTTTCTTTTTTTCAGAGCTTTTGTTTGGCCTTTTCAAAGTGTCCTTCGAAACTTTTTTGAAGGGAAACATTCCATTCAAAGTGTCCTTCCTTCGGAACCTTTTTGAAGGGACAATTTCAAAATAAAGTGTCCTTTGGAACTTTTTCAAAGGGATACTTTCCCTTCAAAGTGCCCTTCAAATTTTTTCCCAAAGTTTGAATTCTTTTGGGTTTTTTGTCTCGGACTTTTATCTCAAACAAAAAGTTCAAAAGAATTCTCTCCTTGTCTTCCCTAAAGGAATTATTTTGGCCTTTTTGTCTTGAAATTTTTGTCTCAGACAAAAATTCTAAAATAATTCTCTCCTTATCTTCACCGAAGGAATTATTTGCAACTTTTTTGAAAGAATTGTTTTAGACTTTTTGTTTAAAACAATCTTTTCGAAGGGTGACTTTGATTTTTCCAAAGGGTCTCTCTCTCTTCAAAGTGTCCTTTAGAACTTTTCTGAAGGGACACTTTCCCTTCAAAGTGTCCTTCAAAACCTTTTTGAAGGGACACTTTCCCTTCAAAGTGTGCTTTAGAACCTTTTTAAAGGGACACTTTCCCTTCAAAGTGTCCTCTGGAACTTTTATGAAGGGACATTTTCCAAGCTTGAAGGACCATTTCTTATGCAAAAGGGATAGTTCATCTCTCTGAAGGGACACTTGGGAAAAGTCTGAAGGGTATAAAAGTCATGCAGAGTCTATAGTAGGATTGTAGAAGGGCTTGAAATATAGGTCCAAAAAGAATAGAAGGGAGTCTATAGAAAGATGGTTACATAAAAATCAATCTTATACCTCAAAAAATAGCCGTTGGTGTTGAAATAGAAGGACTCACAAGTAGATCCAAGGGCTCATGTCCTTCATCCATCAAAATAAGGAGAGAGCCCATATCACCATTGATCAATCAAGATTTGAGTCATCCCTTGAGGACCAATCAAAGAAGAAGGACAAATCCAAATAGAATGAAAAGGACAAATCTACAACAGGTGGATAATTGCTTTGATACCATGACTCAGCCCAAGAATATCTTGATTCTACTAAGCATGAACATTGGAGGAGCATATTTGAGAGAGCAAGACAAAATGTGTAACCACTTGAGATAACATGGATCAACCATGTGGCTAAAAAGAGCATCATTGGCAAAGATGGTTGTAGTTAAAGACAATGACTCCTAATAGATTGATTCCTCTCTTTGGTGCTCAAAGGTCTCTCCCTCTCTCACATCTTGTGTGCTATATACACAACCCTTGGGCTAAGTTAAGATCACCCACATAGTGTATGGTGAAGCCCTATTGGAATGATATCACATTTTTCCTTTAACCATGAAGTACTAGGAAGTTTTCTTTCAAGTTTTGAGTAATTGTCTAAATGTGTAAGAGATGTATAGTGACAACAAGTGATGGTTTTCATCCTTTTGTCCTTTGTCCTTCATGCTTGAGCAAGAGTTTGGATCTAACTCATCATACAGAGTATGTCTAAGTGTATTGAATTTTTTCATGTGTATTACTATTTTGAAATGTGTAAATTTTGCCTTTCAGTTCATTTGCCTTGTGTCATTTTACACATCTCACCTTTGTGTTGAAATACTTTTGTTAGAATCCTTAGAGCTTGGAAATGGTCTATGCATTTTACTATATTGTGCAATAGAATATGATATTCATGTGCAAGATAATATTGGTGTATCACCATTCTTAGAGTAAATTTTCCTTTTCTACAATTTCTAACTCTTTTCCCTTTAAGAAAGTTGGTTTAGACATAAGTGGTTTTGTAGAAACACATTCAGGGAGCTAGCCCTTTTAAATCTAAAGGTTCATTTCCTACATAGGTATACCCACATGCTTGGAAATGTCCCAACATTTCCCAAATCTAGAAGAGGATTGAACACTCTTTTCTAGGGCACAAGATATGGAGACAACAGTTCTAGTACACCTGATGGGACCCCGGTTCTTGGTTATTTACATGTCAAGGTGAATGTTGGTCTTGACAAACCTAAGTTTGTACTCTTAATACAACATTTGGAAACTCCAAAAGGTGAGAATATTCGGTTGTAGATCAAGTTTCCCACATTATACTTCATGGTCCTCACTAGGTCATATAGGACTTCTAAGAAAGTTGGTTTAGACATAAGTAGTTTTGCAGAAACACATTCAGGGAGCTAGCCCTTTTAAATCTAGAGGTTCATTTCCTACATAGGTATACCCACATACTTGAAAATGTCCCAACATTTCCCAAATCTAGAAGAGGATTGAACACTTTTTTCTAGGGCACAAGATATGGAGACAATAGTTCTAGTACACCTGATGGGACCTCGATTCTTGGTTATTTACATGTCAAGGTGAATATTGGTCTTGACAAACCTAAGTTTGTACTCTTAATACAACATTTGGAAACTCCAAAAGGTGAGAATATTTGGTTGTAGATCAAGTTTCACACATTATACTTCATGGTCCTCACTAGATCATATAGGACTTTTGATCAAGCCCCACTAGCTGAAGCTCTTCTTGAAGAACAATGCCCTGAACCATTTCCAACACTTAGAGATGATTGGAAAGGAGGTTTTGGAGAAGAAGAAGAAGAAGGAGTTGAGGAAGTTGGAGAAATAGGGGATCAATAGGAAAGAAGATAATTGGATAGACAATAGCCTTTCCCATCCTTTAACACATAAAATCAAATTGACCTTCTTGCATATGACCCTATTCCTCCCAATGCTACCAAGAGTCTCCCTGGTTTCAATGAAAAGGGTCTTATTACCTCATCTGAGCATATTAGGGACATTTTGAATTTTTTTAACTTCCATAATGTCACCCGAGCCAACATATCCATTAGATTTCTTGTTATGTCTCTAAAAGGCAAAGTACTTGACTGGTATAAGACTTCGGAAGGTGGTTGCATTATAAGTTGGAATGGCTTTAGGGAATTCTTGGTGACTCAATTTGAGAATTAGATTGACCAAACTTCACTGATCCATAAGCTGAACGTGATAAAGAGAGGTCCTAACAAATCTATGGGGGATTTCAATGAAATATTTCAAAGGACATGGCATAGGTTGATGCCTATCATGAGACCTCCTGAAATATTTGTGTTCCCCACCTATCTCAAAGGTATTGGTACTAATTTATAAGTGATGTTACAATCTATGGGAAGATTCACTCTACCTGATGCATATGAAATAGTTATTGAACCTAAAAATAGCTTGATACAAGGTGGAAGAATCCCTCCAAGATTTTCCATGTTGTTGTTGTCTCATGGTTCAGTTGAAGCTCCAAGTATAGCTCAAATTCTTAACACTAATATCAATCATAGATCCTTCCCCAATAAAGTGGATAGTGTTATGGACAAAGATGAATAAATTTGGTCATTACGAGCTCAACTCAAGAAAGCTCAGTTCTAGACAAGTGTTCCACCTAACCATCAATACTATCCTCAACAAGGATATAGAGCTCCACCCCAATACAACTACCAAAGAAGAGGATAGGGTTAGCAAGGTTTTAATAGGTAACCCAATGCCTATAATCCTAATCCCACTCCTTCTACAAAGGTTGTTGTTCCAACACATGCTAATTTGGTCCAAGGAGAGAATCATTTGGAATAATGGGGACAACCTCAAGGTCAGTTTGTCCATGATGGTGGAGAAGATATACAAGCTTTGGTGGCACAAGAAGAAGCTACTCCTTACATGACATCAGAAGAATTGAATCCCAGTCAAAGGAATATCTATGGAGAAGGCAACAGCCAAAGTGTAGGCATGATGAACTTCCAAGCAAAAAATGACTTCGTGTTGAATCAAATCACATTGATTGCATCCAACATAAGAGCCAAGAAAAGAGCTCTGGGAGATGTTTCAGGAGTACGTGTAAATCCAATTGATTCCTCTCTAAGGCTAGAAGGTGTGACTCCTAATGCAGTTCTTACTACAAGTCATGCTCCTCATCAAAATCAAAATGTAAGTAAGATTGTCAAACCTACATCACATTAGGTTTAGACTTCCCCACTACCTTTAATAATTAAATAAAAGGTGAATACTTCCCCTCTAAACATTGTTGATTCTTTAAAGAATGCCAAGACAAGCATATCTCTTTAGGAAGTCTTGCATATGCCTGGTCAAAAGGAGCTCTTGAAAGAACAACTCACAAGCATCCATACAACCCCAAAACCTCAAAACACAATGGTATAGCCCTTACCAATGATCCAATCCATGTCTTAGATCCCTCCACCAAGTCTAAAAAACCTCCACCCTTCTATCTCACCCTCATTATGGGAGATAAGCTTGGCCATAATTGCATTGTGGATAGTGGAGCTAATACAGTGGGATTAAAATATGAGCCACATAGCAAGGGTGTATTGTAGCTTGATGGTACTCCAACTAAGATAGTGGAACTGGTGAAATATTTGAAGGTCTTTCTACATGATTGCCCAAGTTTCCCAAATTTTCAAGATGTTGTGGTGGTAGACCTTCCAGCTCATTTTGCTATCTGCTTGTTAAGGGACTTCACAACTAAGATAGGAGGGTACCTTTCTACTGATTGGTCTTTCTTAGATTTTAAAACAAGATATGGAACCAAGGTGACTATAAGGACTCAACCCTTAGCAAGGTTTTATATTAAGCCATACATGGAGATTAACTCAAATTAGAATTGCCTAATTAGCAAAAAAGAAAGAAAGTGTTATCGATGGTGAAGAATACTCCCCCTTAAAGGTATTTTTGATCTCTTCCTTGATAAATATAACACTAAAACAAATGGACTTGATCCATATACTTTTATTTTATGTGTGAAGGGGATGTTCTAATCCCTTCACTCACTTATGAAGACCATGAACTTGATAAGATGTGGGAAATGTTATTTGATGGCTCAAGAAGCAAAGTAGGTGTAAAAGCTGGTGTTATGTTAGTTTATCCATCAAATAATCAATACTAATCCTCATATAGTTTCCACTTCAGCTACACCTACAATGTGGTAGAATATGAAGTCCTAGTTCATGGCCTCTAATGGGCAAAGAAGAGGGGAATCAAGAATCTAAAAGTTTATGGAGATAATGAGCTAGTCATCCACCAAGTAAGAAATAAGGCTATAACCAAGTCCATTTCTTAAATCCTACAAGCATATGGTATGGGACTTACTTGAATACTTTGATGCCTTCAACATATAACCCATACCAAGGAATTCCAATAAACATGCTGATAGATTGGCTGCCATAGGGGCATAGTTTGATACAGTTGCTGATGTGGGACAAGAGAAAGATCAATCACATATCAATATAATTTTGAGACCCTTTATTATATATAATGAAGTGTCATGGTAGGTGTTTGAAATTGATGAACACATTGTACACTTCAAGAAACCAAAGGAGACTACATGATCAATATAAAGAGAAAATCATTTAGTTGAAGATAAATAAGATACCTAAGGGGTTGATTACCTTAGAGAGTGTTTTCAATGAGGATGATCAAAATAAGAAATAAATAGTGAGCATGTCAACAAAGGAAGAGAATTATGAAAGAGTCATGATTTTCAAGGACATACTTTTAAAAATTGGAAAGTAATGTTCTCAGCCTGAGAGGTAGGCTTTTATTGAATTGTGAAAAGAGTTTCATAACATCTTTGCTTGGAAGTATAAAGACTTGAAAGGGTTTGATCTAATTCTAGCTCATCATACCATCGATTTAGAACCTGGAGCTAAACTAGTTAGGCAAAATTAAAGGCCTATCAATCCTAAGATAGAGGAACTCATGAAGAAAGACCTGACCAAGATGATTGAGTCTAGGATTATATTTCCTATCAAACACTCAAATTGGGTGGCTACTATTGTACCTATCTGAAAGAATAATGGAGATATTATAATGTGTGTGGATTTTTGAGATATTAACAAAGTGTCTCTCAAGGATCATTATCCACTACCTTCTATGGAACAAATTTTGAAAGTTGTTTCAGGTTCCCAATGCTTCTCTCTTCTTGATGGTTATTCAAGCTATAACCAAATATTGGTAAATGATGAGGATCAGTTTAAGACAACCTTCACTACAAATTAGGGAACCTTTGCCTATAAGAAGACACCTTTTGGTTTATCCATGCTGGAGTCACTTTTTAAAGAGCAATGGACTTGGCTTTTAAAGGTCTGATCAATAAGTTTCTAATTATGTACCTAGATAATGTAACTATTTTTTTAAAAGATGTTACTAATCATATGAAACATCTAAGGTAGGTGATTGAGAAATGCAGGGAGTATGGCATATCCCTTAATCCAAAAAAATGCATCTTTTTTATTCATGAACATAAACTCTTCGGGCACATTGTTTTAGAAGGAGGCTTGTCTATTGACCCCAAAAGGATTGAGGCTATCCTAGGCTTGTCCTTGCCTCAACACAAGAAGGGACTAAAAATCTTCTTGTGGAAAATAAAATTTTTTAGAAGGTTTATTCTAGACTTTGCAGTTGTGGTAAAGCCTATCATAGCCATGCTAAAAAAGGACCAAGTTTTTACTTGGACAAACGATAGAAAGAGAAGTTTTGAGACAATCAAACAAGTAATTTCAAAATCCCCTACTCTTTTAAACCCAAAATTTTCCAAGAATTTCATACTCTATACCTTCACCAACCTTGATAAAATCTTAGCCATGCTTATGCAAAAAAATGATGAAGAGATAGAACAATAAATTGCATTCTTTAGCCAAGGATTGGAGGATTATGAGGTCAGATATACATTTATTGAGAAACAAGCTTTGACAGTGATAATGGGATTGAAAAAATTTAGGCACATGGTCTTAAACAATATGATGCATGCCATGGTTTATCATCCCATCACCAAAGAGTTTCTCCTAAGTAAGGACCTCAATGAAAAGAGAGTTGTTTAGTTCACAAAGGTGATGGAGTATGACATGGACATCAAGGTGACAAAATTGGTGAGAGGACAAAGATTATTTGAGAATTTAGCTTTAGATCTACAAGGACTAAAATAAGAGGTCTTGATCAACCAAGTTCACTTCTAACCAGCTGATCACATACCAATCCGGAGCTGGACACAAGACATCATTAGTTTTCTTCAAAATGGTGAGTATCACAATGGTTTGAGCAAGTCTCAAAGGAGATAGCTTAGATTGTATACCATTCCCTATTTCCTTGTTGATAATGTTATTTTTAGAAAAGACACAAATGGTGCATTGTTGAGGTGTGTTGACATTGGTTGATTTGACATGCTGCTGGAAAGTTTTCACAATGGTACAGATGGAGGTCATTTCTCTTCTAGGACTACAGCTACAAAGATAATGAGGGTTAGTTACTATTATCCTAGTCTTTTTTAGGACTATTATCATTTGGCTAAGGTATGTCCTCAATGTGCCTTCTTTTTAGTCAAATATAAACTTACATTCCTTCCATTGAATCCTATCCAAGTGGACCAGGCTTTCATGCAATGGGGCCTTGATTTCATTGGTATGATCAATCCTCCATCAAGTGCTAGACACAAATGGATATTGACTGATACAAATTACTTCACAGGGTGGATATAAGTTATTGAATTGAAGGAGGAAAATGAAAACACTATCTTGGAGTTCTATCGGAGCATTATAATAAGGTTTGGAGTTCCTCATGTCATCATTTTTGATAATGCACTTTCTTTCATAAGTGCCAAAAATTTTGATTAGACAGGTAGGAATGGACTTCACTTGAGTACCTCATCCAATTATTACCCTCAAGGTAATGGATTGGTTGAGTCTACCAACAAGAACCTCATCAAGATAATAAAGAGAACATTGGAGAATAATCAAAGAGCCTAACATAGCAAGTTGAAAATAGCTTTATGGGTAGACAAGATTACTCCTAAGAAATCAATTGGTAACTCTTCCTTTATAATTTTTTATGGGAGAGAAGTTAGGTTATCCATATCCTAATAACTCCCTACCTTAGAACTTGCACAATAGCTAGAATTACTTGAAAACACTCTAATGGAAGTCAGGTTGATAGAACTAATGCAACTACAAGAGGCAAGGGATGATGCACACAAGGCTATAGAGCACCATCAAGTACTCAAGAAGAAGTCCTTTGACAAAAGAGAAAGTGCAAGAATGTTCAAGGAGGGTGACTTGGTCTTCAAATGGGATGAAGACAAAGCAAAGCCAAGTAGACATACAAAGTTTGACACTTTGTGGAGTGGCCCTTACATCATCAACAAGTGCGAGCAAAGTAACTCCTTTCAGCTATCCAAGATGAATGGATAAGATTTGCCTATCCATGTGAATGGGATACACTTGAAATTATACTATTAGTCCTTACAAGCCATGTTTTGTAAATAGTATCTTAGATGTCTGTTTCCTTTTGGTTGGTTGTTGTTTTCCCTAAGTGCCTTGTAGCACAGTGTGTTTCCTTCCTTGTGGTGGTGTGTGTCTTTGTCCATATGTGTATGAATCATCTAGCTTGTGTGTTTTTTTGGCCAAGAAGCTTGTTCAAGTTATTTTGACTGCCTTATGCATGACTCAATTCCCAATGGAAGAATTTAGGTGACTGGTCTTTCGCATAGTAAGCATGCCTCCCCTTTGAATCATCAAGAATGTTAGCCAAATTTCATACCTTTTTTTGTAGTTTCCTTTGACTAAGGTCAACATTCACTTGTCTAGCTTAACTCACTTATAAAATTCCAGTTGTTTTGTTTTATTTTCTTAAAATATTTTCTTTGGCCTTTTCAAAGTGTCCTTCAGAACTTTTTTGAAGGGACACTTTCCCTTTAAAGCATCCTTTATATCCTTTTTGAAGGGACACTTTGCCTTTAAAGTATCCTTTGGAACCTTTCTAAAGGGATCCTTTCCCTTCAAAGTGTCCTTTGAAACTTTTCTGAAGGGACACTTTCCATTCAAAGTGCCCTTTAGAAATGTTGGCCAAAGTTTGAATTATTTTGGGTTTTTTATCTCGGACAAAAAGTCTAAAATAATTCTCTCCTCGTCTTCTTTGAAGGAATTCTTTCAACCTTTTTGTCTCGAATAAAAATTCTGAAAGAATTCTCTCCTTGTCTTCCCTAAAGGAATTCTTCACAACTTTTTTGAAAGAATTATTTCAGACTTTTTGTCTGAAACAATCTTTTCGAAGGGTGCCTTTGAGTTTTTCAAAGGGTCTCTCTCTTTTCAAAGTGTCCTTCAGAACATTTCTAAAGGGACACTTTCCCTTTAATTTATCCTTCAAAACTTTTTTGAAGGGACACTTTCCCTTCAAATTGTCCTTCAGAACCTTTCCAAAGGGACACTTTCCCTTCAAAGTGTCCTTCAGAACCTTTCTGAAGGGACACAAAGTGTCCTTTGGAAATTTTTTAAAGGGACACTTTCCAAGCTCGAAGGACCATTTATTATGCAAAAGGGACAGTTCATCTCTCCGAAGAGACACTTGGGAAAAGTTTGTAGGGTATAAAAGTCATGCAAAGTCTATAGTAGGATTGCCAAATGGCATAAAATATGGGTCCAAAGAGAATAGAAGGGAGTCCATAGAAAGATGGTTACACAAATGTCAAGCTTCTACCTCAACAAATACCCATTGGTGTTTAAATAGAAGGACTCACAAGTAGATCCAAGGGCTCACATCCTTCATATATCAAAACAAAGAAAGATCCCATATCACCATTGATCAATCAGGGTTTAAGTCATCCCTTAAGGACCAATCAAAGAAGAAGGACAAAGCCAAACAAAATGAAAAGGACAAATCTATAATAGGTGGATAACCACTTTGATACCATGATTTAACCCAAGAATATCCTATTTTACTAAGCATAAACATTAGAGGAGCATCTTTGAGAGAGTAGGCTAAAATGTGTAACTACTTGAGATGACATGGATCAATCATGTGGATGAAAATAACATCATTGGCAAAGATGGTTGTAGCTGAAGATAATGACTCTTAATAGATTGATTCCTCTCTTTGGTGCTCAAAGGTCTCTCCCTCTCTCACATCTCTTGTGTTATATATATAGCCCTTGGGCTAAGTTAAAATCACCCACATAGTGTATGACAAAGCCCTACTAGAATGATATCACATTGTGCCTCTAAGCATTGATTACTAGTCTATTTTCTTTCAAGTTTTAAGCAATTATCTGAGTGTGTAAAAGATGTATAGTGACAACAAGTGATGGTTTTCATCCTTATGTCCTTTGTCCTTCATGCCTAAGCAAGATTTTTGGATCTAACTGGTCATATGGATTGTGTCTAAGTGTATTGAATTTTTGCATGTGTATTACTATTTTGAAATGTGCAAAGTTTACCTTTTAGTTTATTTTCCTTTTGTCATTTTACACATCTCACCTCTGTGTTGAAATACTTTTATTAGAATCCTTAGATCTTGGGAATGGTCTATGCATTTTACTATAGTGTGCACTATAATATGATATTCATGTGGAAGATAATCTTGGTGTATCACCATTCTTAGAGTAGGTTTTCCTTTTCTACAATTTCTAACTCTTTTCCCTTTAAGAAAGCTAGTTTAGACATAAGTGGTTTTATAGAGACACATTCAGGGAACTAGCCCTTTTAAATCTAGAAGTTCATTTCCTACATAGGTATACCCACATGCCTAGAATTTTCCCAACATTTTCCAAATATGGAAGAGTATTGAACACTCTTTTCTAGGGTGCAATATTTGGAGACAATAGAACTATGGTAGAGAAATGGGGGTATAGGCTAACTAATAATGGATAAATAGAAATTTTAATAAATCCTATAGCCACACTAAATAAAAGTGTATATAAATCTTAAATAATGATACACATAAAAAAAATTCTACTAAACAAAAAGAAATGTGTATCTATGAAATGAAATAAAGGAAAGAGCATAAGGTTAGAAACACTTGCCTTGATGAGGACCCATCAAGCCTCAATCTCCTCCTTGGCCAATGATGTTTTTGAAGATATTATTATGGTTTTTAATACCTCAAAGTATTGGAAAATAGGTTTTAAGACAATAAATTCCTTGTAGAAAATCTCCAAGACTTCCACATGGCAAGCTTCTTTCAATAAAATATTCTATCTATGACTCCTCCAATTATGATTGGGGAAGATGTGTGAGCTAAATCAGAGAAGATAATTGTTTAATAATGTATGTATATCTTTTTAAATGAAATATTCCTTGTATATAAAGTGATCAAATACCTAAACCCAAGGTAAGTCGATGACATTAACCAGATCAATGCAGTTAGGAATTATCAACTTATATTGAGCTATATCACCCAAGTAGAAGTAATACAAATACCAAAAATACAAACTTAGAGATACATCACATAGGATGATATAGTAAAATGAGGGAAAAATCATGAAATAAATGTTAGCATCATAACCAATGCCATAAGATATGAGGGAACTAGTAAAACTTCATGAAATAGGATGGGAGGAGGTAGGTAGGAAGGAAAATCTAAAGAAGTTAATTTGGGATAAGAATAATATGATCATGACATAGGTAGAAACATCTCTCTCAAAGCACCAAAGGCTTACTCACCCCTTTCCCAGTGCACCCTTTAATGTGTGCACATAATGAGATTTAAGCTTGACAAGTTACTGTAAGAGAAAGCATCAGTAAATGATAAAGTAAAAAATATTGTATATGCACTATGTATGTCTAATTTTACTTGTATCATACATTACTATATTACTCAAATTATCAATATCATACCATGATCTCTAATGTTATCATTATTACTCTAGATTTTAATTTTTATATAACATCATTTTCATATCTTTTTTATTTTGAGCTAAGTTATTGTGTAGGCTTCACAACTCATCTCAAAAGAGGCATACATGATGGCTTATCTTAGAGATTAATTTTTAGTAGTCCACTACATAGATAAAATAGTTATCACTTAGTTAATCACAGTGCATACTTAGTTTTTTCCCAAAGAGTTCATTTAGAAATGACTGCACCATTTGGACAATGACATAGGCCAATATTGTAGAAAACACTGCACTTTCATCCCAAAAATCAGAAACAATATTTTCCAAAATTTTAAAAATCATACTCACTCTATAAAATAGTTTTGAGTGGTTACCTAGAAAATAATTTTATATTTTCACATAGAATTATCAAATATTTTTCTCAGATTGGGGATATCATGTGTGGCATGTGTTCTAGGTTTTTACTCATATATTCAGTTTATATTACTTAGTTATTAAAATCAATATACTTAGATATCATATTGGGGGCATGTGTGCAGCACATGGTCACTTTATTAGTTATTTTTACACCAGTTTATACATAAGGAATGAAAATTCATGTCATTATCTATGTTATATACACCAGACTTAGTTTGTATCATTTTTGCATCAATTTTTCATGAGGTATTTCACCATTTTTTCGTCAAAATGAATCTTATTCTATCTATAGCAATTGATTTAGCTTGTTACATGAGTTTTTCTCCAAATTATCTATTAGAATTCATACATGGATTCTAAAATACTATAATACCTTGAGTTTTACAACAATGAAGCTAACTACATATTTAATTTTTAAGAAAAAATTATATTACCAATAAGGATTAGGGTATGCATAGTCTAATCCAAGTGTTTCAATGAAGAATTCTCCAAGGGTTCCACCCTCTCTAGTCACTAGTGTTTGCACTAAAAAAACACAATGGTTCACGAAGTTGAAAATGTATATTCATTCCTTGTTATTTGATCTATAATTTTATTATCTTTTCTTTTAGATTTTTAACCTAAGTAAGAACTAATCTATACATGTTTTAGTCCAAGATTGCATGAAACACAGTTTGGCATGTGATCTACACTCAAAACCATTCTTCACATGTAATCTTAGGTATAACACTCTTCCTTTTACTCTAATAATTTTCATTTGATGCATTACTATAATAAAATAAGGGGTAAATGTAGTCACTAAAATTAAAATTTAATGATAAAATAATGCACTTGTGACCACTCCTTTTGCACACTTAATAAATTCATAATTCCATGATTTTAAACTATTTTAATTCAAATTTTAAGTGAATGTCCCTCTATCTTAGGTAAATTTGATATTGAATGTTCTTATTCCTCATTAGAAATATCCTTGACTCATTATTTGATTGATTCATACTTTTAGTTTAGTTGTCTCTATTCCTTAGATGAAATTACTCCTTCAATAAATCCCATAGGCTAAACATGTCTAAATCCACTAATTTCATCCTCTCACCAATTAACAAGAAATTTACCAAATTCAAATTCATTTCAATAAGTCATCTTACACATTTTTAAAGTTAAATTCAATAATATCCTAAAATAACCAATATATAAGCACATTTTCCATCCATTTGTTCACTAGAGGGAAAGAGGCTCCCATAATTACAAATTCCAAATATATTTTAACTACACATTGATAGGAAGATACCTGTTCTTCCTAATTATGATTACATACAACCTAAGCTAGGTCTGAATACCATAAAAAGGTCATAAGTCATTGTTTTAAGCACTTAATCACACTCGTATTACACCAGTATATAGCATTTCACTAGTATTGTACACACACCACTGTAACATGGTATAACTACATGGATTTTGATCCCTCTTTAGAGTATTGGTATGTAGGCACCACTCAACACATAGGGTGTTTAGGTCAAGTACAACCCCATCCCCTTGCTTATTGCCCCCACTTTTATAGTATTTATTCTTCCTTATCATTGAGTTAGGGATTTGAAAGAAGAATAAGGTACATATTGGCTCTCACAATGAAGCAAAAATATTTATATAGACACACAAGATATATAGGTGAAGGTTCACCAATCAAAGTTCATACAAAGGGAAAAAACCCTAAAGGACACCAATGTACCCTATAGACAACAATGGAGGTTAGCTTATTCCAAATAGTGTGAACTTGTCCTAAGATAATTTGGAACCTTGTACCTAATTCACAACAACCTCAAATAGCCTCATAACAAATTTCATAGACATTGTTACAACTAATTTTTAGCTAAGTCATCCATTTCTTTGTACTTTTCCCTTTTTAATTATTTATAAAAATAGTAAATTACAAAATAGTCATGTGTATGTAGTGTATATCTTATGCATTCCAATTTTTAGTTTTTATTAATTAAATTAACACTTCTTAATCTCTAATTTTGATAAAATAGATAGTTGACAATATTGATTTGACTTGGATTTAGTATGCTTTAGATTTAGCTTGTGACTAATAGTAGTGATTGATTTAAAATTTGAGAAGAATAAGATAGATTTTCATAATGTGTAGTAGGGTACATGTGTGTACCAGATGAGTACCGAGGCCCATATCAAGTGAAACCTTGATATATATATATATATATATATATATATATATATATATATATATATATATATATATATATATATATATATATATATATATATATATATATATATATATATATATATATATATATATATATATATATATGATTCTAATTGGATAATTTATCATATCACCAACATGCTAGGTAGATGGGTTGAACCTAAGGAATGATTTTATTTTATAAAATATTTTTTTAGGAGAGGGTCAATAACATCAAACTCGAGTTGGTATTTC
This sequence comes from Torreya grandis, assembly GCA_037957365.1. NCBI lineage: Eukaryota > Viridiplantae > Streptophyta > Pinopsida > Cupressales > Taxaceae > Torreya > Torreya grandis. Next base: position 2,004,716 of record JARHVA010002486.1, read on the forward strand.
CTAGAGATACTAACTCAGTATGAAGTTTTGACCCATGCACAAGAGGATAAAATTGAGTATTTAAGAATATCTATATACGATAGTATGCATGTTTGAAGCACACATTGAGGTTCTTATAGGTGTGTAATAGAAAAAAATAGGAGTCAAACTTATAAGGTAGCATAAATATGAAAGAGAATGACCAACTGGGACCATATTTTTATGTGCAAGTCATGTGTGGTAAATTTATGTCAATCTTATCATTATCAAGTACTTAATACTAGATTTTTAGTATCTATAAACTCCCCACTTTTATTTTAGTAATGCAATTGGTATATTAAAATTAAAAAATTATACCTAAGTGTGTACAACACACCTTATCTTTGATAGGAAGCTCCAATTTTACAAGTCAATAGAAAAACCTTCAATAAACATGTAGTAGTTTATGTTCATAAATTGAGATTTAAAATCCAAAATTGAGTTTTGAAAAGTAAAGAGAAATAAATTACACTTATGTGTTATTGAAAACCATGTTGTCCTAATTTTTTTGATATGATGCTTCCCTATTGAATCAATGGATAAATGGGATTCCTTGTTGAATCACATGGAGAGTTGATGTGATTGTGCCCCAAATTTGTGTAACTATTATTAGAGTACACAAATCAATCATAAAACTATAGGGTCTCTCCTAAACACCAATACCACAACAAAGCCAACATTACAAACATAGATAATATGTATAATGAATTCTCATTATTTTCTCATAACAATCAATATATAATTTTCATCATCCTCTCATACAATCTAGGAGATAGCATAATGAGTGTCTAATAAATAGGCCCAAGGTTTTGTTTCATGAAATAACAATTTGTTTCATGAAACAAACATTAGTTGATATGGAATATTTTCACTCACCAAATAGTACATGAAAATATTCCTCGCATAAAAACTAATTAACTCCTTAATCAACCTTAACTCCTATAGTGGGTGTGAACATGGCTAACATAAAGTTAGTTTGAAAATAACCCAAACCACTAGCTAGTGTGAACATAACCACGTCAACACCCTCCCTTAAGTGAAAAATAGGGAGTGATAAAATAAGAATAAAAGAGACTAATGGGTCCTATAAACTAGGTCTGATTAGGTAATCATGTAGAAATTCACAGTGAAATAATAAATTTCCCTATGGTAACCAATCCATCTTATCAAAATACATGGATGTTAATTTGTTGTAACTACCAAGTTAAATAGAAATTGGTACTATGTATGAGGTTTACTAAATAAATAAACAATGGTCACAAGACTAGGGGAAAATGTTATTAAGGATGAACTATGTCATCACACGATACCCAAAAACCAATAAAACTTCAGTGAAAGTGGATCACAACTTAAAGTTAATACATCACATTGAGGTAGGTGCACTCAATGGAATGAATCCCATTAAACACAAGTTCACTTGAAGGAATCTAAAGTCAAAAACTATCTAGTGAGAACAAGTGGAGTGAAGTTGTTACTGAAGAGCTAATAGGTGTTGGGAATGCTATACAATAAACATTGCCAAGTTTGAATCCACAACTCATAAAATTTCTCCAAACCAAAATAAATTACCTAAAATAGAATTTTTGGTGCACCAAAGGCTGACAAGGAACATGAAACCTAAATAATAATGTGCACACAAACACACACCCCATAATGTTGAAATGGGTAGAGTAATTCCAAAGTATATGTATGAGTTTTTTAATCCCATTACTCAAACATTGAAAATATTACACTGGACTTCACCAAACTAGCTACTCTTCAGATGAAGAACAAGCTCCACTAATAATCTGAAGGAGACTATCAACATCAAAGATACAAATAGACATTACCCCTCAAGAATAAATCAAGAGAGTTATTTTTTAACTACCAAAAATAGATCCCAAGCACCAAGGGAGATACAAAGGGAAGGAGGAGAAGAGTACAAAATAATAAGCTAAAATGTGGAGGAGGAATGTCTATAGTTCCCTCTCAATGACCACTTACAAATCCACCAAAATTGATATTTAGACCATCCAAAATTAATACAAGTGGAATAAGAGAATGCAATACATGCAAAGTTCACAAATTGAGTATGCATCAAAATATATGGTAGTCTATCAGAATAAACATGCCTAATAAAAAAAATCCCAATAATCTAAGGGTATTCAATCCTGAGTGAAGGTGTATCAGATTTCATATGTAACTCAATATCCTCAATAAGATAAGAGCTAAAAATTAAGAACTATGTTATCATCAAGAGATCTCAAATAAGATGCAATGTCTAATTTTTAACTAATGTGGAGGTGAGAATCCCATTTAACAAGCTGAATGGGAGAAATAATGCCTTGTGAACATATACCAATATATCCACCAAGGTGACCCATGGATCAAAGAATGTGAGAAATGAAGGTAGTAGTGTGTTTCTAAAAATAACTAGGCAAATAAGTAGATGTATCTATAGTGGGAGGTTAATAAGATGCAACATCATATACATTAACAATCTCATATACTAAAAAATTAGGGTCAGTAGGTTTATAATTAGTGAATGTAGGTGAATCTAATAAGTCATAGTATTTAAGTGCATCAAGTGGATGAGTTTTAGATTTAAGATCATTACATGATGGAATAAAATCAAGGACATTATGTTTCATGCTATCAATATGGTTTTTCAAAGATTAAATAAGGATGTCCTTATTGTGAATGAAAGTGTAGAAAGGAATTATGCTTCATAAATATCATATTGTTTTCCTAAAGAACTAGAAAATAAGAAATAAGATCAATGGTTTGTTTTAGATCTAATATGTTAGAATCAAAATGTGCATCTAATGATTTCACACTAGAATCAGGAAGAGGAGCAATGGGTATAATATCATAATGCGCATAAAAATGATTAGTAGAAGGAGGTATATGTTCCTCTTATGTGTAATCAACAAAATATGGTGTGTATCATCCTAAAAAAATAGATCCTCACTAAAAAATGAAGGATGAGCAAGAAAAGGAGTAGTCTCATTTATGTCACCATTAAAATTTAAGTTGACACTTATAAATTAATGAGGAGGAAGAGGTAGAGTGAATGGGGTCTCGAAATACTATTTTACCTCCCCAAAAATGTTGTGAAGTTATCTCAAAGTTTTTTTGGTGATGTGTCATCTATAATATATGAGTGAAATATTTTCAAAAAATTGAAGTTGATCAATTCAAGAGCCTCTTTTTCCATATACGCAATCCAATACTTATTTTCTTCAAAATTAAATGTAAGAACATCATCTTAAACGATGTGTCAAAAACCTTTGCACTGAAAAACTATCTTCATTTTTATTTTCCATGTGTTATATTTGGAGGTATTAAGGGGCTCTAAGAATAAATACTCCCTTTTTGAATGAAGAATAAAAGGATTAGTAATTATCCCCACAACAAAAATTAGAATGGATGTCAAGTACCACAAAAAATGTGTTTGTTTACAATAAGAGTTAATTACGATAAAACTACAATGCTTTTAAATTTTTCGTGTTTGAAAAAAAATCCCCTTATTTTGTATAAATACACCAATTCATAAAAAAATCACTGCCTCTATTATAAGATACCATTATAAATAGCCACCAAAACTTTATAACAAATTTTATCAAAATGTAAATTTGAAAAAATAATTGATTGGTGTGGAGGTCAATCCCTAGACCTCCACCCACTTAAAGTTTTCAAAAAATTTAGATAGTTGATCAGCTATCAAATATTTCAATTATATAAATAATGAAACTACAATTTAAAGTTTAAGTAACACTTATTTTATTCCAAATTAAAATGCACATTTTTTTGTGTGAGAAATAGGTTTTGGTGGTAGTAATGAAAAAATTGAGTTGTATGGCGAGCTCAATAGATGAATGACTATCGATGGTGATCCTAAGCTAGCAATCCATAGTACTAGGGGATTTAACCAGTTAAGAGTGTTTGTTAGTGAGTTGGCTATCGATTAAATTCATGGATGATGGAGACTATGGTTGAAATCCATGGGTGTTTGTAGATATTCCCAAAGTATGTTTTTATGGATGATGGCTGTTCATAATTTTAGTGAGTATGATAGTTCAGTGGGAAGATATTTTTCAATCATCTATCCATAATATGAGGTAGTCAGTGGTGTATTTTCTATTTGATAAATAATGAAAATCATACAAACAAGATTTGCATATAACTAAATTTGTTCAATTTTTTATGGTTAGAGGGATCCTAGTAGGAGGTTGGATACACCGTTCACTCACTTGGTGATGGAGAATGGTGGATCAGATTAGGAGTAGGATTCAAGGGATTTAATCAAAGGTTTTGATTTGTCAAGAAGAAGGTTGCCAAGAAGGGCTTTTATATTTTCTTAGCATTCAAACAATCCAAAAAATGCCATGATCTAAACCTTTAATGAAAGTATTAACCCTTAAAAACTAAAAAATCTCAAATACTTCAACCAAATAAAGAGTACAAATTTTACGATTAGCTTATAGTTTAAACTATGCCACAAAAAAATAGTATAACACAATTCAGATATATTAAAAATTCACATAAGGAGCATAGGATCTGTATGGTCCAAATCTGGTATATGACCTATATATAGGAAAAATAATTTAAACATGTCTATAAACATATACACATAGTAAGGCTACAAGTAGTCAACTTTGATACAATATCATTGTGCACACTATACTCATATAACTATAGGGTCTCTCATGTAAAACATTATCATATAAAATACATCATTACACACAAATAATATTCATAATGAAGTCTCCTTTTTATTATCTCATAACAATCAATATATAATTTGGATCATCATCTCATACAAGCTAGGAGATAACACAAGGAATGCCTAATAAATAGGCCTAGGAGTTTCTTCATGCAACAATAATTTATTTCATAAAACTAACATTAATTGGATGTAATATTTTGACTCACCAAATAGTACATGAAAATATTCCTCACATAATAATTAACTAACTCCTTAATTAATATCTCATATATTGGGTGTGAATATGGATAACATAAAGTTAGTTTGGAAATAAATCAAGCCACTATCCAGTTTGAACATGACCACTCTAACAACTATGTAATCTCTTGGGTTGGGAAGACAACTTTCCCCAACTATCATAAATATGGGGATAATTACATGATTTAATAACCCAAATAACTACTCATAAAATAAATGGGAACCATATGATGGGGTCTCTAGAAGTAAAATTGAATCAACCACTACATATGGATTATAGATTCAATTATATAATTTCATTTCAATTAAGTCAAGTTTACTCCATATAAAATAAATGCATGATCAGAAAAAATGAATCATGTTTGTGCCCCCATCATGACCTCAAATTTAATTGTATACTTTAGCTCAATTTTTCTCAATGTATAATAAATGAATGATAAAAATATAATTAACAATGTTCATTCCCACATCGTGACCTCGATGTCAATAAGTGTGAAGTGGAATGAAAAACATATGTCATTCAATTTGAAAACTATAATTTTGTGTATGTTCATGAAATATTATCAGTCTCATGAATTTTAAAATGTGTATGTGTGTATGAACCAGTATCATGCCCACTAAATATTTACCAACTAATATGAAATACTATGCATATATTGAATATGAGAACTTGATCTCAAATATATGTATATTTGAAAACATTTAATCCTTGTGCATGTTCACTATGTACATATACATGTTATGAATATAGAACAGAAAGCAATATTGATGAAATAAATATGGAAATAAAATGCAAAAAACACAACATAATAGAGATAGATTTAACGTGGTTCACCCAATATATGCTATGTCTACACAAAAATATCCATTTCTTCTCTTATTTAGTCCAACAAATGAAGGGAAAAGTCTTGCAATACATCCACTGCAATATCCTCTTCACTCACATACAATGTGTCACCATGATTACAATTCCTTAATATAAAAGTAGGGTTACATTTTAGGGCCAAAATGCACAAGCATAATTTCTACTGTTAGATCTGTGACCTAATAGTGAATAGTCTAGATTTACTACAAAATTACAATATTTCACAATGTCTTTTTTTTTAAATTTGCTTCAAATGAGCTACCTCTAAACCCCCACCAGGGGATTCAAGTATTATTTCTACCCCCTTGGACCCCCATGATGACCCTAGTGGGGAGTATTTCCCCCCTCACCCCCCTCAATCAAGAACTAGGCATTATAATAAGATTAAGCTCCACCATCCAACAATACACCCAAGTGTGTATGAATCTATACTCAAGTCTCTATAAATTGAATGAATATATATGATATATGTCCCCCTATTCTATATCTATATTCCAATATATGTCACATAATTAAACCATCTAATATATAAACCATTCTAAATCTTTAAATTCTAATTTATTATACATGAATTCTTAAGTTTCTATAACAAGACCACTATAATTCCCCCTTTTGAGATGAGGTATGTGTCATCTAATGTACTCATCTAAAAATAAGAGTTAATTGTATCATATCATGTGTAAAAATAACATCATTTATAGTCATGTGAACATGTGGAGAGAATGTCATCATAATAATGTATATTTCAATCAAGTATGTATGTAACATATGTAATGCAGGGCATACAAGTGTCAGGTCTAGATATTTATATTGAATCACATATTAGTAATCATCAACTAAAAATAGATAAATAAGGCTCTACAATAAAATTGCATGATATGGATCATGACACCACTCAATGTCAGCAATCTCAATAAATGCAACAAGCTCAATAGCTAGTGTCACAAATAAGGGCAAGGGATAAATTAAAAGGACATGAATATGTCACAACATAAAAATCTAAGGTACACATATAATGGATATAAATATGTCACAAACAAGGGACATAAAAATTCCATGTCAAATAGGGCCAAGGGTTCACACGATAGATAAGCACAATCTAGCTTATCATGCAAGAGAGTAACAACATCAATGAAGCGTAAAAAAAATAAATACTATTCTAAACCATCCATATTTATTAACGTCACATCCTAATATAATAACATATCTATAATATCCATAAACTTAGCCTCAATTAAATCACTAAATGGTATTCAGCCATTGACCATCCAATCATTAAACACCAACAACAACTTAGCTATCATCACATTATTACCCATCAAACAACCCAATTCCAACAAAAAAACACTAATATGTAGTAAATTCATTAAATTTTAGTCATTAAGGGAATTCATAGCATTTAGAAATGGAGTGTTATAATTAACAAAGAAACCACAGGTCTTTAATCTATAATGTACAAGGATAAATTACCATAGCCAAGGAAGTTATAGGTCTATAATGAGTTCTAAATACAAAAATAACAATAATTAATAAAGTGGATAACCAACCGTACTCTTTAATTAATAAATTTTTAACCAACATTCATCAAGACAAAGGATGCCACCCTTGGGAATATACCTTTTGGGACAAGACATTTGGAAAAGTAATGTCTCTTCGATGGAAGGATTTGAAGATATAAATAATCCATTGTGGGAATAGAAGAAGGCATTCAATTATGTATTCAATCATCTAACTTCGTATAAGCATCATGTTATACAACCACTCTCAAGGATGAAAACACTTTTGATTATAATAGCCCAAGGATGAAACCCCTTGTGGACTTATATTTTATTTAATTTATTATTTGAATACAATATTTATATTTATCAAAAATATTATTTAAAGGAATTCCGTAAAATCTAAATTAATGTAAATATTTCAATTTAGAATATTATAGTGGAATCAAATCTATTTTTATTGCCATATTATGAACCATGGGATACTACATAAGGAAATTATGGACAATTATGAGTCATACAACATCCTTTCAATAGAGATTCAAAAATAAATACCCTTTTCAGACCATTTGGATTTAAAAGAGTCATAGAATGGAAATAGGCACTATGAGGAAGATGAGTTTGTGAATCATAGTTATAATAGTGATGAATATGAAGAGAAATTCAATTTTTAATAGGTCCCAGAAGAAAGGAAGATGACAAATTCTAAGACTGACTTCCCTATCTAGGATCAAATGAATGAAGCATCCAACATTGAATTAAGAGAGTGCTCAAACATACTTATCCAAGAAGAAGTTGATATTTATGAAGACTCATCTATTAAGAAGAATGACATAAAAACTCTAGATATTAGAGATGAACATGAGTTATTTATTAAAATCACTAATGATGATGATGATATGCATTATCTGCATTAGAGTGAATATAAACTTCAGTGTGTGCAAGAGAGAGATCTTGAGGATTGTTCCCTGAACATAGATTTTAAGTTTTATAAACTAGTTAGTTGTCTAATTAATGATCACTATAAACAATATATCATGGGATACAGTCTTAAAAATAAATAAGATGAAGAGACAACCAAAATGATTGATATAATATGGGAAAATTAGGAGTCAGAGTCACATAATTCTTGAGAAAATTCTTTTATGGAGGAGGTTAATAAGAAGCTTAATTTTATCAGTGATTCTCAGCTATCCACAATAAAAGATGAACAAGAAGCTGATTTCATGCCTATGTTTTTGATAGGAGGAGCTCAAGTGGTATTGAAAGAGATAAAACAATGATGATGGGATATTAAAAGATGTTGATGAATGGCATGCCAATGAGGTTGTGAACCTAACAATTGGACTAAAAAGTCTACATATGTTCATATTAAATATAAGAGTTGTTTATCCATACATCAATCTATTAGAGGATGTAGGTCATCAAGCGTAGACTTTTAACGAGCTTGAAGTTATCAATAATTTAAATTTTATATTTCTAGAGTTATAATATCATGAGTCTCAATAGTTTGAACTAGGCTTTACATCTAAAATGGTTAAACCTTCGTTAGTGTATAGGGAAGAATACATTCTTCATGGGAAGTTTGTATTCAAAACATGGGACCCAAACTTGATATTAGAAAGTTTAAGTTTCTCAAAGCCACATGAACCATGGTTTAGTGCCCCTTGCCTCATTGAAGACATTCTATTTCTTATTTTAGAAGAAAGGAAAAGGCCTTTATTGAGATACTCCACTCTACATGTACCACTTAAACATAATTATATTCCAAAGCACTATTTTATAACAAAATTAATTATCTTGAAGAAATTTGAATAGAACCTGTGAATTCCCAAATGTGTAGTAGATGATCATTTGATCAATGTATGGCATGAACAATAAGAGATTTCAGTTTCATCAAGTGATTGTCTATAGACAAATGTGAACAAAATAGATGAACATAATGGCAATCATATTATTTTTAAAGATGAAGACAAAGCTATTCAACCTATTCTTAACATTTTTCAAAATGGTAGGATTGGAACTGATGGATTATTACATACAATTGCACCTATTGACGAGACCATAAACATTTTTGTTGGACATTTTATTTACTTGGAAAATTGGATGAAGGGTTTTAAGAACTAGTTTATAAATATGTGTATTGGATTAATATTGAATCTAGGTATACCATGGTGTGAAAGAATTATCGATCTGCTAGTATCAATGAAATTGAGTTATCTATAGAAGACCCTACAAATATAATATTACTTCCACACAAAATAATCATATATGTGGTGTTTATACATAAATCCCCATTTTGTTTACTAAAGGACATTAATAATTTGAATGTGCAAGAGTGTCTTTATGCATTTGTAATTTTTTATTACTTAAAATGAGAGAAAAAATTGGATCAACACAGGGCCATTGAAGAATATATGTTTGCATTTCATGGAAATTCTACATGTACTTAGTACTCTATCATAAGGAATGGATTAAAGGGTTTGCATAAGATAAATTACATGTCTGCTAGAAATCTTTGCATCCACATCTCGATTGACAAGAGCTATTTATATTTTTTATATTATCCTTCGCTATTGAGTGAAAATAAGAAACCTAAAGATTATAGAGTGTTGTTTATTTTTAAGATCTTCTCATGAAAAAAGTATGCAAAACCTCCTAACATTTAGGTGGTTCCCACTCATACTATTGTTTCCTTATGTTATTTGATCACATTTGTCAAATTGTCAATCAAAGATACAACAAGGGAAGGAGCATTAATTATTGAACATCTCAATTTAAAATTGATTGAGGATAAATAATTTGAGGAAGAGAGGTTTGTAATATCCCCAAAATTAGCCTTAATTAAATCATTGAAGGATATTTAGCCATTGACCATCCAATCACTAAACACCAGTAGCAACTCAGCTATCAATAAATCATTACCCATCAAGTAACCCAATTCCAAAAACAAATCACTAATATGTAGTAAAGTCATTAATTTGAAATTAGTAAGGGAAATCACAACATTTATAAATAGAATGTTATAATTAACAAAGAAACCATAGGTCTATAATCCACAATTTACAAGGAGAAATTGTCACAACCAAGGAATTCATAGGTCTATAATGAGTGATAAATAGAACAATAAAAATAATTAATTAAGTGGATAACCAACCTTACTCTTTAATTAATAAATTTTTAACCAGCATTCATTAAGATAAAAGATACCACCCTTGGGAATATACCTATTGGGCCAAGACATTTGGAAAAGTCATGTCTCTTTGATGGAAGGATTTGAAGATATAAATAATCCATTATGGGAATGGAAGAAGGCATTCAATAATGTATTCAATCATCTAAATCTGTATAAGCATCATGCTATACAACCACTCTCAAGGACAAAAACCCTTGTGATTATAATAGCCTAAGGATGAAACCCTTTGTGAACTTATATTTTATTTAATTTATTATTTTGAATGCAATATTTATATTTATACAAAATATTATTTAAAGGAATTTCATAAAATATAAATTAATGTAAAATATTTTGATTTGGAATATTACAATATCCATGTGGCATTGTGTAAAATTTGATTAACAGGCAAGACATGTAAGAAATATAGATAGATCAACATGGTATAAGGTTATTTAAAGATATAACCTATAAAAATGAGACCTATGGAATAAGATATCCATAGTATTGGCATGTCCATTAGGTAGGGGAATGGAAAATATTCATATGTCCATGTATAACTTGTATGTCATGCATTACACTCATATACCATGAAATGCATGTGTATAAAAATATAATGCCAGATACTCAATATGTGATAAATACCAAATGTAAAGTGTAATCTAGTAATCATGTCATATTTAGGTCTTGATTTTTATTTTTTAAAATATTTTGAATGTTTTTAAATTTTTAAATTTTTTGAATTTTTAAATTGTTTGAATTTTTAAATTTTTTGAATTTTTAAATTGTTTGAATTTTTAAATTGTTTGAATTTTTAAATTATTTGAATTTTTATTTTTTAAATATATGAAATTTTAAAAGTGTCAACCAATTATCACATCAATGGGATGACCATGGGAAGTGCCTATATCAAATTGTGTAAGGGTCACTTATTGTGACAAAAAGGTGCAAGATGTAGCTATATTAGAATCTAATAATAAATCCCCTATTTTACAATCACTATCATGACCACATATCCTAGAATCCCATGTATGACAATTAAATCTATAAGGCCTAGGACTCTATGGATTTCATTTTAAATTATGATAATGTCTCAATGCTTTTATTTTTTGTGGAACACATAAAAATATTCATGGTAGTAACTAAATACACGATATAGTATATGATGGCCTCTATGATCCCTAAATAACTCTCTAATGTGATGTGTATTGAGTAGTTGGTTTTTTAGTAGACCCAACTGCTTTCTATTAAATTAGGTATGTATAAATATCTTGCATATGTGTAGATATTGTCTCTATTTATTGATCATGTATGGTGGTATCAACAAACTATGGGTGGTCAGGATGAAAGAGGAGATATCATTGGCTATATTTGGTACTCATATTGTACACTTTTAACTATGCCTACCTTGTTGAAGTATATGTATTTGAGACATCGATGCACTGTATATGGTATTGCACAAATATTTTACATCTAAGTGCATCCCAAAAACATGTCAAATACCCATTACTCTGTAGAACTAAGAATGGAGTTTCTAGTATGGTGGAGCTCACATAAATAGGTATCAATTTTTTATAAAGGTGATATATTTTTGTTACTATAATCCCTTAATTATTTTTTATGCATCTTAGATATCTTGTTGTGTGTATCTAAGGGAGTGAATAAGTTCATTGTGTACATATTATCAATTGACCCATTGTCAATCATGACATTATGTATGGGTTTATCATTGATATAAAATTGTATGAAAATATGAACCATCATCAACAATATCATTTTTAGGTGAGGTGTCAATTAGTGTACCAATAATCTCATATGTTGTGTGATCATATGTCATAGGTGAAGGAAGCATATTGTATGCATAGTGTACTTTTGAAGTGTCCTTAGTCTCTCTCATCTCATGCTTTATAAATGGATCATTGAATATTTTCAACTAATTATTTCCATTACATGGTGGTCTTTATTCCTCTATAAGGTTTTCCAAATTCATAGTATTGTCATCAATAAGATATTTTATCTTATGCTTTGATTTGAAGCATTTGTTCATAGAATATCTCACAATTTGATGATAGTCATAATATGCATGTCTATCATAGTTCCTGAGTATAGGCATGTATGGATCATACTCTTATGGAGGAGGAAAAATGATAAAATTTCACTAAATTAAATTTTGTAAAAGTACATGAGGAGGTGATGGTAATCTTGAAAATTTCCTCTTCAGTGGAGCTGTCAATTGTAATCAATTTTTAGGTTATGATATTGCACTCACTATAATATTTAACTCATTATTGTTGTTAGTTGGTTTGACATTTATCTTGGTTTTATTTGAAACAACATTTTTGAATTATTTTTATGAGTATGTGTATACTTAGGATTGTTCAAGTCTATGAGCTTAACTTCTCTATCTCTTAGTATGTGGTATAGCTCATCAAAGGATTTGAATCTATTGAAGATGATTCACTCGTGGTGTGGTGAAAGTATGTTTTTTCTTGAATATGTCTTGTAACTCATTGTCATCCATAACATTAGTCATTTTAGATATAATAATATTATACCAAAGTACATAATCATTGATTGGCTCATTGGACCCTTTCTTAAGTTTAGTAATTTACGCATAAGATAGTTTCTCATCAATGTTGATATAAAAGGTGTTATAAATTGATATTTTAAAAGGTTGAATACTCTTATTGATTTGAGTGTAATTTCATAGAACCATATTAAAACATATTCCTTGATACTTCCTAAGAATAACTTGGTTAATAATTTGTCATTGTATGCATAATTCAAGCATGCTGCATGGAATGATTGAAGATGTTGTTCTAGATCAACTTTACCTTTGTATATTGGAATCTTATGAATTAAAAAACTTGTAGGTAAAGTATAAGATGATATAGGGGATAAATGGTTAGGAATAAATGCATTTTAATCAATTAAATGATTATCTCTAGATATAGATTGCTCTAATTGTAACACCTTAGCATGTAAAGCTATAAAAATATACTCAAGGTAAAATTTCATAAGTGAGGTTATTGATGAAACATATTTGGTCATCATAGGAGGGGTAAAGGTTACCTGTGTAAGAATAGATTTGGAAATATGTTGGAAAACTTGTGTTTTTCCCATAACTTTGGTGGATCTCACATATGTCATAGAGGTGTATATGTAGGAATAATATCAATAGTATAGGTTTGGACACCTAAAGTGTAAATATTGGCTCGAAAGGATGGGTTGATGTCACAAAAGGTGTCATATTTGTCACCAAATGTAGTAGTCAGAGATAAAATTTTATGTTCATCTCTTGTGATATATAACATTGCATCAATCTGATGTGGATTCAAATTAATATATTTAGTGAATTATTAGTCATCAATGACATAAATTTGGTCCATAGTAGTTTATTCATGAGTATTATTAGTCTCAAAAATCATGAAAATTCCATCAATAGGGTGTGTAGCATGTACTATATAGTTTGTAGAGAGAGGGGGAGGAACAAATTAGGTCATGCATGGCCATTTCATTTGGTGGTAATAAGAGATAGCTTGGATTGAATATTGAAAAAATATGATCTAAAGAAGGCTTGGGATTATTCATTATTAATTTTATCTCTATTACTTTCTTAGATTTGATCCATTTGATCATGATTGATCAAAATGTAGGATAACCAAGTGGAATAATATGAAAATATTACCTTCATGATTTACATTAATAAATAAGGTTCATTTATTATAGCCCTGGGTAATGTGTTTTATTGGGGAATAATAAAAAATTAGATTTGAAAAAAAAAACCTTAAGGATAAAATATGAAACCCTATAAGGATGAAAGCCAAATAGATATCTAGGGTTTGACACATTATGTCAGTGTATAAGGTTACCAGTATGTTTTAACCTAATTTGGATTTATAAGCCCTAGTAGGATAGAACTAGTAAGTGAATTCAATTACTAAATTTGACATTTAAGCATGAATATAAATGTAAGATCTTAAAACATATTACAAAGATTTTATAAGTGGTATGTGCTAGTGATTTAACTATTTTAGGAATATTGGTGTTTTATTCCTAATTCAGTTAAGGGTCTAGAAAAATAAATCAGTAAATAATATTGTAATAAATAGAGTATTAATTTGTGTGATTTATTTGAATTTTGTAGTTTTTTAAAAATAATAATAAAGAAGAGAAATGTAACTTAGCTTAAAAATAGGCTAATACAGATAAGATAAAGGTTGATACCAGTTTTTCAGGACTGGGATAGTGTCATGAACCAAGATCTAGATTTCATTTGGTGAAAGGACAAGAGCACCAAAAACAAGACACTTCAGGGTCCAGTGATATATTCTAGGTCTTATTGTTATTATCCAAACCAATCACAGAGATCTAAGTTTTCTAGGTTTTGTCCACTATCCTTGTGTTAGTATGCTTATGAAATTTTGAGTCTTGAATGTTGATAGAGCTCCTTGTAGAGTTAATTTAATATTTAAACCTTAGACCTTTAGTATGCTTGAATGAAACTTGAGAAAGAGGAGGGGTTAGTGTGTGTAATATGCATTGAATGTGTATCCACACCCCTTTTGTGGACACACTACCTACATACCAATACTCTAAAGAGGGATCAAGCCATATGTATTTATCCCACTTGATGTGCTTTTTGTAATAGTGTTATGCAGATGAAAAAATACTAAACTAGGTGTGCTTAAGGTGGCTAGGGACTAGTATGAGGGTTTGAATATGTTGATAGCTATATTAGATGGCTATATGTAGAGAATAAGGAAATTTGTCTTAGTGATATTTCTTTTATTCTTGATTATTTTTGTAATATTTTCCAACCCTTTCTAAATGAACTTTGAATGGAATTTTATAGAGATCTATTGGTCATGGGTTAAATGTATTTGTTTTAGGCTGACATAATGAGCAAGATGAATTAGGAGAAAACCTTCATGTAAACTCAAAATTTGATTAGATAAGAGTTAAATATGGGACACCTTAGGTTCCAACACTATAGTCCAACCCCAGCACTCCTATCCTACAGGTTTAAGACCTGGAGGGATGGAATAAGCATGGGAAATGGGTTCTAGTTGAGCTGGACTCAAGTATCAAAAGTCTATGGGTGATTGGGAGTCAATAAAAAAGTTTCTAAAAGGGTCAAGAGAACATGCAAGAGGGACTTATGGGTTGGGTGTCACAATCCACACTCAAGCTACCAATTTTGACATTTTATAAGACTACATTTACCCTACCCCCTTTATTCTAGTGATGCAAAAAAGTGAAATACTAGGATAAAGGAAAAATAAAAAGTGTACCTAAACTTACCTATAAGGGTGAATCCCATAAATCTATGTGATGTTGGGTGTGCATAGAGAGAGGACATTTATGAACTGTAAATCTATAAGAGAAAACAAAGAGTAGATCAATTCTTACTAAATATGTTATATCTAAAATAAGAATGTACAAAGTTGGGTAAGAAAGAGAGGAAGAGAAAGGAATGAATACACCTCATTAGGTATGTATACTAATACAAAACAACTTATGATGTTGAGTGATGCTAGATGATGTTGAGTAATGATGGGTATGTGTTGTACTAAGAGTAATATCATGAATGGAGATGAGTGCTCAATTCCTTGAGAGTGGTTCAAGAATGAAAAGGCTACCCCTTTAGCTCCATCATCATCCACTAAGTGAATCTATGTGATCATGCATGTGTTAATATATGTTTGGACTATGTGTCCAATCCCTCTAAGTAGGTGGCTCAAGAATACAAAGGCTAGCTAGACCTTTGGCTCTATCATTGCCCCATGAAGTGAAGTTATAAATTGATACTAATATGAATGTGTGTCATCTGATATGGCTTCTAAATTCCATGAATTATCTATAATCTGACAATGTAGCATGGATAGTCGAATGTGTACTAGAACTAGGCCAATCTTGGCCAACTCTAGAAGGAAGAGATTAGGCTTGTATGAAATCCACTCCAAAATTGGAAACTAGGCTTATTTGGAAGCCATTTAGGAATGTGGACATTAGGCTTGTATCAAAGCTACTTTGAAATGATGCCAACCACTTATAGATGGAATAAGGCACACAACTTCTAAGAATGCTTTCATAATATACTAAACTTAGAAAGAAAAGAAGTCAAATGTGTCATGCACATTGCCCTCAATCACTACTGTCTATAACATGGATTCTAATCTAAAATTTATACCAACTACCCAATCTGAAATTAGAAGTGAAAGCCAACATGCCATGCATGATGCCCCCTATATCTAGATTCTCTAAGAAAAATTGTACTAAAACTATAGAATTTGGATTGATATGTATCTGATAAAACTATAACTGTGTTGACCTTTCTACCTATTTCTATAAAATCTAGGTTTTTTTTCTATTTGGATAGGAGCACCAAAAATAAGACACCTTGTTATCTAGCATTGTTGTCCTTTGCTAAAAATGATGACTATTTTGTAATTGTCACTATTTTTTGGTTTGTTCTACCTAGTTTGACCTTTGATTGTTGTTCTAAGTGTTCTAAAAACTAATTTTTTGACTGGTAAGAGCTCTGATCTCTATGACAAAACCCTTATTTATTGCCTCCTCTTCTGAGGGTAGGAATGAAGACCCTAAAATGACTTACCTAAGAAGAAATATCCCTAAAAATGTGTTGTGTTGCAAAATATATGATATATCAATTATAATCAAAAATATGTCTCAAGATATAACATGGTTTGTATTGGAGATTATTAGATTAATAGGGGCATGCCTAGATAGATATAATAATGTAATAACATGTGCAATATACTAAATTGAAACTAGAAATGTTAGATGTTAGTTATTAGTTGATAGTTTTCAAAGAGGGATGGAGCATGATGTCCATCATGGCATCCAAGAAAGCAAGATAATGCATGGTGTGGATCATGGCATTGTAAACAATTGAGAATCAAACAAGCAAAAAGCACACAAGGCAAGAATTAAAAAGCACATGAAAGTGGCCAAGGGGTGAAGCAAACAAGGGACATGGGCACATGTCACTCAAACTAGAGAGCAAGCATATGAGGCATGTTCAAATTCTACATATACACACAATTGGAAAAAAGCAAAGTTGGAATGAGGACCATAATCACATAGAATAGTATAGGCAAAGGACATTGGAAAATATCCTAAGTCACACACAAGAATAGAAGAAAAGGACATTGGCAAATGTCCTAAGGCACATACAAGAGATAAAATAGGAATTGAGAAATGTAAATGCATCTATCTATGCAAAGTAAGAAAGAAAGGCATATAATATGTTGGAAATACAATTGCATCTAATTAATCAAATCAAGAAGTGAAAGTATCCAAGACATGGATTACAAGACTAGGTATATGATAAGAAATACACAAGTTATATGTAATATTGAGTGTTGATAGAGTAATATGTGTAAGCTAGTAAGTAGTATACATCATCATGATGACTAGAGTGCATGGTGTAGGAATGACATAACCTGGATGGTGTAGTCATGTAGAAGATGCCCCCACTAGGCAAATGTATTGATGTATGTCTCAAATGTCGAAGTAGGATGTCCCCTCAATGGGTAGAGTGAAGCAATCAAGGATCTATATGTCACTAAACACACTCAAATAAGATCAAGTGAAGCATGGTAATATATATAAATTAACAAACAATAGCATAGAATAACAAAATGTAAGTCTAGCATGGAAGTAGAAATGTAAAGCATGGAGAATGCATACAATTGAAATGTTTTTTTGAAATTTTTTTTAAGCTATGTACAAAAAATCATGAGGATACTATGTACAAGAAATTTAAAATAAGTTATGTACAATTAAGCAAAAATAAATTATGTATAAGTAATTTTAAAGAAAGTTATATACAAGTAATTTTGAAAAATTGTGTACAATACAATGTGTGAAATGAAATGCTTGACATGGAATCTACGTAGATGCATAATATTCATTGTGTTTTTTAGTTTCTTTCCTTCAAGTGATTCTAGATGATACACTTTAGGGCTAATATTTTTAGTAATAATGTATGGACCTAGCCAATTAGGTTTGAATTTTCCTTTGATTTCTTCTTTGGCATTGACATTGTGAAGATTTTCTTTAAGAATGAGATCATTAACTTTGAATTCTCTGGTGTGAACTCGTTTGTTGTAGGATCATTGTATACATTATTGGTAGATTCTGAGATGTTTTAATATTTTAATGTGTGTATGGTTTAACTGTTTGAGCTAGTGTAGATACTTTTCACAATACTGGTCATCAGTGAGAATACCTTTAAGGGAGACACAAAGAGATGGGATTTCTAATTCCAATGGTAAACTACTTCTGTGTCATAAATGATTGAATAAGAGTGACTCTTATGGTCATGTAGATACTTGTGTGATAGGCCCATAATGCAAAGACTAGTTGATTGTACCAATCATCTCCAAATTTGGTCCCTATTTTGCTCAAAATATTGTTGATGGTTTTATAGGTATCCTCTGCTTGACTTTTTCCTTTTGGGTAATATGGAGTGGATAATGTGTGTTTAATATTATATTTTTTGAAAATTTTCTTAACATTTTTGTTCTTGAATGATGTTTTATTATCATAAATGATGGTTGCGGGTAGGCCAAAGTGTGAAATAATATGAGTCATGAGGAAGCTATAAATGTCCTCCCCTATGGTAGATTGGAGTGGAATGGCTTCCACCCACTTGGTAAAATATTATGTAGTTGTGATGATGAACTTATGCCCATTAGTGGATTTAAGGTTAATTTTTCCAATAAGATCAAGTCCATATAACACAAATAGCTATGGAAAAATAATAGGTTGTAATTGTTGTGATGGTACATGTTATAGGTTACTATGTCATTGACATTTATCACATAGTTTTGCATATTATGAACATTCATCTTCCATTGTGGGTCAATAGTATCCTTGTCAAAGCAATTAATGTGACATGGCCTTTCCACTAAAGTGACCACCACACTCACTATCATGTATCTATGTAATAGCAATTTTGGATTCTACTGAAGTCAAGCATCGAAGTAATTATCTATCGAAATATCACTTAAAAGGGTCTCCACCAATGATTATATCATGGACTGGTTATTTGTTTAAATTGTGTTTATCATTTCATGAAAAAGTGTCTGGTGTAATAGATTTGTTTAAAAAGTTATAGATATTAGAGAACCATTTTGGAGTTGTGGAACTACATGTAGTAGCTAAGATGGATAGTGAAATCAAATCCACATTGGATATTGATGGTGATTGTAATCATTTAATTTTGAAAATAGATTGATCATCATTTATGTCGATAAGAATCAAGGATGTGGCACTTTCCATTGCATCTAAATGTTAGTTATCCTTTCTTGGTATAATTTTTATATAAAAGTAATCAAAATATGATGATAAATATTGCAACATGTTCTGGTATGGGGTAAGATGTTCTTCTTTTGTCTAATAGACATCATTGAATTGATTGAATACAAGTTGGGAATCACTGAAGACTTGAATAAATCTAATTTGGAGGGATTGGGCAACAAATAGACCTAAGATAAGTGCTTCATATTCTATGGTGTTGTTGGTGCATGGAATCTTAATTGATAAGCAATAGGAACTATGTGACCAAAATGGTCGATAAAGATAATGCCAACCCTTGCATTAGATGCACATTGAGAACCATCGAAGAACATGGTCCAAGTGTCATAATGAGTAGAATAAGTAGTAAAATCATCTTTAAATGTGTCATTAATAGGATTGGTGTCTAAAAGTGGTGTGGCTACCAAATGCTCTATAATGATTTGGCCCTTTATTGATTTCTAGAGAACTACCTTTAAGTCAAACTTTGTTATTAACATGACCCATTTTGTGATGTGACTAGAGAGATGTGGTTTTGCCATTAAAAACTTCAAGGGATCTGATTTTGTGATAACCTGAGTCTCATTATTGACCATGTAATGTTAAAGTTTTTGTGTGGCAAAAACTAATGCTAGACATAATTTTTCTATCATGGAATAATTTTTTTTGTAATCAACTAATGTGCAACTGATGTAATAAACTACTCATTCGGTATGATAATCATTGTGTTATGATAAGAGTGTTCCTAATGCATGATATGTTGTTGAGATATATAGTATAAAAGACATGTTAGGTATAGGTGTTATTAAACTAGGTGGATTAAGAATATATTGCTTGATTGTATCAAAGCTTTCTTGATAGGCTTCGTCCTAGATAAACTTTGTATCTTTCTTTAATAATTGAGTGAATGACTAAGTTTTATCAGCAAGTTGAGTTATAAAATGGTGGATTGCTTGGATCTTGACATGTAAGGATTAAAGTTATTTTAATCTCATGGGAGGTGGCATGTTGATAATGGCTTTGACTTTTTTAGGGTCAACCTCTATGCCATGATGATAAATAATAAAACCTAAGAGTTTGCCTAATGTAACTCCAAACACACATTTCTTTGGGTTTAATATGACATTGCATTGCCTGAGTCTTTGAAAGATATTTCATAAATCAATAGTGTGATGATTTCCTTGTTTATATTTAGATAATATATCATTGACATAATCCTTGATAGTATGGTGAATCAAGTCATTAAAAATATGCATCATGGTATGTCGATATGTGGCTCTGACATTTATTAATCTAAAAAGCATGATAATGTAACAAAATGTGCCCCAAGGTGTTGTAAAAGATGTTTTCTCTTGATTTTATTTGGTGATTTTGATTTGGTTGTATCCTACAAAGCCATCCATAAATGATAACATTTCATACCCAGCTTTGGAATCTATGATCATGTCAATGTTAGGTAAAGGAAAATAATCTTTTGTGCATGCTTTATTTAAATCTTGAGAATTGAAACAACACCAAATTTGTCCATTGGGTTTTACCATAAGGACTATATTGGAAACCCATTCAAGGTGTGTTACTAGTCTAATGAAGCTAGCATCTAAGAGGTGTTGGATCTCATCTTTGACTAAGAGAGCCACCTTAGGATGCATTTTGTGAATTTTTTGTTTAACTAGTTTAAGAGTTGGGTATAAGGGAATCCGATGAACTGTTATAGATGTATTAATTCTTGGCATATCTAAGTAATACTAAACAAAGAGTTATATAAAATATGTTAAATTTTGATGAATATATGTATCATCTTCCTTTCGTAGGGTAGTGGCTAATTAAAATTAATTATTTCCTCATTAAGCAATGTGGAGTGATATAGTGTGTATGGGTTTTTAGGAATAGTCTCATCTTAATCAATTTGTATGTCTTGGGGAGAATCTATATTTTCTCTAAAGTATGCATGGGCATTTGCGTGATGAAGAAATATATTTTTATGATAGCAAGATGGGAGATCCTCATATGCTCTAAGAAATTGTAAGAGGGATTCATCATTAGAGAATTCATCTAATGTGTACATATCTAGTGAAACCATATCATCAATGAGATCAAGATAGATCAATGATAATGTTGAAGTATGATTAATGGTGTGGTATACCAATGTAATGGGTGGAGAAAACTTTATATGATTTGAAGTGGTGAAATAAGGTTTATCATGAAGAAGGGTAAGCTGATACCCTAGCCCTTATTTTCCATGTTGTGTGGATTCCTCGACAAGATTAATGATTCCCTACTCATTCTTTCCAAGACCTTTGTCATGATATCCCATCTTATTAATACATTTAAGTGAAAAATGGGAAGTAAACTAGTGATTTGGTGTTGGTGATATTTTAAAACTTGGAATTTTCTAATGTGTTGCATGGTCTGAGGGTGCACTGTGAGTAGTGGGTTGTGTAGGTATATTACCAAGATTAAAGTGTGAAATATAATTCTATGGAGATTCAACAACCTAGCAGTATTTAAAAGGTTCATTATCTATTGGGAATGTGTAGATGTAGACTTTATGACTAAATTTTAGATAAGCATGAAGTGTAGAAAGGACTGCATGCATATCATGAATCCAAGGCTGACCAAGTAATAAATTATAATTGAGTTCATTTGGAATGACTTGGTAAGTATTTGGCAGTGTCTTACGTCCCAAAGTAATATTGAGTGTTATTTGAACCATGACTTTCCATGGAATGTTGTCAAAACCTCTGATGTTTATATCAGAATGGTCTAGATCATGAGGTTGTATATTAAGACGTTTAAGAAAAGAAATGTTAAAAATATTGAGTCTTGAACCATTATCAACTAACACTCTGTTTACCCCTACATCATTAATCTTTAATTGAATATATAGAGGTAGATTTTGTTAAATGATGTGGAAGGGGGTAAATCCTCTTTCTCAAAGGAAATATGCTCTTTAGTCCATTACATTGTGTTGAGGATAGAGGCAATGTAAGTTCGTTCAATAAAAATAGGAATTGTAGTATTTTGAAGGGATGAATTCAACACATCTTTATAAACATCTGATCATTGAAGGATCTTGAGAATTGAAACTATATCAGAAGGAGTGCTAACCTGAGTGATAAAGCTATAGCCATGGGTGTAATCAACCTACCTATCTTCATAAACTTGGGTGATAGCATGTACCACATGATCTACTATAGGCATAGAGATGGTATTAGGTATGGATAAGAGCTAGATGTACCAAGTTTGAAGGGATGAGAGATAGATATAACCACTAGTGTTTGCTTGTGTCTAGTAGTGATAGGGAAATACTCAAAATTAGCCAATGAGTTATATACATCTAGGTAAAAATCATGAATGTGAAATTAAATGCATGAAATTAGATTTATAAGTTATATATCAATATGTTTATAAAGAACATTCCACATGAGAGATAACAAGCAAGGGATAGAGAGCATGAATTTGTGCATTAATGCATAAAGAACTGTGATATGTGATATGATATTTCTAATATGTTTAGAAAGATAAACTTGAAAAAAATTCCATATAAGAGATACAAATCAAGGGAAAGAGAACATGAAATTGTGCATGAATGCATAAAAAACTGTGACATGTGATATGATATTTATAATATGTTTAGCAAGATAAACCTGAAAAATTTTCCATATGAGAGATACAAAACAAGGGATAGAGAGTATGAAATTGTGCATGAATGCATAAAAAACTTTGACATATGCTATGATATTTCTAATGTGTTTATAAATATAAACTTGAAAATTTTTCCATATGAGAGATACAAAGCAAGTAATGAAACCTTGTATGAAAGTCAAGTAAGCATTGCTTTGAAGGAGAGGGATCTTATTATGTTTAACAATAACGTTATTTATATCATCCCATATTATGAAAAATAACCATGAAAAGGAAAGAATGAAGATTTGAATTAACATATGGTAAACTTCATCGTTCATATACATGATAGGAATGAGTATGGTCTCTTGATTATTTGCAATAAATGCAAGAAATATATGTAAATAAGTGAGATCCATTTTTGTTATTATTTAAAATCTGATTTTAAATGTAAGGTGATACCTCAAGCAAATAAATAAACCTAGTCTATGCAACTAGGGTTTTGAAAAATGATATTTTTTAAATTACTAAGGAATTTTAAAATTTAATGTGAATTTCTAATTTAAATATGCAAGTAAAAAATCAAAAAATTATTATAAAAAATCTTGATTTAAAGGGACCTAGTGTAATCACCCTAAATTGGTCAAGAAAAAACACATATTATGTCTTTTCATGGTCTTTTCACAAGAGACTCTGACTAGAGAATATGAGTTTTATTCACATTTAGCTAGGTCCTCTTGTTTGTCTTATCTAGGTCTTACTACATTTCCTAGACATCTCTTTGCCTATTCTCAGTCATCCATAGCTTACCATTTTTTACCCTTTTAGGCCCAACGACCTCTTTTAGACCTTGATCCATCCCCCTAAGTCCCAAACCCCTTGGACAACATCACCCAAATATGGACTACAATGTTGAAACCCAGGGTGTCCAATTTCTAGCATTGTTATCCAAGCCTAGTTTTGGTTCTAACGATCAGTTTCTTCCATAGGATAAGTCTTACCCATTTTTTTTCTTTGTTCCTAAGTTTTCTAATGTTATCCAAATATGAATAAATCTCCCAAATTTGAAATAATGAGTCTCATATATAAAAAACTACACAAGGCATTTTATATCTAACACTTACTACTTTGGTACATTAGACATAATAAAAATCAGTCAATAGTATAGCTCAGTTTCTTTGAATCACACTTAGATTTGCATGCTTAATCAAGTAAGGGCCTAAGAAAAATTCATTCTTGCATCATTTATACACATTGAATATGCACATTCCCTAAGGGAGAACTACATCAGATCTGAGACCCCAACTTGAGGGTTAATGTAGTTAATAATTAGAATAGTAGGGTTTCTTGATTGTGCAATCATTCTTCCCCTAACCCAATTTTTTACCCCTTTTAATTTTGATCTATTTGTCATTTTCATGTGCACAAAAAAGTACAAGTACTGAAGATGGAAATAGACCTACAATGAGTGTCAGTGACTCTCAAGATTTGAAATTTGGTATGTAGAGTTTCTCAGAATAGATGAACAAAACCCAAAAAGCTTAAAAATTTCAAACCCACAAGACTACAACACCAAAACTAAGACTAAAACGCTGGACCTCTACATGTCCCATTTTTGGTGCTCCTGTCCAGGCATAAAATAGACTTTTGGGTCCTATTTTTGATAGTCTACCCAACTAAACCAGCAAATATCAACCTCATAATCTTCCATCTCAGTCCAGAATCACCTAAGCTTTATTCTCTTCCCTCTTGTTTGTTATTTTTAGAAATTAATTAAGCGCTTTCAGATTCAACAAATCAATAGGTTAATTAAGGCAAATTTATTTACTGATTTTCCCCTTAATCTAGACCCCTTTACTATTTAAATTAACCCCTATAGTTTCCCAAATTTAGTAAAACATTTGGTGAACCTGACTTCGAATTTTTGCACAAAAACCCTAGAAAACCTAGGGCTAATTATTTTTTGTTTTTATCAATATTTTCCTATTTTTTATTAACTTTAAAGTTTTAAAAAATACAAATTAATTGAAATATTTTCAATAAATTCACTAAAATCCTAGATTGCAAAACTAGGTCATTCAAAAATAAGACTACCTCTTTGCCAATTTTAGACAATTAATTTAGAATTTTTGTAAAAAATTACCTTGTCAAAATTTATTTCAAAATTTTAAAATCAGTAGTTTCTTGTGAAAAAATTTAATTTCTAAAATTCTAATTTTTGTATAAATTATAGTGCAATTATTCCATTTCAAAATAATTTTTAGAATTCAAAATTATTGCATAATCTTCAAAAAATTTAAAACCCTAGCTAAAAACCCTATGTTCCCAAACTAGGTCCTCAAACCTCAAATTATTCTCCCTTACAATTTTTACAAAAATAATTTGAATTTATTGCAAATTATTTGGGTTAGCAAAAGTAATTTTTAAAATTCAATGTTAGTAGTTCTTTGTGCATTTATTTGATTCATAATATTTTTCAAACTTCTCTTTGGTGATAAAATGGCCACAAAGGCACTTCATCCTTCTCATCCCATAGATAAATTTCTTAATTTTTCTCACAATTATGATAACGAATGGACCAATTTACAAAATTGCACACTAGATAAAAATGTGGAAAATGATTTTATATATAATGATGATAATTACTATTATTGCATTGAAGAATATTACCATGCATACGAAAGTGATAGTGAAGAATATATAGATACATCTTCTCCTCTAAAACCTATCTCTTTTGTTTCTTCTTCTCAAAATAATAATTTTGCTAAATAGGAAAAATACTTCTCACCTCATTCTCCTAGGCACAATGCACAAAGTAATCATGCACTTTCAAATGAACATCTCATTGGAGATAATTTACTTCCATGTGAATCTAATCTCTATCTACCTTTTTCTACTGCTATGTTTAAAATACAATAATATAAATGCAATAAAATCAAATTACCGAAGCATAGTTCAAATGATGCATTATGTGTTCTTAACTCTACTCTTTCAAAAGAATGTTCAAATTATAACTCTTCTACTCTTGCTTCTCATGTTGCAAATGGAGAAAATTTATATATTCCATCCATGGATAGCATAGATACACATGATATTATAAATTCTAATTATAATTTATTGCATATTAGAAAGGAACTCTTTTTTCTTTCACCTCTCCCTATCAATGTTGGAAGTGCTTATGAATACAACAGTGAACATGTAAATGAGTATGAAAATGAAAGTGAATATGAAAATGATACTTCAAATTAATCTATTTCAAATGAACAAAATAAATATTATGATAATGCATGGAATAATGATAACTACTATTCATATAGTGAAGAATAAAATGCATCTCATACTTCTAACTATTCTCTCACTCCTCAAAAGTCTCATGCATGGCATAATGTTGATTCTAAATCTATGAATGATTCTACTTCAAATCATGCACATGTTAATTTAAATAGCACATCTACTACTAATTTAGAATGTGACTCACTGAAACATAAAGATACCAATGAATCCCCCAAGCGACCCCTCACTACAATAGAACCCAATTCTCACCCATCACCCAAAGAGAATAGTAGCCCACATCCCTCTCACAAGGTCCAAGCTACCATTACTCCCAAGATTCAAGTGAGCACACCGCCTCTTTATGATCTAATTATTAAATTTAGCATTCCTATGGCTAAAATTAACAATCAAATTTGATTATTAAATGAACCACTTCAAGATAGTAATGTACCATCCCAAGAGAACATCTCTTTGATGCATGCATTTGGTGAATTACAACACCAAGTACATCTCTTTACACTAGAAAACAAAGCTTATAAATCTTGGATGGATGCCAATGATCTACATGGTAACCTTGTTCCAAAAACATTCATAAAAGTTGCATTGCCGAAGCATCTCCAAACACCATCATTACCTCACTTTGATGGAACTAGATATCCATGCACACACCTTCAAGCCTTTTAGAAAGCTTTGCCACCTTAGATAAGTCCCTTGATTCTACTCAAGTTGTTTTAGCAGACATTAGTGGGGGAAACATAGAATTGGTTTTTTCATTTACTCCCTGTTGGTTCATTACACACATATGATGACCTAGAGGAGGCTTTTCTCATGAACTATATTATAAACATGGGCCCTCATGTTACATATGAGACACATGCCACACTACATAAAAATTCCTTAGATCCAATAAGTGATTACATCTTAAGATTTTAGGCTCATTTGTTAATATTGATAGATAAACCAATAGATCTAGAGGTTCAACATATCTTCATCAAGGGCCTTTTCAACCCTCTCCTCAAGCATTTATTATATTAGATAGAGCCTTGTTTTAGACATTTATGTTACATAGTTATAGCTTTGGAAAATAAATTGGGATTAATTGAGGTAGATTCAATTGATCGGATTACTCTAGATTTCACAACAGCATCTTTAGATACAACTCTTACTACTCAACATCCACCATGTCCTAGACAAGATCAGAGACCACAACCAAAAAATCATATAATCAAGAACAAAGAAAAAGTTCTAGAACACCACCCACAGTATGTAATATAGATAATTACCAACTAGTACCACTATAGTTTGATTCAAAGTGGGATAGCCCATCTATCATATTGTCAAGACTACTAGCTAGGAGGTTAATCACATTACCTTATATTCATCGACAAGATCCACATCTTCTACCTAGATAGCCATATTGACCCTTTTGTAATTATCATTGTATCTATGGACACAACTTGTTTTGGACTCCAAGATTGCATTTCTAGATGTGTTGATAATGATATTATAACATTCACATAGGGGGCACAGAGATCTCCTCCATCATGGAACTCTAGACCTCATTCCTCCATGGTTGTGTCATCCTAAGACATTCCGTTATAGGAATCATCAGTCACTCATCATGTGATTCATGTGGTTCCTAGGATATAATCTCATAGGAGATCTCTTGTTCTAATTATTTAGAAATTTTGGAAGCTAGTTCAGAGAATGCAACCTACATAAAGCACTATTGTCCAAGGAATACATAGTGCAGTTCCATATATTTATCTAGCACCATCATAGGTACAATAACAAAGTATAGTTTTAGAGAGATATTCACTCTTAGGTAGACTTTTTAGGTCTTATTTCATGTAGCAATCCATTATGTTTGAGATCAAATGAGCATTCTCTACAACATAAAATTTTAACATAACTAGTTAGATTACATTTTCTAGAGTTATCACAACCCACTATAGTTAGTGCATCACATAAAGCGTCAGCTTCATCAGCTTCAGGATAGGGTCTTACACAACATAATCAATATGGGCACTTGTTCACTTAGCTGACAGGGTTCAGATAGTGTTATAAAATACATTCATTTCAGCATCAGTTTATAAATTCACTTAGAAGGGCAACGATGGAGCCAAAGGTCTAGCTAAATTTTGTATTCTTGAGCCATTCATGGGAAGGTAATATGCACACAATGTTATCTTAATTTTCCCTCTTACTAACAACTAACATTCCTAATTCCAGATAGCCATCCCTACCTAGAACCAACCTATCACAAGCCAGATCTTACCAAATCAACTAATACAAACCTTTTTTCCAATCTCCAATTAATTCAACTTGTCTAAACAAGTTACCAATATTAGAAGCTAAACCTTACTTATATCCTACTTACAAACCAATTCAATTTACCAAATCAGTTTTACCAATTATAAAAAACCAACAAGATTATCGCTTACATATGATTACAAATCAAATAATTACATCCAAACATGTCCTAAATATTTTCTTACCATATATATCAACACAATAAAATCGCATATCCTACATACCATTTACCAAGCATATACAACTTCAACATCAAACATCAAATCAATTATTCCAAACCACAACATTACAATACTAGTATAATCTAGAATCCATAATGCGCATACACATGGGTTTCAAAATCAAACCAGTATCTATATAACACATAAGTTTTAAAAAAATATACATGATGTCAAGGTCAATCAATCATAGATAGGGGTCATGCCCTCAATCTCTATCTCACTCTCTCCTCTAGTACTCATTCCATAATCCTATCTAGTACTCGATGCCTCTCTACCTCCTCAAGCTCCTAAATGCCTCTTATGTTGATTATCTCACTCCAAAAAATGACCATATGCCTCATGCAAGTTTGTATGTCACTACTAAAGATCCATATAATCATTTAAATTCTTTGAGCTCACCACTCCATAATTTGGAGGAGGCATCATGTGCCTATCTCGCTCATCCCTAAGCTCATCTCTCTCTCCTATTGCCTTAACATAGGCAGTTATAGCTATAGCAGCTTGATCAAACAAGTGATCATAAACACCAATCATAACCATAGCTCTCTATCAAACCCTCCTCCAGAGCATCATCAAGAGCATGTCATGTAAGCTCACACAATGTAGACTCAATAATAGTCTCCTAGAACACAACATTCCCACCACTAACACCAACACGTGCCTCACCTTGCATACCCACCACCTCACCTAAGTGCAACAACATTATACTTCATTTAGTCATATATAATCTACAAATAACAATAAAAACATACATAAATATATAGGCCACATTACAACCACTCACCTCCCACCCTTTGAATCAGCTTAGGTTGCTCATATTTAGGAACATCTGGCACACCAGTTGGATATAATATAGCCCATCGATGCCTCAACCACCACACCATATAGGCCTTAGTGTACTCCACATTGTCTACATCAAGAACATATATAATATCATCTCACTCATTTAATGGAAATAATGCCAACTCAACCTCTGTCAGTCTAGGATGAGCTCCCACTCTCACTGGTACCCACACACTCCTCAACCATATCCATGCTACAAGAGGAACATCCTATTAGACTCTAAACTATATAATCATGCACTTATACTGAAATCAGTCATAAACTCTAGACTAATTATCATTTAAACAAAAAACTCACTCTCATGTATTACAACTTCTCTCCATCCTCTAGCCATCTAGGAAATCCTCTATAGGGCCTCCATCTGATGTCGTCAACCACCAATCTATCTAGTAATTGACTGTAATAATTTGTCTTAGAGGATTGAATACCCAACTCAATATTCCAACACTTGCAAAATGGTTTTGGATATTCCCATCTCACCCTTAGCAATCTAATTAGTCACACAACCGTTATATGCTCATAAGCCCAACAATGCAACAAAGTGGTTACACCCACACCACTGCTAAAAGACTCATGCATAAATCTATATAAATCTCTATAAAAATGAGTGAGCATATTCCTCCCACACAAAACATGGTACCATACATCTCAATACTCCAAACCACTCTGTGGATCTTATAAGCAATAGATACTCCACTAGCATTCATTATAATAAAAGAAGCTAATAATATAGCTAACCACTTTTATAGGAACGTAACACTCAACTACACAATAATCAATAGTAATATATCACTGTTACTACCCCTATGATGTACTCTTGTGGGCATACCTAAAAAGTATCTAGATGCACGATCAATGGCATCCACACCCATGTCATCCTACAATGACACTCATCGCCCACTAATCAACAAATCTAAAATCTGATACACATCCTCCATAGTCATAGTAATCTCCCTTGTTAAAATCTAGAATGTACATGTATCAACATTTCACCTCTCACATAAGGTGGTGATCAAATATTTGTCCCACTACACTATACCAAGATCACATAATGACCCAACCTAGCCCTATCCATAACAACATGCTCATCAATAGATAATGGTAATAATCTCATAGTCTCCATAACCTAGCTTCTACAAAACTCTCTCATTTTCACCTCACCCTGAAAACACCAGCAACCAAACTATATGTCAAACAACCATGCCAAGGATAAATCGATAATAAATATAAAAGCAAGAATAACTTAGAAATTAAAAAAGCCATCCAAATTAGATAACAGTGCTACAGAAGGACACTAGCATTGGAACCTAGATAGCAGTGTTGCATCTTGGATAGTAGTGCTTACTCTAGGACAATAACACCAAAACTAGTCAAAGAATTTTTAAATTACTTTAAAATGACTGAAAATAGCTAAAAATTGCCAAAATCAAGCCTTAGATATGAATAAAAGTAAAAAACTATCATTATTCACCAGGGAAACCTCCTCACCAACCTAAATTTGCACTACTAACTGCTCATAATGAGTCACAATGAGTGCTCATCTCCTTGGCATCTTCTCACTCCATAGCTCCAATCTTAAACTAGTCAATACACAAATGAATCATGATTTAGTCAAATCTTCCCTATATCAAACCATTTTCTCAATAAAATCAAAATTATACTTGCCTATAACTTGAGCTCTGTAACTCTATTTAACAAACCATTTTATTTATCAAAATCATGATAATGACACCTTCAACATAAAGCAATACTTTCTCTTTTAATAAATTATTTGCCTACCATGACACACACATTTGTACACCTATCTGGTACCCAGATTGGTATTCACCAAGCAAACATCTATTCAAAACATTCAAACAACCTAACCTGTTTGATCAAATCACTCTTTCATCCCATTCAATCTATGTTTACCTCATTTGCCTACCATAGCCTAATAGCTTCTATATATCTACTAAACCTAGATACAATATTTGATCCTAATCAACCAAAGATACCTTTCACTCCTGATAAATCAATTTCACTAATTCAACAATGGCCTTTCAATCTATTTGATACATGCCAACCATGTTTCTATACATTCTACCACTAGTCCTTACTTTTGGCTCAACCTCCTCTATCACGGATCTCATCCCTTTCCCCAAAAGGGGGCATCATTCATATTATCCATATTCCCACAGTTTATCCAGCATACCTATCTAGTGCACCATGGTTCTCACACCTTTAGCAGTCAAATTATCAGATTCAGCTCAGATCGATCAAGATTTCACAAGTGGTTCAGACTCTAGTGGTCACTTAGTATTTCTTAGCTTAGATTGGTCAATATTTCATAAGTGGTTTAGACTTTAGGGGTCACTTAGCATTACTTAGCTTAGATTGGTCAAGATTACACAAGTGGTTCAGACTCCAGGGGTCACTTATCATTAATCAACTCAGATCAGTCAAGATTTCACAAGTGGTTTAGATTCCAAGGGTCACTTAACATTACTCAACTTAGATTGGTCAGATTATATAGTGATTCAGATTACATTAGGGTCACTTAGCATTACTTAGGACATTCAGACGGATACACCTTTAGTTTAAAAATATACAGATTATCTAGATAATAGATTCAGGGGCATGTACAATACATGTCTCACACATACAACTTCATACAACATGACATAGTTATAGACTAGATAGCCGATTATAGGCATAGTGTAGAGCACATTATTTTGATCTCTAGTTTTGCATATGAGACATGACATAATAGATCATATCACATGTGGTTATACAAATTTCTAGATTATCTAGATGCATCACTCACATCCCAGATTTGGGGGCATGACACAGATGTTCATGTCCTTCATCTTCCAATATTATATAGATTGAGATGGTAGGACATGCCATTTTATTCTTACACATTTACCAACATTTTTAGCTTACACCCAAGCATTACTCAGGTTGTCACTAGGATGGACCGATGGTCATCTATAGTGATTGGTCCATAGTATTACTTAGACCTAAGAGTTTGTGTGGGACAGAGGATAGACATTGGTTTTGGACCTTTGAGCACTTCTCAAATCCATTTTAGATTATTCATATTTAGTATAGGGGGAATCCATTATAGGGATTTCTTCCCTTTTCAGACACTACTCAGATTCAGTACAAGGGCAATTCATTACAGGGATTCCTTCTCTTTTTAGACACTATTCAAGTTCAGTACAGGGGGCATCTATTACAGGGATCCCTTCTTTCTCTGAGCACACTATTTCATTTATTCAATCCACTTCCTTGGCCAGGAAGTTGGATATTTTTTAGCATACTTATCTTCACGTAGGTAAGCCCAGGTATCTATTTTCTTTTCTTTCTTTTACTCTAGTACTTCATTTCATTACGTAACTATAATAAAATGGGGGAAAATGTAATCACCCTAAATTGGTCAAGAAAACACACATATTATGTCTTTTCATGGTGTTTTCATAGGAGACTTTGACTAGAGAATATGAGTTTTAATCACATTTAGCTAGGTCCTCTATCTGTCTTATCTTGGTTTTACTACATTCCCTAGACATCTCTTTGCCTATTCCTAATTATTCATAGCTTACCATGTTTGACACTTTCAAACCCAGAGACCTCTTTTAGACCCTGACCCATCCACCTAGGTCCCAAACCCCTTGGAAAATAGTACCCAAATATGGACTCCAGTGATTAAACCCAGGGTGTCCAATTTTTAGCGTTGTTGTCCAAGCCCAGTTTTGGTTCTGATGATTAGTTTCTTCCATAGGATAAGTCTTATCCCTTTTTATTTGATTCATTTCTAAGTTTCCCAATGTTAATAAAATATTAATAAAGCTCCAAAATTCAAAATAATGAGTCTCTTATATAAAATACTACACAAGGTATTTTATATCTAACACTTACTACGTTGGTACGTTAGACATATTAAAAATTATTCAATAGTATAGCTCAATTTCTCTACATCACACTTAGATTGTCATGCTTTATCAATGAAGGGCCTAAGTGAAATTCATTCTTACATCAATCATGTGCGTTGACTATGCACATTCCCTAAGGGAGAACTACATTAGTTTTGAGAACCCAACTTGAGGGTTAATGTAGGAAGTAATGAGAACAGTAGGAGTTCTTAATTGTGTGATCATTCTTCCCCTAACCTAGTTTTTTCCCTTTTAATTTTGATCTATTTTTCATTTCCATGTGCACAAATAAGTGCAGGTACTAAAGATGAAAACAAACCTATAACTAGTTTTGGTGACTCTCAAGAGCTAAAATTTGGTATGTAGGGTCTCCCAAAATAGATGAATAGAACCCAAAAAGCTTAGACCCATAGGACTACAATGCTAAAACTAGGACTATAACAGTAGACCTCTAGGTGTCCCATTTCTAGTGCTCCTATCTAAGCAAAAAATAGACTTTTAGGTCTTGTTTCTGATAGTCTACCTAACCAAACTAGCAAATACCAACCTCTAAATCTTCCATCTTAGTTTAGAGCTAGATAAGTTTTATTCTCTAACCTCGTGTTTGTTATTTTTAGAAATAAATTAAGCACTTCTAGATTCAACAAATCAGTAGGTTAATTAAGGTGCATTTATTTACTAATTTTCCCCTTAATCTAGACCCCTTTACTATTTAGGAAATTAACCCCTATAGTTTCCCAAATTCAGTAAAACACCTAGTATATGCAACTAGGGTTTGGAAGAATTTGTTTTTGTTAAAATTACAATGGAATTTTAAAAATTAATGTTAATTTTTTATTTAAATATGTAGGTTAAAAATCAAAAAAATATTTTAAAAATCAGCAAGAAATTTACCCTAGGGTTTCTAGGGGTTTTATGCACAAATGAAGTAAGTTAGGTTCACCAAATGATTTAACTATTTTGGGAATATTGGATTTTTATTCCTAATTTAGTTAAGGGTCTAGAATAATAAATTAGTAAATAATATTGCAATAAATAGAGTATTGATTTGTGTGATTTATTTGATTTTCATAGCTTTTTAAAAATAGTAATAAAAGAGGAAAAATGTAACTTAGCTTAAAATTGGGCTAATACAACTGAGACAGAGGTTGATACTAGCTATGTAGGATTGGGACAGTGTCATGAACTACGATCTAGATTTCATTTAGTGAAAGGATAAGAGTGCCAAAAATAGGACACTTTGGGGTCCAACGCTATAGTCTAGGTCTTATCGCTATTGTCCAAACTGGTCACAGAGATTTAAGTTTTATGGGTTTTATCCATTGTCCTTGGTTTAGTCTGCCTATAAAATTTTGAGTCCTAAATGTTGACAAAGCTCCTTATAGAGCTGATTTAATATTCAAACCCTAGACCTTTAGTATGCTTGAATGAAACTTGAGAAAGAAGGAGGGTTAGTGTGTGTAAGATGCATTGAATGTGTATCCACATCCTTTGTGTAGGCATGTTGCCTACATACCAATAATCTGAAGAGGGATCAAGCCATATGTAGTTTTTCCACTTGATGTGCTTTATGTTATGTAGATGAAAAATGTTAAATTGGGTATGTTTGATGTGGCTAGGGACTGGTGTGAGGGTTTGATTATGTTGGTAGTTGTATTAGATGGTTTTATGTAGAGAATATGGAAATTTGTCTTAGTGGTCTTTCTTGTATTCTTGCTTGCTTTTGTAATATTTGCAAACCCTTTTTAAATGAACTTTGAATGGGATTTTATAGATATCTATTGGTCATGGGTTAAATGTAATCATGTTAAGCTGACATAATGAGGAAGAGGAATCAGGAGAAAATGGTCATCTAGGCTCAAAATATGATTGGATAAAAGTGCTATAAATGGGACACCCTAGGGTCTAGAACTATAGTCCAACCCCAACACTCCTATCCTATAGGTTTGGGACCTAGGGGATGAAATAAGCATGGGAAATGAGTTCTGGCTAACTAGAATCAGGTCTCAAAAGTCTACAAGTGACTGGGAATCATCAAAAAGGTTCCTAGAAGGGTCAAGAGAGCATGCAAGAGGGACCTATGGGTTGGGTTTCACAAGCCACACTCAAACTACCAGTTTTGACATTTTATATGACTATAGCTAGATATAGTAAGAACAAAGGAATAAGTACATAGGTTCTTCTATTGATTGTAATTGGATTTTGCTAGTGGAAAATTAACTGAAGCAAAAATGTGATTCATCTAAATCTAAAACTATGTTTATGTTTATGTAGGGCCAATTTCTTCAGCTTTGGGCTAGTGTCAACTGTCGATATTAACTTGTAATGGTCGATAATGACCTATAAAGAAAACTAAATCTATTATTGTATGGTCATATTCACTTGTCTCTAAAATATTTATATATGTTATGTCAAACCCTAATGATGTTAGTAGATCTATAAATTATCCTCCTTCAGCTTGAAACCCTAGGTGTGCTTGTGAGGGCTATAAAACCTACAAAATTTGGGAAAGTATAAGGGGTTAATTTGACCCCAATCACCCCTATATATGATTAACCACTACTATGTATTTGATATTTTAAGGATAAAAATCAAGCCACATGTAGTTGTCCCACCTAATATGATTGTGAAATATTTCTCTCATTTTATTGAATACATCTAATGATTTAGATTTGATACTTGGAAATTCTTACTTTGACTTGGATTTAGCATGCTTCAGACTTGACTTGTGACTACTCCTAGTGATTGATTCACAATTTGGGAAGAATGGGGAAAAATTATCAATGTGTAGTACTATATAGATATGTACCAAATAAGTGTAAAGTCCTATATCAAGTGAGACATTGATTTGTATATATATGAGTCTAATTAGGTAATTTATCATGCCACCGAAACACTGAGTAGATTGGTTGATCCTAAGGAAATATTTGATTTTATAAAGTAGTTTGATGGGAGAGGGTTGGTAAATTCAGGCTCAAGTCAATATTAATAGTGATATTGATCAAATCTAACATTATTGACCTATGCATAGGAGGAAAAAATTAAACATCTAGAAGTATTTGTGCAAGATAATATGCATGTTTGAAGCAGACTATGAGGATTTTTAGGTATGTAATAGTAGGACAGAAGATTCAAATTGATAAGGTAGTCTGTAGGTGTGAGAATGACAGGTTAAGACCATAATTGTGTGTAAGTCATGCATTGTAAATGTATGTCAAGCATTTCATTTTCAAGTACTTAATACCAAATTCTAGTATCTACACGTGTATCGTATCATTTTTTATTGTTATGATTTTAAGTATGTTTTCATATTAAATAGTACTCATTTTATATTTCCATTATCTATCTTTGCACAATATTTTTTTTATCAACCCTTCCAACTAGCTTTGACAAAGACATTTATACAATTATGTATAGTATAAAAAATTACCTAAGGTAATAACAATATTTATTAGTTATTTTGAAACTTATCTTTGTGTAATAATGTCATGTAGACTTTGTGATATTCTATTGAAACTAGTTTATTAGGTTTGTATTTTATAAGGAGATTTAGCTAAAGGAACTTAAAAATTGGAAGTAAGATTTAATTATTTTAATCTATGACATGCAATGGCTAATATAACATGTTTTCATCAATTCACAAGAGCATTACCTTGTCCACCTATTAGAATATATAAATATGTGTAGACATGGTTCTAATAGGTAAAAATGGTGTGTCAAGAGGTATATGAAGGTGCTAGCATTGTTTGTTAGGAAAATGGCTTGACCCGAGGGGTCAATGGTGAAGGTTTATCTAATATTAGAACCCTTGGTGTTCTTAGGTGAAATCCTTCCTCTACCATTATTTAATATTTTAATCCATGGTGTTCTTAAATGAGCACCTTCCATAACTATTGATGTAGTAAAGGATATGGGGTCCAATGAAGGATAACATGTACCTTAAAACCTATACTCAAACACATAATAGACATGAGACTAAAACTAAACTTCAAACTCTTTTTCTATTTTTATAGGCAGTACATATATCACACACACAAAAGTCACACTCTCTCCTTATAGACACATAAATTTTGTATTAGACACTTAGAAACATCAATTTTGGCCTATCTTTGACATGCATGAATTATGTGTACACATTTGAATCTTGCTCATATCCTCTCCTAGCCATTCGTCTATCTATGGACTTGTCCATCTTAATTTTATGTCAGTTATATTCAGGATATCCCTAGTCTCTAAAAGAATGGTATATTACTCTATGTAGACTATTGTCATATTCTACCTTATTATTTTCACTTCTCTAGATAGTTTTAGTAATAGTCTAATGGTTTAGGTCATAGATAGTGTTTGCATTCATTAGTAGTGTCCCATAATCCTCTAACATCTACTTTTCAAATTCAAATCTTTTCCATGGGTTTCCCTACACATTTTTCAATTGGTTATGATGGAAATTACCCAAATATTCACCTATATATACACATCAAGCATAAGGCAATTTTTATCTTGCTCCAACCTAACAAGCACCTAGCATATAACACTTATCTTACATATTTAGAGATTTACTTGAACATCTTTGAGGAACTATCTTTAAGTATCCACATCTAAAAATACATCATAGTAAAATTCCATAAGCCAAGTTTTATCATTATGCATAAGGTCAAAGTTGCATGATTTTCAAGTTTCAAAATCCAAGAGGTTACATTTCATTCTAGTAGATCACTAAAGTACACATACACATAGGTTGGAGAACTACATGCAGTTTTATCTATTTTTGGAGTATTGAAATGTAGCAAATGCTAAACCACTCAAAAAGGTGTGTATGGTGTTGTCCAAACCATCTTTCTAACCCCTTTTCTATGGAAAGAAAGTGTCAAAATTGGAGATGGGTTTTCAAGGGAAAAAAGGACAAAATCAATATCTATGCATAGGACCGATGTTAATGGAACACACAAAAACCATCTTAATAGGAAATCACAATGATCTGTGGTAGAACATATTAAAAACATACATAGGGATAGATTTGGAAAATAGTGGGCATTATTTGTTGCCATAGGTGGTAGGCCTCTTTTGATAGCATCTTGGTAGATTATGAGAACTTTTTCCCTAAGCCGAACAATCCAAGATCCATTTCAAATAATATCAATTGATCATGCACAAACAGATGGGAAAATGATTGATAATATTAGTTAAGTAACTTATTCCTTTGTCATTTTCATAAATTATAAGTATAATTGATCTCGCTTTTACATTCAAATGTGTGTATTTTATGTCATTTCTTATAAAATTATAAATTTTAATAGTTTCACACTTGTTTCAATCACCTAAATAAAAATAAGTTAAAACCTTATAGTGAACCATGTCTTTCTCTCAAGCTTTATCTTTATCCCTTAGAATTTCATCCTTATTTAAATTCCAAATTTCTATGTTGAGGTTTCATATCTGATTCTGATTTTTGCATATTCACATGAGTAAATCATGGCTATAATGGATGTACATATATTATATATTTTTATTCAAGTTATGATTATTATAATTACATGTTGTTATCCTTAAATATGTAATATGTTTCAAAATCATGTAATGAAATGGGTAAAATTTATATGTAAAAATTCTAATGAATAAATTAATAATGAACAAATCTTATTCATCCTTAATAATACATATTGTTTGAATATCCACTATGATATGCTTTTAGTTACCACTCAATTTCAAAGGGAATGTATTTTTTCCTTCATTCCCCCCCCCCACTAGACCTCAACATAGTGATAACTACCATCCCTCCCCCATTATTTTACCTAGGCTTATATTGGATATTGAGGTCCATGATGTCACAACACAAAGATGTAGGGTACATCATCTAATGGCACAAAGAGGAAGTAGTCAACATATTCATCCCAATATTCATCCCCATATAAAGGTTACACCTAGTAAAACTATAGAGTGTGATATTATTGACTAGCTTAAGAATAATCTAACTAAAATCTCCATGTTAGAATTGCTTCACAAATCAAATGATTATAAGGATATCCTTCATGTAGTATTATGAGATACAACTTTAGAAAGTGACGCAGAACCAACTTATGTTGCATTTGTTATCAATACATTGTGATGGATTGAGAATAGTATCTCTTTTGAGAAATAAGACTTACATCCTAGACACATTATTAATCAACATTTCCCATTGTATTTTCAAGTAATAATCCTAAATAAGGGATATAAGTAGGTTTTTGTGGATAATAGACCAAGACTCAATTTTAAAATATATCCTTCTTTAATCTACTTGGTACAGGAGGTGAAGATATTATTTAATTTGATATGAATATTCATGGCTTCATTAACATACTCCAAAAAGTGCTAGGACAAATTACACTAAATATCATTGTGGGTCTAAGAATAATAGCTACAATATGTCAAGTTAAGCCAAATGATCTTTATTATAAATTTTTATTTGATAAACCCTAGATTCAAAATATGAATGTGGCCCCTTATACCTTACATGCATGTCTCAAGTTTATCCATGAAGTTTATGTATATGTTTTTCCTATGGATCAAAAATAATCAAGTGTTTTATAATGACACAACTTATAATAATTTATATATCACATATACATCCTTTTTCTCAATAATTTGGCAATCCAATTTTGGATAACATGGAAACACTAGTATCTACTACTAATACTCTTCTACCATAATTAATGAATTTAAACAGTATGGGTTTGCATTAAAATACTTTCAAATTTTAGGTTATAGTGAAAACGATTGGAAAAGATTGCAAAAGGCATTATTAACCATGTGTCCCCATCTAATCATAAATGTATACAAAGCCTTGAGTATAAAGATGATTCAAATATTAGTAGGAAATTGAGACAAAGAAAGTGAATATTTATATAAACTTCCTTAAATAAACACCTACTCCTATGCAATAAGTACATCATGTGAAAGTGTTAGAATTTGTATATCCTAACCTCAACGATGATATAATTTCTCAAGAAATTTGGATTTTAGATTAATTTTATAATTATGAGTCTCCCTTGAAATTTTTGGGGAATATGAGGATCTCCCATCCTTTTATCATAGGAAAGGGTTTCCTTCTACAAGAAATGTCCATATATATTTTGGAGAGACTGAACATTCACATAAAGATGTCTAGTTAGACAATCTTGATACAATTCCTACTAAACCATACGTGGAATGTCACTCGATGTCATTAAATTGAGAAATAATTGAATTCAATTATATAATTTATAAAGATCCAAAACCCTTTTCTATTACACCTATGCTTAAGGGTGACAAGGGTAAATATTTTAGATAGGTAATACATGATTTTATTGATTTATTTGCTTGGGTTTTTTCAGATATTCCAAGAATATATCCTATGGTTGCATTACACAATATTTTTCTCTACCTTGATGTGAAGCCAATTAATCAAAAAATTAGAAAGATGCATCTAAAAGTATCTTTGTTAGTTAAAGAGGAAATTTAAAGGCTACTTGATGACGAGTTTACTAAATTAGTTGATTACACCGAATGGATTTCTAATATTGTGTTAGTCACAAAAACTAATAGACAAATTGGATTTTGTAAATAATTCCTAGATATAAACAAGGCTTGTCTTAAATATGATTTCCCATTACCAAACATTGATATGATTGTGGACTCTACAACCAGGAATGCAATGTTATCATTTATATATGATTTTTTTATACAATTAAGTGAATATTAATCTTGGTAATCAACACAAAACCACATTTACAACACCATAGAGGACATTTTGTTATGTGGTCATTCCCTTTAGATTGAATAATGCATTGTTACTTATCAAAGGGAAATGACATATTTCATGATTTTGGACATAAAAATATGGAATATTATGTGGATGAATTACTCACAAAATATAAACATCAACAATATCATACCACAAATTGAAAACAAATATTTGAATGCTTACACAAATATAATGTGTGCCTAAACCCAAATAAATGTGTATTTTGGGCATCTTCAAGGAAATTTTTAGGTTATATCATATCTCAACGTGGTATATAATTTGATCCAAATAAGGTAAAAGTTAATCTTGGAAATGCCTCTACCCAAGGGATTAAAAAATTTAAGGTGTTTATAGGGGATAATTCACGAAATCAAACATTTTATGGCTTAGTTAACAGATAAGGCATATCCATTCACATGATTACTAAAGAAAGATATGAATTTTGAATGGAATGAGGATTTTCAAAATATTTTTGATGAAATCAAATAATATCTACTTAATCCACCAATCATGATGCCTTCCATTCTGTATAATCCATTTATGTTATACATTTAATCTACAAAACATGCATTAGGATATTTTCTAGCAGAATACGATGATAATCATAAATAATCTACAATTTATTACATCAGCCATACACTTTTGGATTATGAAAAAATATAATACAATGGAAAATTTGTGCATGTCCATTATGTTTTCAATGCAAAATATTTGACATTACATGCTTAACAATGATACACATGTCATCGTAAATATGGATCCACTAAAATATCTCATGAAGCAACCATTTTTATCAAGACACATTTCCAAGTGGGTAATTTCACTTATGGAATTTGATCTAAATTTGATATCTCAAAAATCCATAGAAGGGAAGGTAATTTTAGATCAATTAGTCATAAAACCACTACTTGATATGGCACAAATAAATGATAATTTTTTAGATGACTTTACTACATATCATATTGATGATGATACATGGACTATTTATTTTTATGGATCTAAATGCGCCTCGAACAATGGGGAAAGAATTGTTCTAATCACTCCTCAAGGACATCCTCTACCATTGGTATGCCACTTAAGGTTTTCATGCACAAATAACATAGTAAAATATGAATCATTGATTCTAAGATTATTCATTGCTTACACATTATAAATAAATTCTCTTAAAGTATATGGTGATTCTCAGCTTGTAGTCAACTAGGTTATGGATGTTTATCAGATGAAGGATGAAAATTTTATCCCATACAAATAAATGGTTTAGTGCTCGATGACATATT
Organism: Torreya grandis; assembly: GCA_037957365.1. NCBI lineage: Eukaryota > Viridiplantae > Streptophyta > Pinopsida > Cupressales > Taxaceae > Torreya > Torreya grandis. The sequence continues at coordinate 2,047,769 of JARHVA010002486.1, forward strand.
TTGATAAAATTATGATTGAAATCATATCTCACAAAAATAATTGACATGAAGATGTTATGGCCAGTCAATCTTCTCTCATCCCTATTGAAATTATTGATGATCAATCTATTCTCACTATATGACGCTTATAACAACCCTTAATTACAATAGTATACTTGGACTTAGCGGTATTTTTTTACACATAGTGTAAGCAATTCTTAATGATATGGAAATATTTATAATTTATTAAACAAGTTTTTTACCACAAATAATTTCTCATGAAGTTAAAAACACAAGTTGTAACGAGATGCAATTCACTATGTCATAATTGGCAGGTCTTTTTTAAAATGATCATTTGACAAACATTTGCTTTGATGTCTCAATCGTGAGAAGGTCAAGGTAGCATTACAAGATTTCCATAATAGTGAATGTGGAAGACATACAGGGGAAATAAAATATCTTATAAATTATTATGGATGGGTTATTATTGGCCTAAGATGGAACAAGAATGTCAAAAATATGCCAAATAGTGCATACAATTCTAAACACATAGTAAATTCAACCATGTGCCTTCATAAGAGTTCTAACTTATTATCTCACCAAGGCCATTTTATCATTGGGGGTTTGATTTGATAATAAAGATTAATACAAAATCATTAGAGGGTTATAATTTCATGGTTACAATAATGAAGTATTTTACCAGAAGGGTTGAGGCCATCCCACTGTAATCAACTATAGGAGAAGACATATCAAATTTTAATGACTACATCATTTCATAATTTGGGTTCCCTTCAACTATTATCACAAATAATGGATCATCATTCAAGAATACCATTAATATTTGCTTTGTAAATACAAAATTCATCATAGAGTTTCCACTTCTTATTATCCACAAGGAAATGGGCAAGCAAATGCAATAAACAAGACAACTGCTAAAATCCTAAGTAAAACAGTTGAAAAACATGGTGAAGATTGGCATAATCAGACTATTTATGCCTTATGGATCTATTTCATCAGTTTTCATATCCCCATGGGACCATTCCTTATTATCCAATTTATGGTATGAAAGTTGTATTATCTCTAGAGATAGAAATACAATTCTTCCAAGTTTCTCTTAAGGATGTCATCAAAGTCAATGAGTATCATGAAAATTGATTACACATGATAGAATTGTTGGATGAAAGAAGAATAAAACTATCTAACACCTCAAAGTATATTATAATTGTATCAAAAAATCATATAACAAGAAGATTCAAAATCAAGAATTTGAAATTGTTGACCTTATACTAAAATAAAATCAGAATAATACCAATGTAAATAAAGAAATCAAATACAAGTTCAAACCAAATTGGCTAGGACCATAATTTTTGTTCTTCTTAACTTCCTCTTTTCTTTAGGGATGAATTTAAATTTGCACCTTTTATGGAGATTGGAAAATCCTAAGAGAATATTCTCTCTACCAAGTTTACAAAAAAAATTATGTACTTAGAACGATAAGGAAGACAAGATCTATTTTGACTCTAACTACAACTTGACCAGGATTTATTCATGCAACAAGGGAAGTAGATATTTGTACAGGATCAACTCTTTCTTATTATTTCTTTAATACTATGGTAACTCTTTGGTATTGAACATCATTTAATGTATAGTCCAATTCATGAGCTTTGATGTCAATAGAAATATTTTCTTGAGTTGCTTCAAACCATAAAGATACGATTGGAGTATCAATGCTTGATTTCTGGGTATGGTCATCCATATAAAAAATAATTGTTTTCTTGTTAGCATGGTATTTCCAAAAGCATGCCCCATGGTGGTCACCAAAGATTGTTGGATAAATAATTTTGTACCAATAAAAAATGGAAGGCAATAGCAAGTAAAAAAACTTCCTTCCTCTATTATATGGGGAGTTTCCATTTTTTTTAATCAAAAAAATGCTTGAAAAGGAATATATACAATATGCACAAGAAAAATTGTATTTGATCATTTTTTAATTTAAAATAAAAAATAAATATGAAAGTAAAATATTGTGAGGGAAAGAATTAAATGGGTAGATGCTTAGATAAGCAAACTTAATTTGTATATAGCATGAATAGGGAAAAATTCATAGGTTTGTTGACAGTTTAACATGGCATAGTGTGCATTAAGTAAGATAAATAAAGGATATGAATTAAACATTAGAGTAACGCACATCCACACAAATAAATAATTAGACACAAAGTCCTTCAAAATATTTTGGATTTCTTGTTGAAATAAATGAAAGGTGTTATTTATATCGTCCTCTCTACAAACTTTTCTTATATTGTCAAAAAATTCCTATTACAATAACCATCACTCCTATTTATAACCCATAGGAGGATGCAACCAACTCATAATTAACTCCTTTTACCTCTTATATTTTACCATTTACATGTCACTTTTAAAAATTGATTTGAATATAGTTGGGATAATAGAAAAGTGAAATGAAATATAAAAAATAAAGTGGACCATAGTCCAATTAAAAATAGTTACCTATTGATGAGTCACCACACAATAGGCCCGACTCATCTCCACTTTACACATCAACCAAATTTTTCCGTGATTCAATTAATTTCATCATAATTTATATAAGCTCGTGCAATTCTAACAAATTTTTGGTAACCTCTTCAAGACCACTATGAATTTCACTCAAGGTATTCATCGCACTACCATTGAAGACACTTGATTTAAATAGTTCATAGTTTATTAATTTACAAAACTGCTCTTTGAGCTCAGTTGTTGTGTAAGAACCAGTACCATCATCATTGAAAATCTCACAATGTATAGACTATGAATTCGATCAAATTTCAAAATATTTCTCATCACTTATTCTTTGCTTATCATAAATATATTGCAAGGCTATCTTTAATATATTGTTTCTCCATTTGATACTTTCATGTCATTCGTAAGAATCATCAACTTCCATCTGCTTTAATATGCTCTAAAAACAAGAAAATTCATATTAGCTAGAGACATTTCAAACACATCATCCTTCATGTTCTCCATTTGACCAATTCTTCTTCATGACATTGGACTTTGTCATCTACCTTTTTGCATTCAATTGAAATTTTATTTTGCATTCGATTGAAATTTTATTGTGGCCTTTCATAACTTCATCAATAAGCCCACCCATAAAAAAAAATCACCCACACCTGGGTATTCTTGTCAAAACCATTCAGTTCATACATAACTATGATTCGATCGTTTTCGATCCCCAAAATATGAATAGAAGAAGGGAATGGAACTATAATATTTTCCACTAGCAAGAGAATATACTTAACATATTTATTGAACTCATGAACATTTTTCTCCTTATCTTCTTATGTCAATTTATCTTCTTCAACTCTTTGTGTGATCCTACCTACAACTTCTTTGAAATGTTGGGCATTGCTCTCAAGAGTTGGCATTTCCATATGAATACTCTGAAGATTATAATCAACCAGTGTCATTTCTTTTTAGGTCTTATCGCTAATGGGTGTTGCAATTTAAGGAACTAGGCACCTAATGAATTAGAGACCAGTCTAGAATTAGTTTTTTTCCTTTTTTGGATGGGAAGCTTGGAGGAGAAGAGAGACTACATCAAAATCAAGGGCTGAATCTTTGACCACCCTATTCTTCTCGTTTATTATTAGTTTTACCCATTCAGAATATTTGTCACTTGCATGGCTCAAAATTTGAGTATTTGACCCTGAAGAAGTTCCTGTAAAAAGATTTGGCTACCTTGGAGGGGTAGTATGAGGAGGAGGAAAATGGGGATATAGTGATTTTAAAGGTGAAAAATGAGGATGAGAAGGCAACTAAACATGTTGAGAAACAAGTTGGGATTGTATGCCATATGAAACATGGTTTTTGCTTGATCGGAGGTAATGAATTTTTGAGTGGTGTTGGCGATCAAAACAGACATGTCAACTTTCATGTGAGCTACTAAAATGGTAGTATTATCTTGAGAGACATGTTGTTGATGGGTTGGGGGTTTCTTTATATTCAACTTCACTTTTATAGATGAATTTCCCCCATAGGTCTTCTTTGGCATTTTAACTTTATTTGGTCTCCTTTATCTTTGTCACTTGCTACAATACTATTTGTGTGAAAGGTGGTGTCAAGAACACTACATCGCAATGCCTTTGATATATTTGTTGGTGGTGTCTTGTATGACTTAGAATTGCATGACCCTTTTGACCCTCTAGATGTAGTGAACTCTTTCAACTAATTAATAAACCAACTCATGGTTCTATTAAGGACTGCTCTTGCATGAATGTCCAAGTCAGTGACTTCTACAATTAACTAGTCCATTTGGGGTATTGGCTCTAAAACCAACTTTTCATATAAATAGGTTTGTGTAGATCATGTCAATCATCTACCATATCATAGGGGATATTTTTTTTATCTAAATTATGTTATCTTCTCTAAACTTGCTCTAGTTAAACTTGTTCTATGCACTTGACAATCATTGGAGAAATCCCAATAGATGGAAGATGTTTGTAGTTAGAACCTAGGTTTCCTTTCATAAAACGTTGTTATCAAATAGTACCATTTTCTCATGGAAATTCATTGTGAATTTATACATGGTTGCATCAATACCCTTGGCATTGGAATCATTTCTACAAGTATAGTGGTTGAGAGTGCATGGGAAGTGGAATCCAAACTTATGCTTATCTCTACATTTTTTATGAATGCTTGAAAATTTCCATCACAACTCTATGAGTAGTAATCTTTCACTTACATATCCAGGGAGTTGATAAGGTCTTTCTTTGAATCCTCAAGTCAAATGTACATGAACTTAGGAAACTAAATAAACCAGCTTCCATATTAGGCGACCACTAAAACTCCATTATAAATTCTCAAAGAGGTGTCTCCTTTCAATGCTGTGACAACAAACATAGCAAAACGTCATTAACATACCTAAAATGCTTAAGACTCCATTCAAAAGTTAGTTGAGGGTAATGGTTATAGATTATAGTGAATGGGCTAAAGCTTCCTTTTTTTTGAGACTAACAAACGTTCTTAGAAGAGCAATGGCATAAACTAGATATGAGGTCATGTAGAACCTCCCAATTATGTTGATCTTTATCAGTTATTTGTTGATTCTATCATTGATGATGCATCCCTAATTAATCAATTATTTCCTAGCATAAATGATGTTCATCATTAAAAACATACAAGGGTGAAAATCTCATGTTGTGGGGTACGTGTCACTTTATTGAGTAAGGAGATCATATCTTAAAAAACTATTCTTTGAAGTATGATTGATAGAAGCTCTTCAAGTGCTTACTTATCCCCCATCTTTTCTGCTTCAGCCATCCATTGTTGGTTGTTTTGAGTGACAATTCAGTGTCCTTATTTAAATAGGTTGTGCCTACTTCTTCATTCATGTGCACATATGATTCTTGTAGAGGAATCCGGAAGACATCATCAATGAAATCAAAGTCCAACTTGAAATTATCACATCATTACTAACATGGACTTCTAGCTTTGGCAGATTGTAGGGTTTCACACATGTGAGCACGAGGTTAGTGCACTACATAGATGTGGGAAAACTGCAAGCTTTAATAATTCCACAGTCACACATGCGTTGAGTAATGCCTGAGTGATTTTATGCATTGACACTTTTTCAAAAATCTTCTAAATCTACGTGACCCAAGCTAGTGTCACCAATTTATGGGATGTTGATCTGAAAAATCCCCACATATTTTAACTTTAATTTTGCTTTTGAGGAAAATCAGACTGTGTACAACTTTTGATATGAGAAATATAGAGGCAGAAAATGCTTGGTAGTTATGAAAGAGAAGCTACAATGGTCATGAAAGTGTAAAAAAAATCCAACTACAGTTCCTAAGGAGCTCACTGTACCAAATCAGAACTTTGGGGTGTCTGATACAGCCAAAAGTTCTGATTTTAGTCTATGAAAACCTTACTCTTGCAAAGAGATACTTTTATAATCCTGGATGAAATCTTTATGACTAAAATAAATCTCTTTTGTGTGGGCAATCAAAGAAGAGGTTTTGAGATCGACTGGTCCTTCCCTCCATTTATCTCAAACTCTGAGTGTCCTCCCAATTATTATTTAAAAATGCCCTTATTAACCTTGCCGCTATATTTTACTTGATGTTTAAAAGATAAACCCTAATGACATTTAGGTGAACAAACCTTGCGATCGCTGATGCAAACCCTAGGGGCACTGAAAGGCCACTTGGAGAGGAAGCATGAAATATTAGTGTGTAGAATCCTCAACTATGAGAAATCTTGACTTGAAAACTTAGCACTTCTAACCAACAAACATCACCTCCAAAATTTTGTGCTCTTTTCCTAGATCATGTGAATCTTCTCAATAATGGCAATCTCACCTGCAACAAGATTGGAAATGGGAATGTGGAGAGAAGGCGAGGGAAGTAGAAATGCGGAGGAAGATGGGAATGAGAAAATGTGATGAAAAATGAGTGGGAATGAAGTGTGGATATGGTAAATTTATAAGCAAAGGTCGAGGGCTTGGCACGCACGTATCATCAATGGCATGGTGGGCCGAAACTGGATTGCGATCTCTTTGTTATTTTGATCAGGCTTCTGGATTGCAATGGCTTTGTCATTTTGATCAGGCTTTTTATTTATATCTCACCCATCGCGCCTTCATTGCCTTGTAATCCCAAAAGCAAACTTCTGATTTCTGTGGTGCTTTTTTCCTCTCATCACACTTTTCACACTTATCACGCCCATGATACATTACCCTTGTTCCAAAGCCATGATTCTTATGATTATTTTGATAGGTGAAGTCTACAAGTACGAAACCACAATTTTAAAGTGGTACAGGTACATCTTTTGTAAAAAGAGGACCAATTTTGTAATTCAACAGCTACGAAAAATAGGAAAAACTGAAAGGGTTGTAGTTTGATTGGGGAGGATGATGGTTGTTTATATCCATCCCCCAGGGTACAAATCTCTTTAGGTACCCGATACAAAGAGTCAAATGGTTAAGCCCAGGGTCGTGCCATGGGTGACTTTGACGGTATGGATGCCCCTTACTCGTGGTTGCATCGCTGAAGGAGCTCACTGATTTAGATGTACGCTTATTCATCATTATAATTTATTATATGTATATTTCTGAAATATGTGGTGAGATGCCGACATTCTACGTAATTCAGTGATTCCATGTGAATTCTCCCTATTAAGGCATGCACAAATAAATAAATAGGAACAAAAAATTAACACTTTTTGCACTCTCACAAATCAAAATTTTAAAGTGGTACAAGGAACATCTTTTGCAAAAAGAAGACCAATTTTGTAACTCGAAAGGCTATGAAAAATAGGAATAGAAGATTAACACTTTTTGCACTCGTCACACCCTTGAGGCCTATCTAGCTAACAAAAAAAATATAATTCTTTTGATCATATTTTACACAAATATTTGCTAAGTATGGGTCTTAAAATTTGGACAAAGGGAACCATTGGGACAAGTTGAAATGTGGAATCCAAAAACTTGAAATTTTCACAAATCAAATTTTTGAGACAACGCGACCCCGTTCTCGCAAGAGGTTGATTGATGAAATTATCGCAACGAAAACTTTAGAGAAGAAAACCCCTAACATTAATTCTTCTAGTAGTGGCATCATGGTTTAATCACTCTATGTTGATCTAACAATGCCAAGTTATGATGAGAGTTACACCTTAGATGATCCAGGTTTTTTTGGCTATGTCCAAGAAAGATCACAAGAAATTCTACATTACCAAAACTCCCTTAAAACACACAAGCACAAACATATATCAATCACAACATTAACATGGTAATTTTTTGTCCTAGCCTTGACGTTTAGGTTGAAAATTTAATTTATTCTTGTAGTGCTCCTTGTGACATACCTAATGATTTTAACACTCTTATGGTTTCTTTAGTTATATCCCCACCTATGGAGTCCATTTTTCTTAATCATATCTTGGCTCTAGGACTACACCCACCAAGAGTGACGCATTCAATACAAGGCTTAACACACAACCATTCAGCCCAATATTGCATATGACACAATGCCTATAAGCATCTAGTTTAGAATTTTTAGGCACATAAGAACTTAGAGCAATAAACCTCACAATCACAAGCCCTGTAGTGAAAATTTGACAATTGTGCTCACCTTCCTACCTATACTTTTTTTAAATTTTCATGGTACCATTACTCATTTTAAAGCATACTATTGAGCCTATCGACAACATCAAGAGTCCCTTTGTACACAATGGAGCTAATCACCACCACCATTACACCACTCATATATCTAGACTCTAAAGACAACTCACATGTACATCCCCAAGAAATGGGGCATTATTATCTTTGGCATGAGTGCTCTTCCCACTCCACTAATGAGTGTCAAGCATGTTAGCAAAATATCCATAGCTTTCAAGGGTCGAAGGAGCAGCCAAAGGAACAACCTCCCATAAATAAGTATCACCCTATTCAGCCAGCTGAGTAGCTTTTTAGTATATCTCATCCATAGTAAGAGGATCAACATCCTCATAATTTTACCTCACCTAATTTCTCCATCGAGGATATTCACAAGGTCTTCCTTGCAAGGATTTTGGAGAAAGTGGAAGAAACTATGATTGAATCATGTTACATGCTACAACAATAAATTATAAATTTATTGATGAAGTGTGTCAAGACATTCTTAAACATTTATTAGCTATCATATATACTAGCATAGACTTCATCATGTTTTGAATGTTATGTTATTCTCTTTTACCACTTATAATTTCATGTTGTTTATTTCATGTATCATTTACTTTTTTATTTTTCCTTCTTGGGTTTATCCAACCATTGTATCCTTTTGATCCTTTGTTGATTCACTTTCATTACATTTATTCCCTATTGGGTTTATCTAGGCATAGTGTCCTTGTGATTTTTTGGTAATATACTTTCATTGCATTTCCTCCAGCCATTGCATCTTTGTGATCCTTTGGTAATTTGCTTTTATTGCATTCCTCCCTTTTGTGTTTATCAATACATTATGTCCTTATGATGCTTTGTTAATTTAATTTTCGTGTTTCCCTAAATGGGTTTAACTCGCATGTTCTATGTCTCGCCTCTTAGGTGTTACCTACAACTTTCCTTATGTTAGACATATCAAAGGTTTATATTACCTATCTAGTGACATTGCTACTTATTCCCTCCATTATCATTGTCCCTCTTGGGCTTACCTCCATGATTATTATGTGATTTGATACATATTCATATTTATTTCCAAATCCCTTTATTCCTAGTCTCTTATGAAGCAAAAACTCCCCTCTTGTGGTCAATTACTAACATGACATTTTTGTATCATGTTACCTTTTTACAAACTTCTCAAAATATCCACTTTCCCTCTCCTATTTTCACTTGAGGTGCACTTAAGTCAGAGATAAAACTGCACTCTCTTCTAAATTTTAGGTCTGAGTAGCTAAACATCTTAGTTTCTACGTTTTCCTCTTTAGCATCTAGGTGTAATCTCTCTTATTTTATCATCTTAAACCCCCATTTAATGGCCTTCTAAACTCACATTAGAGGAGGAAAGCCAAATAAATAAAAATCAAAGAGAAAAAAAAAAGAATCTCAAAATTCAAATCACACAAAAAACATGAGCACATCATTGGCACACCCACCATCCTAGTTGAAACTCAAACTCCATAGTTGGCCTCACACTAGAGCCAAAGATCCACTGGATTGTGGTAGGCCAATAGATTGGAATAATATGCCTCATATATATCATTCATGTTTCATCCCTTTTCGCGCAAGTACTCAATACATGCAAGTGGTTGATGGCTCCAATGGGATCTTGAAGAATAGGAAACACATCATGGGAAGGTAGACACCTTTATATTTTTGTGCATCACCTTTATGGGATAGTTTTTATACTTCATTAGTTAACCAAAGCTTTAGACTATCTAGAAAGGGTTCTTAAACCATTGATGTCAAAAATGCTTAGTCTTACCCACCTTATTAAATTGTATTATCTTCGTTAAGGACTTTGACACCAACCTCATGGCACGTCATCACCTTCCTTTCACACATTTTATTCCCATTATCCCTTTGATTTATATGTTTTCTATTTTACCACATCCCTCTTCTCTAATTTCCTTTTCTATATCTTTATTTAAATTTGACTCCATTGTTATATCTCCATCTAAAGGTTTATGAGTTTAATTTTTAATACCTTGGAGAATCAACTAGGCCTTCCTAAAAAAAATTGAACTCTCACACTTTACCTCCTATGTTCTAGCTTTGGCTAAAGGTTTGTGAGTGTAAGATTTTAATACCTTGGAGAATAAATTGGGCCTTCATAAAAAACACTCATCTCTTGTTATTACTATTACATACACACCATTTTTTTGTCTTAGTAGTGGGATTAGATGGTTTTTTGATTTCAACAATAATTTTTAGCACAAGCGTTGATATTGTTTTAACTCATTTCTTTGCTTTCTATTTTGACAAATCTCGTCTACCTATATTTTCCTATCTACTTTCATTTGATGTTTTACTACTTTATCATTTTATCACATATTTTGTTTGATTACATTTTCCTATCTACTTACATTTGATGTTTTACTACCTTATCAGTTTTACACATCTTTTTTGCCTATATTTTTCTATCTACTTATGTTGGATGTCTTACGACCTTATCATTCTTGCACACCTTTTTTTGCTTATATTTTCCTATTTACTTACATTTATTGTCTTACTACCTTATCATTTTTTCATATCTTTGTTTGCATATATTTTCATATCTACTTAGATTAGATGTCTTATTACCTTATCTTTATTCTACCACATCTTTTGTCTTTTCATAATTTTTTATCTACTTACATTAGATGTCATTTTATTGCTTTAACCATTTTACCCTATATTTCATTATTTTATGTTAGGACATAAAAAAATATTACATTTTTTATATGAAATAACGAAGCATGTTGTAGACACCCAATTCTGGCCATAACTAGCTCCCGACCAAACTTCAGACTGACTCCTACCAACCATTGCAAATTAAGCCTAGAAATCACTGAACATCCCAATTTTGGCTATGCATAATTCATCAATGCTTAGAATCATTTTGAGGTATCTCTATTTAGGATACTAGCTCGTATGCAATAATAACCTCTCATGGATTCATCCTTAATCACTTTATGGCATAACAACTATCAGTTTAGCCTATGGGCCCATTAAGCGGGGCACTTGATCAAATCTTAAAAGAGATAAAAGGTTATTCAAAATCAATCATCTAGTTAAACAAGATTAAATTCTTAGTTGAATTATCCATTTAAAATTAATTAATATCTAAATATAGGAATTCTAAAAATCAAAATATCAATCCTTTTCATCATTGCCTTTATGAGTTGTCAAGCTCTTCCAAAATATCTCAAAATTATAATTTGAGAGCCATGCCTAGTAATTGAAAATTATAATTACATGACAGCATTTAACTCAACTAGAGTTAGCCTCAACTCACCTAGGGTTAGATTGAATCCATTCCATGTTTAAACTCAATATTAACTCACTTTGGGTGAGATTTAATTCTTGAGGCTATAAATACAAGGCCATGCCTATTGATTTTAAAAGCTATTTTGGTGCAAAGTTATTATGCACAAATATCTTCAACAAGTTTTTTTGGTGTCAATTTAGTATGCCTAAATATCTTCAAAGCTATCATAATCCAAAGTTATAATGTTATTTTATGGAGAGATAAGCCTTACAAGTAGTGTTACCATGCCAAATTCATAACCGAATCAGCCAAGTAGCCAAGCCAAGGTGCTAAGGAGAGAAGAAAAGAAAGCTTCATTGGTAAAGACTTCTTGATGCACAAACTAAGAAAACCACTTCAACAAGCCATTTAGAGCTCCAAAGAAGGTAAAAAAAATTTTTATTTTGTGTTATAGTTTTGTTTTCATATGCATAATTTTACATATGCTCTCCCCAGCGTCTAGGCAAGGGGTGTTAGGATTTTAGGATGTTATTTTGGTTTTGTTTTATTGGACTAACACTATACTAACCTCTCCTCTACATATTCCTTGTTTACATCATGACATGCAAGATTTGATATGCACCCCACAAAGTTGTTTTCAAGGCATTTTAGGACATCCTCCTAACAATTTTCATGTCAAAATCCAAACTTGCTAAGCAAAAAAGGTGAAAATTGAAGGCTCAAGGACATTTTTATGGAAACCACAAAGTTGTTATGTGTAGTCACATTTTCTCTCTCTAGAATCATGATATTACACAATATTGTTACTCTTATAGTTGTGATTTTGTCATAAGTTATGTGGTATTGCATTAACTATCATGGTTTTGGCTTTGACTGCCATGATTTATTAATTGTTTATGTTTAATAGGGAAGACTCATGATATTGACAATATAGCAACTTTGCAGTCACATTATTGACAATATCATGACTTTATAAGTCGTAATATCACCAAAACTTTAGTGATATTACTATAACTTGTGTGGTATTGTGTTAAGCCGCTATGGTCTCCTCACTAACCATTTGATGCTACAGGGTTGAGTTGCGTTATTGTCTTCAATCTATGGCTTTTTCTTTATTTTAGTGATATTGTCTTAATAGTTATGATTTTGTGTTAACTTTATGTTTTACAGGGCAAGTTGCGTTATTGTCCTAATTGTTATGGTTTTGTAAGAAAAATGGCAATATTACTCTGTGTTTCTATGATTTTGTACTCTATGTAAAATTTTGGAATCTCAAGAGTAAGAATTTGAAAGTCATTTATCCACTCATGATTTGCTTCTAAGCACAAGGACCTCCTAACATGTTTTTCAGGACCCAAAGGCCAAAATAAGACATTTAAAACATTCTAAAGTTGAAAAATTCACATTTCAAATTAGTGTTTTAAAAATCCTTTTACAAAAGTTATTTTTTGTCTTGTTTAAGTTTTCAACACAAACACCAAGGGGTTCAAACTTCATAACATATTTCATTTCAGTGTTATAAAACTAAACTCTCACTTTAGTTAAATACTCATAAGAGTTTTATTTTTATGCTTGTTTGTTAAAATTTTTTGTTTAGCAAAATGAGTGTCACGTGTATGCTCTCCCCCCATCCCCTTTAGGGAACTTGGGTGATCAAAAAGGCTCACTCTTTGCATTTGTCACTTTGGTCCAAAAACATGGAAGGAAAGTCACTAAGGCCCTCCCCAAAATTTGTATGATTTGGGTGACCCCAAAATGACCATAAAATCTTTCCACTTACTTTATTTCATATATTTTGGCTTGTGAGTGTCATGAGTTCTCTAGAAAAACATTGACCTAGGAATTCATCTCTTGGCATCATTTTAACCCCACTCCATAGTGGGATATATAAATTGTGGGTGACCCATTGGGATGCTTGTTTTGAGAGGTTAAAATAAGCTCTGTTAGTGGTACTCAACCTCAGAACATAGGGGAAACTTGAACATCTCACTACACTAAGAAATTGATGGATATAGAGGTTGTAAAAAGGACTAAACCTTTTCATAATAAGTTAGTTGACATGTATCCAAATGATGTGATTGTGCCCTAGTGTTTGATATACAAATGGTACCATTTAGAAATCAATGACATTTTATAGTTTAGACAACTCCTCTTACCATGTATATATTGTTGATTCAAGTCGAGTAGCTCAAAGTTCCATGTCATTGTTCAAACACTTAAGAGAAAAAGGGGCCTAAAAACCCTACTTTTCATGTACTTTTATTTTTTGGATTAAAAATTTTAAAATCCTCTCAAGAGCAAGTATATAGATGGAATTTGATAGTACAATACAACCTTGTCAATTTTAGGATTTAGGACATTAAACTTAGGTGTTTTTGTCATTTTTGCTTGCATGGTCTTGAGTCGAAACTATTTTTTTGTCTACCACATCCAAAAATGAGTCTTGTTTACACGTTACTCCTTTGTTTGAAGAGGCATTATGCCATCCATTTGACATCACACATTTGCCTTAATATTTTTTTAAACTTTTATGTGTGTGTCATTTGCTTGAAAGGGGCATCGTTACGCTGCCTGTTTCATTCCAAATCTTGTGCCTAAAAGTCTTGAAAAAAAGCATTTGTCACATATTTAGAGCATGATAACATCATTATGCTGCTCAATTTTTTTCAAAGACTTGTTACTTTGTGTCCAAAATTTCAATAATTTCAAATTTTCAAAACCATGTGTGCCTTTTGGATCTATACCTAGTACCGTCATGCAATTCGTTCTTATCTAGCTTGTTGTCTATTTTGAAAATCCTAGTCTTTTAAATCCAGTTCAAAATTAGCCTTGACAAGTTTAGATTCAAACATTAATTGGTTTACACATATGTCTTATGTAATTTTGGCTTAGGTGTTCATCCTTCATTTTTGGGTTGTGAAACTTGGGTTAAATCTTGGCTCAATTTAAAGACTATTTTTATACCTAAATTTGGGGAAGTAGTCTATCTTCCATATGCCTAAAGTTTCATGTCTTTTGCCAAATGATCAAGTGTGTGTTTAAAATCCAAATGCCTAGTTTGTGTCAAAGTGTTTCAAATTTGTTAGATTAAATCTCTTGCCTTTTAGACCTCATTTTGTTTAAAGTCTAGCTTTTATGCCTTTTTCCCAAAAGACCTAGTAATACATTTTTTAGCCTGGATTTTGTGCCTTGCTTTCCAAAATACCTAGCAACTTTTGTTTCTTTAGACCTAGTTTGGACTTGTTTGAAGAACTTTCTACCTAAGTTTGGAATTTTGGTTTTTATTCATCTACTTGACCCTTTTGTTAGGTTGTGGAGCTAAAAGCTTCACTGATGCAGACATGGAGGAGGTAGGAGGAGGTTGTTGAGTGTCACAGACACTGGCGTCGGTCAGGCCAACCGATGTTGACAGTATTAGACAGGAAGGGAAACCGACATCGGTCATGGATCGATCGGCGTCGATCACCTCCAGGCAGACAGGGACCAACGTCGGTCGCCTGTGTGGTTCGAACTGCGAGTATTATGGGCAGTTAGTTAACGAACCAAGTGTTTGCATGAAGAGAGCCAAATTTAGACTAGAAGCTGTGGATCTAATTATTGTAATTAGATGTCTAATTATTGTTTGGATGAGATCTATATAATAGACTCATGGGCTGTATTGTAAAAGTGTGCTAGAGAGTAAGAGAGCAAAATATTAGCTCCTTCTGTGTGTGAAGAGAGCATGGTGTGTTCCTCCTAGTGCCACAGTGCCAAGTGTGGGTGCTAGTTTTTGGAGAATCAGAGGAGTTCTTCATGTATGTAGGATCTTGGTCAGCAGGGGTTGCATGGCTACTTTTAGAGATCTACATGGGTAAGTAAGATCATTGAGGTGCAGGTTGTTGCAGGTTCAGGAGAGATCTACTTGAAGTACGATTGTGTACTTGGAATGCGTGGAGCACTTGTGGAGTGCATGGAGCACAGGTTGTAACTAACAATGGATACTGACTGGTTGGAGAGGTGAACACCAACTCTGTGTTTGAGTTGTGTGTTGGGACCGTAAGAGAGAGTTTTGAGGAAAGAAGTACTGTTCACTTGAGGTGTGGGAAGCCTCTGAGAGGTGGTGGAGAAGAAGTGGCATCTTCTTTATTGTATTCTTTTCTATATGAGTATTAATACAAGCTGTGTATTGTCTCTCAAATTCTGTGTTGTTTCTGGTTTCTAGTTACTTGGTACTTCTAGTTAATTCTGCATCTTAAGTTGCTTGTATATGGTAATCAATTGTGTGCTTCCTCGGGTTCCTAATAATTGGTATCAGAGCTAAGGTTACAGGGAGCAGGTTTTGTGATTGGTTACAGGTCACTCTCAGGGGTTTTTGATTGAGTGGGAGTATAGCAACAGTAGAAGAAAGTAAGCTACGAATGGAGGAACTGAATAACACGAATGGTCACTTACAGTTTGATGGAAAGAAAGAGCAGGTAAATAAAGATTATTGGTTGGTAGCAGATCAGCATGAAGAAGCAGATGTTGTAGGGGTTGTTGCACAGGATGCTCTGGATAAAGTTGAATCTTGTTTTATAGATTTTGTTGCCTCTTTCCATGTAGCCCCAGATAGAGGGGTTGGTGAGCCTTGTCAGATTATTGGCAAAGGAGAAGTGTTGCTAAAATTACAGGTATCCAACACATGGGTGTTGAAGAAGGTCATGCAGGTCCCAGTCTTGGAGATGCAGCTAATTGCTTCAGGAAAGTTGGGTGATGAGAGATGCACAAGAACTCTCACAGTGGATGCACTTGAATTAGTGAGTGGTAAGAAAGCAGGTACTCTTTATCTACTTGCTTATATTACTGATTCTTCTTCTGTTGTGAAGACGTGACTTTGTAGGCTTGGTCACATGAGTAAGAAGGAGATGCATGTTCTTAAGCGGAAGACAGATGTGTTTGATAGGCTTAAGAACTGGAAAGCCTTGGATTTCTTGGAGGAGATGATGGATAGAGTTCAGTGGATGGGGCTGGATACATCTGAGCAGGGCAGTTTGGACATGGGTTTTGATTCAAAGGAGCTCGCGGGTAAAAAGTCGTCACTCACAGGAAAACACAAGTACCGGCATCGGTCAGGAGGAACCGGTGTCGAATAGACAGGTGCCGATGTCGGTCATGTGCAGACCAAAGCCGGTGATGTCAGTCAGGGTAAGACCGACGTTGGTCGGGGGACCAATGTCAGTAATAGGTAAGACCGACGTTGGTTAGGAGGACCAACATCGACAATAGGGACACTGACGTTGGTAGAGTTGGTAGTCAAGACAGGTGCATGGAAACTGATGTCAGTCGGATGCAGACTGTGTGGTGACCGAGGTCAGTCATTGTAACAGATTTTGGGCAGACATCAAGCTGTCAAGGAGTCTCAAATGCCCATATGGAGGACTAAAGGTGGTAAGTAAGCCTCAAATTTGTTGTTCCTCTTCTTTATACTAGTTGCTGACTACAGAGCAAGAAAGATCTAGGAAACAGTGGGAGCATGGCACGATGAGAATGCAAAACCAAGCGGGAGATTTGGTAGGGTTGTCAGCCAGTATGAAAGCACAGAGATGAATGGATACCTTAGTTAAAGAATAGAGAGAACGGACACGTGAGATGGAAGACCAGGTCATATGGTCTTGAGGAAGCTGCAGGACAGTGGTACAAGGTTGACAGGTGGAGGACAAAGCATGGCTTTAGTCAATGTCAGGATAACTACTATGGGTTGTCTTACCAAGTGGATGATGATTGCAACATTATCCTGTTACTGTATGTGGATAGGTATGCTAGCTAGCAGGTTTGGACATACAGGGTTTTTTTTGAGCTAAGGGTAAGCTTAGTTCAGTGGTTTGCCATGAAGTATTTGGAGCAGCAAAATTCTTTGGCATGGGAGACGTGGAAGATCACAAGTTGATTTTGTCTCCAGTGGGAGCTGATGTGAATCAGGTGTTGGCAAGGTTCATTATACAGGATGCAGAGCCAGAGCACACTAAGGGCTGGATAGTTCAGTGTCTGAAATCACATGAGGTCTAGTATAGACCTGAGTTTGCCCAAGCAGTGGGTGTTGTTAGAGAGTTAGGAGCCAATTCAGGGAAGTGGGTTCTTAGGTATTTGAGAGGGACCAGCAACAGGGATTCATGCTATGCAGGGTCAAGACTTCACTACATGGGTTTGTAGGTTTGGATGTGGCAGGTTACTCGGATGACAGATGGTGCACCATAGGTTGTGTGGTGGGTGGTCTTTAGGGTTGAGCTTGAAGAGGGATACAAGTTAGGAAATAGATTATATGGGGTACAGGTACAGGTACAGTGCAGCTGTTTATCTCTAAGTGGAATATTGTTAGGTTGTGGAGCTAAAAGCTTCACTGATGTAGACATGGAGGAGGTAGGAGGAGGTTGTTGAGTTTCACAGACACCGATGTCGGTCAGGCCAACCGACGTCAACAATATTAGATAGAAAGGGAAACTGACGTTGGTCATGGATCGATCAGCGTCGATCACCTCTAGGTAGATAGGGACCGACGTTGGTTGCCTATGTGGTTCGGACTGCGAGTATTATAGGCAGTTAGTTAACGAACCAAGTGTTTGCATGAAGAGAGCCAAATTTATACTAGAAGCTATGGATCTAATTATTGTAATTAGATGTCTAATTATTGTTTGGATAAGATCTATATAATAGACTCATGGGTTGTATTGTAAAAGTGTGTTAGAGAGTAAGAGAGAAAAATATTAGCTCCTTCTGTGTGTGAAGAGAGCATGGTGTGTTCCTCCTAGTGCCACAGTGCCAAGTGTGGGTGCTAGTTTTTGGAGAATCAAAGGAGTTCTTCATGTATGTAGGATCTTGGTCAGCAGGTGTTGCATGGATACTTTTGGAGATCTACATGGGTAAGTAAGATCATTGAGGTGCAGGTTGTTGTAGGTTCAAGGGAGATCTACTTGAAGTACGATTGTGTACTTGGAGTGCGTGGAGCACCTGTGGAGTGCGTGGAGCACAGGTTGTAACTGGCAGTGGATACTGACTGGTTGGAGAGGTGAACACCAACTCTATGTTTGAGTTGTGTGTTGGGACCGTAAGAGAGAGCTTTGAGGAAAGAAGTATTGTTCACTTGAGGTGTGGGAAGCCTCTGAGAGGTGGTGGAGAAGAAGTGGCATCTTCTTTATTGTATTCTTTTCTGTATGAGTATTAATACAAGTTGTGTATTATCTCTCAAATTCTGTGTTGTTTCTGGTTTCTAGTTACTTGGTACTTCTGGTTAATTCCGCATCTTAAGTTGCTTGTATATGGTAATCAATTGTGTGCTTCCTCGGGTTCCCAACACCTTTTGTGTAAGACACTTGACGTTAGACTATTTTAGCCTAAATTTTAGCATGACAAATTTTGGAGATACAACTTGATCCTTAGACCAAGTTAGACTATGTTTGGACCATTTGTCATTTGGACCTTATTTTTGATAGTTTGTATAACTCTAGGCCTTTTTATGACACATTCATTATTCACTTTGATATGTCTCGTTACACTTGTAATAAAGCCATGTACAATCCAGGTTATGATAACATGGTCACACATGATGACTTTGGTCAAGACTCCTATGGTGGTGATGTAGTTTGTGAGATAGATCCATATCCTCTTTATAATACTCAATCTAGAGAACAAAGTCAAAATCCTCAAGCACAGTATTTGGTGATACCTTATTTGGGCCAATTAATGTACCAAGTTTTTCCTTTTGATGTTAATAGTACCCGATCCCATACCTATACCATTAACCCTCCTTTGGATAATGATAACAACTAATCAATTCAAATCCCTACCATTACCATTTCAAGATCTCATCCTTTGGCTTGTATGAGCAACCAAGATCCGCAATGCCTTACCATTACCATTCCAGGACCTCATCCTTTGGCTTGTGCAAGCAACCAAGCTCTAAAATTCCCTATCATTATTATTTTAGGACCTCATCATTTGGCTTATGTGAGAAACCAAGATCCACAATGCCCTACCATTACCATTCCAGGACCTCATCCTTTGGCTTGTGACAACAACCAAGCTTTGCAATGCCCTACCATTAATATTTCAAGCCCTTGTCCTTTGGTTTGTGTAAAAAACCAAGCTTCACAATGCCCTACCATTACCATTTTAGGACATTCCAAGTATGGTAGCTCGTTATCCCAACAAGATTATGCAATTATGACTAGATGGGTCACCGTTAACATCCTAGACCGAAAACCAGTCTTTGTTAAGCCCATCTTAGATGAGCCTATTTACAAAGAGATCATTAGCCAACCACTGATAATTCTTCATCCAGTGCCTACATTCACTCACTTTAGAAAACCCAAGCTAGTATTCGAGCCACAACAAATCCAATTAATACCTCTTTAATAGAGCCAATCATTCAAAGACCAAGATGTGTTCAAAAATTGATATTTTACAACTAATTATAAACCAAGACTAAAAGAACCAACCACTCCATGAATTTTTTATTTAAAAACCTATTTGTGACAAATCAACCTATGATGAATCACCTTTGATACTATCCCTATTATCGAGGAGTCTCACTTTGATAAGCCAATATTTGTTGAGTCACTTCTTAATGATTATAATTGCATTTGGGAAAATCATTATCTCGACCATTGTCCTATTTTTAAAGAGCCTCCATTTGACAAGCCAGTCTTTTTAGATTTGTCTCTTGACCTTTTCCCCCTCATTGAGGAGTCTCACTTTGACAAACTAGTCTATTTGGATCCCATTATGCCATCACAGGGCATTACTTGTCAAATACCAAACATTCAACAAGACATCATTATAACAACATCCACACCAGATTAAGAATCAACATTGAAGTCAAGTTATATTTTTGAACTAATATCAAATTTAACATTAGAAGCATAATCAAAATTAGTCTCAACATTGGATTTAGAGTCCCTTGAGTCAGAATCAGCTTCAAAATCAAAATATGTTTGTGGTTGTTACAATATTAGTTAAACATGCCTTACAGATAAATTTGAATACATTTATGATCCTTAGATGGTTTTTTAGGATAATAAGTTCAACATCGACACAAATTATCCTATTATTTTCTATGAGGATTGTGCTAGCTTTTCCCATTCCATTACCATTCCACATGTCATTAACACCAACCAACCTAACCATTATATTGACCTTCCACATCTCACAAGTGTCAATTAGGATAGACATAATCATACCTTATTAAACTATATCATCATCACATATTAGTTGTATAATATAAAGTGGACCAAGAACACATTCATGCAAAAGAAGAATAATCTCCTAGTGAAACCTTTCTGAAGACACTCGGGGGAAATCAAAGTCTAAACTCGGCATGTTTTAATGAAACCTTGTTTGAGGGGCTAGAAGACAATCAAAGTCAAAAGTCAATGTTCCTTAGTGAAACCTTCTTGGAGGTACTATGGGATAATCAAGATAAATTCATTGGTGAAAACCTCTTCAAGGTGCCCATAGTTGAGCACAACATTTCTTCGCTACTTGATGAAGACATTATTAAAGATAACATCAATACAACTTCCAATCGACAACATAATCATATGGTAGCTACTCTCAGGCCCAAACAACAAAAAAATATGATGGTCCTATTGAGAGCATATTCATAATTATTTATCCCTACCATAGCCAAATTATGTCAAATTTAGAATCAACAACATTGTGTGTACCTAAAAATTTTGATCTTCATTTGTTGCCTAGCCATTATGCATTCCCTTATCATCCACCTTTACATTTCCAAATTAGACCTATCATCTAATGTTTATCCATATTTACCATCCCTAGTCACACTTTAATTTTTAGAGGCTATAAAGACATTTTATCTCAATGTTTAGAGAAAATGGAATCAATGACCAATGAAGATCATAACAACATTCTTGGAGTCTAAATCTTAGTAGGTTCTTAACAGAGTAGCTATTCAAAAGAAATTTAGAATAGCAATTTACATGATCAATTATTCTAATTGTATCATATTTTGATCATGATGTGCATCTCCACATTAACAGGAACAATAGAACCATACATTTACCTTACCAGAACTATTTACCTTGCCTTTTTCATTTACCATTCACCTTGTTGTTGTTTCATACCCTACCATTTACCATACCTTATCACTTGGGGGAAACCCTATTATTATTATATCCAATTAACATAACATCACCATCCTTGAAAAATTCCATATCATATACCATCTTACCACACCTTCACTATTGACCAAACTTGTTTTTAAACTACCTACCTAACCCTTTTGACCTTAGTTCTTTCAACACATTTCGCAAGGGGATCTTAATCCAGTTTTAGAAGTTTTAGACTTACATGATAATATGGTAGTATATGAAGGTAGTATGATATTGGATCTAGAAATTGCATTTTTTATTTATGCTTGACTGGTGTTACTGATTATAACCACTTTTAGAAAAATTAGTTTTTCACATTGTGCTAATAATTATAATTGCCTATGGGAAAATTAGTATCACTAACCTATGTTATTATTTTATAATTATAACCACCTATGGGAAAATTAGGATCAATAATTTTACCATACATTGTCACATTACCTCCTTTACTATTATCATTTACCTTTCCATTTTCCTAAATTCATGAACTTACTGCTACCTAGTCAGATCTCATCGCCTTTTGTGTAGGTGCAACTATAATGACTTGATTGAGGTCCTAATAGGATTATGTAGGAAGTGCTAGATTCTCATTGAGATCAGACCTATCACTCATTTTATAATTCTCTCATCATTTGTGAGCATTTTAAGTTTTTACACTCTCACCATTTTACGAGTAACCTAAGCCACATTCTCACCATTTTTTGAGTTGGACTATTTTGTGTCTTGTAATTCTCAATCGAGTTGAGATACTTAGAAAATTCCAAAAACATTCAAACATTTTAAAAATCCTAAAAAAATAGAAAATTGGCTTACAATCTCCTCAAGAGATATGAAGCCTCAAAATTGATAAACATTTATCCTATCTAAACCTAGTTAGTCATTCTCAATCTTCCCTACTAGGGCAAATCCATTATTGGTTCTAATCCATTCCACTGCCATTTGGGGTGTGACCTTCCATTTTAATGTATCCTTGCATGGGGGCATCACTTTTTTCTCATTCCATTGAGCCTTTACACGTAGATATTAACTTAGTTGATGACATGATGCTTTTTATTGATTTTATTTTTCAAATTTTCTGTGTGTTTATTTACTTTGTTGTTTGTTATTTGTTTGTTTACCTATTTTTTTTATTTCATTTTTGTGCCTTGACTCTGTTTATATGAATTCATTAGGTGATTCCTTATGCATTATTCTTGAGTCCATTCATATTCATATGTCAACATTGTCATCATAGTTTTTATCATTGGTACATTATTTTCGATTATTTATTGGATCGAGAGTCAATCCCTCAACACATTATGATACTATCATCATGGTATTTTATATTATGGTGCATACCATCACATGTTATAGCAAAAATTAGCTTGATAAATATTACAACTAATGGTGCTATAGAAACTTCTCCTGGTTCACCTTTGCAAATCCACCCACCCTCGATCAAATCAACCCCTTGACCATTCTAGTTGTATTAATGCTAATAAATATGAGCATATTTTCATTGGTAGGTACAATTGAATCATTCACATTAATCAATTATTATTCTTCTATTTTATTCTTCATTCCATATTTTTTCCCATTTTAGGGTGAAATTCATTGGCCTAAGGTTTATTTAGACTATGTAGGTAGTGATTGGATACATGACATATCTTAGATCAACTCTTCCACCTTTATTCTTCCAATCATATCTTTCATCACTTTGTGCATCTTCATGTACCTGATTATTTTTGGCTTCTTCAGTTATTAGACCATCACATCTATGTTTGTGCCCACTCATCTTTAATATATATGATAGGTTATATCATTGAGTTATGCTTGCCAATCTACCCTAATGAGGCACAATAAAAAATAATTATTCAGTCCAGGTCATCTTAATTATTATAACCACCTATGGGCAAATCAAGATTTCAACTCATCTACCCTACTTGGGCATGTGCGTGTGCCACTGTTTATAATCTTCTTTTAGCAAATCAATGTCTCAATAAATTTGTTACTAATTATAACCACCTTTGGCAAAGTCAATACTTTATGTTAATCAATGAATGTAAGAATTATCTTGATTGGATTAATCTAACCCATGCGTTGATTTCATTATTATTCTTATTTCTTTTCAAGGGACCATCCATCCATCGTATGTGTTGGCCACTCCCTCGAGGGGGCATCATTATAGGCTTCCCAAATAGTGTTTGGAGCTTCTTCTTCAATCATTGTCTTCTTAATGGCATTTTTCATTATTTGAGAAGATGTTACTATGCCTATAGCTTGCAACACTTCCCAAATAGGGGAGACCTGTAGACACCCAATTTTAGCCACAACTGGCTCCCAACCAGACTTTAGACTGATTCCTACCAACTATTATAAATTAAGCCTATGAATCACTTAACATCCCAATTTTGGCCATGCATAATTAATCAATGCTCAGAATCATGTTGAGGCATCAATAATTTGGATATTAGTCCATATGCAATAATAGCCTCTCATAGATTCATCCCTAATCACTTTGCAGCATAATAACTGTCAGTTTGGCCTATGGACCCATTAAGCGGGGCACTTGATCAAATATTTAAAAAGATAAAAGGCTAATCAAAATCAATCATTTAATTAAATAATATTAAATTCTTGGTTGAATTATCCATTTACAATTAATGAGTATCTAAAAATAGAAATTCTAAAAATCAAAATATCAAGCCTTTTCATCATTGCCTTTATGAGTTGTCAAGTTCTTCCAAATTATCCCAAAATATCTAGTTTGAGAGTCATGCCTAGTAATTAAAAATCATAATTACATGACAACTTTTAACTCAACTAGAGTTAGCCTCAACTCATCTAAGGTTACTTTGAACCCATTCCATGTTTAAACTCAACCTTAACTCACCTTGGGTGAGAGTTAATTTTTGAGGATATAAATACAAGGCCATGCCTATTGATTTTAAAATATATTTTGGTGCAAATATATTATGCACAAATATCTTCAACAATCTCTTTTGGTGTAAATTTATTATGCCTAAATATCTTCAAATATATCATAAGCCAAATTTATAATGTTATTTTGTGGAGAGACAAATCTTGTAATTAGTGTTACCATGCCAAATTCATAAATCAATCATCCAAGCAGCCAAGCCAAGGTACCAAGGAGAGAAGGATCAAAGAAAGCTTCATTGGTAAAGACTTTTTGATGTATAAACCGAGCAAGCCACTTCAACAAGCCATTTGGAGTTCCAAGGAAGGAAAAGGAATGTTTTCTTTTATGTTATAGTTGTGTTTTCATATGCATGTTTGTTACCTATGCTCTCCCTAATGTCTATAATAGAGGTGTTAGGATTTTAGGGTGTTATTTTGGTTTTGTTTTATTGGACTAAGACTATATTAACCTCCCCTCTACGTAATCCATGTTCATACATGTTAGACAACATCATATTACCAAAAGTAACAATTACACATGTAAAGAATAATATGGTATAAATTTTATATATATAAAAGAAAATATACATCAAATAGTCAAAAATACATCATATATACAAAATATCATGCATTTTATGCATCCCCATCTAGGCAAGGGGATACACTTTGCACTGATGTAGTATTTCTAGCCTCTCTAAGGGATTGAGCCAAGGATATCTCTCTAGAAAATAATCCTTGGTCCTACCCCTATATTTAAGTAAGTAATATATCCAACTCCAAAATGCATACTCCATTTACATGGTATCTACATCTTATCAACTATGGTGACCATGTGTTTCCTACTTACTCATAAGAGCATGTTTGGTTTGTATGACCTACTACATTAGTGCACCATCCCCTCCTATGAAAAATATTTTATAAGTTGAAGTACATGGGTATTTTACCCAATTACATAGGGTACATGAAGCCTCCCCAACAATTCTAAATATCCCAATGTATATCCCAACCTTTGGTGTCACTACATCCTATAGTAATACAGTATTATTCTATGGAAGCACATCATCTAAAATCTCATGGTGAGTGGCCTCAATCAATGAGTGATACCTAGTTTTCATCTCTTTGAAACCAACACAAATCAGCCATACATCAATCATTTATATATCAAATCTATCTATATCTACATCACTACTTTATTTTCTATTATAACCATCTATAAGTCTAGGTAATATAGTGATCAACATATCCAACCTTATTACTTGGATTAAAATCCTCTTCAAAAATAGCCTCTCCATATTTTCAATATCTAAGGACTATGTCATCCTCATATTCCTCCATCTATAATTTCCTTAGGCCTGACTCCTATTTCCATATATAAAACCAAAATTGAGGGTCTCAATCTCATATGTTAATCATGTCACTCTAGATCATTGGTCAAATATTCATGATACAGATTCCTTAAGATTATAAGTATCTTTTTTATTTGTCTTATTCTCTACTCCTTCCCCCACCAACTTAGGTCTCTCCTCTACCTATCCCACCTTAGTTAGGGTAACCACCTATGCCTCAAGAATGTCATGTCTCAAACTCCCTATCAAAGTTACCACTTTAATAGGAACTTGTACCTTCTCTTATGTCATTTCCACTACCTCCATTTTTTTCCACTTTCTCCATCCCTGATATTGAGGAGCATTTCAAGGTCTCAAAATTGGGATGTATATCTATAGCCTTATCATCCTATACCTCATGGATTTATATCATGTTCCATACTATAAGGAGGAAAGGATATAGGTTTCATCAAGTTTGGTAGGCAGAATTTTCCAAGCATCAAATCAAATGAATAATGCTCCACCTACCAGGTAAAATTCCTTATCAACTCAACCAACCCCTGATCACACACTTTAGATGGCTAAGTCAGCGATGAATATTCTAAACCTGTGTATGGGTTATATGTGATATAATCCCCCCTCATAATTTCTAGTATTAAATATCCAATCCAAGATCTCATAAAAGGCATCTAGACCCATCGCCTAACTTAGGGAGATATTCCTACTATTTGTAGTGGTTCCCCTTTAGGTATGTACATAATAAATCACTCAAATATATAAACTAAAAATATAATAATTGGCCCAATCACTAGGTGCTCTCATGCCAAGGAATTATTAAAATTATGCACTAGCTACACCCAATTACCAATTACCATGATGTATATTATTTCTTGCTCCAAATTTTTCTAACACGACACTATGAAAAAAGAGGAACTCCACTTTTTGACTTGTTACACAAGACTTGTGTCATCATAAGGCCAATAATTTCCTTCTATATGTCCAAAATTGATGTTATAAATATATCCCTCAACCACATAATGTAGTATTATGGGTGGAATTAGTCTTCCCATGCAGCCCGTCAAGGAAATGCCTACCTCTCTGCATTTGTTTTAGGTGTATCACATGTGATAGTCTTATCCTTAATTTGTAGCTCAATTATCACATGGACATCCTCTAAGGTAATAGTTTCCTCCACTTTGTCCCCATCCACCATCCACCTTAAATTCTTTATATATGTCTCCCATAGATCTAGAAACATGAATAATAAGTTTACATTTAGAGACACTCAACACATCTCCCTAATACCCTAAAATCCTAAACTAATTGTAATATCCATGTCAACATTTGATAATTCTTGTAAAAAAATTGGAATCCATTAAGTATATATAATCTTCCATAGATGAATTCATCTCCACTTTTGTAAAACACCAAACAATAGTACCATATTAGTCTCCTTTCAAATAAAAAATAGACAAATACAAGGAAATCCAAAAAATACACTTATTTATAACTTTAACTACATTGACCATTTTTAATGTACATTATTATCCATGTATTAAATTATTACTTTGTTGGCTTTTTATCAATGCATTCTTAGACATTTCTAATGTTTTTAATTTCATTGGCCATTTCTACATAACTACATCATCCATTTATGAAAAATAAACTATGTCAACCATCCAACAAAACATCATCAACCAT
Source organism: Torreya grandis (assembly GCA_037957365.1). NCBI lineage: Eukaryota > Viridiplantae > Streptophyta > Pinopsida > Cupressales > Taxaceae > Torreya > Torreya grandis. Next base: position 2,075,237 of record JARHVA010002486.1, read on the forward strand.
GTGATTTCCAATCTATAAAACATAAATAACTAAGATAATGATGTTATGTAGGTGTGTTACCCTATTATAAATGCTACTAAACTTTTCATGTTCTTTAGATCCTCAATTTGATAAAAACCCATTACCCCTATCTTCATTCTCTACATTTTAACACCTTTTGGGACATATTTTTATAGGTTGATTTTCCCCAACACCTATTTTTATTAATCTAACATATCTACCCATCCATAAATTAAAATTAAAAACCTAATTTGATTATATTTGAGACTATTCCAAGTGGTGTTCCTCTACATCCTCTTTCTATCACCTCTCTCTACCAAAAAAAGGTTGTCTTAGAGATAAAAAATTTATAAATATCTAAATATAAATACACTAAATGAATGACCTTATCCCCTATTTATATCTTCCAAAACCAAATTTTAAAACTTAAAAAACTATCTTATATTGTATATATTGACCATATCTTTGCAACTATATATTCTATAGACATACCAAAAGAAGAGCTTAAATTCTGGTGTCGCAAGGAATTTTACAATACTAACAAAAAAAATTTATAAAAAATTTAAGAATCACTTATTTTTTAGCCCTTGCACACCCATATTAGCACTTGACACCTTACACCATCATGCTTCCTACAACTACCCAAGTGTAGGTATGTATGTCTTTGTATTTACTTTCATTTATCTCATATTTACTATCATTTATCACAATATGTGTTTTTTATATATTGGTACTATGTTTGTTTTTCCAAAAGCATCATCCTGTGTTACACTATTGTGACATGTGATGAATTTTGGGTGGGGCATATGTATACACCTTATTTTTATTTATTAACATTTTATTTTCATATGACTTGTTGATGCATTAATCTCCCTGAGTATACATCCTAAAGATTACACTAGGATTGATGTGGGTTGGTTCTTGGTGCTTTTTGAGATATTTTGTCATGCCTATCCATTATTACTACCACCTTCATTTCTGCCATGACATTAATTTATTCATCCTCCAAGGTTCTTTCACTCCTTTTCCTCACTTTACCCATTTACAAATGTTTAATTGATGTCATCGGATGTACTGTGTCTGTTGGACATTTTTATACACCATCAGTTGGGTCAATGATGTTAACTAAGTATGATTACTAACTATGTATATGTATATGTATATGTATATGTATATGTATATGTATATGTATATGTATATGTATATGTATATGTATATGTATGTATGTATGTATGTATTTGGTATGATGTGGTTGTATTTATTTTATCATGCTTTAGTACATTTGGATTATTAGTACACATTAGACCCTAGACAGCTTTCATTATAATCATTTCCTCATGAACATGTCTATATTTGTCATTTATTTTCCTCAAGATGCTCACCATGCTTTTGAAAACTTATTTATATTTGTTTCTTGATATTTGGTTCACCTTGAATGCAATCAAATATTTTTATATTAGTTTGACCACTTTCATGTCATATAATTTTGGGCATGTCAATTGTGTGTCCTTTATTCCATCTTATTGTTTTTCCTTGTGCCTTGATTGTTGGTTTTCCCACATTCCTATTTTCAGTTTGATCATGAATATGTCCTAATTTGAATTTAAAGAAGCTTATACATACACATGTACCCTAATTTATTTATCACATCAAGTTTTATCACAAAATTATACATTAGAAATCAGTCATATCTTATACAATTATTTTGCAATTTGACTTTGACTCACTTTATATGTAATTGAAGGTTCAATGTTGCATACTTGTACCAATATAATTATTATATGGTTCTATTTTATTATATTGCATCTTGTAGGGATAAATGGTTGGAGCTATACATATACAAATTTTTCTTGTTAAGATGCATGAGTGTTGATTGCCAAACTTTCAAACTTGCATAATGGTAGGATGGGGAATGACTAAGGTATATCCCTAAATAAAAATACCATTTTTATGACCTAAAAAAGTGTGGACTTAATCATAAGTGAAATAAAAATAATTTGAACAACTACATGCATCAATCTACTTATCAAACAAAGGATTCTTGGTATCATTTATTGATGAAGGGTTTAAATAAGTTATAGAACTATCAAACATGAACAGACTTTATCAAAATAAGTTGAATACTTTCAAGAGCATAATTGTAATGGAATTTCACCTTTGGCCTTGTCACTATTGTATGATTTGATTGTGGTCAATTTCTCATATTATTGTTTTCTTTCTAATTGAACTTAGGTGAGTCATAAATCAAGTACGCTTTTCTATCTTTCCCTTTTCAATTATCAATTTCTTAAGTAACTTTCATTCATATACTCCTATTTACCATAAATAATAATATAATTATTTATTTATTGTATTTTACTATATTTAAGTCAGATCTATATTACCCTCACTTTTATGTGGTTGGTGTAGTGTTTTTACCGCTTGTGTACCCTTCACATAAAACAAGATATGTATTTATATGGTTCATATTTATCATTTATAAAGATATATATATCCAACCTACTCTAGTCACAAATGTAAATCCACCTCGATAATAAGAAGGATAATTATGGTTAAGGAGCTTATACTTGAGGAGTACTAGTTAACACAATGACTTGAATATACTAAGAAGAAATGTTTAACTAGTAAAGTACACCTAGTCTTTAGAGTCCCAAATTTGGGTCTACTTAGGTCTCCTTCTTACCATCCTAGCTTCACCTACAATAATATCTCACAAAGTTCCACTTCAGCCAAAGGGGAGATTAATGCAGGGAAAATTTTAGTGGTTATTTATAGCCAAATGGCTATAAGTAGGTTTTTTTAATTTCAAAAATCGATAATTTTATGAAATATACATAGGTCAAATAACCTCAATTTTATACAATTTCATAGTTTGGGACATAGACTCACCTTATAGATTATACTTGATCATATTTCAAGACACAAATTCACCAAATTTACATGTATGGGCTTGATTCGTTAGAAAATTATACAAGACATGTATAGGTTAGTTTGGAATCACCAAGTATTTATGTATCTATGTATAGATACACACACACATATGTATGTGTGTGCGTATGTATGTGTGTGTATATAAATATATGTGTATGTGTATGTGTATATGTATATGTATATGTATGTATATATATTATGTCTCCTTACCATCTTAGATTCACCTAAAAAAATATCTCACAAAGTGCCACTTGAGCCGAAGGGAGATTAGTGTAGGGAAAATTTTAGTGATTCTTTATAGCCAAATGGTTATAAGTAATTTTTTCAATTTTAAAAATTGATAATTTTGTGAAAATATATATAGGTCAAATAGACCCAATTTTATACAATTTCATAGTTTGGGATATAGATTCACCTTATACATTATACTTGATCCTATTTTGAACATAGATTCACCATATTTACTATACATGTATGGGTTTGATTCACTAGAAAATTATACGAGACATGTATAGGTTGGTCTGGAATCACCAAGTATATTTATGTATACATACATACATATGTGTGTGTGTGTGTCTGTGTGTGTATACATATGTGTGTGTGTGTATGTATATATATGTGTATGTGTATGTAAGTATGTATGTATGTATGTATATGTATGTATATAAGTAATAAGTACCATCTAGGACAAAATAAGCTTAAGATAATAATTATATTTATTCTATGAAATTTTTTTGAATATTCTTTGGTGCCAAGTGTTCTTATTTTTATATGGTTTTAATAACTAAAAAACTAATTAATAAATAATTTTCAAACCAAATATTTATTTTATTTCTAGCATTGAATGTGGTGTTGGTGGAATCAAAGCTACGAGGATTAAGGTCTAGATCTTGCCCTATTTTTTAATGAATTGGCACTGGAATATTGTGCGGAATAAGATAAAATTTAATGTTAGTCCAACACATCACCCATGGGATTAATGGAAGTTGCTCAAATACATATGTGATGGTTTATCAATTTTTCTTGTCAATTATGCAAGCTCTTGGTAGAAACAAAGCTCTTGTAGTTGGAAGATTGGGATAATATGTTGGAAATGAAGGTGCAAACCATTTCTAAGTTGATTTCTTTGTGATTACAATTGCAAGGTATGAATTTGTGTTTTTTTTATTCTGAATACTGAGAGCAGTTGTTTGCATACCCAGCCATCTATCTTAAAATGAATAAATATAATGATAAGTTCTTGAAAAATATTTCTTTAAATATATTTGATGATAGTTTCTCAATTTTTCTAGTCATTGATGTAAGATATTGGCTGAAAAGAAGATTTGGTAGTCAAAATATTAGGACAAGAGGTTTGAATCAAAGGTGCATATAATTTCTAAGTTGGTTTCTTTGTGATTGCAACTGAAAGGTATAAATTTGTGTTTTTTTATTCTAAATTCTGAGAGCAGTTATTTACATGCACATTCATCTGTCTTGAAATGAATAAATATAATGATAAGTTCCCTAAAAAAATATTTTTTAAAAAATATTTGCTGACAGTTTCTCAATTTTTCTAGTCTTTGATAAAAGCTATTGGTAGAAGTGAAGCTCTAGTAGTCAAAATATTGGGACGAGGTGCAGATAATTTCTAAGTTGGTTTCCTTGTGATTGTAACTACAAGGTATGGATTTATGTTTCTTTTGTTTTGAATACTGAGATCAATTATTTGCATGCACAGTCATCTGTCTTGAAATGAATCAATATAATGATAAGTTCTTTGAAAATCATTTCTTTAAATATATTTTCTCAAATACTCTATTATAGAGATGCATAATTATATTGTGGTGTTCATTTATTATTTAATACCAAGGAGGTGTATTTTCATGTTATGTTTGATTAAGAGAACATGTCTATGATAGTTAAAAACTCTATTATAGAGATACATAAGTATATTGTGGTGTTCCCTTATTATTTTTATACAAAACTTATATGAGGCATCTATAGTGTAATGAACTATAAGTATCTATATTGGACCAACAACCTCACTTTCGATAATAGCTTTCATAAATGACTAGAAATTTGAGAAAAATGTCACATATGTATTCGAGAAACTTCCATTAATCTCATAGGTGACGTATTGGACCAACATTAAATTTTTTCTTGGCCTTTTCATATACTAGCACCAATTCACTAAAAAATAGGGCAAGATCTCAACCTCGATCTTAGTAGCTTTAATTCCACCCGCACCACACTCAATGCTAGAAATAAAATATGAATTAGGTGTGAGAATTTACAATGTGAAGTCATTTATGTCATTAACCTCTTTTAACACTACCTAATTTTTTAAGCTTTGAAGTATTGAAGATGTAGCAATTTCAACTTACAAGTTTATAATTATAGTTTTAGTTATTTATTATTAAATTTTTTAGTCATTAAAACCATATAGAAGGAAAAGCATATTTGTTTTACTCAATTTTATAAATGTGTTAAGAACCACTTGTGACTTAGAACACAATGCACTTAAGTTTATAATTATATTTTGGTTGGCATAGTTTGTTAATTGAAATAAAAATTATTTGAAAGGTCATTATTGATTATGGATATGGTTAAGACATTTTAGAAGACCTTATCATTATTGATTATGGATATGGTTAAGACATTTGAAAGATAGTGTTTTGAGAAACTATATTTAAAGAAATGTTCTTCAGAGAACTTATCATTATATTTATTTGTTTGAAGATAGATGACTGTGTATGCAAACAAATACTCTCAATATTCAAATCAAAAGAAACACAAATGTATCACTTGTATTTGTAATCACAAGGAAACTAACTTAGAAATTTTTTGCACCTTCATTTCCAACCTCTCAACTCAATCTTTTGACTACAATAGCTTCGCTTCTACCAATAGCTTGCATCAATGAATAGAAATATTGATAAATAATCACATATGTATTCGAGTAACTTACTTATGCTTGAATACATATTCATCTCTATAATAGAGTTTACAACTATTATAGACACATTCTCTTAATAAAATAGAAGAGTGAGAGGAGTTATTTGCATGCACAATCACCTATCTTGATTTTTGAAATGAATAAATATAAATATAAATTCTCTGAAGAGCATTTCTTTAAATTTATTTGATTTACATCCTCATTATTTATATTTTTCTTGCCTTATGGCCCCATAGTCGGTTTATTATTTATACTCTATACTTTGATTTTTTAGCATAATTTTTGCTATATTTTGTTTGTTATATTATTTGGTTAGTCTTTGTCATTGATTTTCTCTGAGAAATAACGGCATGTAAGATACTTATTTTAAGCAACTCACAATGAACAAAATGAATTATATTATGTAGTTGTTCTTTACCACATACTTATTTTAAACAAACAAGAAACTCATTTTCTCTGAAAAATAATGCCATGCAAGATACTTCTTTTAAATAATGCATATAGAAAAATGAATTATATTATGTGGTTGGTATTTACCATATACTTATTTTAAATAAACAAGAAACTCATTTTCTATGAGAAATAATTTCATGTAATATATTTCTTTTAAACAAAATGAATAAACACAATAGAGCCTCATGATCATTTCAACCATATTTTTAACTATCTCGAAAATACTCATTTCACAGATTTTGTGAACATATCAACATGCAACAAGTAAAAATTAGTGCAATGAATAAATATAATGATAAGTTCCCTAAAAATAATTTTTTAAAATATATTTTCTTGCCATCCTCACTTTTCATAGTTGTGTTTTCCTATGTCCCCATAGTTGGTTTAAACTCTATACTCTGATTTTTTGTCATAATTTTTGCTATACTTAGTTTATTATATTATCTAATTGGTCTTTACCGCATTCTTATTTTAAACAAACAAGAAATTGATTTTCTCTGAGAAATAATGATGTGCAAGATACTTCTTTTATATAATGCACAAATAGTAAATTGAATAAACGCAACAAATCCTCATGATCATATTGTATTTTGTTTTTAAATGTTTAAGGTAATAATTATATTCTAATTGGCATGGTTTGTTAATTGAAATAAAAAAAATGTTTGAAAGGCCAATATGGATATGGTTAAGACATTTTGGTAGACCTTATTATATAGTTTGTAATTTTAATATAATTAAAATGTTTTGAATATTTTTTCCAATTATGTCATCCTTGATTTTCATAGTTGTCTTGTCTTATGGCCCTATAGTTGGTTTATACTCTATACTCTGATTTTATGTCACTATTTTTGTTATACTCAGTTTATTATATTATCTTATTTGTCTTTACCACATACTTATTATAAAAAATTAAGAAATTCATTTCCTCTAAGAAATAATGACATGCAAGATACTCCTTTTAAATAATATACAAAGAACAAATTGAATAAATACAACAAAGTCTCATGATCATACTATATTTTTTTTAAATGTTTAAGGTAATAATTATATTATGGTTGGCATGGCTTGTTAAATGAAATAAAAATATATATTTTAGAGGATAATATGGATGTGGTTAATACATTTTGGTAGACCTTATTATATAGTTTGTAATTTTAAAACCATGTAAATATTTTGAATATTATCTCAATTATGTCATCCTCACATTTCATAGTTGTTTTGTCCTATGGCCTCATAGTTGGTTTATACTCTATACTCTAATTTTTTGTCATAATTTTTACTATACTCAGTTTATTATATTATCTGTTTGGTCTCTTCAGCGACTTAGAAAGGTCTGTACTCAATTTATACATAATATGGCCATCAAATTTAGCACTTAAAAAGGATAAATTTAATCTTTAAAAAAGAAAAAAATTAATATTTAAAAATAATGAACTATAAATAAGATCTTGATTTTATAATTCTCAGCCTCTAACTATAGGCATCCAATTCTTAATGCCATTTGTGTTGGAATTGTCAATCTTACTCGAATTGCACTCAAATGCACAATTTAGGCCAAAATCACTAAAACACGCTAAATGGTTAGATATTGTCATATACAAGTGTCAATTTAGGCAAATGTATTCCTAAATAGGGCAATGCATTTTATTTGATTCCTAACTTTTCTTACATTTCAAGTCAAAATGATGATTTTGCATGTTAATGCTCTGGATCACTCTTTTCTTCTAATCTATTAGAACACATCACGTACCTTTATTATTTTATGTTAACAACATCCTAAATAATATAATGATTCGTATGTATCTAACATCACCTTACAATTTCTCCCACATCAAATTATGACCCATTAATATGAATTTTTGACCATTTTGATTAATTGTGCACCAATTTCTAAAGAATTGTACTAAAATTGATTACTTTTACTTAGGCAAATTAAATCAAATTATGAGCTTAAGTAAGAATTACATGGATCAAATTGAATATTTCTTTATTGTAAATTGATTCTAAATATTTGCATCATCTAATGACATGATCAATGGGGTGGCATCTATAAGCCATAAATGTAACAAATATCAAATTTATGGCACCCATGCCTAATTAATGCATCTTCTTCTTAAATATTTATGAGGATATTTATGGATTTATTATGAAATATTAGATTAATTCATGACCACACATATCAATCTTGAGATAGAAAGTCATGGTTAATCCTAATCAAATCCAAAATCCTATAAATAGAAGGGCATATAACATCATTTTTAAGCTTAAATTATGTAAACCTATAATGTAAGATTATCTCCACAAGCTCCTTTGTATTGATTATTGTGTTTTATTTGCAATATGATAGGTTCATTTGATAGGCATAGATATGATTTCTTATCTTGATCCTAGATTATGCATGATGATCTTGAGATGATGGAGGAGATTGGTATCCATTTTTGACAAAGACAAGAATACCAAATCAAGGGGAAAAATATGCTTGGAGCCACTTTTGGATGGTGGAATCATTTGGGAAGGTAATATGCATGTGTGATTTCTTTCAATTGCATTTTATTGTCATTTGAAAATCCCACTGAATAGGTTGGCTTAGATTATTAGTTCTTATGAATTATTTTATTTTTTTCATGACTAATATTTGAATTAATCCCCTTTTTAATTTAACACTACATTTTGGCATGGTTGGTGGGACCATAGCATCCATTTAAGTAAGGAAGACATCTTGGCAATCTCATATTTCCATTTAATTCATTAAAAAAAATTTAACAAAAATTTTAATGCTTATTTTTCCATGTTTTTAACATTTTTTGTGCACACACAAGTTACACAGTGATTGGCATCAGTTATATGTGACCGGCATTAGTTGGGTTGTAGGGGAAAATATGGCTATAAATTTCAATCTTTGAGCTTTATTCAAGTTTGTTTCTATCAAATTAAATTTTATAATCCTATGGTCTAAACATTTCTTGATCTAGAAGATTTTATTTTAGAGTTTTTATTCTAAAAATTAAGCTAACAAATATTTTTAAGCATAACATTTTTGCCTTCAGGTTCATAGGTGATTGTTATCGATCAATTTTAATCGACAAAAATTAGGTTCTGGCTAGCATCGGTCAAAGTGACCGACATCGATCACTATGTTTTAGAAAAACACATATCTAAGAGCAACAAATCCAAACTTGCTTATTTTATTTGAAAATATGCTTCAAAGCTAAACAAGACTATCTAATTTTTCTTGTAGGACCTACGAGGAAAAGTGTTTATTTGAGCATAACTAAGTATTTTTAACATTTTATTTAGTGTTTAAAAAGAACTAGGAACCTTCCCTTTGGTGTTTAAAAGGAAAGGTATATGGTGTATTTGATATTTTAGGTGGATGTTTTTCAATTTTTTTGAAAACTAAGGCCAAGGGGCCAATAACATCACCAAACATTTCAATTTGGTGCTTAAAACCAAACTCACTTCAAAGTTGTAATCTTTTTCAAAAGTGTATTTTGTGTTATATAATTCATCTATCACTTGATTGTTAGATTATTTGAGCAAGAAGAATTATGTATGTATGCTCTCCCTCTGTCCCCTATAGGTAACTTGGGTGATCAAAAGTGCCTTTTCATTACAATTTTGCCTTTGTGTAAGGCATAAAAAGGAAGTTGTTTAGTCTCTCCCCACAACCCGTATAATTTGGGTGATCTAAAAAACACCCTAAATCCTTTTTACTTAGATTTTATTTCATGCAATTTAGCTTGTGAGGAAGATTTCATTACCTCCTATGGATTCTCTAGGGAAGCATTGACCTACGGCTTCATCTCTCTATAGTGTTTCAACTCTGCTTCATGGCAGGGTATACAAATTAGGGTACACATACTACTAGAGCTAGGGAGTTGAGCAGCTAACCTCTCTTTTATTAATGAAAGCCTGAATCAAATCTGGTCAACCAAGGGATACCACTAAGCATTCTACAGATGGTATCATCATGCAAAAAAATAGACCCTTGCATGATAAGTTGATCAGTATGAACTCAATTGACATGTTACATCTCTTATGTTAGCCACACATGGGACCATCTAGATGGTTGTGAATTTTAATTTTTAAACATCTCCACTTGTTGTGGAGTATTTTTGATGCAGGGTGTGCTCAAAGGTCCATGTCACCGTATTGTCACTTGGAAGAAGGGGGTTTAAAATACCCTACCATATAATGCACTTTTATTTTGGATAAACACTTAATTTCCTTCCAAATGTAAGTATATAAATGCATTTCAATAATACAAAGCAAACCTTGTCAATTTAGGGCTTAGGACGATTCATTAGTTGCATTTATCTTTTGTTTTTAGATTATTTGGTCCTTGATTTGAGTCAAAATTTTCTTATAAATAAATTTCATAACCAAAACACATTGTCCATAATTTATTGACCAAGGAGGTATTACGCTGGTCAAATCCAAATCAATCTTTATCTTGTTCAAATTTCTCATCTTAAACATTATGTCTATCATCTAATTAGTGTAGTTATGCTACCCATTTGAGTCTAAAACAATTCCCAAATTATCTTTAAGTCCTTAATTGATAGTCCAAATTTGAAATTGCACCTTTCTAATTTCATAAGGTTGACGTGTTAATTGGGTTCACCATTTGCACTTGACAAGAGGGAACTTGGGTTCAATTTCATGTTTGGATTTAAGGTCTTTTATAAACCCATCATCTATCTCACCATTGTGAACTTGGGTCATCAAGTGTATCTCTCACACTCCAAGTTCTATAACATATTTTATACTACCATTCTTATTACCATGTGGTAGTATTATGCTACCCATTTGGTTTTAGTTTTATACTTAGAAATTCTTACATGTTTCCACATCTTGAGTTTCTTGATTTGTATTGTCTCCTTCATGATCCAAAGGGATTTATTCTAGTTTCCTAGTAGCAACTCATCGAAGTTTAACTAGTTTTTATGGTATTAACGTATCTCAAAAGTCTATGTTTTAGTGTACTAGTTTCACTCTAGGATTTTTGAGTTAACATAACCTATTCTAATTCATATGGCTTCAACTTTACCCAAGGTTGAGTAAATTCATAAATGTCATTCTTCTAATTATGTGTGGTATTATGCCACCATACTTTTATAGTCTCTTTGGTACCTAGTCACATTATTTAGAAAAGATCAAAACACATACCTTGGTTAAGAAGTTGTAAAACATTTCCAAATCTATTCAAATGTAGAGAGAAATATTTTTTAGACATGACTCAAAGGTACACTCATAGTGGGGCCTCTTACAGCTCTAGATATGAGGATTAGCATTATTATGATAGTCAAGACAATTTTGTGGTCTTTGAGGACATTCCCACAATAGGAAGATTTGAGGAAGATTATATAGAATATCAACCCCAAGAAGACAAAGATGAGGACCTTCTAAGGTTGATAGAATCTAGTGCTAGACTACCTTCAGATTTTCCCATGGAATAATTACATACCTTAGTTAGAGAAAGAAAGCAACAATGAGAGCAAGATTTCATACACATTACATAAACAAACATAATTTATTCTTTCAAGGGCAAGGAAATAATTATAGATTCAAAATCAAACAATCAATATCTTGTCAACAAGATCAAGAAGATAAGTCAATGATATACAGACCAATTTATCATAGATTTGATAGACTCTTTAGTAGCTACATTAATCCACAATGATGCTTCAAAGAAACAAGGAAATTTGGTTGGAATAATACAAAATCTAGTAGAGAACACAACCATGATAGATCAAGATATCTCAATAGAAAAACCCAAATCCCAAGAGGTTTGGCAACACACTCCACTAGACGCACAACACACATTTTTCAATCACAATGAACCTCTTGTTCCTTTTCAAAGTCAAATACCAAAACATTCAGTACGCATTGAATAAATTATATAAAATAATTTAGCTAGTACATCTCAACCAACACGTACAATGGTGAATAAATAAATAACTCCCCAAAATTAATAAAACATAGTTAATTCAAGACAACATATTCCTAAGAATTGATTGCTTATCTACTCGAATTAAGGAGTGAACCAAAATCAAGTCAAGGATCATAAGGTGTACATCCCTACCAAATCCACATAACAACAGGGGCACATTCCACCCCAATAACAATAACATGGGCACATTCCACCCCAACAATAATAATATGAGTACATACCACCCCAATAGTAGAAATAGGGGCACATTCCACCCCAAAAAAATTATGTTCCACCCATAAATGCACCAAACATGCAAGGGTGGAACTCCATGAAAGAGATTGTGTCATGTTTGGAGACTAGAAATAGGATCAAAAAGTACATATTCGATGAGATATGTCCATATCCATTTGATTTATCTATTCTCTAATTTCTTTTTTTGCCTCATTTTGAGGCACTCAAATTTGAAAAATACAAAGGAAAGGGTGACCCACGTAAACATATCCAGGCATTTTTTGTATTATGCCAAGAGGTTACTTATAGTAGTGTGTTCTTACTTTGATTATTTTCATGAATTTTAGTGGGACAAGCTTTAGATTGGCTACTCAAATTACTCAAGGGATCAGTTGTGCATTATAATGACTTATCTAAAATTTTCATCAACCACTTCTCATACAACATCAAACATGAATTAATCATTATTGACTTATACAAAGCCAAACAACGTGATGGAGAAAGATTCACAACATACCTACAAATATGGAGAGCATTAGCTGGTTATTTTCAACATAAATATCTAGACAAATAGTTGGCATAAATATTTGTACAAAACATATGCTCTAAGGTGGTGCACAATCAATAACTTGCTTACGTGAACACTTTCTAAGAGATCATAGACAAGGGTGTACAAATTGAGAATGTTATTATTACAAAAAGTCTTGTCAATATTTGTGTGTAAGGTTAAATGTTAAATCAAACCCCACATTCTAGTCAAACAAGTGCACAAAAAACCTAAGGGATTTAACAAGAACATGAACATGGTTGAAAATGGTGTGACTAAAACAAAACACATACAAATGGTGTAGGCCCCATTGGCTCTAAATGTATAATTACCTCCACCTAAGACACCACCCAATTTTCAAAGATAACCTCTAAGGAGGACATTCCACAATCAATACAGAGTCTTTATCAAATTGGGAGAACCTATTGAGATAGTGTTTCAAAAGCTCATAACAGCTAACCTAATTGGATGATCGATACCAAGGCCATTTCCTTAAGATCAACCAAAACTAGATTGGTACAAAGATAATGAATGATGTAACTTCCATCATGTTGTTGGACACAGTGCATATTAGTGTATCCAATTCTGGCACCTTATTGAAGATCTAATTGAAAGTGGTGAAGTCAAAATCAAATTGGCCCCACAAGGCACTAATCAAGATATTGGAATCTACCAAGATCCATTTCCTCAACATAATCAACCACCACTAAGGAACAACCAGTAGAACCAAGGATAGAATCATAACCAGAATCAAGGTTAAAATTGTAATCAACATGATCATAATCAAGATCATAATACCCATGATAACAACTTTGGTTACAATAAATTGCCTTAAAACTATAAAAACACCATGGGATACATTTTTTCAATCCACATTTCCACTATTAATGTGAAATTCCAGGAACCATCTCGTGCTCCTTGTAGTACGAAACCCATCATTATAGGGCTAACACCCTTTCCCTCTAGTAATACCATGTCAAGTTCACATAATTCTATTATGACTCTATTTACATGGGTTACTATTTATGTAAAACACCCTTCTTCTAATTACAATGGCTCCTCATTGAATCAAAATTATATCAATGCAACTAGATGCCCATGAGTCACTCTCCAAGGCCCTTCGCCTTTGTCTTCTGATTATACTAGTTCCTTGCCACCTCTAAGTTGTAAAATCAAAACTAGATGCTTTTAAGTTACTCTGTAGGTCCTTTTGCCCTCTTCTTCCATAGAACCCAATGTGAACATTGTGCCTTCGGCTCCAAATCCTAATACTATGCTAGCCAAGGCTAAGCTATCTTGTCCCAATGTTGAGAAACCTTATAGTCTATCAGACCAACTAAGAAAAACCCTTGCATAGATTTCCATTTTGGATATCTTGCATATATCTGAATTCCATAAAACTATTCTGAATATCCTATTACAATAATTAATTATTCCCAAAGATATAAATCTTGAACATTTCCAAACACTATTTGGACACTTGTCTTTGTTTTGTCAGCTCATGTTTGATCAAAAAGGCATGTCCACCCTAGGTCTGAACCACAATAACCCATTGTATATTGAGGTAATTATTGAAAACCATAAGATCAAGCAAGTTCTTATAGACAATGGTTCAGGTCTAAACATAATATTCCTCAAACTAGTACAGAGATTAGGCTACACTAAGAAAGATATCCAATCATATATTTCACCATAGAGGCTTACAATAATGCTGAGAGGGAGTCTTCTAGTATTATTTGGTTGCTAATCATTGTTGGGTCTATTTCCCACCACACATTGATTCATATTTTGGATATTAAGATACCTTACAACATACTTATTGGCCATCTTTGGATCCATGAAGTACAAGCTATTCCATCCACCTTGTATTAGTGCCTTAAGTTTCCCCATGATGGGATCAAGGCTATTGTTCCCACTGATCAACAACCTTCTCAGTACTGCAAACATCTTGATGTTGAGTATCACAATTATAACTATTATTCTATTTTTGAATTCATTGCAAATAAGAATAATGAGATAGTTCCACATCCACCTCCATCTAATTATATCAACCCTAGTGGCCTTGCATCCACTTCAACTGATCCATTTCCTATAACCCTTGTAAAATAGGTTGTTATTAAAGATGTGGGGATTTCCACATACCATCTAAAAGACACCTTCCATGTTGCAACATTACCAAAGTCTCCAAAACCATTTAGGAAACCCAAACCATTAAAGATCACAAATAGACCCACCTTGTTCTGGAAATTAAAGAAAGATAGTAGAAACTACCTATGGTATTTGTACCTACTACTTCACCACAGAAGGATCGAGAGGCTTTCATAAAAGGAGACTAATTATATTTTGAAGGTCTTGTTGATTGCTTTCAGAATCCAAAATATCCTATCCCTAATCAGATCATGGATCATCTTGATTATACATGAAGTAGCCTTAACCCATGAGCATAAGGAATCTTGGAACCATTATCAATTAGAGTGCCCAATTTAAATCATGGACTTAGATTTATACCACCTAGGGGTGACCTCATGACTTTTGATAGTGATTATTCTGAATTGACTAGCAATGAGACTTCTAGAAATGACATAACATCCCATTATAGCCTTTTCGATGAGCTCATTGACTTATATTTATTTAACCAAAATTTCATTATGACCATAACACTTGTTTATCATATTGGAGTATTACATCCTGAAGAAAGAACCCATTCCCCTATTGGATCTTCCCTTAATAAAGTAGAACCTCATTGTTACCTATGCCTTTACCATCTCGATCTCATTGATTGAGACTACAAAATTTTGGTCATACACCTTGATAAGTTTCAGAATGTAGAGTCAATTACAGAATACATAAGCCTTAAGAGATGGATTTCCTATTGGTGAGCATAAACAAGACTTTGATTTTTCATTGGATCCTTATGCCTACTTTGGAGAGAAGGTAAACTTTTTTGGTCATAATAAAGATAAAAAATCAAGATATTTATGTGAAAACCTCTTTGAGGCATGTGTTAATCAAGGAAAAAGTAAAGATAAAGACAAGCCCTTGAGTGAAAACCTATTTTAGGTGCTCTCATGTGGGAAAGATTTCTCATCCCCTCAGGACATAGAAGGTCCACCAAGTCCCATCTTTATACCCATTACAATCATCTCTTCAGAACAATAATAACTTTTTGATCATCTCACTCTTGAGTTTCTAGAGGTTTTTTCTACTTAGTCATTACCTGAGATGGTAGATTCAGAATTGCCACATTATCCAAAGCTCTAGGAGGAAAATAAAGAAACTATAGCAAAATAAGATGATCATGATCATACTTTGCCTACTATTTTTGAAGATGGATCCACACTTCTTGTAGAGAACATAGTTGAAGTGAACTTGGGAACATACGATGATCCCAAAATTATTTATCTTCAAGATTCCCTTACTGAAGTAGAATGTGAGCATATTATATCCATTTTGATGGATTTCAGAGATATTTTTGCATGGATATATTTAGACATGCTAGGCTTAGACTTATACTTGGTAGTGCATCACCTTGTTATTCATCTAGATGTCAAACTCGTTAAGCAAAAATTAAAAAAGATGCATCCGTGCATCACCCTCTTGGTAAAAGCCAAATTAGATAAATTATTGGGAGTAAGCTTCATCAAATCACTGGACTATTCTTAATGGATATCTAACATAGTTCCAGTCAGCAAGAAGCCACATGGCATATATCTTTGTATAGATTTTAGAGACATCAACAAAACATGCCCTAAAGATGATTTTCCTCTACCCAACATAGACATGATCATCAATTCTATTTTTGGGTATGAGATGTTGTCTCTCATGGATATATTTTATGGATACAATCAGATCAAGATAGCCCAAGAAGATCAACTTAATATTGCATTCACCATTCTGTAGGGAACATACTATTACCAAGTCATGCCATTTGGCTTGAATAATGTTGGAACCACATATCAACATGCCATGACTGTCATATTCCATGACATGATGCATCATATTGTTGGGGACTATGTTGATGACATACTAGCAAAATCAAGAACACGTGTTGGACATCCTAACATTTTATGAAGAATATTTGAGAGGCTTCATGAATGTAAAGTCTACCTAAATCCTAAGAAGTGTGTCTTTGGAGTCAATTCAGGTAAATTTCTAGGTTTCATTGTATCACAAAGAGGGATTGAAGTCAACCCTGAGAAGGCCTCCACCTTTAAGTCTTAAATATCTTTGAAGCTTGCAAGGAAAGATCCAGTCAATCTTTAGGTTCATTTCTCAATTAATAGATAAGTGCCACCCATTTACCAACATCTTTAAGAAAGGGGTAAATTTTCAATGGGATGAAGACTATCAGTCATCTTTTGCAAATCTCAAGACATATTTGGCCAACCCAATAGTTTTGAGACCGCTAACATCTGGACAACCACTACTTCTTTACATATCACAATTGAGCATGCACTAGGGGCACTGTTGGCCCAACATGATAATCAAGGTAAAGAACATGCAATATATTATTTAATCCATACATTATTGGCTTAAAAACACAATTATATGCCTATTGAGAAGGCATGTTTAGCTAAAGTGTTCACTTCCCAAATTTGTGACATTATATTTTGAATAACAAAACTATTATCATCGCCAAAGTAGATCCTCTCAAAATTTTATTATCCAAAGTAGCTCTCACATGACATATGGCTAAAAGGGTCATGCTCTTAAGTGAATTTTATGTTGAGTATCAGAATCAAAAAGATATTAAGGGGTAGGTTATTTTTAATCAACTTACAGAGGCCCCTATTATATACACTTAACCGCTCAAATTTAAATTTCCAAATGATTCTATCATGATAGTGGAAGAAGTGTAGCATGAACCTGACAATAGAAGCTATATTTTTATGGTTCCTTCATTTCTTGTGGATCTAGAGCTGACATATTATTGATTACAACGCAATTAAATTTGATTCTCAAGGCATTTCACATTAATTTACATTCTATAAACAATATGGTTGAGTATGAGGTGCTTATTACAAGACTGCATCTTGTTATTTAGTGGGACATTCAACACTTAATGGTTTGTAGTGATTTCTAATTGATCATCAATTAGACCACTAATCTGTATCAAATTAGAGATGACAAGTTTGTTCCTTACAAGCAAATAATGGATAATCTCAAGGTTTATTTTAAATCTCTATAGTTTAAATAAGTAACAAGGGCCATCAACAAATTTGTCGATGCAATGGTAATGATTGGGTCAATGATATAGATTGATAACGAAGCTAAAAAGTATCATTTTTTATTAAAAATCTTCTACAGCCTACACATAGTATGATAAATTTAGAAAGGGTATGCATCATTGCTTGTCCCAATACCCCACCTAAACTCCCTTGGTATCAAACCTATTATAACTACTTTTATGATCACATTTTTCCACCTAGCCTATCTAATAACCAACAAAAACTACTTCATCATCATCTAGCCCATTATACCCTCCTTGGAAACATGCTTTATCACAAAGGTTATGATGGAATGTTACTTTGTTGTTTATCTTTAGGATAATCCAAGCTAGCATTGAAGGAGTTTTGTGAAGGAATATGTGGGGCCCACACCAATAGTGTAGTATTAGCTAAAAATCTCCTTAGAACAAGCTATTATTGGCCAAAAATGGAGACAAATGCTTACAATTATGTGAAGAAGTGTGTTTCTTATCAATAACATGGAAATTTGATACATGCACCTTCCTTACCACGATAGTCGATCACAACACCATAGTCATCCTCTACTTGGGGATTCGATCTCATTATAAAAATAAACCCAACATCTTCAAATGGCCATAAACACATTTTAACTACTATCGAGTACTTTATTAAGTGGATTGAGGCCATTCCTCTCACTTATGTCAATGGGAAGCAGATTGCCAAATTCATCCATTACCATATCACCTATCGATATGACATCCCATAAATTCATTATATCTAATAATGGTGGATCCTTTGTAAACTGAGATGTAAAAGACCTTTGTGCAAAATTCAAAATCAAGCACAATAAATCCACACCATATAACCCATAAGGTAACGGACAATCCAAGGTGTCTAACAAAACCATTGTAACCATTTTAAATAAGATAGTCAATGACACTAGCCATAGTTGGCACTTGTAAATCTTTCTTATCCTTTGTACTTACTTGACCAGTCATCAAACCCCCATAAGAGCCACTCCATACTCTCTTATTTATGGCACAAAAGCTATTATCATGATTGAGATCGAGTTGCTTTCATTTTGAGTATCTTTGCAGCATATTGAAGATGATGAAGAGTACATAGTCTCCAAGTTGTAAGAACTAGAATTTCTTGATGGTGAGCATTTGGCTACCCTAGAAAACATGGAAGCCTATCAAAACAAATTGTGGAGAAACTAAAACAATTGCACTCTCCCTCAGGAGTTTGAAATTGGTGATTTGGCCTTAAAATTGAACCAGAAGAACACAAATGTTGAATGTAAGAAAAAAAGTAAGTGGCCCCTAAAATTTGAATAAGTATTATTCTATTTATGGTGCATGATGTGAAGGGACTATTGTCCATTTTTATGCAAGTAATGGCACAGCACAGAAGGACCATAGCATGGGAAGACCATGGTGCATAGCTAACAGGCACAAAAGGTGATGGGTATGGAAGGACAATGGTGTAGGAGGCCCAGCATGAGAGGACCCAGTCAAGAGAGAATGTGTCATGAGAGACCCAAGAATAGAGGACTCAAAATAGAAGTAGAAGACTAGGGGAGTGCATGGGAAGCAGAGCATAGGGTACATGAGAGTAGTTAGACGAATAAATCAAATGGGATATTTCAACCCCATTCATCAAAGGTTTTGTATCATCTTACGAGGAATGAAATACTTGGATGCCAAGATATAGCATATAATGAGGATCTAGGAGTGTAGAGACTTGAGTTTACAAGAAAAACTAATTATAAGAGCCATGATTCTCAATTTATTGAGAGTTTGTGTGCCATCTAATCATGACAATTATAATTATGACACTTGTTCAAGGGAAAACAAGTAGAAAAACCCCTATTGTAATCATTTGCATAGGTGGTCCTTTGGGGAATAGAGATAGCAACTTTATCTTGTAATTTAATAAGCTTCTTTAATGAGAAATCAGTGTTTTCTAAATTATGTTATGAGTGACAAATTATTCTAAGTGTTGGATAATGGATATGGTTTATTTCTAAGTTATGGTTATTTTTTTCTTTTATCACTACTCCTATATAGTAATGGTGATCCTAGTTATAGTGGTGGTTAAATCTGGAACAATAATAATAGTAATATATTTAGGGTGTTGAATAACCTTTTAAGAACTATGTTATGAAAGATGAACAAACATATAACATTGTGTTACAAAGCCTTCAGGAACTAGTCTTTCACTATGTGTTATGGGTGAGCATGTGAGACTACCTCTCATGTGATAGGGCCAGTGTGCTAGCATGTTGGGGAGAATATTCAAGGCCAAAGAAGAACTAACTAAAATAACCCAACAATTTTGTTCCATTGTAGTCTATTTCTATTATGACATGACATTGCATTTACCTAAATACCAAGGAGTAGAAAATGCAGTTGAGCATGTCTGCAAGTGTGAATTGATGTAGGGAGCATGCAGCATCACATCTTCTGAACAAAAGGTTATACAATTTTCCACCATGCTTTTAGAGCATGCACAAAAATGGTATCACAAGTTTGACCCTCAGTGAGTAGTGGTCGATTATGATCAGCTCAAATTAGCCTTCTTATAAGCATTTAACATTCCTTAGTTTGAGAAGCAAAGTATAGTGGTGTTGAAGGATATAAAGTAAGGACTTATAGAGAGCATGCATGAATATGATGCATGATTAAAAACCTTTATTCTAATTTATCATTTGATATAAATCCTACTCAGCATGCACAATGGTTTATGGGAGGCTTATTGTTACCTTTCCATCAGACTCTATCACAAAGACCCTTCACCAGTATGTGTGAGGCTCTAGAAGCTACCCTCTATGCTGAAGCATTTAGAATCATGGATAGCAATATTAGTCCCTTTAAGGAGGCATAGATAGCATCCATGGCATCACAACTTGAAAATTTGATGGAAAACAATGCACATGAGAAATGCAATGGTGTCTAGTGTACCAAATGTGAAACTAAAGGGCATATAACGAACAACTACTTACATAAGAACATTTATGTAGTGCTAAAACAAACCTATGAGATCTATCATGAGGAACATGATGTCCATTCTTTTCCTATTTTGTAACAGGATACAAACACTAAGCGTCTGAGTATTATAAGATTTGTGATGCCTATACCCACGACACCAATGATTATCAATTAATCAGTTATATTCATGAAGCTTGAGCACATTGTACACCCCAAACCTCAGTTGTCAATACCCAAGACAATGGTGTCTACCATGGGTGAAGGAAAGGATGAGGATGATGTGATGTTTGGTTTCTACTGATGAATTTCTATAAATGTGGGTCACCAGACCACTATCAAAGGGATTGCCTAGAATACTTGACCTATGCATTTTGTAAAAAGGACCATCGATTGGAAGAGTGTCTTAGTCTATATGAAGCCATCACTAAGGACCGCAATGAAAAGGGTGCCATCATGATTCAAATAGAAAAATCATAATGGCATGCATGACTAATCATCCCCATAGTACAAGTAAATATCACCACTTGTAGTGGGGGTTAGTCTCAACCCATAGCCAACCTGATCAAGAAGGTACATTAGGAAGAACCACAGGCAAGGAAGTACCCTAATGCTCAATAATAAAAGGATGTCCTTCAAGATATAATGGCACTTGTGCGAGAGCTCTAAAGTGAGATTCAATACTTCAAGGATAAGGAGGTGACACAGTATACTATAGTACAAATGGAATTTGAACCTCAACCAATGGTACAGGATAATTTTGAAGAATTGTGCAAACACATGTTAGATAAGGACATTATTCCCTGGCTCAACACCTGGCTTAAAAGTCAAGCCTGCTTACCAAATGAAATCCACCATCACCTAAGTTACCAAAGTGAGGATCACTATTTAAATCATGTTTGACATTAGGAAACACCTAGTTCCTCTTCCATGAAAGATAGAGAGATATTGGTTAATGTTGTTATCAATGGATGGGTAATCTCAGGTATTCTAGTAGATACTAGCATGAAAGTTAATGTCTCACTAAAGGTGTTTTGTGAAAAATGTCTAGTCCATCCCTATAGCCCTCTCCTCAAGTATTTTTTGTAGAAAATAAGACTCGAGCGCATCTTATTTGAGTCCTCAAGATTACCACTGTTGACATACTTGGGGTTCTATTCAAAACAAATTTTGAGGTCTTGAAGTTGGCTAAAGTTGATGATTACCTAGCTCTATTGGGAAGGCCTTGGTACTATGACAACTATGCAAACTTGAGCTTTAAAAATTGATACATTATCTTTGAGGATATTGATCAGTGCATAGTAATACCTTTATACCAGGCACAAGGACCTCCTTATATTGAGCCTATAAATGTTGATGAAGAAATTAATCACTTGTATAATGTTACTGATTGAAATGATGAATAACATGATCCAACGCTAGATGGTATTCTCTAGTGGTGTATAACCAGTCTATCTCAAATACTACAAGTAATTATTGCAAATATTGGGTCCATGGTGACTATGATCTCATCAAAAGGTTGTGCAACACCATAAGTAGAGGAGAAAGCATCCCATGCTAGATTCCTAAATGTCACAAGTTTTTGTGCCTCATGGGTTTAGCAATGAGAAGACCATTGGTAGGACCAACACTAGAAAGACTTGATTAAGTTCCATGGTTCTAAGGACAAATGGAGGTATGTGACTTTTTCCAGTGCCTCAAAGAGTTCTAGGATATCGATAACAATCGAATGAGGTCAATAGATCATATTTTTTTATGGCACCATTACCAGATGGTGGTGTACTCATAAAGAACACCTTTTTTACTTGGATCAAGTGAAAGATGCTCTCTACCATAGATTTCATCATGACAATAAGGTCAAGGGAACACTTAGTGACAGTGGCGTGAAATCACCCAAACCTCATATTGAGGCTTGTGAGACAATATGGTGAGTTGAGGAAACATTCTTATTGGAGTACCTCTATGTCCATGCATTCTATGAGACTTTGTGTACTTGGGCACAAGTATGGTATATTCATGAAGAAAGGCACACGGGTACTAGGTTCTGGTAGTTACTAAAAGAGAACATGACGTCGGTGTTTTCTTACTCTTCACCAAGGATGGACTTGTGCCTTACCCTTCAAGTCATGTGTGAAGCAATAATTAGAGACCTAAGACCCATCAAAGATCATCTGCACCATATTCATCAAGAACTTGAAGAGCCCTTGCATTTATTCACTGAGCCTCCCACACAATCAGTTCCTAATGAAGAACATCGTGAAGAGATCTTCCTAGGAAAGCAAAAACTCATCTTCCAAATGGATGAGGGTGAAGGATCTACTTTACTCAACCCCTTGAATAACCACCTAGATGTCCCTAAAAATATTAGTTCACAAACTATTCAGGACATAAGTTTCCCAATAAAAAACCCTTATCACAAGCCCATCCAAAATATTCAACTTAACATTGGCACGGATCAAGAGCCTAAGATGGATACAATTGGAAATTATTACACTGAGATAAAAATCTCTCAAATTTTTGAGTTGTTGAAAGAGTATCAAGATGTTTTTTTGAGGAATTATAGTGAAATGAAAAGATTCTACACTTCCCTAGGAAATATGCACATAAAGCTAATCAACAGTGTTCTCCCTATGAAGAAATGATCGTACATGATGAACTCCAACCTTTGGGCATGAGTGAAAGAGGAGACACCTTTTGGTGTAGTTCTTGGGCATATTATTTTCAAGGAAGGACTCTTAGTAGACCCAACCAAGGCCTCTAAGATTCTCTGATTGTTAGCACCTAAGACTCAGTGTGAGGTGTGTGCCTTCTTAGGGCACATGGGCTATTATAGAAAGTTAATTTGGGATTATGCCAAGATTATAGTGCCCCTAAAAGAGCTTTTAAAGCATAATGAATAGTTTATATTGACTAATTATTACAAAGTAGCCTTTGAAACACTCAAATAAAGGTTAGTTACCACTCTTATCTTTTAATTCCATGATTGGACAAAGCCTTTTCATGTCCATGTTGATGCATCTAGAATGGCAGTCGATGTGATACTTGCACAACCAAGTGATGGACACTTGGATCACTTGATTTACTTTGTTAGTAGGAAGCTGACATTGGCAAAAAGGAACTATACCACAACTAAGCATGAATTATTTATGGTTTATGCTCTACAAAATTTTAGGTAGTACCTTCTAGCCACTCCATTTATATTTTATAAAAACTATCAAGCCTTGAATTATCTTGTCAAAAAAATAGTACTACATGGGATAATTTTCCACTAGATTGTCTTCTTCCAAGAATTCCAATTTTACTTAGTAGTAAAGCCTAGGAAGGCCAACTGTGGACCTGATCATTTATATTTAATTAAAAGCAAAGAACCCCCACATGCCCTAGAAGATGATCTTCGTGATGTACATCTCTTTTAAGTTGCTCAAGTACCTAAATAACTAGAGGATGTTATAGTATTTCTCAACACTGGCTATGTGCCTAACTCCCTCACTCCACAAGAGAAAAAGTAACTTGTAGTGTGTGTCATGCCTTATCAGCTCATAGTAGGATATCTTTATAAAATGGATCATGATGAGGTGCTTCACCACTATGTAATGCAACATGAGTGCCCTGAGGTGTTACGATAAATCCATGAAGGTATTATTAAAGGACATTATGATAGAGAGGCTACCACATGCAAGGTCTTGCTCGTCAGACTCTGGTGGAAAACTTTATTCAAAAATGCAAAGGCTTATGTTAGATAATATGATGTCTTCAAGTGCATAGGAAAACCTAATAGAAGAGATGATATGCCATTGCACCCTATTCCTTCTCAATAACTATTAAAAAAATGGGTTATTGACTTTGTGGGGCTTATCACTTTAGTAGGATAATGAACAGGCTCTCAGTACATCATTATAGTAATCAACTACCTCACATGATAGGCTAAAACAACACCAAAAAAATGTTTTACTATAGCAACTACCAAATGATTCATTTAGGAGAACATTATAACATAGTTCAGATGTTTGCTAAGCTTCACCAGTGATCATGGAACCCACTTCTTGAATGAGACAATTCAAAATCTTGTTGGTCAAGTTCATGATCACATACCACAAGATGACACCATACCACCTGCAAGCCAATGGAATATTTGAAGCCTTTAATAAGATCATCGGTACAACTTTAACAAAAATTTTCAATATTGGCTAGACTAATTGGGATGATAGATTATCTGCAGTACTTTGGGCCTAACAAACTGCATACAAGTGCCTCAATAAAAGTACACCATTCAACCTACTATATGGAAAGTAAGCAGTCATGAAAATGGAGTTCTTAGTTCTATCTCTCTAGATAGTGCATGTGGGAAACCTAGATGATGAAGCCTCTTTGATAACATGGCTTGATGATTTGATGAAACTCCATGAGACTTGATTTCTCACACACTGGAGTTAGGATGTTGAGAAACATAAATAAAAAGCATGGCATGATCACCATATAAAGAACAAAATAGTTTCTCTAGGCATGAAAGTTCTATTATATGAATCTAAGTTTGTGTACCACCCTGGGAAGCTTTTCATCCATTGGGATGGTCTATTTATAGTTCATAGCATTCAACCTATCAGGGCTTATCGATTAAAATGAATGGATGGTTAGTTCTTCCTAGGGCACTATAATGGCAGTCGACTTTGGCCATATTATGATTTTGTTTAACTAAAACTTTGTAATCAATAAGGCATAAGGCCATTAGGATAAAATTTCCTACTTTCAATAAAAAGTGCTACCCTTGAGGCATGTGACTCCTTAATATAATTTTGAATTTTTATACTTAGTGTGTTATAATGGAGGACCATGAACCCCTTTTTGTGTGGGGTAAGGCATCATGCATGTGAATCATAATAAGTTCAAATTCATAACCAAGCACACAAGACATGTGGGTGTATAAGTACTAAAGGCACAAAATTCATCTATGATACGTAAGTGATTAAGGGCACGTGAGTCATTCAATGCACTTCAAAACCACTTTGAAAGGTTCCTACCATTTGAGTGATAGTTATCTTCCACTATACCATAAAGGTGGGACACAGTTTTTATCCACTCCAAAGAAAGGTGCAAAGAAAGGATGGGTCATTAATGTAACAAGGTTAATTATGATGAGAAACATGTGAATGGAATGATGGGACAAATTTGTTAAGGAACTAAATGTTGAATACAAGATTCAAAGTATGAAGGCCATTAAAAGATGTGCATTAATGACTCAACGTGACAGGGAGGGAAGGAATTAATGGAGGTAAACCCCCCTTGAAGGGCCTATAAATAAACTTGTCAAAGTCATTTACACTTTGATTAAATCTTTGATTGCTAAGAACGAACAGTGAACCAAAGAACCAAAGACTATGATGAAACCAAATTTATTACAAAGCAGAGTGTTTAGGAAGTTGGAAACATAACAAAGATTGTTTCTAGGTGAGAAGAGAAGCTTCTAAGTCTAGATTGGAGTATATAAGTGGAGAATTTTAAGGTTGTAGGTTGCAGATCTGCCATTATCAAAGTGTGAAGCTCGAGAGCCGAACGAAGTTGGGTTACCACCATGTATTCATTCAAAAATGTGGGATAACCACAAATTAAACTTAGAGCACCATGAAGGGTAATGCAATCAAATAAAAAGGCCAAAAGACTTGAAAAGCTTCCAACCATACCAGAGGAGGAAGAGGTGAGCGAAGGAGATTGGTTCCCTATTATGGAGGAGGCACCAAGAAACCAAGAATAGAGACCATAATGAGTGCAACACGTAGGAGTTTTGAGAGAATGCATGGAAGGAGAAGTGACAAAGAGTGCAGAAGAAGCAAAAATGGTGAAGAAAGGAAAGTAAGCATAGACCTCATCAATGCAAAATGCCCCAACATCTCCCTTCCATCCTTACTCATAGAGGAGATGAAATACCAAGATTCAATATTGCACATGGAGAACTAGGTCTCTAAGGTGTCAACTACCATAAATTTTTACTATAACCACCATCAGCTGGGAAATGAAGTAGAGTTGTAAAATGACTACCAAATCCAGACCACCAACACAAGGAATCAAGTGGTCTATGACTTGTCCATCAAGAACTAATTGGAAAAGGCCAACCTCTTTCAATTTTTTAAGTTAACATTCTTTGGAAAGCCTAATGAGGTGGTTCAATTCCTCCTCTCGCATGTCCATGATGACTACATCCACTTTGTGAGGTGCAACATGAAGATCACCATAGAAAAAATCAGCAAAGTCACAAGACTTTAGTGCTTGGGGGTGAATGTCTTGGATGACTTCGTTGATACAGAGGAGATCCAATAGACCACCATGATGCTTATGTATCAAAATCAAGGGCATGAAATACACATAAGTAACATGTAAGATCCTACCCTCAAAGTTGCAACATGGATCATTTTTACCAAGGTTAGAGGGACCAAAAAATGGAAGGAGGTGGACATGGCCCACCTACACATTACTTACCAAGTCTCCCAAGGAACAAAGTATAATTGGGCATTGTACTTTTCCCAAAATATAGATGAAGATGTTGAGAAGGCACACAAAATGCCTAAGTATAGGTTTCCTTAGGGAGAAATCTTTTTATTTCTAGTATTTGATGAGATCAGGGTACCTAACTATAGCTTAGGTTCATTAAAGTGGGTGTACCCCCCACTCATAGGTCCCCCAATGAGCGTTTCAAAGTCTTCACTTACTCCCAACACATAACCCCATCTTACAAGATGAAGATGACGTACTAGTTTGATAGGATTAAGGTATCTTTTGGGAATGAATAGTGTATTCCAAAATATTTGCTCCCTTGGCCACAGACTAAGCAGAATTCATTGTAATTCAACACTACTCCCTGGCATGCATTCACATGAATCCTTCAAAATAAATTTTAGCATGGCTTAGGTTTCCATATGCATTCTTTGCATGGTACTTCATCGATTCTATCAACCTAATATATGATGTTCAGCCAATCATTCTCTAGGTAGAGTGGACAGACACGGAGCACCACACCCTCCAATGTATGTATATCCAAGCAAGAAGGCCTTTGTGGAGAGGGGGAAAATGGACATAACCTATATCAAGGTTAAGTATATCCTATTCGGGAATAAAGTCCATAAACTTTTCTATATGTTATGCCCCTGTTAGTACCCTCAAGATGGAAACCCTAAGGAGAGGTTCCCCTAAGCACCACAAATATGAAGGAAGCATCTCGAACCAAGCATCAATTCTAGTGAGCATTAGGCCCGATAAAAATGGCAAGAGGATAGTAGAGGTGTATCACTCCAAACCCACTATTTATCACCCTTCCATACCACATCCACCTCCACCTTCACCACCTCATCCATCTCCACCTCACACTTCACCTTCACCACCTCATCCATCTCCATCCCCTCCTCATACTTCATCACCGCTTTCTTTACCTTCCCCTACTCATTCCACTCCTTCCCACTCATCTACCCTAAACCCTTCATCTCCTCAGCCAACTCCCCCACCTTCTCCACCTTTGTGACCACCTTCACCATCTCCAAGGACTACCATAGGGTCAACCCCATAATAGCCTCCAAGGAAAGCACCCCAATGGGACCCCTCTCAAGTATAGATTCATAGTTTAGGATTAGACTCCAAGAAGACTCCATCCCCAGTATAGGAGGCTCCATTTGGTGATAAAATTTATATTGATGGAATGGGATCAAGTGAGATATCCTTAAGAATCTATCAAGAGGATGAGCTTAAATGAGACCCACAAAGGGGGAAAGGGCCAAGAGAAGAATAAGAACAAAGAGGGCCATCCACTTCATGTGAATGTTACCAGTTCAACATACAAGATAAGGACCTATCTTTGGAAGCACTTCCACCCCAAGGATGCGACCCCAAAAATAAGGAAGTACATGTATTTCCTTTTTAAAATGTGCAGTGAGGATCCTCAATTTGACATTCCTTTAGATTGCATTTTTTCTGGTTCAAATGTTCCAGGACTGCCAGACCTTATGATGATTGATCCACAGTGGCTCTCTCTAATAATGAAAAGTGCAACATTTTTTAAATTGGCCATGAAAATGACATGCCATAACATTTTTTTAGATTTGGACATGTGCATGGTGGAAATGAAACATGGCAGAGTCATATAAATGTATAATAAAATGGTTGTAAAAAAGCAAGCACTCACTGAGGAAGTGGCCTCCTTGAAGCAACAAATCCAAGAGGCCACCAAGGTTAAGTTAAGGGTTTTAAACCTTTGAAAATCAATTTTTAAAGAGGAATCAACACTTGTGGATGGCATACCATTAGATGAGGATTCCATTGGGAATTGGAAACCCTGGTTGAGGTTTTGCTCAAGAAAAATAAGGAGCACCCCACACCAAGAGATGAGGCCGAGGAAATAATTGAATAACTCACCATGGTGGCAGACATTTAAAAGAGAACCTTGGAGAGAGTCAGGGAGGTCATCCCTATTTTGGATGGCATTTTTGCATGCCTAGTGCACCTAAATAAAATAGTAGAGGCCCGACTCCATGATGAGAAGGTTCTGAGACAACAAGTGGTTGATGTTGCCCTTTTAATAAAAGATTGTGTCAAGCACATGAAAGCATTCAAGGACATTGAAATGATGGAAGACACCATTAATAAACATCATCAATAAATAAATGCAATTTTTGACATAATTTAAGGATAGGTTGATAAGGAGGTCTCCAAATTATAAGACATCCAGAAGGAAGCTAGTATAGGCTTGGATGAATAGATGAAAAAAACTGAGAATCTAACTCAGCCTGAGGAGATGAAAGAAGCAAAGGAGGCCATTAAAATAATAACTACCAAAGTCCTCGATGCATTGTCCCACTGGGATGGGCTGAAGAAGGAACTCAACCATAAGGGGCTAGAATTTTTGGAGGATGTTATCATGACTTAGTCCGGGATGGACTAAGAGCATAGTGTGGGGTGATGTTGGCCCCTAAAATCTGAATAAGTATTTTTATATTTATGGTGCATGGCTCAAAGGGACCATTGTCTATTTTGATGCAAGTATCAACATGACATAGAAGGACCATGGTGTGGGAAGATCATGTCACATAGCTAACAAGTATGGAAGGTAATGGGCATGGAAGGACAATGGTGCAGGAGGCCCAACATGAGAGGACCCAGTCAAGAGAGAATGTGTCATGAGGGACCTGAGAATAGAGGACTAAAAATAGAAGTGAAATACTGGGGGAGTACATGGGAAGTTGAGCACAGGGGACATGGGAGTGGTCAAAAGAACAAATTAAATAGGACACTTCAACCCCATTCATTAGAGGTTTCATACCAGCCTATGAGGAATGAAACACTTGGTCGCTAAGATATAGCATAGAATGAGGATCTAGGGGCACAGAGACCTTAGTTTATAGGAATAACTAAGTATAATAGCTATGACTCTCATTTTGTTGGGAGTCTAGGTGCCATTTGTTCATGATAGTTAGAATTATGACACTTGGTCAAGGCAAAGCAAGTATAAAAACCTTTGTTCTAATCATTTGCATAGGTGGTCCTTTGGGGAATAGAGATAACAACTTTGTCTTATAACTCAACAAGCTTCTTTAATGAAAAATCAGTGTTTGCTAAATTATGTTATGAGTGATGAATTATTCTAAGTGTTGGATATTGGATATGGTTTATTTCTAATTTATGGTTATCTTTTTCTTTTATCACTACTGCTAAATATTAATGGTGATCCTAGTTATAATGGTGGTTAAATCTAGAACAATAATGATAATAGTAGTATATTTAGGCTGTTTAATAACCTTTTAAGAACTATGTTATGAAAGATGAAAAAACATATAGCATTGTGCTATAAATCCTTCGCGAACCAATCTTTTGTTGTGTTCCTTGGGTGAGCGCATGAGACTACCTCTCGCATGATAGGGCCAGCATGCTAGCCTATTGGGGAGAAGATTCAGTGCCAAAGTAGAACTAACTAAAAGAACCCAACATAAGTTCCAACCAAATTAGTTGGGACCATATATTATCATGGTGAACTATGGATCAAGAGCATATCGACTGGTTAAACTAAATGGTGAAGAACTTATAGATCCCATGAACATTGTACACTTGAAGAGGTTCTATTCTTTACAACTTCAAACATTTTCTACAAGACACCTTACTTGGGGGTAACTTGTGCTAAAGTATTCTACCATTTTATCATAGATTGTCTTCTCATGGACCATATTCTTTTACCCTACCCTAGATCATTCTTTCGAGAACCATATTACTTTCATGACTATGGATAGTGAAATCTTTGTATCATTAGCATTTTGAACACATTTTAACCCACCCCATACCATTATCTTTTGGACTACATTCATTCTGGACCATTCTCTTTGAGAACCTCATTCTTTTCATATCCCAAGGTTGTTGTAACTTGAACACTTTTATCCCTTGACCAATAATAATCATGATTACAAATAATCAACATTATATCACATTTGATGCCAATTCTACAAATTAAATCAACATGGATAGTCTTTTGCAGCTTCTTCTATAGGCGAGTGAACACGGATATCATAGCGTATAGTTTTTGGCCTACTACATGGTTCTACAAAGATATCTTGTGTTGCATACTATTATATTATCTTGTTGTTGATTGGTAGGCATCATTTCCTTATCAATATCCTCGCTCTCACTGAGTTACAAGCATGTGCCATTACAAATAGATTTATCTATTATTAGAGTTCTTAGATCCCTGGTCTATTATTTATATCCATGACTATTTATTGCAGTCGGCTTAGCTATTTATTGAGATTTCTACTCTTGGACAAGTACCTCTTTGATTATTTGGTTCCCCTTTTGTACATATTTTATCCTAAAAACATTATAAAATGATCCACAAAAGAACAAAGACATTGTCTTATGATTTTATACATTTTGATCTCTATGCTCTTGAAATTTTGAAAGTAATCATCCCATGCACTTTTCATTTTTCAAAACCATTATGGCTTGTACGCTCTTGCCATTTTACGAGCCCATCTTCCCTTTTCTTATAAAACATTAAGCATATGGTCCTGGTCATCACCTTTTTCTTCTATTCCACTTCCTAGGAGAATTAAATTTAGCTTAAAGTTCATATTAGAACATGTGTCCATGGAACTATGTAGGCAACGTCCAATTGTCTTGTACATCTAGAGTCAACTCGGCCAACCCCTTCCTTTTCTTTTCTTCTAACATTTCTTCTACATTGTTCCTCTTTAATTAAGGAATGACTTTATGTTCTTATTCTTGTTACACTATTTTATAAATTAATGCATCTACTACATGTGTGTGAACAACTATTTTTAAACTGCACTAACTTAGTTTTTGTTTGTGTGTTTATTTAAGTTTTCTTGGTGTTTTGTTGTTTTTTATTGGTATTTTGTTGTGATTTCTTGTCTCTTCCTTTATTTCTTCTTCTTTCCTTTGGTTGTTTCTTCTTATTTCTTTTTAGTCTTATGTTTTCATGTTTGATCTTGTTATTTTCTTTTATTTTTCAAGAATATCTTGATGGTCCACATGGATCTTGATTATTTATATATTGATCTCGTGTTATTAAGTTGTCCTTGTTTTGTTTTAAACATTCTTGTTCCTAATTAAGTCTTGATTATTCGTATCTTGATTTTAATTTGGGTTCATTTATGTTTTTATTTTATCTTTATCTTTATTTTTTTATTTAAATGTAAATAGTTGTAACTCTGGTCTTGGTCTTTTTTTACCATTATCCTTAGTTATAGGTATTCACATTTAAACTAACTCTATGCAATTGAAATTAAAATGTCCTCATAATTTACTCATACTTATGATGCCTAATTTATTTTTCTATAAAAATCACTTTATGCTTTGGATTCAAGTCTCAATGTCAACACAACTTTGATGAATAGCTCTCAAGAACACCATGCATTATTTAGGATCAATAGGTTTAGCACTCTGACTCTATGCTTAGACATGCATCTCTTAGCATACATCGTAAGTCTAATCAAACTTGGTCAATTTTATTCATCCCTCATTCCATTCACTCCCATTTTTTGGGTGAACTACATTGGCTTGAGGTCCATTTGGACTATGTAGGCAGCACTCAATTTCTATTGGGATCATCTTGGCCATGTTCACTTTTATTTTCATCATCTTTCATCCCTTTATGCATTCTTATATGCTTTGTTTTTTATGGATTTTTCAAATCCATTCCACCATCACATCTATGTTTATGCCAACTCATCTTTAATTTATGTAATAGGTTATATCCGTGAGCTATTGCTTACCAATTTGCGTTACAAGAGCACAATATTTGAACCAGTTCATTAATCTAAAGCATCCATATGGGGCAAACCATCCATTCTTTATCAGTGATCAAAATTATCCCTAATGAGGAAAAAATGCTTTATCATGATAAAATTCTCTCTAATGGAGCACATTATTATTTCCTCTCTTTGGATACCATGTTCTCCTATTCTTCTAATTACAAGCTCTATAGAATTTTACCCTCGTTGTAGCAATATTTTATTGTGTAACTTGTCTCAGGATTGATCAATTCTAAAGCATGCAGCTTACACCCTCACTTTGGGGTGTGTTCAAAGTGTGTCACTTCTCTTTTTGGATTGTATCCTTCCCATTCTCCCCATCTTTGGGGCCCATTTTATTCTAATTACATTTTGATCATTGATGGAATCAATGCATGCAAGCATTAGCTCATCTAGATTTAATCTATTCCATGGATTAATCTCACTTTCTCTCTCTTTTCAAGAGTCCATCCTTCTCTTTCATCCTTGTATGTCCTCTCGAGGGGGTATCATCATGGATCATTTCCATTTTTTTCTTGACAAATATATTCTTTTAAAAGATATTGATTCACTTAAATGTCTTGCTACACCTCAAACAGGGGCAAAATGTAGACATCCAATTCCTAACACCGTTTGTGTTGAAATTGTCAATCTTACTCAAATTGCACTCAAATGCATAATTTAAGCCAAAATCACTAAAATGCACTAAATGGTTCGAGCTTGTCATATACAGGTGTCTATTTAGGCCAATGTATCCCTAAATAGGGAAATGCATTTTATGTAATTCCTAATTTTTTATGTAATTCCTAATTTTTTATGTAATTCCTAACTTTTTTTAAATCATTTTGAGTCAAAATGATGATTTCACATTTTGGTGCTTTGGATCACTCTTTTCTTCTAATTCATTAGTACACCATGTACCTTTGTTATTTTTTGTTGGTAACATCCTAAATGAGATAAAATCCCATACACATCTAACATCGCCTTCCAATTCCTCCTGAGTCAAATTACAACCCAGTAATATGACTTTCTGACTATTTTGATTAATTTTGCACCAATTTTCAAAGAATTGCACTAAAATTAATTAATCATACTTAACCAAATTAAACTAAAATTTGAGCTTAAGTAAGAATTCCATGGAGAAAATTGAATATGTATTTATTATAAATTTATTCTAAATATCTACATCACCTAATGACATGATCAATGGCGTGGCATCCATAAGCCATAAATGCAACAAATATCAAGTTTATGGGAATCCATGCCTAATTAATGCCTCTTCCTCCCAAATATTTATGAAGATATTTATGGACTTATTATGCAATATTATAATAATTCATGGCCATACATCTCAATCTTGAGATGGATGGTCATGGTTGATCCTGATCAAATCTAAAATCCTATAAATAGAAGGGCATATAACATCATTTTTAGGCTTAAATTGTGTAAACTTATAATGCAGGATTCTCTCCACAAGTCATTTATGTAGTTTGATAAATACTTTATTTACAATAGGATAGCTTCATTTGATAGGCATAGATATGATTTCTTATCTTAAGCCTAGATTATGCATGGTGATATTGAGATGATGGAGGAGCTTGACATCCATTGTTGATAAAGACAAGAACGCCAAATAAAGGGAAAAAACATGCTTGAAGACACTTTTGGATGGTGGAATCATTTGGGAATATAATATGCATGTGTGTTTTCTTTAAATTGATTTTTATTGTAATTTGCAAACCCCATTGAATAGGTTGGCTTAGATTATTAGTTTTTATGCATTATTTTGTGTTTTTCATTACTAATGTTTGAATTAATCCTCTTTGTAATCCAACACTACACTAACCTCTTTTTCCATTGGTTTTTTAATTAACACAAATTACCTCTTATAAATTAAATCTACGTAAGTGCTTCAAATTGCTTAAAACCCTAAAACCTAAATTCACATAACTTCATTTATGTTAAAATTTTATTCATTTGTGATCATGAGAATCACAAAGTAAGTGAAAATTGAAAATTGAAAGAAGAGGCCAAGGAGGAGTCTAATGATCCAATAATTAAGTACAATCCAAGTAAGAAATGCAATCCCTACATATCATGAGAATCATGAAATGAGCAACAATTGCAAGAGGAGGCCAAGGAGGAGTCTAAGTAGCCAACAATGAAGTATAATCCAAGTAAGAAATGCAAGCAGTATATATTTGCAAATGTTTTCACACTTTTAATTAATTATACATATATTTAAAGGGATTCAAACTGTTTCCATGTTATTTGCCCCATGAATGTGTTTGGGGAAAGGGGTTTAACTTGGATTTTTTTTCCATTATTGCTTGATTTGAATATGATGCTTGATTTGTTGGCTATTTATAAGTTTTTTGAAAGAGTTGGTAGAAATTCCCAGTCAAGTTATACCACCATGGAAATTTTGCCAAAGATTTGCCAATGGAACTATACCCAAAATCTAGGATTCACCAGAATTTTATAGTAAGCTTTTAGGGGTCCCTTCTTAAAATTATCCCTAATGTACTGACAAGTTAACCAAAGGTAAGTCTTTTATTCTTGTACTCATTATTTTATACTTTGGTGGTTATATTATATTGGTTTGTTTATTCACACTTAGATTAGTTCATGTGTGTGAGTACTTTACTATTATTTTCATGCTCTTTATTTACACCTCATGGTTATTGTCCAATAATGGCTTTACTTTACTTAGTTTAGATACCTCATGGTTACCACATAATGGCATGGTATTATTACTTTTGATTACCTCTTACACCTTTTGGTTACCATCTAATGACACCTTCATTCTATTTAGATTTTATGTTTGCTATTGTTTGTGTAGATTCCTCTTTTATATTCCCTTACAATCTCCTTGATCACTTCCTTTTTTTATAGCCTCAGACCACTTTATGGATTGGCATATTATATGTGTGTTGGATCTAGTATGGTTTTTTACCTTTTCCTATTTTATATCATCCATTTAATGTTTATCGTTCTTGGCTTATATTATTAATCCTTATAGTTGTTTGAGATGCAACTATAGTTGTTTTGGGTTAAGTTTTTATGTGTTGTGGATTTCTTTCTCAATGTAGCAACATACAAAATTTTGTAGTTTTTAAACAATTCATGTCACATTTTACAACCAAGATTTCATTAGAGGGTTTGTATCTTACAAAGTATTTCAAGGTTGATACATAATGGCATACACATCCATCTAAGCATAATATATAATGAATATTTATCATATATTTTAGTAAAAAACACCCAAATGCATAATGTTGTAGAATACATAATGCATGTTAATTGTTTTCATAAATAAATGCAATCACATAGACTGCAATGAGGGATTTAGGACATTTACTTATGTTCTTTTAGTAGGCAAGTATCTTAGCATTATTATTTGATATATTATTTACTTTAGCATTATTTCAAGGACCATACCTTTGGTGTAGTTCATAAACTTCAGTAATAACTTAAATCTTGAAAGGGAATGTTTGATAATTGTTTGAGATATTATTTTTTTTATAAAGATTTTACGTGTTATAGATTTTTCTATTGATGCATCAACATATGAATGTTTTAGTTTTTCAAACAATCCATGACCCTTCTCTATGTTGCCACATTTTGTAACTAAGATTGCATTAGAGGATTGGGATATTACATAATATTTAAAGGTTATTACATAAGAGTATGTAAATCCATCTAAGCATTGATTTAGTTGCAAACACCCTGATGCAAAAATTGTGGCAGGATACATAAGTCAAGTGAACTACTGAAAAAAATGTTTGAAAGAAAGCAAGTCACATTTACTACAATGATGGACCTAGTAAATTTCCTTTTGGTTTTTGAATAGGCAAGGATCTTAGTATTATGGCTTGATATGTTAATGACTTTAACATTATGGTTAGGACTGTACTTTTATTACAATCTATAATCTTATATAAGATCTTAAACCTCGAATGGGCATACTTAATAGTTGTTTGATATGTAACTATAGTTTTTTTTTTGTTAAGGTTTTATGTGTTATATATATTTATTTGAATATATCAACATATAAATGTTTTAGTCTGTCAAACAATTCATGTCCCTTATTTATGTTTTCACATTTTGCAACTAATATTCTATTAAAGAATATGTACCTTACATAGTATTTCAAGGTTGTTAAATAAGGGTATATCCATCAAATAACTATTGAAGATGAATATTTTTTATGCATTTTAGTTGCAAATACCATGATATAAAAATATGAAAAATGTAACAACATACACATGGTCGGTGAATTGTTTGACAAAATGACTCAAATAAATGTTGCCACATGAACTACAATGATGTAGTTGGGACATTTAATTGTGTTTTGTGAATATGAAAGGATCGTAGCATTATAGCTTAATATTTTAGAAACTTTAATAAATGTTCCTCTCAATGGGTTCATATAAGGATATTTTATTTTGTCAAATAATACATGTCTTTTCTCTATTCTACCACATTTTGCAATTGATATTGCATAAGAGGGTTTGTACCTTACATGTATTGTATCCAAGTTAGTCTTTATTTCCTTTATATACTATTATAAGCTACAATAAAATCTTATCTGATAATCCTTAATTGGGTGTTTGAGTATATGCAATGTGAATCTTCATATGGATCTCCTACTTCATTTGTGTTGTCATGACATTTTTCCCTAATACCATTATATGTTTCAAATTCTTTTTGGAAATGTGTTTAATGTACTCAATGATATTAAATAATTGTTCTTTTTTATATTGGTCAATGGGAAGTATATAACCATCTGGGACACAAACAAGGGATTATTCCTTGGGCATGCTACAACATGTGATACCCAAATGGAATTGAACTCATAACCTCTATCTTTCCAATTTGCTCATTTTCCATTACACCACCACCCCTTGGGTTTTAAATATTTTTTATTAATTTCCTATCTTCTTTATTTATTATTTTAAAGTATGGAAATTTAACTCATTAAAATTTGTGTTCAAATTTTTACAAGTTCCATCCATTCCACCCAATAGATACCTCTCTTTCAATTCCTTTAGCAATGATAATGATTCATTTAATAAAAGTGTGTAATTTCCTCCAATAAGGAGAAAAATAAGAGATGATGTAGAGAGAGAGAGATTTGAATGTAGTGACATTTCTCTTACAATGATGAGATCGATGGGAATTACCAAGTGAAATTTATATACATTAGTATTGTGAAGCCATGGCAACCTCAACCATTACCTAATATAACAACTGACTTCTAGTTTGGAAATTACATGACCGCATAAAACCATCCTCCATAAATGGATTGGACTTATTTTCAATGGATGATGTGGTTTCTCCCTTGTATGGAAATGTTTATTTATTTGAATTTTTTGGTCCCTTGTACAAGTTTGGGAACTAGAACATTTTTTAAAGATATAAGAGCGACATGAAGGTGTTGTCTCTGTGCAAAGTACAACAAAATTAAATACAAAAAATAGACAAGAAGAAGATGTTTTGAGGGGATATTTTATATAATCACAAGATGCCTAAGGCATCAAACATATTGTAGGGTTTATAATCAACACATGATCTATGACAACTAAAAAATCTCATAATTTATTATCTTGGGAACATGTAAAAAAGAGTGGTGGTTGTTACATCGAAAAATATAAGACCATGAGAAGATATGTTAATAGATTATAATATTAATGCAATTCCATGATAATGTCATTTGATAATGTTGTATTGTAATTTCTCTCATTTTTACATGTTGAATTTATAGATAATAAATTCATAATGCAATGAATTTATATATTTATTTTAATTATGAATGCATGTCAATGTCAATAGATGAAACCAATGTGGAAATTTTGACGTATATCATTGCCAAATAAATTCAAAATTTTCACAAATATATCCATCAAAAAATGGACATACATCAAAAATCCATTGTCAACTGATGTCAAGATGAATTGAAGAACATTGAAACTGGGAACCAGCAAGCTATGATAAAGGTCAAAAAATCAACATCATATGTCAATTCGCATGATTTTGACATCAAAATTTTAATGTCAAATATATCGTGTAAAATTCAACCCAAGTCATTTAATGTCCATTTCAATGTTTTTCACCATCCAAATTCTCTGATTTCAACATTTAAACATCAAAAATGACATCACAATTTCAGTCAAATATTCTAGTGAGTTGAAGGTAGGCAAAAGAGTTATGCTAGTCTACTATGTAGTTGATTTATTAAACATAACGTTCTAGTCAAATTGAGATTAAAACATCATACTTTTATTACAACCACAAGAAAATATGAAAATATGCCACCTCTCCACCTTATCAATAAATAAAACCAAATATTGAAAAATGTTAAAAAATGAAATAAAAGGTTAGGATATGACATTGCATACAATGTTTAATTGTGATTATTTCATGTGTAAAGTAAAATTTTGTGGTATGTTGTAAGTCATGAGTTATAAATTAAAAATAATAATTTATTAAAAGAGTTATTTGTAGATGAAAGTTCACAAATTTTGAAGGTAAATAGTCCATGGAAGCAAAGAGTCTTGCTACATATAGAAATTTTATGAGAGACCTATGTTTGTAAAAATTAATGTCATGCCAAATAGTGAAGTACGTTTAAGTGGTGACGCTTCAACTGAAAAGGCCCTCACATGAGGATCCTAACTTTAGGGTGAGGTTAGTCATCCCAAGTGGAAAACTACAACCCTCAAGGAGGTGAAGGATGGTAAGAGTGATGAGACTACCACTCAAATACATTAAACCCAAGACTTTTGATGTCCATTTCTAGGTTTTCCATCCTCCATATCCTTTAATTTCAACATCCGGACATTGAAACTAACATCAAATTTTCAATCAAATTTTATAGTGAGTTGAAGTGAGGCAAACAATTTGCAATAGTATACTGTATAGTTGATTGATTAATCATTACATTTTAATCAAATTGAGATTAAAAACATCATAAATGTATTGCAACCACAAGAAAATATAAAAATATTCCAACTTTCCACCCTATCAACAAATAAAACTAGATATTGAAAAACATAAAAAATAAAAAAGGTTCGGATATGACATTATATATAATGTTTGATTGTGATTGTTTCATGTGTAAAGTAAAATTTTATGGTATTATTATGTACACTAATTTTCAAGGGAAAGAGTCCACGAAAGTGAAAAATCTTTCTACATATATAAATTTTATGGGAGAACTATGCTTAGAAAAATTCAATGTTATTCCAAACAATGGAGTAAGTTCAAGAGGTGACACTTTAATTGAGAAGGCCCACAAGTGAAGATCCTAGTTTTAGGATGAGGTTAGTCATCCCAAGTGGAAAAATAAAATCCTCAAGGAGGTGAATGATGATAAGGGTGATGAGACTACCACTTGGAGAACTCATGCAAAAAGTTGACCAATGTTGCCCTTAAGACTAGGTTTACAAACACTTACTATTCACAATATTATAAGGAGGCCAAGGAAAAAAATGAATGGAAGAAGTCTTTGGCACAAGATTTCAACTACTTAACAAAGAAAAATAATTGGGAACGTGTACCTTATCCAAAAGGGAAGTACATTTTGAAATGTGAGTGGATTTATAATACTTAAATGGTTTCATTGAGAAGTATAACGTGACATTATTAGCTAAGAGATGCTCTCAAAATGAGGGCATCAATTATTGGGAGACATAACCTCATTGCTAAGATAAAATTTATTTAGATTGTTCTTCCTGTAGCATCCATATTTGGATGGAGGGGAACCACATGGATTTAAAGTGTGCATTTCTCAAGAAGATATTGTAGAGGATATTTACATGGAACGTCCATTATGTTTTGAACATGGAGATACTAATCTTATAAGTAGCCTCAAAGGATTTTTTATGTTGAGCACTATATGAGAAAATAGATAATTTATTTGTCTTTTTGCTTCACCAAATGCAACTTTGGTCATAATGTGTATCTAAAACATGTTGATGGCATGTGTTGATTGTGTATGTTGATGGTATGTGTTGATTGTGGTATTTATGTAGATGATTTGGTCATTACTATATTTAGTGTGTCTTTGAAACACACTTTTAAGGATGAGATTAAGAATACATTTGAGTATCGAGTGGTAATATGTGATATAAGATATGGTGTGTATCTGGGAATTATGAATGGATCAAAGCATTCCGTAAGAGCTACCAACCATACTCTACATTGAAATCTAGCGGGTCATTTCTCATAATCAAATTGAATGTTCCATGAAAAAGTATAATGAGGTTCACCAACACTACACTTGACCAACATTCAATAGGGGATGCAAGATATTTAATTTTTTATTATTGATAACCATACTGAGGGCATCTCCACAATGACATTTTTTTTAGGCTAATTGAGAGGCTTGCTCAGGGTATCAATAATTGTCATTAAGGGTGGGGATTAAATGCTTCCCTTTTGGGAAATTTTGATAAGTAAATGCTACCTTCCTCTAACCCTCTAAGTAGTGTGTTAGGGATTATGTTAGAGTTATTAAGACTTAACTTATGAAGCCCATAGAGTTACCAATATTTATGGTATACCTTGGGATTGATGTCAGCATAGTAGACTCTTAAATGTTAGCTCACACTCTAATTTATTAGTATTTGGTGTATGCATAGATAGTTTTGCTAGCCATCATGTGTCACATTCATTATTTTCTAATTTAATTGAGCATGTTTTTTTTTTTTTTTTGGTTAGTTTAGGGGTTTTGTATCATCTATTGAATGTTTTTTATTTTTTTGTTTTCTTTGTCCATGGAATCGCCCACTTAAATCCCACAAAAAAATAGATTATTTCTTTATTATTTAGTTTATTTTGAATTTTTTTTAATGAAATCTATTTCACATAAGACATCATGACTACTCCCACTCAATTGTTACTTAATTTGTTATTTTAAGACCATGTTTACAAAGTATAGTTACTCTTTCAAATAAGATTTGAGGCTAAATCATTAGCTTCGTGCATCTAAAATTAATCAACGCATTGTCAATGAAAGTGTTGACTTCAAACCATAAATTCTTGATAAATATAATATGATTATTGCATATAAAAACACACCTAAATAATCATTTGATGTAATTTAATGTAGGTCCCTAATTGTCATATTGTATAATTAAAATGCCTTTTTTTCAAATTTTGTTGACACAACCAAGGAAACAAAGTTTGCTTTGCCCAATTTTCCCTACTTGATGGAATTCAAATGTAATTAGTCAAATTACTTAGACATGGTAATGATAAAATAGGGTAAATGGGTCTAATTGACCCTAATTAACTTATTTGAATTCAAAGAGATGCATGACCATAATAAGTTAATCATTGGTTGGCATGGTATTACCCCAAATAGATGCATGAAATTAAAACATAATTAGAGGAAATAGGTTAGGTGATATTAAGATGCGATAGTTAGGAATACATTCAGGGTTATTGGTAAAAGAACAACCTTTATTTTATATTTCTCCTTTGTGTAAAATATGCATGCATCATGTACGTCTTACGTGGCACTTTTGTGGCATGATATAGACCCTATGAGGCATGATGAAGTCGCTTTAGCAAAATATGACTCTTGTGAGGCATCATGTATCAATTTTGGCATAATGTGACCTTTTTGAGGAACATTGGGGTCCCTTGTGTGGTGATAGGCACCTATGTTGGTCCTTGAAAGATTAAAATCCTTGAAGGTATAAGGTATTGGCAGATTTGGCCTTGAGAGTGAAAACAAGGCAAAATTTATGATATTGTATTAGGGCAGCCTCCCTTTGAGGGGCTTGTTTCAATTATTAAGACAAAAGTGATAGCTCAATGTCTCTTATTTAAAAGAGAAGCTTTAATCTTTAGAAGAAAGTGTGTTGTGGGATTACTTAGAAGTAGAACCAGTACATTTTTGTTCTCCCACAATAAATCTATGTTTTACATGTTCCTTCAAGTTGAATAATATTTGTTTAAATGGTTGGGCACACTAAATATATTAAACCAATTGTATTAATGGTCGGTCACACGTAATTTATTAAGATATTACTTTGTCTTTTTTTGTATAAAATTATTAAAAAATAAAACTAACTCCCATCGGTATTGAGAGAAGACAGACCCTTAGTTGAATTCAGAATAGTTTGTGTAAATTAGAAATTGGGGTTCGAAGGAAAATCCAGTCATTTAGGGTTTAACTAAAGACTTAGAATTTATAAAAAAAACAACATTAGCCACAATCTATTGTGTTTGATAAATTCAAGATAGTTGCAATTTAGACAAGACTATAGTTAGTTTATCCTTGAAATCTAAAGAGAACCCTATACCAAGAAATCTAACATGTAAGAAGAACAAGTGGCTACAATGGCTAGTTAACACAACAAATGAGTACATAGCAAAAAATTTAGCAGAAGATGCACTCGAGTTTGACAAATCATGTTGGTTAGCTTGGTAGAATCAAGAAAATTACCCAAATATCAAGAAAATTACCCAAGTATAA
Organism: Torreya grandis; assembly: GCA_037957365.1. Lineage (NCBI taxonomy): Eukaryota > Viridiplantae > Streptophyta > Pinopsida > Cupressales > Taxaceae > Torreya > Torreya grandis. The sequence goes on from JARHVA010002486.1 coordinate 2,119,212, forward strand.
TAAACAAAAGGTGAAGTTAAAACAATAAATACATAAGCAATTGAAGCAAAGAAAACTAAGTTTTATCAATTTGCAATTAACTAATTGATAAAAATGTGCAGAACAAGTTGAGATTAAAGGGCATCCACACTAGGGTTACCAACATATGAATCTATGATTGGCAAACAATGTGAAGGCATGATCAACCCACCAACAATGTGACAACCACCATCCCCACTATGAGGCTAGATAATAAAGTAGACAGTGGATTGAAAATATTTAATGAGAACCAAAAGATTATATGGAGCACACTAAAGCAGAGCGTTTGATATATGATTTTGGTTAGCCTTGTTGGAGTTAAAAAAATGTACTCATTTGATAACAAAGCAAAGTTAAATCATAAAATGTGGAAGCAATTAATGTTATAATCAAATTAAGATTTAAGACATCACAATCTCATTACAACCACGATCAAATATGAAAAGACACCACCACTCCACCCTGCGAACAAATAAAACACAAAAACAAAAAATTATAATAAAAAAATGTGTATAAAGGTAAGGCTCTCACATTATGGATATCGTTTAATTGTGATTATTTTGTGTAAAGTCAAAATTTGTGTTATTGTTATGTCATAAGCCATGAGTTGCATATCAAGAAAGTTAATTTATTGAAAGAGTTAATTGTAAATGAGTACACTAATTTTGAAGGTATAGAATCCACATGAGTGAATTCTCTTACTACATAATGAAAGTTTAAAGAGTCCTAGGTTTGGATCAATTCGATGTTGTGCCAATATTGTAACCAATTCAGTATTACAAATTGTCATTTGTAGTTTATATTATTGTGAATTTGTGTTATATTGTTTCAATGACTTGATAATATATATGTTGATAGCTTCCACTAATTGTACAGGTTATCTTGTAGTGCATTAGTGTTTACCACACTGTATTCTAGTGGATAAGATTTGTACATCACTCAACTAACCATCAAATAAATATGATATATTTCAAGTGATTTGTGATTTGCCATCACTCAACCTTCACTAAAAATAACCAAACTATTATCTACCATCCACATACATTGATGTTCCATTTTCGTTGCATTGAACACTAAATTAGCAAATTATGTATACATTGTGTAGACACCTCATTTTGGCCACAACTATGTTCCTACTAGATTTCAGATAAATTTCTACCAAACAATGCAAATTAAGCCATAGGACATTAATTCTCACATAGGACATTAGTTCTACCAATCACTGAATGTCCCAATTTTGTTCGCACGTAGGACATTAGTTCTCAAAGTCATGTCAAGGCATCTTTATTTGAGATATTATCATGTACGCAACTGTAACCTCTCACAAATTCATCTCCAATCAACTTGCAACCTAGTAAATTGACAGTTTGGCCTTTGGGCCCATTAAACAGGGCACTTAAACAATTTTCAAAGTGCAAAAATGTTAAGTAGAATGAATTAACTAAGCAAATCAAATTAAATACTTATGTAAAATTTGCAATTAGTGCAAATGAATTTTACAAAAATAAATTTCTAATAAAAATGAGGTCATGATGATGTCATCATCCTCCAAGTCAAAGAATTAAAAATATCCCCCCAAAAGCCTTAATTTCAGAAATGAAGAGTTGTCCTTAATAAAGGGGATCTCTATTAGTGAAAAAGAATTTTGTAAAAAAGAAATTCCAATAAAAATGAGGTCATGATGATGTCATCATCCTCAAAGTCAACGAATTAAAAATATTTTTCTAAAAGCCTTAAATTCAGAAATGGAGTCATGCTTAATAAATGAGATCTCTATCCCAAATATTAATTGTTCGTCCCCTCCTTAACTCAACTAGAGTTAAACTTAATTAAGGTTAATTTAAATCTAACTGCAATTAACTCTAACCTAATTGCATTTGGATTGGAGTTAGTTTGAAAGACTATAAATACAAGGCTTCACCCATTGTTCAACAATACCTTCAAGGAGCCTTGGCATATAATGTTATAATGCACAAATGTTCATAAATTACTACATCAAAACCAAGCCAAGCCCAACATTGCCAAGGTGACAAGGAAAGATGATGCAAGGAGCACCATTGCCAAAGATTATTTGATCACACGTCCAAGCACATTCCTCCATGGCCAACATACAACTCTTGCTCTCGAGGAAGGTAAATAATGGTTATTTTGTCTTGAATCATTTGATAGTTACTTGTATTGTGCTCTTGCCCCTTGACTGTATAGGCTTGAGGTGTTAGTTTTATTTGTGTGTTTTTATTTAATTTTGATCATACTAACACGATACTAATCTCCCCTCTTGGATTCATATTGATCACACATTGAAGCTACATAGCAATGAATGTTCAAGTAATTGAGATTTGTAATTCATTTTTATTAAATTAGGAGGAAAAGAATGAGATTATTTGGGTCACAAACGTTGATCCACAGCATTCCCCATTTTCAATGTCCAACTTTAGTGTACATCATTTGGAGGTAGACTTTATTTTAATTTCACTAGAGAACACTTCAATTAGTGTTTGCCACACTATATACTAGTGGATAAAATTTGTGCATCACTCAACTAACCATCAAATAAAAATAATATCTTTTAAGTGATCTATGATGTTCCATCACTCAACCTTCACTAAAAATAGCCAAACTATTGTCGAACATCCACATACTATGATGTTCCATATTCGATGTTGAACACCACATTAGCAAATTATGTAAACATTGAAGCTACATAGCATTAAAGGTTCAAGTAGTTGAGATTTGTAATTCATTTTTATCAAATTAGCGGGAAAAGAAAAAGATTCTTTAGGTCAAAAAAATTGATCCACAACTTCCCCATTTTTAATGTATGCCTTTAGCATAAGTAAAGAACATCATTTGGGGGTAGACTTTATTTCAATTTCAATGGAGAACACTTAAATTGACTAGTTTAGAGCATTCAATTCTTTGAGTCTCTGATGGGCTCACAACTCAAATGATTTATGATTCATAGCAAGGGATTTGATGTCTATAACAACAATCATATAATTACATGCACCATTCCGAGGAAGTGCACCACATGAATCCCAAGGGTTGACCCTTGCAATAACCTTTCAATTTTTAAAGTCCTACAATGATATTTGTAATAGTTTCCGGCCATTTGTTTATTTTCACTGATGTCAGTGGGCTTGGGAATGCTTATTTGACACCCCAAAGTTGCCACCAAAGTTATGGAAGATGCATGATAATCAATAAAGACTACATGATTTGCAAGAATAAAAACAAGTCCATATATTTGTTGAACTAAATGATGTTGCTTAAGATAAGGGGTCCAATGGAGGACTACCTTAGTCCTTGTAGCCTACTCATGTTTCCCCAACTTGTTTATCCTTTCTCATGGTGTCCTTGACCTTTTAGTGGTTGTTTTGGAAAGATTTGTAATTTCCGTCATTGATGGGAATTTTAACTACTACGCAAAGTAAATTGCCTAAAACTCCAAATTGCTTGAAGCGATAGAGGTACCTAGGAGTATGAGTACTCCAAACAAGTCTCACAAGTTATTCTAACACACTCCCAACCTCATACAAAGCTCAAGTAAAACATGGATTGTTATTTGACTAAACTATAGTTTTTGTAGCCTTCAAAGGCACACCCACATAACCAAATCACCCCAAAAATTTGTTAAATGAATTTCCTTCTCTTGTTACAAATTTCAAGGCACAAACACTTCAACATGAACTAACTCGCACTCAACAAATATTTTCATTAATTACAACAGTCCACATATGCTACTAGGCATTGTTTCAAACACTTAACATATATTTTCGGAGCTCAAATTATCACTATTGAATAGGAATGGTGCCCGAACAATATTACCTTCACTATCTACATGGAAAACCCATCTTAAAGTGAGTTTATATTCTGGAATGGCTGCCCCAAACATTTCAGCTCTCACATACACAAAATCTCCCCTTTTTCTCCTCTTATTTTGGCTGCAACTGTATTTTTTTTTATTGTTGTTCCCAACCTCTCCTCTATGTTTTTCCTCTTTGTTGGACATCCCAAAGACTTTTCAAAATGTAAGATACAAATAGCACCTTCAAAAAAAGGGTTTTGGCCCCTTCTTTTGTATTCTTGCATTGATTTTCTTGTGCATGTAACTCCCACCCCGGGCCTTCTTTTCCCGAATTGTTTTGGTTAATCACGTCCTTACAAAACCAAACAAAACCATATGATATATTTTCACTAAGGTGGCCCAAGAAATTTCAACCAACACTTTGTGTATGTCAAGTGTTTAACGAAATGCTTACAAGAACAACTAAAAACAAATTTTAAAATAACTACTTTTTATTTTTGTCTATTTATTTATTTCGTGATGCAAGATTGTTTGTGCTCCTATATCATACATGTTGAGAAAGTAAAACGAACCATGAGCTTCAGTGCATGAACATTCCATGAAATATACGATTGAGATTCCAAGTTCATCCACATTTCTTCTATTGTCTTGTTCTTCCACTTCACCAAATACTCATTGTATTCCTTCCCTCATCTTCTTGATTACTCATGAGTCAATCATGACCTATACCTCATCCCTTACCTTCTCAGATAATTGTTCTACCCAATCCCCCATTGATGAATCTGACCCTATACTTCACTTCTTTATCTCTCATAATAAGGGTACAAATCAGCAATGTTGAAGATTGGCGAAATATCGACGCCTTCCGAGAGCTCTATCTCATAGGCATTTGCTGCAAATTTGTCAATACCTTACAAGGTCCAATATTTTTCCATTTTAACTTGCTATGAGTTCTTTTTGGGAACCTTTCCTTCCTCAAGTGAGCTAAGACTTGCTCTCCAACTTCAAATTCATGTTTTCTTTGCTTGAGATCAACATGTTGCTTGTTTCTCAATGTGTTCTTCAAGTTTTCCTTCACCTGCTTATGTAACTCATGCATATATTCAACGAAATCCTCTACTACAACACTTCTAATTCTCAAATTTGTTGTACTTCTCAACTCATTTACTCCTCTAGGGTTGTACCTATACACAACTTGAAAATGAATCTCGTTGTAATCCTATGAACTAAGTTGTTGTATGCAAACTCAACTTGTGCCAAAGTAGTATCCCATAGTCTTAGCTTATTTCCAACCAAATATCTCAACAAGTTTTTGAGGCTTCTATTTACAACCTCATTTTTCCCATATGTTTGGGGATTGGATGTTCAACTAAAACTCAATCTAGTGCCCAACTTTCTCCACAAAGTACACCAAAAATGGTCCACAAAGTTTGTGTCCCTATCTGAGACAATTCTCTTTAGCAACGTGTGCAATCTTACTAGTTCTCTAAAAAACAAATTATAAATGCTAGGGGCATCACTTGTCTTCTTGCAAACTATGAAGTGTGTCATCTTTGAAAATCTATCTACAACAACATAGAGTCATTTACCTTTCTGGGTTCTTGGCAACCCAAGACCGAAATCTATACTCACATCTTCCCATGGTCTTTTTGGTATGGGAAATTGTTGATACAAATATGTATTCTTACTCTTCCCCTTGGTGTGTAGGAAAAATCTACAACTTTTCACAGCATTCTTCACATCTACCCATTCAAAGCCAATGGTAACTCTCGCATAGTTGCGCCAATGTTTTATCTATCCCAAAGTGTCTAGCTAAACCTCCAATATGCTTCTTTCTCACCAAATTATCGCTCACTGATCCATGAGGTATGCAAAAACATTGTCTTTTGAACAACAAACCTTCTTGAATGAAGTAATCTAACCATAGATTCATATCCATGTCGGTTGGCCTCTTACACATTGGCCAAACTTTTGTAAAATCCAAATCATCCTCATACAAATCTCTTATGGAGTCAAATCTAAACACCTCTACTCTCATCTCATGTAACAAAAGAGACCACCTACTCAATGCATCAACCACCTTATTAGATTTACCACTCTTATGCTTCAATATAAATAACTTTGAAGAAACTCAACCCACTTCAACTTACCTTGGTTGTTTATAAACTGCAGTGCTTGATGGTCTATGAACAAAACAAACTCCTTGGGTGGGCAAATAGTGTCTCCATGTCTTCAATGCTTGAACAATTACATAGATCTCTTGGTCATAATCCGAATATTTCTTGGCTTCATTCAAATTCTCATTGAAATAGGCTGAAATAGGCAATGGGCTTACCTTCTTAACTAAAAACTCCAATCATTCTCTTAGTAGCATCACAATCAACTTGAAACACTTTGTTGAAGTTAAGCAATGTTAGAGCCGACATTGTCATCATTCTTATTTTCAAATTATAAAAGCTCTTCTCTATTGAAATTGTCCAAATAAATTCTTTCCTACCACGTTTCATTGTTTTCGTGATAGGGGCACATATGCCATTAAAGTTCCTAATGAACTTTCTATAAAAATTTGCCAACCTATGAAAACTTCTTTGCCTCAAACATGTTTCTTGGTGAAGACCACTCAACAATGGTGCTCACTTTTCTCAAAATCCATTTTCAAGCTTCTTGGGAAATCACAAAGCTCAATACACTCTTCCCTCATAATGTTGCACTTTTTCAAGTTGAAAAGCAACTTCTCTTCCCTTAATCTTTGCAAAACAAGCCTTAATTTCATCAAGTGTTCCTCTTTTTTTTTACTAAATATCAAGATATCATCCAAATAAACTATATAAAAACTTACTAAGAAATGGTTTCAACACTTCATTCATCAGTGTCATGCACATGCTTGGTGCATTTATCAATTCAAATGGTATAACAAACAGCTCATACAACCCATAATTTGTCTTGAATGTCATTTTCCACGCATCCCCTTCTCTAATCCAAATTTGTTTATACCCACTCTTCAAGTCTATCTTTGTGAAGTACTTATCTCCACTCAAACAATATAGCAAGCCATCTATCTATGGCAATGAAAACCTATACTTGATTGTTATCTTGTTGATGGCTCGTGAATTCATACACATGTCATTCTCCATCCTTCTTGGGTGCTAGTACGACTAAAACTACACATGGCTCGAGCTTTTTTTTATCAAATCCTTGTCCAATAGCTCTTAGACTTGTCTCTTCGCCTCTTCATTCTCCAAAGGTGTTGACCAATATGTTGCTTTGTTTGGTAAGCTTGATCTAAAGGATCAAGTCATTATGATGGCTAATGCTTCTCATGGGTGGCAACCCATCTAAAATTTCTTTGAGATAATTTCAGATTATTCCTCCAAAAAATTCTTCACCTTGTGGAATTTCATCCACTCTACTCGTCGTCCCAAACTCCGTGGGTTTGAAAATGAAAGCAAAACAAACTTTCTCCTTCTTTGCCTCTCTTAGGAATTGTTTCCCTGAGATAAAATGAACCTTAAGAATGTTGTCTATTTCTTCTCTTCTTTCCTTCAATGGGTTCAATGTAAACTTTATTCTATCCTTCACAAGAGTGTAGGTATTCATCTTACCATCATGTAACGTCTTTATATCAAATTGCCAAGGCCTTCCCAGCAATATGTGACAGACATCCATGGGCATACCATTACATAAAATATGAAGCAAAAAAATGATAGCTAGAACCTTAGTAGCAAGGATAAATCTTTCAGTGTTGGAAAACAGAGCAATAGGGAGGACACATTTCTAGAGGAACAGCGAAGAGCCCAGTGTTTGTGGACCTTAAAGGTATGAAGCGAGCTTTTGATAATGTGGAGGGCAATCTCCATAATAGATTTGATTCTTTGGCTAAGGACATGAAGTTGCATAAAACCCTAATGAATTGGTTTATGAAAGAAAATCACAATATTAAAGATTATGTTAGTTACATTCAAAAACAATTGAAATATAAGACCATGGCAAGAACATCTTCGAGGATATCGGAGAGCAATCTGATGCCCATAATCTCATTAATTGAATGGCTTAGATGGAGAGTAAGGTTAATCAACTAGAAATGGAGATAAAAAACACAAATCAAGGTCTTCTTCATTTGATTCAAATAAGCAAGGCATATTTTAGTAGTTGTATTGAGAACACTAGAGTCATCAAGGAAGCCCTTACCAAAAAAGAGAAAAGCAAAAGGATTAAAGCCATGACAAGGCAGGGAAGTCGAATGATGAGCCTTCTGGCACTGTGGCGTTGGAAAAACTTACTGCAAACAAATTTTGTCTACTATGAAAGATTGACTTTGTTGTTATGAAAGAGTCTTTCATTTTGTTTTGTTGTAGTGTTACTACTTTGTGTTGCTAGTTTGTTGTTTGTAGACAGTGTTTTGTTTATTTTTAGCTCTTTTGGCTATCTTTTAGCCTTTTGTCCCTTGTCTAGTTATCTTTGAATATCTTTCAATGTTTTATGTAAGAGGGAGTGGCCCCTCTCAAAATGCTCATTTTACCAATATCAAAAAATATCACATAAAATCTCATGTTTATAGAGCCCAATCTAAAAAATCACCAAATATTGCTCGCTCACAACGATTTGGTGTCCTTTTTGCAACCACAAAACCTTGTACAGGGTTGGGTGTAGTATTTCTTCAACCCAAGCTTCTCTACCATCTCATTAGGCACCAAATTGTTCATGATAACTATCAACAATAACTTTGCAACACTTACCTCCAAATTTGCATACGGTTCTAAAAAGACTTTTTCTTTGCATCAACACATTCTCTACACTGGCTAGTTTCAACAACACTCTTCATCATGAGACCTCCATGCTTTGATTCTTCTATGTGATTGGGTGGAGCAACACTCTCCTTACACTTGAGCAATATGATTCTTGGCATCATTTCATCTACCGTTGTTTTTTTGTGCATGTAAGCGTTCAACTGCGCTATGACCCGCTTCTCCACACATATAACATGTTCCCATCTCTTCCTCTTGAAGAATACCCTCTTCCTCATGTTTTCACTAGAATCCTTGTTTTAAGAATTGTTTGCTTCTCCTTCATGTGTATGTTGTCCCCTACCATTGTTTAATCATCCTCTGCCTCGAGAGAACATTTATCTTCCTCTTGAATTATTATGTTGTCTCCTAGACAACGACACCTCCACCTTCATAGCACATTGATATGCTTCTTCTACTGACCTCAATCTCATCACACCAAATTCGTCTTGAATAGAAATACAAAGTCCAACAAAACTTGAGATCTTTTCAGCATCCTCCACATGACCAGCCCAAATGGTGAGCTTGTAGAACTCCTCCATGTAATCTATCATGTTCATCTTCATTTATATAAGATTCTTCAATTTCTTGAACAAACTCATTTGGTAATCTAAGGGCAAGAACTTGACCTCCACCTTTTCCACCATCCTATCCCAAGATTTAATTTTGTCATTCAATTTGCACATGATCCCACCTTAAAGATGCATGACACTTTAACTTCATTCAAGCAAACTTTACCTTCTTAGATTCCTCCATTGACTCATACTCAAAAGTATTTCTCTATCTCCATGATCCAATCTATAAGCTCTTCAAAGCATCAACGTCCACCGTATCGAGGGGTATCCAACTTTAGCTTTGCTACCAAACTTCGTAATAGCTTTGAGAAATCTACTTTCAAGTTCATCCACCATCTCTTGTATTTCAAGCTCTTCAGTTTTTGCTTCATCGTCACTCACATCTTCAACATGAATTCTTTGGGTTGTCTCCATTGCATCTAATCTTATCTGGATTCCTCTCATCGTCTTTGCCAAGACTGCAAATTTAGATGCCCTTGGTCTTGCTACCCTTCCAATGGGATTACCCTTGTGTGACATGTCTTCTTACAACTCTTCGCAATTACAAGATTATCTCACGCTTGCAACAAATCTACCAAACCCTCACAAGACAACCCAATGAGAAAAATCTTGCTTTGATACCAATTGATGCACTCTACCATAGGGATAAATTGATCTTGCTACCCTTCCAATGGGATTACCTCTGTGTGACGTGTCTTCCTCTTACAACGTTTTGCAGTGACAAGACTATCTAACCCTTGGAACAAACCTACTAGACCCTCACAAGACACAACCCAACAAGGAAAACCTTGCATTGATACCAATTGATGCACTCTACTATAGGGGTCCAATGAAGGACGACCTTAGACCTAGCAGCGTAAACATATTTCCCAACTTGTACATAAATGTGTTCTTGACCTTTTAGTGGTGGTTGGTGAGTGAATTTAACCAATAAGAGATATATTGCCTAATTGTTTGAAACAACATAAATACTAAAGGGTGTGAGTACTTCAAAGAAATCCCACAATTTCATTTGACAACACTCCCAACCTCAAACGGAACTCATGCAGAACCAGGGCTCTTATTTGACTGAAATATAGTTTTTCAGGCGTTCAAAGGCACACCTACATACCCAAATAACCACAAAAATTTATTGAATGAATTTTCTTCTCTTATTACACAAATTCAAGCCACAAACACTTCAAAATGACCTAACACACACTTGAGAGATTATTTACATCAATTGCAACAGTTCACATATGCTCTCAGGCATATTGACACACACTTCAAAATGACCTAACACACACTCGGCAATTATTTAGATCAATTACAACAGTTCACATATGCTCTTTTGCATTTTCTCAAACACTTAAATGTATTTTCAGAGCTCAAATTCTCACTACTGAAAATAAATAATCCCAGATATTTTTCCCTTCACCATCTACGTGGAAAAATACATCTCAAATGTGGGTTTATAATCTGGAATGGCTACCACAAACGTTCCAGCATTCACATTCACAAAACATCCCCTTTTATCCTCTTCTTTTTGGCTGCAACTGTATTTGTTTTTGCTATTGTTCCCAACCTCTCCTATATTTTTCCTCTTTGTTGGATGTCCCAAAGACTCTTGAAAATGTGAGACATGAACAAAGCCTTCAGAAAAATGGTTTTGGCCCCTTCTTTTGTGTTTTTGTCTGTAACTCCCGACTGGCCCTTCATTTTTCCAAACAATTTTGGTACATCATGTCCTTACAAAACCAAACAAACCTATATAATTTGAGAAGAAAATATTTCTGGTATAAACCGTGACAATTTGTTTTGGCTAAGGTGGCCCGAGGGCTTCCAACTAACACTTTGTATACCAAGTGTTTGACGAAATTCTTACAAAAATCTCTGAAAACAAAATTTAAAATAATTGTTTTTTTTTAATTTTTACCTATTTATTTTTTTGTGATGCAGCTCCTGCATCACAAAAAAATAAATAGGTAAAAATTAAAAAAAAACAATTATTTTAAATTTTGTTTTCAGAGATTTTTGTAAGAATTTCGTCAAACACTTGGTATACAAAGTGTTAGTTGGAAGCCCTCGGGCCACCTTAGCCAAAACAAATTGTCACGGTTTATACCAGAAATATTTTCTTCTCAAATTATATAGGTTTGTTTGGTTTTGTAAGGACATGATGTACATCACTAAATAATGCATATAGATAAACTGTCAAAATTCATAAGTTGAACCCAAGCACACCCCTAGAGTAAGAAAACAACAGCCTAGAGTTTACTGTATGATTCAAATTAAACACGTCATGCTGTTCTCTATTAGAATGTGACAGAAGTTGCTTGGAATCTGAATTCAATATTTACAAATATCACAAGCTGCTACTCCCAGTTTCAAGTCATTTTAAGTCATGACACATCCTTTAAAATACATTCACGTTTATAAATGTAAATATCCTCTAAAAGCCCGCCTCCACTATTCTCATTCCGAAAAATAGTGATTACAACCTGGCAAATAATCAGCTCAAGAACACTTCTAAATGGGGAGGAAATGTCAAATGTTGTCCCACAAAAGTATTATTACGCACCACAAATGTGACAGTAACACCTTTTATTGTGAAAGAACCTAAGGATGTGATGATACAACAATTAGAGGCAGCAAAATATATTTGAAACGTCATGTTTAGCCTACATCTCTTCACCCAATATATTGCAACTTTCAAAAATATTCAAGTATGGCATAAATTATTAATGGTGCTAAACATCACAAATAAAATTCCAAGAAAATTTAACAGAAAAAAGACATTTCAACTTGTACACACCTTTTTAATTTAGAAATAGATTAAAGGGAACCAATCTGTTACAAACATAAACCCGGACAGGTAGAGATAATACTCTTGTTTGAGATGATTACTTCCATCTGCAATAACAAAGATGTGTCCAGAAAATATTAAGAGCATATGTTATAGGCATAATCATTACATTTGATGGGAAGAAGTCACATCTACTGCAAAATCAAACTCGTCCTGAACAAATACATACGAGAAAGTTACAAGGTATTGAAGAGTCGTATTTCAAGCACAGTGCCACTTTGTGTCGCTCAATCATTTCCATGGGCTAGAAGCAATGCGAGCTCTATCAACAGATTGACGCATAAAGATAAAATTGAGGAGATGAGAGGTAACAAATTATTGAGTGAAAATTAAATAAACATGTTCTGTCACCGTTGCAGCCAAGGATATGATAGAAATTAGGCGCATTAACAGACTAGAGATAAAAAGTCAAAAACCATGTCTTGTGAAATTTAACTGACTGCACAAATCAAACCTCGAAGAATACTTACTATTCCCGACCCAGTAAGGATGAAGTGCACTGAGCCATTATTTTTGATGCCCGAGTTATAGAATCAGTCATGTAAAAGTTATCAAGAACCTTAGTAAAAGGTTTTGAACTCATTTTAGGGATGAATTCAGGCTTCAAGTCTCGAATCCATGCTGATGCAGGTTCCTTTTCGTCGACTCTAAACAAATTTGGAGACACTGCTCGGATGCGAGCACGAAGTGCATTTACCGTATCATATGGGAGTGTATCCCCATATACTTCAGATAGGGCTCTAAGAATTTTCCAATCGTCCCTGGAATCACCAACTGTGGGTACTGCAGGAGTGGTCTGCTGAGTACAACCTTCTGTATTTTCATATGTTCCTTCCTTCTCACTAAAAGCTACAGATGGTAAAATAATATTAGCACGGTAAACACTTCGGTCACCATGGTGTCCTTGATAAACAACAAACGCATCCTTTGGAATTTTATCAAGTTGGATTTCATCTGCCCCAAGCAAGTAAATGAATTTAGCAGACTCGATGGTAGTCTTTGAGCCAGGACCAGGAATAAGACCAAGATCTAACCCGCCAGCTTGAGCAGCATTCAGCAGAAGAACATTAAGTCCATTCCAGTTGTTCCTGATAACTTTGGCGTGTTTTGCAATAATATCGACTGCAGCCATAACAGCATCTTTATCCTTACGCTCAAAAATACCAGCCCCAACAACAATGACAGGATTCTTTGCATTAGCCAGGGTTGAGCAGAATGGATGCCTGCCTTCTGCTATCTGAATAAGTGTTTCTGGTCCAACACCCAAGTGCTCATGATCATAAGCTAAGTCCATGGGAGGGGCAACAGAAGCCACTTTTGCATGTCCTGCTCTTACAGCTTTTCTTATCCGTGCATTTACCATTGGAGCTTCAACTCTTGGCTTCAAAAATCAAAAGATCTATTAGAATCAAAGTTTTCAAGGTTCCTCCTCAAACATGAGAAAAAAATCTTATAAACAATTTACCAAACTTAGTCAGAACCAAAAAAACAGATCTCCTAAATATTCAACATGACTTTAAAATCAAAGATGTAAAAACAAAATACAATGATTAGGGGATTCCAAAATATACAAGAGGAAATCGGTTCCTAGCTAATAGTTGCAACACCCACTCAAATGCAAAACTTTTCAATCAAAAAAAGATGTCCTCAAACATTTGTCATCTAGATCAAATTCAAAACACTTTAGCTATTGAGCAAAACTCCAATGCTACATCAGCTCCATGTTGCTTACAGTCAAAGCATCTCTAGCCAGGTAAGAATTAGCTTTTGTTTTCCACGAGGTTAACTCAAGCAGATTATGCAGCATCTCAACTTGGAGTTAAATCTTAAATAGGTCAGTGTTATCTTGACTGATTTTTGTTTTCTGGCATGCATTTCAACAATAAAGTAGGGTCAGCAACTGTCTCTGCATTTTATCTCGCATGCACTAGAGTTATCTGAATTCTCAAAGTTTCATGTTTGACAATATACAAGCACAAGTTAAGGAATATTTGGATGTTTTGAATACTCATATCTTTGTGTACAGACTAGACCAAGAAACTTGGACAATGCAAAACATACATACCGGCATTGCCACTGTGTCCTTTCAAATGGCTGGAAGATTTAAGCATCTTTCTACAGAAATTCAAGTGATAAACCGCTAACACGAAGAATCAATGACTCAAATGGTTTATACTTATTACTAATTAGTCTGATTAATGACTTCAAACCAATCAAACAAATCTGTTCTTCCCTGAAGCATGTTATCAATATTAAGATAAATATTAATCGCATACTCAGCAAGCAAATTGCAATCCGTGATTTTGATCAACGCTTATTGACATATTGCCAGCACTTAATAACGAAGAGATATTTAATGCAAAAAACTCCCCATATTATCCTGAATACCAGCATTATCTAGATTTAAACCAATTTTTGACAGTAAAACCGGGTTGCTATCATCTAGAGAAATAAAACAAAACAACATTGAACTAGGTTTGTTTCCCATTAAAATCAGATGAAGAGATAGTACTTTTTGTCTGGTGGATTAAATCCAAAAGAACATAACAATATGAAGCGTGACCTGATAAAATTTCAAATCGGACATAACAAGCAATCAACTTGTTGCTACTTGCAACCAATAAAAGCAAGAACCACTAATCAACTTTTGAAGCCACCTGCTAACTGTCTTCAATAAATAACTTCATATTTTGCTAGGTTTTAACTCCACACGATACCAAAGCATAAATTGTGGACCTTCCACATGCCAGATTACTGGCATTTAAAATTGCTACCATTAAATCCAATAGAACGTAAAAAATTGATGACTTGAAAGAATTTCAAATAGAACATAACAAGCAATCAACTTGTTGCTACTTCAACCATAAAAATCAGGAACCACTAATCAAATTTTGAAGCCACCTGCTAAACTGTCTTCAACGAATAACTTGAGATTTTGCTAGGTTTTAACTGCACACAATACCAATTTCCAAAGCATAAATTGTGGACCTTCCACATGCCAGATTACTGGCATGTAAAACTGCTACCATAGGTTAGTATGTTTTGTCAGTTTCTCCTTAACTGTGTTTCTTCCTGTGTCTTCTTTCCCATTTGTGTTTCTCGTCAAATGTGTGTTTGTTTCAACACGTGCAGTACACATCAACTATGTCTTCTTAACCTGTGCATCATTACCTTTCACGCATGCTTGATCTTGACTATGCACATTACAAGTATCTAAGTGATTCTTGTGCGTGTGCACATCACTTGCACGTCATCAATTTTAGAAAATCTTTGCATGTTTATCTTATGTGCATTTTTGGGATAAACAGTCCCCCACACTACGCTTCTTGTATGTCCTCAAACAAGTTTGTACTTGATGCTGTCATGACAAGTTCTTCTCACGCAATCAAAACACTAGCCACCTTAGCTTTTAACTCATTCTCCATCAAATCCCAACAATCAATTGCTGACTGTACTTGAGGTATCAACTCCTGCGCATCCTTCAACAATTTTTTTTGTCACATCTTCATTCTCCGGATTGTTTGCTTAAGCTGTCAATATGGCCTATGCCAATTGTTTTTGCTGTGTATAATCATCAAGCACAACAGCTACCTCTCCCATTGATTTGATCTGAAGTTCCATAAATAATGCATCCAAATCAGGGCACTTTTTGTTCATTTATGCCTTAGACCCAGAAGCTTCCTTAAACTTCCTTTCTGTCTCCACTTTGTCCTTTTCTGCATAGATGTGCGCCCTCGAGTCTCTGCATGTGGCATCATCCTCTTTCATATGAAACATTGACGTATTCTTGTGAATTCTAAAATATTTCAAAGATTTATTTGCCTCCCTTGCTTTCATAAAGATGTTTTTTGTCTTTTCTATCAAACACACTACATAATCTTCAAACTCTGATTTCAGCTCCTTCAATCTCTCTGCTTGGAGCTCTTCTTTAGTGCAATAGGTATATAATTACAATACTTAACTTCTCCAATGGCATTTCCTCACATATTCACCTTCATAAATTTTTGGCCTCTCCTTTTCCACTAACTCAGCCAACCTCTAAACAACTTCTTGATACTTCTTCAAAGTTTCTCTTTCTTTGTTTGAATCCTCTCATGTCTCCGACCTCCCTGTCTGTCTTCAGACATCTCTTTGTCATTTTTGTAGCTAGTTTCACCAACATTAGCCAGGCAACCTAAGTCGTCAATCGTCTTTGATCAACCACCTTGACTCTTTCAACCTCTTGTCACTTCACCTAAACCATTATTCTTACTAGGACTCCAAATTCCGATTCTCGTATATGACTATCAAAGATAGTCTTCAGCTTTTCCCACGCACTATCTGTCACATTCATGTGTCTAATCATCACCAATGACATTCATGAATATGATATATCAATTACCGAACCTACATGGGATGTTGTATGTGTTCCTCCCACCTCCAATACTACATCCAACCCCTGCTACTCTTGATGTGCATTCTCTTCATTTTGCATCTAGCCCTCCGCGACTCCCCCTGCAGCCACGTTGGTTTCATCTTCCTTATTCTCTTGTTGAGCCTCCTCTCTTAGCTCAGTGCTTGCTCCTGCTACTATTTGTTGAACGTCCACCCCTCTGCATGACATATCTTCTACATTTGCATCCTTCTACACAATTGTACCCGTATCTCCTTGCACAATATCTCATTGTTCTTGTGGGCTTTGAACATTCACTAGCATGCTTGGGCACAAAACACCTTGGACAACTGGACTCATTGCTCTAGGAGCTTGTGGGCTCATACTAGCAGCAACAAGTTCTTGTTGTCTAGGTCCTCTAGCACTTCCTTGTGTAGCCTACACAATAGTAGTTCCTCCCATAAGTGCTTGATCTGGAACCTCTAATATAGTCTCTCCCCTGATAGCAACCTCCACTCAAAACTCCTTGAGTAGGACTTGAGTTTGTGCGACACCCACTCTCGATGTTCCAACAAATTCCTTGCAGTCCTTTGCACATACACCTAGGGTTGCTTATTTTTAGGTCCTCAATCTGAAGACAATAAGCTTTCATCAAGTTTTGAAGCCTTCTCCTTTTCTTTTCCAAGTACAACTTCCTCATGCTGCAATTTTCTTTTTCTTTCTTCTATTTGATCCACAACAACTTCATCAATCACCACCAGCCTTTCACCAATCTAAATTGTTTGGTTTTATCGGTGCCACACCATTCCTTTGTGAAGATTTCAACACGTCCAATGTTATGGTTACATACATCTACCTTTGCAAATAAGGTTGACTTGATCTCAAGACTTCCACTCTCTGAATCTTTGCCCTCTTAACGTCTTACTTTTTCCTAGAGGTTTATACTTTCTTCTTATCTCATTTCTTGGTGCATTAATCACTGCAACATCTACATCTGCCCTTGATAGATCCTTCACTCTATCCAACATGTGTTCCACATGAGGCAACTTTGCCCAACTCTTAAAATTCTTGTTTTGCCCTATCAAATTTACAAGTAGTGTGCAATCATGAAATCTTATTAAACCATGATACCACTTTGGCATCATAGGTGGCATTTTGTACTCTTCTTTAAATGCATCATGCACGCACTCATGCCACTTCCTAAAGATCCGTCATCTAATTGCTACAATTGTCATCGCATATTTCTTTGTGCATGATCCTGATCCAAGAATTAGTTAAAATCCATATCTACCTTTTGGAATCCCAATCTCCTCAATCATTAGTAGAATAAAAATCATTCCCCATCTAAATTCTTCTCCCCTCTAACTCACGTCTTCACACACCATCTCTACTTTCTCAACAATATGCTTAACATAGGTATACACTATCCTTTTTTACATTGCCTCATACACCAAGTTAAGTCACAAGGGTTGAGGTCGAGGTCGAGGTCAAGTTTAACAACACTAAAGTTCGATACGAGTTCGACAATGGCTAAAGTTAAGGAAAAAAATCAACTTTAAATTCAAACAATAGAATATAAATTAAAATAATTAAACATCAATTAGAATTTAGCAAAATAAAAAAAACTTAAAGAAGATAAATTTAAAAATAAAATAAATATAAAAGAAAAAATAAAAAACTAAAATAAAACTTAAAACACGTAAAACAAATCCTATAAACAAAAAAGATAATTTTTTTTTTAAAAAAAAATGTTGATGAAATGTGGGTGAGTTGGTAAAGTGGCTTGGTTGTTTCAAGCCCCACCCAAGTTCAAATCTCAATAATGGCATATGAGACCAGTTGTTGCTGTTGTTGGTACTCCTTGGGCCAATTGTGTCAATTGGCAGTATTTCTCAACATATGTGGTAATATCTAATACACATGCTATTTGGGTGGCTAATATCACTTGGGGACCCAATTGTGCCCCAGACCGGTACATGCTTCGGTCAAAAGTTGTTACCTAGCAATATTAAAAAAAAAACTTAGTTAAGTTTAAAATCATAAAAGTTAATAACAAAAAATATAAATAAAAAATAAAACATAAGAAAAGTTAAAACCCTAAATGAAAATAAAGCCCATCTCTATGCCTGTGTCGTTCATGGAGATCACCCAATACCGAATCCAATTGCCTCTTAGTCTTCCTACTCGCCAATCTTTGGGCGTTTCACCAAAGCCGCGGCCCTTTGAAATGTTGATAAGCTCTTTACAACAAGGGGCCACAAAGTTGTTTTAAGAGACCTAAGAGCAACCGCCATGTGATCCTAACACTCTAATAAGATTCAATGAGATGGCCTGTCTGCTTCCAATGTTGTTTCTTTGGGTTTGGATCAATTGAGCCATTGAGTCCCTTATCCACACTCAAATCCACCCGTCACGACCAAATCAAAACACACAATCGCTTTGCCCACACATAGGTCACACAATCCCTCTGTTTATGGTCTACAAACATGGAGAGCAAATACAAGATGTGCTTGTGCTTCACTTGCAACTTTAAATCCAACGACGTCAAGATCATAAAGCAAATCAACAAGGTATTTGCGGCATATTCCAAGAACAGCTAGATGAACCTCAAAAATCTGCAACATTCTCTGGTAGAAATTAAGGCCCAAAATGACGCCACAAAGAACGACATTGAGAGTTTAATGGAACAACACAAACCCTAACTACAACCAACCCATGTCCTTCACCCTCACAAAGCCTCGCTTTAACAAGGCCACCTAGGCTTGGAAGTCGAGACCTGCTCTAGATATAGAGACATGACAAAAAATCAAACAAAAAAATTGGCAAACTTTAGTGATTTTTTGGTGACCAAACAAAAATCGACGAATTTTGAATTTTATCCAAAAAAACTCAATGAACCATGTGACAGAGACACCAAATATGCAACTTCTTTGGACATTGTACTCCATTGCCCTATGAAGACTATCCTAGAACTAATAAGTGGCACAATGACTCATTGAGTTTGTTGGCATGTTTTTTATTGCCATCGGTGTGCTCCTTTTCTTTATATCTAATACATTGGCTACCATCTCAAAAATCCTCTTCATTGCCATACACGTCTTCTCCTTCATTCTTGAGGCTTGTAATCTTGCTAATTTGCATGGCCGAGATATTCAATCTTCATCCCGCGATGTTAAGCCTTCCCTCGTGAGTGCACGTCAACATATAATTAACCGGTTCTTCTGGTTCCCCAAAATACGGTAGCTCGTTTAATTCCAACACTCTTGTAGGTGCCAAGTATTCCTTAACATTGCTTCTTTCTCACTTCACACTCAACTCCTTGTCCAACAAGTTCTAATATTCCTTCTTTCTACAATTTAAGTCCTCAACCACACAACTCCCCAGACATATTAAAAGAGTCTCTCCTTCTAGCACCCCCTCTAGGAAGGAAATGTTGTAACAAATGGAGATTTATTCTCCGTCTTCCTCTTCTTCGATAGTGGTGGTCCCATGTGTCTCTGCAACAGCTCTCCATCACTTTTTGCACTCAACTCCACAAACGATCCTTCCTATTGCACATTAACCTCTTGTACTTAACTTCTTCTCACCATCGTAGGTCCTCATGCCATCTCCTTTGGCTCCCCACAGAATAACCAATCCCCTGCACCCTTTTTCTATCCACGCTAATCCACCCACCAACGTCTCACTTCTCCCCAACTCCACCTGACCATGTAGCCTGCAACCCACGATGATCTTTCCTATCACCGTAGTGTCCCAAATTTCTATAGCTCAAATATGCCTTAGGATTCCTTATAGTCTCACAACTTCTCTCACTCGATCTTCTTCTCCCGCTTTGACTCTCTTCAAACTCAAATTTGTAAATGGTTGTTTCCAATGCACTGTTACTTTCTTATAACCTAGCGTGCATTTAATGATTTCACCTACCCCATTCATTTGCTTGTATGCATCATCTTTTTCCAAAACTATGTTCTCAACCTCTTCTTCCATCTTCTCTTTATGCGTTCCTAGGTCATGCACATCCTTTGCGCAACTTTTTTCCACGCCTTAAAGCCTACGAATATGCTTCCATAAACTGTGCACCATTATCCACATACTTTCCTATGTAGAGTATTATGCATGCCTTATTACTTGTTTCAAAATTTCTCACACGTGACTTGACACACTCCAACTGTGACAAAGCCTTCTTGAGCCTCACTCCTTCAAACATACACACTCATCTACCAAACACTGTCATTCATTCATTACTTTTCTTATCCCCTCAACCAATTATGCACTAAGTCCTCTTGTGCATTCTTTCCATTCACGCAATATATTTGCATGCCACATCTCATCAATCTAGTTGACGAGTTTCCATTCCTTTCTCATTCATTTTATATGTTTTGTGTTGTACCATACTATACAATCGGGATTTTATCTCATTTATTACACACTTGGAAAAACAACCCCTCTCGAAGATACATAGACATCTAGCATTAGAATCCCAAAAGATACTCGACTCTGCCAACTAGATTTACAAGATTACCTGCGCTTATTAACGTAAAACAAGTAACACATTAACCAAAAGCAAACTAGAAACCCATAAATATTTTTGTGTTACAATTTTCTCTTGGGCAATGCCTTATTTATGGCCTCCATTGCACATCATCTAAAGACCAGCTAGAGCCTATTGCCTACAATCTTTCTTTGGAATAGTTCTCCGAGGTGCCATATCTATTTTTCCTTTACCTCTCCTATGCTTGAAAAATTAACTTTACTTGGATGTCCCTTGTTAACTTGCTTCGTTTTTCCAATAGTTTCCACACACTTCCACCCGCCCCCGCCCCCCTCCACCCCCCCGCAACTAAGGTATCTTTGTTTTTCTCTTTTGTGGACCCAACACCCTTGTTTGGCAAGTTACATGCACGTCTTTCTTGCACAATTCTATTGTGGTTTATACTCAACTTTCTTTGTTACCTTTACCTCTAGTTTTTACACACTTGTTTTGACCATTTGTTTTTGTGCACTTTTCTTCACTTATTCTTTCCACACACCCACCTTTACCTTGCCAACATTTTAAGCTTGTCGTTGCTAATAAATTATTTCTTCTTTATATGAGGTTTCTCCACCAGTTGTTTGGTTGCGCATGGAACTATTCTTTTCACCATTTTTGGTTTCTTCTTTTTACCTTTCTTTATTGTGTGACGTCTTATCAAACTACTTCTCACAGAAGATGGACCTTTACTTTCCACCTTCACACATTTCCGCCTCATGACTTTGTATGTTTCTCTAACCTAACGATCACATGCGTTCTCGAAGATAGCATTGTTTAAAATGCATATCAGCTTGATTGTTGGAGCATGATGGTCTCCCTAAAAACGCAAGATAATTGTCCTCAACCATCTCTACTACCTCCAAATCTGCTAAGAATGACACCCCCATAATCTCCAAGTTTGCAATGCGCATGACCCTAATAGGTCTTGACTTCGTCTTATTGGCCACAACCTACATATTGTTTGGAGGCTGCAATTATCACATCCCCATCCTCTTCCATGCCTCCTTGGTCAATATGTTGTATCAATCAAAATATTGTTCATCTCTCAATCATTGATCTTGGCATCAATGATCAACTCTTGGGCATATAGCACGTTTCTTGTTAAACACATCTCTTATGGTCTTTCCTAAACCAGTTTTGGCTCATCCACCACACTTTGTTGAAGAAACAATTTCAACAAAAGCACCACCCCTTCTATTTGTAAAAAAAAAGTTCTAAAAGCTCCCCCACTCATCTTGTTGAGGACCTCTCCTCAGGGTTTCTCTAAACTTCTCCATTTCCCGCATAGTTTGCACTTCCCTTTGCAAAGTCCATATCATTTCTTATGCCTCCATCAATATGATCTTTTGTGCATGCACATCCGGATAGTTGTATTTGAGACGACCTGCCTATGCTACACCATATCTGTGTAGTTGTGGTTTGCATGGTCATGCGCCCTTTGTATCTATCCTACTTCTAGTCGTTATATTTACCTTGGGACCTCCATTGTCACTTGCTTCAATCTTCTTTTGTGCCCAAGCCCTCTCTTGGCCTCCAATCTTCCATCTTGTCATCCCCTTGACAATGTGCAATCATGGTTACCTAGGTCTCAAGGACAGTGGTGGCAACGGGATAAGGGGACGAGGTTCCCATGACAACAAAATATTGCCCATCTTTTAGGGATGGCAGGGTGACGTCGGTTAAAATAATATTTAAATATTTTAAATTTATTTAATGAAATTTAGAGGTTTAAACTTTATTTAATGTTTGCCAAGGTACTTTTGAGATTAAGGTTCGATGTTTTTGTAAAAATAAAAACTTTTTGTGGGGAGAGGGTTCTGTTTTAAAGTAAAATTATTAGAATTTTTTTTTTTTTAAATAGAAAAATTAAAAATTAATATAAAAAATTTGAGGATGTCCCCTCTAAGTCCCTAGGTCTCTGCAACGTTCAGGATGTCCAAGATGTCACCAAAATCTAGGGGATGCATACTCGTGTAAAATTGGTGCAAGCCCTTGGATAGTGGTGTTCTCCACACTTGAAACAACTCATTGGACCATGTCCTCCTCCTCTACCACCTTCCCTACGCCCAAATGATTTGCTACCCCGATTATAACGCCCATCTTGGTTTTGGTTTAAACCTCCACCTTGTTTTTGGTTATAGGTTCCTTGATTTCGGTAGCCACCCTGGTTCTATCGTCACGACACAATTGTAGCTTGGTGTAGTCCCATCTCTCTTGCCTCTTTAATCCTATCAATCACTCGGCAATTATTTGCATGTATTTGAACCACAAATATTACAATAACACATGGCATTGATCTATTTTGCATGTTGTAGCAGCAAACAATTGCATGTCTCATGATCACCATTACAAACTTCACAAGATAATGTCATTACTTGTACTTTATTGTTAGTACAATTCCATTTTGTGTACCCATTTGATTCACAGTCGGTACAACACAAACTTTTAGGCACTCCCTACACACTTTAGTTAAAATATTTTGCAACTACCTTGCCAATTTAGAAATATGTGCCTCTCAAAACATGCGAGGTTTCCAACTATTTCGACCCTGAGCAAAGCATTCAGTGCTTCCCATGCATCAACAAAATTCTTCATTGCAAGCGATCCCTGAAAGGACGACAACAAACCTCCCACGAACCATTGTGCATGCTACAATGGATGTGTGTCATAAGACAACTTTAACAACAATGTCTTAAATCGCGCACCATAAGCGATCACACTCTCAATAGCGTCATGTTTTATCTCCTTCAAAGCAAATATACTCTACTATTCAAACTCAGTTATATGGAACTCACATAGAAAGTAGTCTTCAGCTTATCAAAATCAACCACAATTTGATTGGTATCAAACTTGTGGCACCACGTATGTGCACCATCCAACAATGTCATCGCAAACTAACTAGCCTTCCTCTCGGGGTAACTCATTCTCTTTGCCCACCAAGCAATCTCACATTTATGGATGTGATCTGCCACATCTTTGATTCCATGGTATTCAAGGAATTTCATTAACATCTCATAATAGATCAGCAAATGAACTATTGTTTTTTTTGTTGCATTCCATTTCCAAAAGCTACACTCCCTCTAGTTCCTTCAGTACCCCCTCCACAAATAGCTATTGTCAACCCTACGCCTCCCTATGTGATACCTCCTTAACTAACAACTCTGGGGTTCACTACTAGATTGCTTCCTCTGACCAATGGACCTTGCATTTCAGCCCCTCCAATTGGCGAACTCACTCCTAGTTTTGCACTTTCCACACTCCCGCACTACCCTTCTCAACTAGACTTTTAAACACAATTTGCTCCACAAGAATCGTTGTGTTGTTCTCAAAATCTACTTTCTTAACTCAAAACACCACCTGCTCACTTTCTTCCTCGGAATCTAGCCATTCGCGAGTTTTGTTTCCTAGCAAGTTGAAGTCTTAAGTCTTCCCCACCAATTGTGCATTCCACATCACTTGTGAATTCTCCTCCTTACAAGGATCTTCCCCACATTGTAAATCTTCCATGCATAGATCACCATGTTGAGGAAGCATCTCTCTCCCTTAGGTGAACCAATCAGATGTCGCATACATCTGACTTGGCCCTCCCCACTTCTTACGGGTTCCAACCACATACATCTACACATTCGCTTTTTCTCTGCTCTACTATATCTACACATTCTCTCCTCCCTTTCACTTGGAGACTCCATATCGCTGGAAATTCTTCTTTTAACTCCAACCTGTACAAACTTTCACTCAACCCTACTTGCAATCTGCCTAGCCCATGTAAGGGCATTTAGCTCATCCTTAGATCCGCAATTCCACCATCAACCATTAGCATCTTAATGAAAATTGATTTGTTGAATAAACGAGCCTCTAGGCTCATGCAAGAACTGAAATTCCACTTCTTCAGGACACAAATGTCGAAACTAAAATTTCTAACAAGTAATTGTTGAATGTGCCTCTCCACCAGACATCAACAGCTTTAGTCCATTCTTAATGTAGATTCTTTAACTCCTCCAACCGATCCTTGCTCCATACAAATTTTCTTCCAAAGTTTCAACTACAAGCAACCTCAGAGGTTGTTAACCAAGCATAGATATGTTTAAAAAACTCTACAAAGATTTCATAGAGCTCACAATTAATCTCTCTCTCCAGCCGCATCTTCTAAGGCAAACCCTTACTTCTCGATGCTTCTTTTGCAAACTCAAGCGACTTTCCCTGGACCCAGGCCTCTACATGCTCGAACATGATGCGTCCTGTCATCAACAACTCTAATCTCTATGCTACGTTCAAACAAGATCGTGGCACCCATGTTTCACAAGGCTCCACACAAACTAGGTCTCGTGCAACAAATAGAATACTTATAGCAGTGGCATATTATGTAAACCGAAGGACTTAGACACTCACCCAAGACACATCAAGAGAACACCAAGAAGCTTGTTATAAGAACAACGCATAAATACAACCAAGCACCTCAACATAATATAGAAAACATATAACCCAAGAAACATTTAAGTAAAAAACATACAATTATCATACAATAGCACTTGACCAAAGAACCATCTTCATTGTAATATTCACATTCTCAGTGCAATGCATACATATCATTACATTGCCATCAAAGGGCAATCTTCGCTCACATACATCACACGATGATATCTATCATAAATTGCTCAAACCCTAACTCCAATCGCTCTAATTTAGCATCCACAAGCATGTAGCATATCGAAGATCTCCCAAATGAGAGATTGGCACCCCTATTTATAGTATTCCCAAACCCCTTCGACCCGCACCCATTGTTGTTGATTCAATGCCACCTATTCCTTCTTTGCCAACTATCTATCCGCCTATCCTACGCATCGGAATATTCTCCTAAGTGATCCTTCCACCTGTCCTATGCATCAGAATATTCCATTGCTCTAACATAATATTTTTGTCCATCCTAGATCGATCCCATGTAATTTGCATTATTCTTGTGTGGATGCTTTACATCTGCCAATGTCTCCTTAACTATGTTTCTTCTACTGCCTTCTTTCCTATTTGTGTTTCTTGTCAAATTGTGTTTGTTTCAACCAGCACAATGTGCATAACTATGCCTTCTTATCCTACAAATCATTCCCTTTACTGAGCACTTGATCTTGACTATGCACATTAAAAGTATCTAAGTGAGTCTTGGACGCCTCATTCGCAAGTCATCAGTCTTAGACAATATTTGCTTGTTTGCCTTATGTGCATTTCAAGGGTCAACAGTTCTCAAGATAAAACAAAAGCTCAAAACAACTGTTATCAAGAAAATAATATCAAAACAAAGTTAAACAAACACAATGTGATCTCAGATAACCTTATATAAATCTAAAAAAATTGCAGTGCAATAGCAGTATGAGACTAAAGAGAAATTGGCTTCTACAATATTCATTAATAGCATTGGCATCATTTACCCAATGAAGTGATTATTTTTCAAAACAGGGTAACGAAATTCCATCTTCTTTACTTGTTTTAAGTTCTTCAAGAAAGAATCCAAATTAGAAAGCTTTCCATCAAGTTGCAACTTTAGTATTCAGTGGCCAAGATCAATGATTTATCCTCATCCTTGCCTTGCATAGGAAGACAATATATATAGTACCATAGTTCAAAGTCTCATTCTCGGCAAGTCAAAATTTGAACCGTGTCTTGGATCTTGGCAATTTCTCGACAATTTCTTGGCAACTTTATCGCTACTTAAAAAATATATAAATTCATAAAATAAACTTAAATTAAATGTAGAACATTGTTAAATGACATGAGAAATGAATGTCAAAATAAATCTCTTGATATGTGCAGGAACTACAAGCATTCATTTAAACTTATGAACAGGCCAGCTGAAGGCAATGAGATTAATGCTAAATGCTACAAAATTGTGTTCTTAGCATCTGCAAAGCTTAAAAGAAATCTTGAAAACACCAAATGCTCATTAATCAGACTCCATCATCTTATAGTAGTTCAAAATCTCGGCAATATCTCAGCCTTAGGCCCCTGGAAGGCTAAATCTCAAGCCCCTGAATCGCTATTGACAATTTAGTACCACTGTGTATTCACTATTCATTGTTCAATGTTCACTATTCACGGAATCACAAATCATTGCTGGGAAAAAGGCTTAACAGTTAACACAGTCAACAGTAACATTGTTGGGAATCATGAATCTGTTGCCAAATTGTCGTGATTCCGTGAATATGAAAACCGCGTATTGGGAAACTCAGAAAACTGCATATTGATAAACTCAGAAAACCACATAATAAAAATGTTAAAATTATATTTTCATTATACCCGAGACAACAAGGATCTCTCGGTGATTTTCGCTGAGTAATCGCCGAGAAAACAATATTTCTCATCTCACGATAAATTCTGAGAAACAACAAGAAATCGCCAGGATTTTGAACTATTACACCAACAGTTTGGTTTTGAAACATATGGAAAAATATGCCAACATTTTTGTGTTGGAACACATGGAAAAATATGCCTACATTTAGGTATTGAAACACATGGAACAAATACGACTCAAACCTAGGAACTCCCATTGGCATACCAGGGTGCTCTACCACTGAACTACCAGCCCCTCAAAGGGTTTATTTTCCCTGGAGTGTGGATTGACCTTCCAACAATTTGGGAAAGAAACATATATGCCTTTTTTGTAAGCTACAAGTTCCCTATATTTGCTCCTCCAATGGCCGTTGCCAATGATACTTTACCCCTTAATGACAAAGGTAGTGTGATTTTTTCTTGAGAGCCTTATTGTGAAGGTTCGGTTGAGTGCTGTGATCACACTATGCAGCATTTATTTGTTTGCTTAGTCAATGAGGGTCATAAGATCTCTCAACCATGGGACACAAACAGAGGCCCGTTCCCCGGGCGTGGTACCACGTACGCTTTTTATATGCTTGTAAGCATTTACCGAAAGCATGCCCAGCAGTTCTTAGCGTGGGACTGAATTTGGCTCATTATTGTGGTAACACTCCATCTTTACGACTCAAACATGCCCACTGGACAGCACTATGCAGCATTTTTATTTAAGAGCTCATACATATAGAGGACAGATTGTGGTATTCTTTTAATAAGGTGCATATGGCCTGCTAATGTAATGCATTTGTTCATCACTTCTCGGTTTGTTTTTCCAAATTTGCAAATAATAAAATCACATTTGGGCTTGTTTATCATCATGATCAACTATAGGGACGCCAAAGGACAGGAAACTAAGCAGCTTTTGTTTGAAGTATAATCTGAAGTTGCTTCTGCCTTCTAAGCAATTTGTTAATGGAACCTATTAAAAACATGTCATCTGTGAGTTGATGAGCGTGAGGTGGGAATGAATTAGCACACCATACCGGATCTTTATAGCCTATAGTGTTGACAAGCACATTGAATAGCTTTATTTAAGGCTCTAGCATTTACAATAGATAAGCATGGAGACAAGGGATCTTGTCCATGCACTCCAGATGACATAAATGCCAGAGTTGGGAACCCATTAGCCATCATTGAGAATGTAGTAGATAAGATGCTTCCATAGATCAAGTTACTCAGATGAAATTTCATAACGCCAAGCCATCCTGCATAATCCTATAATACCGGGTCCTTCCCTGCGGGCGGGGGCGGGGCGGTCCCAATACAGCACGTAACAGATACTGGTCCTGGTTCGGTGCACCCTACAGCCCAGACCAGGTACAACCGGATCCTGCTGCTAAAGTACCCAGGCCAAACCCATTTTTTCAAAGAAAAAATAAAAAATAAAATAATTGTTTGCCTGAATCAGGACATTAATGGACAAGGTTTTGAATGATCTTTATGTACCCTGTAATGGCAGGAATTGCAGTTGGATAAAAAAATGCAATGCAATATCAAATTAATGACTTGATGACAAAATCTTAATATGAATCATTAATGTATATGGATTATTTAGAATCAGAATTTTAATACACGAATTATAAACATGCAGAGAGGTCTAATACTTAAAACAACAGATCACATTTACGAACCAAATTCATTGATTTGTTTATACTTGGCCATCATTTTGTATAATAACAAGAACATCTTTTCCTGGAACATACCCTTGACTTTGATCTCTAATTTTGATTTAATATTTATCGTAACATGGCATTCAGTAATTATTATCAGATTATCGATAGTGTTTTATGGTTATTTTGTTTATTCTGTGGTTAATTCCTCTTTCTTAGGCTAAAATATTTATTTATTTTTTGTCCAGCCATACCCGAGCTGCAACTGAGGAAAAATTGACGTACCGGTGTACCTGAACCTCGTACCTGTACCTGTACCAGTACCAGGATCGGCTACTTAACTGAATATGAAATTTTAATTGCACCTATCAAAAGCTTTGTTGATGTCTGACTTTGCATTCCAGCATATTTTGTAATGACAAATTATTAATCACTTTTGTACTACAATAACTCAGTCTAAAACAAGCGACCTTTAATAAAGCCTGTCCGATTTTTCACTAGTAATATTTGGGCTTTAAGCATCTTACAAGAATTCTTGAAACAATTTTATACGTAGCATTACATAATGAAAGTGGCCTAAACGGCTTTGGGATGTCTGGGAGCTCTTTTTTGTTAACTAAAGACTAGATGTGAAATTAAATTCAAGGAGTATGTTCCGTTTTTCCTGGATTCTTCCACCATCGTCAGAAAAATCTTTCAGATTATATCCCAAAAGTGCTGGTGAAATCGGATGGGGAAACCATCTGAGCCCAGGTCTTTATCCACCTGTAGAGAGACCACTGCTTAATAAAATCATTCTTTTGTGATTTATCATTAATCCTCTGTTTAAACTGTTATAAAATTAGGCATGTATCTTAGAAATAGCTGCTGCTGAGCTGTGTCTCTTTGGCTTTTAGATTCAGTAAGCAGATGCAAATAATAATTTCTTTGTATCCCACATTGTAGCTCCTTTTTTAGCATCCATATCTAAGTTATTATACCGAGATCCCTTCTGTGTGTTATGCATTTTATATGTCTCCATTGAGAGCCAATTTATTCGCGATTTTTGTCACCAATGTTTTTCTTGATCATCACGCAAGCACTTATTTCCACTGATTAAGTAACTGTTTGTATTAAATCCAAATCTGAGGGTTTGAAGCCTATGTGTGGAGTATTCAGGCTTATCTGGACTTGATATCTAGTCTATCCTGGAAAAACTTTCCAAAGAATTATTCTATTGCACAGTTTTGCCTGGACATATTTGAGTTTCAAAGAGAAAAATGCATTTACAATCCTTTTATTTTATCTGCCTCAGACCATCATTGATTGATTGACCTAGAGACAGTTTCCCTGCATCCACATATTTTCAAAATTAAATAGAAGTCTTTTTGGAGCCTCAGTCTGGATTCTGAAGATTATTAGCAATGGTCAGAATAAATGTATTGTGTTTTAATATCTTATTGAACCTGGAAATGAATGCTACAGGTCTAATGATGAGAGATTCAACACCAATTGATTCTTTCAACTATGAATTGATTACATTCGCATCTATCACACAACCTGTAATTGCTAATGATAAGTGATTTGACACCAATTGATTCTTTCGGCTATGAATTGATTAGATTGGCTTCTATTACACAACCTGCAATTGCCACCCTAAAGATAAACATCTATGTGCTCATTTGCTTTTATGAAATCGCCAAAGTTGTTCTGAGTACTGTATGTGTTAAGGAATTCCTGATAACACGAGGATGACCTGCTGCATGTGTTATGAATACTTGAATTTGGCTTGTGTGGTTTTAAAATTCACATAGGTTTTTCTTTATTCTTTTCCGCTCAAACTTTCAATCGTAGTAAATCATCTCTGCACCTGTATAGAGATGGTTTACTACAAATGAAAGTCCTGCTTAAAATGTTGAATAATAAACCCAATGAAAAATTCAAATAGAAGCACCAACTCAAATGATAAGAAATAGCAATGCAAGAATCAACCAGCATACAAATTCATCACTAAAAATTAAAAGAGAATTTTCAACCAGTTTGATGACGTAAACCATGTTAGAATAAGTCAACATAATGAAATGAAAAAAGTCACTTTTCAAATTTGCCCCTATTTCAATGTCACTTTTCATTGACGAGTGAAAGAAGTTCACAAAATGGGAATATCAATATAGCCACAAAACAATGGTATCAATATAGCAAACAACTCATACAATCGATGATGTTGCTCCTGTGCTGATGACCTTTCCCGTGCCCTTCAGGCACATTTTATTGGCTGATTTTGAGCCTCTTCTTATTAGCATCCCTCACTTTGGAGCCTTGGGTCCCTTGCAAATAAGGCCCTACTTTAGGCCCCTACTCAAACCACACAGACCCTGGGTACCATTTATAAGTCAATTGATCACCTCCACCCTTGCATAAATGTAAATTTACTTATCTGCAACAATCATTACCCCTTGTAATGAATATTTGCAGTGCCCCTTTGCCCTTTTATGTATTTCGGAAGAAGTGCATCTTCACTATCTTTCACAAGTATACAAGGATCTAGCATTGTGCTCTATAATAATCTAAAGTAATTATAACCTTGCCAAAGCCCTTTTCTATCAAGGATAACTCTAGATCCACTTTTTGAAGAGTTCAAATGTCTAACCAATAAGGAAGCAGATGTGCTTTCCGGATTTCAGACTCTGACTACCAGTCAACAGAATAGAATAATTCCCAACTGGAGACTCGTGTGACATACAAGTACTCAACAGCAACGAGTCTTGCAATAAAATTATAAGTTAACAATCTAACAAAGATGGCAGGAATATCTGAAGCCCGAGACTTTACCGCCCACATAAGCCCATTTACATGGATTTAGATTACACTATTCCAAATGATTCCAATATTAGTCCCAAATTTCTTGGCCAGTGTGAGAAAATACAATAAAAAGGAAATTCCACGTACAGTCGTAGAGTCAAAAATCCCCTTCTAAGGAAATTACACGTACATGTTGATTCCAGTAAGTAAATGCTCCAATCATTGTCTAAAATATCATACACCAGTATTCAAATGATAAACATTCATCAAAACAATTAAAAATCGCATCCACAAACATATTTATCCATGCAATGTATAAAGCATCTCTTGAGTTCAAAGTGATGTAATTGAGGAAGAATCCTTCAAATATTCTCCACAAGAAGCAAAGGAAAACATAAGTAAATTACAATTACAAAATGCATGATGATGTAAGCAATCACATGTTATGTGTAGACAGACAGCCTTTCTGCTTCCAATGTTGCAACCACTATGATTTTATGGATAACAAAGTCATGGCTGAGGAGCTCTGAAACATGGAGGTGACAAAAGAAAGAATAAAAGAAATTATATTAATGTCCACAAATGACCAATAGTATATCAATGTGTCAAAAACTAAATCCCATTACAATGGATAAGTACTGGGATAAGTATAGACTAAATATGAGTATTATGCATTGTTATATATATATATATATATATATATATATATATATATATATATATTGTTTGGGTACATCTCGGGTAAGCGAGTATGCCATTTTTCAAATACCTTGCTGCGCCTGCGCGTGCATGTGTGTGTGTGTTTACTCATTTTTCTAGTAAAACACTTGAAACTACATAATATGAAAATATTTGTTTATAAAAAATAAAACACTTACAAATATATATTATTCATTCATTCATTACTTCCATGAAAAAATGTACATTCAAATCTGAAATAAATCATCTAGATTGCCCTCAAAATCATGAATGCCACTCTCATTATTTTTCACCTTTATCATTTACTGACGCTTTTTTTCGCAGGGGCTCACTAGTTCATTGAATCTTTTACAGTGTATGCCTTAAGGGGTGCACAGGGAATGGGGTGGGATTGGCTTGGGGCACTTTACGAGAGATGTTCTCATACTATTCTATCATACCTACATCCCTTCATGCAGCCTTCATACCTCCTATGATGTCTCCTTGAAATCTTGAAACCCTGAAATATGGCTAAAGTCTGAAACCCTGGAATCTGACTAAGTCTTAAATATGATAGGATCCTCCAAAACCTAGAATTTGCATTATAGCTCCTAGAGGACCGAAACCACTCTCAAACATCCTGAAAGTATATAAATAAAATTTAACTTAAAGTATAGAACTTATACTCGAATGTTTATTTTATTTATATACTGTCTGGTTCAGACTGGCTTTACATTTTTTTTTTTTAATTTTGTTGACTTCCTGCCGGAAATACCTGGGCATGCCCGGAAACGCCTGGAAAGGGCCCAAAAACATCACAGACGTTTCCAGTACCTTTCCAGACACCTCCGGCAAGTATCCAGGATGTACCGATACCTGAGGCATATCGAGGTGGGAATCGCGGGCAGACGGGGCGGGGGGTGAGGTGGTTCTTCCTGCAACACGGATATATCTATCATTGGGACTAAGAACGAGTACAAATTACTGAGGAAAGGGCTCCTCAATGAAGCAATGACAAGATGAAGACAAAACCAAGAGACCAGGACAGGAAATCAGTGAAGTCGTCTCTGTAGCAAGGCTGGAGGTTTGACACCAAAAAGACCTAGGTGCAAGTGACGATTACCATTATAACCATTGAAAATAAAATTCTACTGCTATGGGCATGCTTCCATTCCTTCTATCATAGATTACAGATTTCACAATTAAATTTTGTAAACCATTCGCTATAGATTATATTTTTAGTTAGAAAGGATAAGTGCGAAAACATCCCTATTCAAACCACCAGCTACCGTAGAATCATTCTAAAATTCAGTTTTCGATAATCTTTCTCCAAATACAGGAAAACATAGTAACATACAGGTAAGAAAGACAAGCAAAACCATGGTACGCATGAATTTATAAAACATATTTAGAACAAAGGAATAGCATTGCTCACATTTGTGCCAACAAGGAGGAAAGCATCTCCCTTCTCAAGGCCAGCAATACTTGAGTTCAAGAGGAAATCTGAGCGCAAATCAGCCTGAGGATCCATGCCATCTCCTTCACACCATATGTTATTTGATCCCATTTTGTTTATGAAGTCCTTCAAAGCCATCATGGATTCAACATCAGAGAGTTTCCCGGCAATACCAACCTTTTCCTCTGGTGATACTTTATGGGCAACCTGTGCAATAACCTCAAGAGCATCACGCCAGGTCACAGCCTGAAGGCGACCATCAGATCCGCGAATCATAGGTTCATTTAACCTTTGTCGCTTTAGTCCATCATAACAAAACCGTGTCTTATCTGATATCCACTCTTCATTTATGTCCTGCACATAATAACAAACAACTTTATGAATACACAAAAGGAAAAATATACAGAAGTGATGGTTCAATTATTGTAAATATTCTTCTTAATAGCAATCATTTCTTCCTTTATGTAAATAAAGCTTTCAAATTAAAATTTCTGCCTATTCCACTTGTGGCAAACCAATATTTTACAGTTTTGTTTAAGCTTGAATTCCCAAATATAGTAGCATAGATGAAATATTAACAAAAAGTACAAACATGGTGTTCCTTTTTCCACATAAACCTTCTGAGATCAAAATGAAGACAATGCCTGCCTTACACGAGCATTGTGTGCGTGTCAATTTCTAAATTAGTCAATGCATTAAGACTGATAATTTCTAAGTATAACATGCCTTTAATCCTTATTCAGCATTAACAAAGTTTTAGAAATTCTGATATTTATATCCTTCATAAATAGGCTTTTTATTACCGTTTCAATTTTCTTAGAAAAAATCATAACTAGCATGTGTATTTCTACAATATAAATATAACTCCAGCTTAAATAGAAAAATTGTCATGTATCTTCTAGGAAAGAGTGTTAAGGAAAACCAGACAAATTATTCGGCACTCACTCAAATTTTCAGTTCTCTCAATTCCCTCACATTTTCTTGTTATATTTTCATTTTTTTTCCTTTATCAGTAAAAAGTTTCAAACCATTTCCCCTGTAAATGGGCTAAGGTTATGCAGGGATGGGGAGAAGGCATCCCAAGAAAGATGGCAGGTCTCTTGGACTGCTCCTCCTGCAGGTTCAAGCTCAATATTGATGGGGCTTCGCATGGCAATCCTGGTGCTTCTGGTGCTGGCTGTGTTATTAGAGAGACTGCAGGTTCCTTAATTCAGACAGAATCAATCAAATTACACAATGGGACAAACAATGAGGCTAAAGCTCACACTTTTGATGTCTGGTATCCAACTCGTTATTTAGTGTAGAATTGGAAAGATGATAATTTGAAGGAGACTCCATGGTAATCATCAGCATGATCCGGAATCAGAGCTCCGGAAATTGGCAGCTTGAAAATATTATTTTGCCAAATATAGGCAACATTGGGTGATTTCGATTCTTGGGCAAACAGAGTGACAGATTTCCTTGCAAACACAGAAATTGATCAGAATGATTAGAAGAAAATGGATAATGACCACATTTGGTGTTAAAAAATTCTAAATTAAATCAAAGGCCAATCCTTTAAGGGCAGGCACCATCCGGAAGTTTAGTTTGAGGCTAGGGACAGAATTGTAAGGCCTCAAACTAAACTTCCGGATGGTGCCTGCCATTAAAGGATGGGCCTTTGATTTAATTTAGAATTTTTTAACACCAACGTCCACTCCCATCAAATTCGAATGATGAAATGTATTGGGTTTTGCCCTTTCATTGAAATGACTGGTGTTGGGATGCTCGGCAATGATGAAGCGGGGATTTTGTTTGTTGCCTCAAGCTCTTCATTTGCGCAAGTATTCATTGAGGTTGGGAGTCTCACGTGTCGTGGAGACTATATCGAGGCCTGGCATGAATGCATTTGCCATCTCCTCATCTATTTCCACTTCTGTGCAAACAGACATAAAATTGTATCAGGCTGGCCAATGTAGTTTGTTAAAGGCTTGAAAGAATTTTCGCTTAGAATATAGGAATAAAAACATGAATCTAATCCAACCTAAGTTAGAATAAAATTCACGTTGGGTTCACCTAAATGTATATCAAATACCTTTGTTTCTTGATCATCAGTCAACCAACTGTTGATATTCAATAATTTTCCTAGTTGCATTGCAATTTGTGCGGTGTGTGTGGAAGGGTTTTTGGTTTTGTTACCTTCTTCACAACGTTACCAATTGGCAGGTTTTGGTAGACGTTGGGCACCCGGGTGCGAACTACGTTCGGGTTCGCAGTTTGGTGCGTTTCCCCAATGCCCACAGTTCGCCACTGGACACCCGGGTGCATTGGGCTGGGGGCGAACCCTAGGCATTGGGGCAACGCACCCACAATCGTCGGCACCAAAAAGCAGAAAAAAACATTTCTTTTAATTTTTTCCCTTTTTTTGCCAAAACCAATGCAACTAAGCAATTAAAAACACCTTCCTAAACCCTAAAAGCCAAAAGCAAAAGCATACTTCATCATAAATGATAAAAACAAAGTGACAAAAGGAAAACCACTTACCTCTTATTTTTCTAATTTTCTCATTGCATACTTGCCCTCCATTGTTGTTGTAGGTTTGAATCTTCATCAAGCATCGTTCTAATCATTTTGCCTACACCCTGCAATGATTAAAGAACCCATTTGCTGTCAAGGTAAGTTTTGTATCTTTTTATTTATTTATCTTTGTCATTTTTTAAATTTTTACAAGTTGTTGGTTGCTGCCCTAGGGTTTGTTTTGATTTTTTTTTTTTTTTCTTTTGTGTGTTTGTTTTTGAACTTGTAGTTATATATACTATTACTAAAATGTCTCATAGATCTTCCTCCACCAGCCAAAGGCAACACAAAATGGACTTGACACACTCACCGTTGTGGAAATATACAACACTGATACACCAAGTTTCAAGTTGTGGGGCCTATATTTCGAAATGCAATATTTGGGATTCTTGGTTCACAAGCTCATACTTTAGGGTGAAAGCACATTTATGTCACATTCCTGAATGCGGAATCAAATTTTGCACATGGAAGATGAACTCTCCATTGCCACAGTCAAAAATCCTTGAATTCATCAAGGAAAAAGAAGATGCAGATGCCGCACATGCCATGAAACTCAGTCACCCTCTAGCAAAGAAAGGCAAGGGATCAGGGAAGCCCTTTGTTCCCCCAAGTCCTATAGGTGGTTCTCCAGTTATGCCCATTGGAAGACATCCATTTTTGGGAGCACCCTCCATACACGAAGAGGCTTTTCTTCCAAACAAAAGAACAAGAGGACCATTGGATAGGTCTTTTCAAAATGAGAGGGAGATTGTGGATCAGAACATTGCACGATGTCTATATGCTGTGTTGTAGGGATACGCCCCCCGGCCCGACGCCTCTGGCACAGGGACGTCCCGAGTACTCCCGGAGGTGTCCCAAAGGCGCCTGCCGGCGTGCCGGAAACGCGGGCGCCTCCGGGACGCCTCTAGGAGTACCCGGAACGTTTCCGGTGCGTACCCGAGGGATTCCGGCAGAAAAATGGTGAATTTTTTTTTAAAAAAAACCTCAAAAAATCCTTTAAAAAAAAACCCTAAATGTAAATCCAGTTCGAACCCAACCGTATAGAAATAAAATAAACATTTAAGTATAAGAAGACATCTAGTTTCTTATACTTTAAGTTATATTTTATTTATATACTTTCAAGATGTTTGAGAGGGGTTTCGGATTGCTAGGAGCTATAATGCAAATTCTAGGTTTTGGAGGATCCTGTCATATTTCAAAGTTACTTAGATTCCAAGGTTTCAAACTTAGCCATATTTCAGGGTTTCAAGATTTCAAGGAGACATCATAGGAGGTATGAAGGCTGCATGAAGGGATGTATGCGTGATAGAATAGTATGAGAATATCTCTAGCAAAGTGCCACAAGCCGATCCCACCCCATTCCCTATGCACCCCTTAAGGCATGCACTCGTGAGATTCAATGCACCGATGAGCCCTTGTGAGAAAAAGTGTCAGTAAATGATAAAGTTGAAAAATAATGGGAGTGGCATTCATGATTTTGTGGACAATCGAGATGATTTATTATAGATTTGAATGTACATCTTGTCTTTGAAGTAATGAATGAATGAATATTATATATTTTAAGTGTTTTATCATTTATAGACAAATATTTTCACACTATGTAGTTTCAAGTGTTTTACTAAAAAAATAAGTAATATACAATATATATATATATATACACACACAGACGTACCCACAACGTATCCAAATCAAGGTTTTTGAAAAATGGTGTACCCACGTACCAGAGACGTCCCTGTATCCGTACCCGTACCCGTACCCAAACAGCGTAATCTATATGCAAATGGATTGTCTTTCAATGTGGTTCAATCACCATATTGACAAGAAATGGTGAGAGCAATCAACGAGGCCCCAAAAGATTACAAAGGCCCAGGGTTCAAAAAAATCCGCACCACTTTATTGACGAATGAGAGAAAATATGTTATAGATTCTTTGAAGCCAATCAAAGATTCATGAGCTGAAATAGGGGTCTCCATCCTTCCCGATAGAAGGAAAGCTGCAAGAAACAAGCCTTTGATCAATGTGGTTGCAGTGTGCCCTAAAAGGGCAATGTTTTTGAAGCCCATTGATTGTGAGGGGTGTGTGAAAGATGCAAAGTTCATTGCTAACATCCTCATCGAATCCATTGAGACGGTTGGACCTGAAAATGTTATTCAAGTTGTAACGGATAATGCTAAAAATTGCAAGGCTGCAAGGATGTTGGTGGAGGCGAGGTATGGACACACTTTTTGGACACCTTGTGTTGTCCACTTAGTCAACCTCATGTTGCAAAAGACGGAGAAGGAAATTGACTGGATCAAACAAGTGTATGATGACGCTGAGCAAACTCAAATATTTGTCACCAACCATCAACTCTCTCAAGCCATTTTCAGATCCTTCTCAACATTGGAGTTGTTGAAGGTATTTTTATTTTTGTTTTAAAATTTTAACTTTTTTATTTTTTAATCTAGTACTTGTATAACTATATTTAAATTAAAATATTTTCATACGTTTTTAATTTTGTAATAGGTTGCTCCGACTAGA
This sequence comes from Torreya grandis, assembly GCA_037957365.1. Classification (NCBI taxonomy): domain Eukaryota; kingdom Viridiplantae; phylum Streptophyta; class Pinopsida; order Cupressales; family Taxaceae; genus Torreya; species Torreya grandis. The sequence goes on from JARHVA010002486.1 coordinate 2,158,103, forward strand.
TTCGCTTCTCACACAATCGTCTTGAGACGACTTGTGAAAGTGCGACAAGCACTTAGCAGTATGGTCATCAACAACTTGTCGGGTGTATGGAGGCGAGCAAAGAGCAGGCCCCAAGAGTGAAAAACTTGAACCTAGATGATGATTGGTAGGCCTATGTAGATTATTTATTGAGTTTCACTGAGCACATCATGAGTATGATCCATTTTGCTAACACGGATCAGCCATGTTTGGAAGAAATATATGATGGCATAGACTCAATAATTGAGAAGATAAAGTTCATCATTAATAAAAAAAAAACAAGATCCTAAGGAGAAAATTTTCAAGCAAGTGCATTCTATCCTTGTTGAGCGGTGGAACAAAATGACCACCCCGCTACATCTCCTTGCCTTTGCATTGACTCGTTTCTATAGCATGGAGATCCTTTCTTTGCCGACAAGGGTGCCACCATATAGGGATATCAAAGTGGCTGAAGGGTACAAATTGGCATTGTCTAGGATATTCCCTGATCCAAAAATAGAAGACATGGTTACAAGCAAGTTTGGGGCTTTCATTACCCCCCGAGGTCATAGTCTTGGTGCTCTTTGTGACAAATACAAGAAGGATGGTCCTATGTGGTGGTACCTTCATGGCCAAGGAGCACCCAACCTACAACCTCTTGCAATCAAGATCTTGTCACAGGTAGGTTTTGTATTTTTAAGTTAAAAAATGTAATTTTTCAAGTTTTTCTTTTTCTTTTAAAATTTTTAAATTTATGTTTAAATTTGAATATAGGTTGCAAGTTCATCTTCTTGTGAGCAAAATTGGAGCACATATAGCTTCATCCACTCACAAAAGCGCAACAAGCTCATAGCTAAAAAGACCGAGGAGTTGGTCTACATACACTCCAATTTGCATCTTCTACTACACAAGAACATAAAGTGCAAGGAGGGGACATCAAAGCATTGGGATATAGATCCAAAGGTTGTTGACTTCGATGCTTGCATTTCCCGCTTCTCATTAGATGACATTCGCAATCCTTCGGCTTCAACGACACATAACTTAGCTAGTGGGGGTGGCAGTGTTGATAGTCCATGTGGTTCTACTTATAATGAACCACAACATGATGTTGATGCTCTCGATTAAGAGCAATATGACTATGAAAATTGACTTTTAAAGTTGGATGTATCATGTAATTAATTGAAGCCACAGGGTAAATATTGATATTTTATATTTTAATATTTATAATTTTATCGTTTTTGTTTAATGGTTATACTTATCAGTTATCAAGATGCGTACTATGTGGTTAATGACAATGGCACTAATTTCCTATGTATAAGGCTAGGATTTCTATATTTTTTAATTTTTTATATATTTTTTGTATGAACGAACCCAATAACGAATCCAAGGAAAAAAAATCGCCGATACCGGGTTCTTCGAAACCGCACCAAAACCAAAAATGAACTGAGAATTTAGCTTCTTCAAGCTGAAGTTGCCACCATGAGACCATCTGCATTGTTCCCTAGGTTCTTCCTGAATGGGTGCCATCAAGAGGAAACTATTCTAAAAATCGTCTTCTTGAATGGGTGGAAAGGCCACAAGAACCTTCACAGAGGAGAGGCTAAAAATCATCTTTTTCATCCAGTCTGGTGATGCTTTGCATGCCATCAAGGCAATCTTGGGTGCCGATCACATGGAAACTACAATGAGATTGAGAGTCAACTAAGAGGTTGCCTCCATGTTTGTAATGAATTTGTTGGCTCTGCTCCCTAACATGGCAGAGGCGCTACTTGTAGCTGAAACCTTTGTTAAAAAGGAACTTCGTGGAGGCCTGATAACGAGAGTGGAGACATTCAACACTGTGGAGACGGACGACCATCCAATTGCAGGTCATGAATGCAGGGGCCTGGTGTCCATGGTGTCTTTCAGGGAACTAGAAAGACATTTCATCAAGCTGGTTGGCATTGTGGCTGATATGCAGAGTGCTCTCTTAGAAAGAAAGGGCTCAGCTGGGGCAGTAGATGCTATTGCCCAGGCTGACTTAGTTTCGCTGATAAAACCAATTCCGCCCTCACATCATCTGATGGAAAAGCAGGCCACTGTGTTGGCGGCTAGGGCAGCAAGGGAGCTGGTGAGACTTGCTGGTGTCCGTAGTGGAACTCCTGGGACTGAGTTTGTTGTTCGTGGTGCCTCTTCCATAGGTGGCATTAAAACTCTGCAGGTCATGGATGTTAAGGACCTAGATTCTGAGATGACTGCACCATCTGATGGCTTGCTGTGAGAATGTAATAATTTGTGGTTTTTTGGGTTCAGCCATTGTATCTTTTTCAACACTCACGTTGTAATAGCTGGTTCCGTTCCTATTACTATACTAGCAACGTAATAGCTGTTGGCAGCTCTTGGGGCTGGTGGTTTTGGAGTTTTTGTTCTCTTGGATCGTGAAGGTTGTAGTTGGGTCTTGTATGATTTTGGACCTGGTTCGACGATATTACAGTGTAATATTTTCTATTATATTAATAAAAGGGTCTCGACCCTTAACCCATGTTTATGAATCAAAATAAAAGTTCCACGCTATTTCATAAATCATGAAGGACATTAATACCAATATTGCTTTTAAACATAAGACATATTCCTTTTGATATGTTTACAGACTTCCAACATACAGATAAACGAAGTAAAAGAAGCAACCAACTCAGAGTGTATTTTAAGAAACCTCGTTCAGGCGAGGAAGTATACGCATCACTTCTGGACCTCGACTGTCAATTCTTATGTTGGATCCAACTGCATCAGTAATATCAATGCTATCTGTGCCCTTTAGTTCCCAGTTTCTTGCTTTGAAGGCAAATGGTTTTGAGGTAAGGGCTCCAACAGGACAGATATCAATAACATTCCCTGAAAGTTCACTTGTCATCAATCTTTCTACATAGGTACCGATCTCCTCACCACTTCCACGTCCCAAAACACCAAGGTCCTGCACCCCAGCAACCTCAGAAGCAAACCTGACACACCTGTTGTATTTGGCAGATTGACAAAGGTTAATAAAGGAAAAATAAAGCAACTGGCAGAAAGTCAAAGATTAAAAACGAATAGAATCATTCTAGCAAAACTTAAAATGTTAATCTTTGTTAAGTTTCTATCAATTTTTATATATATAACATAGAAGCCATGATAATAAAAATAAAAAATGAGACGTTCAGAAAAAAGATATACATTCAAATGAAAAATTCAGAATAAGGCAAGAATTAAAGGACATGGAATCAAGCTTCATCGTCCTGTATCTGTGCATTGACAGGTTGGGCAAGTGTTGGGCAAACAGCATGTTCAAAACGGATTTTATTTTTGCATAATAAAAGTTTTAAAAAAAAAAAGTCAATTGAAGATAGACACACAGTGGATAACTGTTGACCCACATACTCCAAAGGTTAAAAAAACAAAAAAACATGGTTTTTTGCTTCTGTGATATATAGATATTAGTACAGTGGCTCATTGCAGTTCCTCTTATAAAGATTCAGTGTACGATAAGAAAGTTTATAACTTAGCAGTCATTATATAATGCCTGCTATGTTATAGACTTATTTGCAATCAAAGTGTCCAATATTAGATCAGTGGCAGCAGTGTCGGTGAGTCATAATGGCTAGCAGTCCACAGCCACAGGTCGCAGTCATATTTCACCCCCTCCCTTGCTCCATCGGGCAGAAGCCCCTGTTATGCTCCATCGGGCAGAAGCCCCTGTTATGCCCCATCGGGTGGAAGCCCATGTTATCTTGTTTTGAGATTTGTGAGTCGTGAAGCTGTCCCTTGTCAAATGTCAGAGATAATGATCCACGACTCACGAGTAGGAGCTCTTGAAAATTTTACAGCATTTGATTAGCTATTGGAGGCTTCGTGTATGATATAGCATTCACTATGTTGGCCAGTTGTGCCATTTAATTCCCAGCATTCACATTTGAGCCACAATTTCAGAGTTAACATGTGGACTGGAAGTCCCCGTGCCTGTTTCACATATAGCAGCTTTATTGGAAGCAAAAAGACAATTTTGGCTCTATTTTCAAATCTTAACCTTATCTTTTGTGGAAGATTAGGAAGTGGGTTATGCAGGCAACCCAATCAATATCATGGTTGGGGAGTAGTGCTAGCTCACTCCCTTTCTTGGTTTTTAAATTTTATCGAGTTGAAACTTTGCCATTTTCCAGCTATGGGTTTGGGATGAAACCCTTTCTAGCTTTGTAATTCATATGAAGTATGTGTTTTTATGACATCGAGGAGGTGTTGTTGGATCCACCTTTTCCCCAACTACTTCTCCTCACCTTGAGTAGATGCCCCTCGCTTCCAAGACTTGATGGTGGAATGATGAACAAATGTTTTATTGCTAGACCAATGTATATCATGTGTGTCTTCAAACTTATGAAGGCTGGATTCTACATATATGATGAGGGAGGTTGAGATAGCAGTCCTACCTTCCAACCAATAATAAGGATGTGGATGGATGCCTCATGTTTGCATTTGTATGTACCATGGTTGTGGATTTTATCCCTGCAATGCAGATTTTATTAAGTGCATGGTTGTAATTTTTATATACTGCTAGTAATGTTTTTTGGCATGCCTTAAATGGTTGCCTTGTTGGTAACCTCTTATACCCTTTTTCATCTACAGTTCCTTAATCCTTATGGCTGTTGGCTGATGTGGAGGAGAAAGTTTGAGGAACAATTGGTACGGATGGTGGGGGTATATTCAGATCAGAATATGAGTACATGGTTCGGGCAGCTTACACTGTCAGTTTCAGTATCCTCTTTGCTCCGATAGACACTGTGCCCACTCAACAGTGGCCAAGTGGTATAGTATTCAGGCCTTGAAGGTTGTGGCATATATTAACAAGCTTGGAAGAGCTCACTCAAATTCCATCTGATTGATGCAGTCATCTCTAAACCCTTCTTTACCTTATTCCCAATGTAGATTAGTCCTGCTTAAAAGAATACTATTTTTTTCCTGAGAAATATCGAGGAAGTGTTGATCAACTGACATAGATGTGAAATAGTCTTGTCCTGAAACCACACGTAGTGTACTAGGGTGATTCACTATGATGCAGGAATATTGCCACTCACAAGGATGGTTGGGCATGCACATGTTTAGAACATAAAAACATAATAGTACTAATACTCAAAATTTCACATGCATACATGTTACACAGGAAAGTTAAAAATTGTGTCTTTACATGTTACAAGGGAGGGTCGAAGACTATTTACAGTCCTTGCACCTCTATCCCAGAATGTAGACATCCTTCATCGTAATATCATAACCAGAAAACAAGATGCACTAAACAATATTTGACCAACAGCTAAAATCCATTTCATCAACAACAAGATTAGTATATCAAAATAATGGAGGAGACGCAAAATAAACTTAGTTCTAGTAAGAATACTTATATCATTGATCCTTAACAAAGCAAACAAGCTAAAAACAAGAAAGTTGAATGAAAGAGCCATGACGATTGGAATTTACCAGGACAGATTGAAATGGAAGTAGCAGGCCTGAAATTTCTCAAGAGGAATCTAAACAATTTAGGATCTCAACGAAACACGACATAGTGGGAAGTGAATCCAATCGGTAATTGGTAACCTCAGAAAGTGTTAAAATAAGATGACGCATTTAAGTGAAGACAAAGAATAGGAAAATCTAATACAAGGGAATCTTAACTCTAGGAACTTGTGAATGCACTCGACTCCTTAAAGTCTTTTGTGATGTTTGTAATTGTTAAGGATAAATTTGTAAATGCTATTGATCCTAATTCAGTCCATTGAATGCTTGATTCAAGGTCTTTATAAATTTTGTAATTGTCAAGCAGGTTGAGAAACTTGAACACCAATCTGAGCTGTGACGGAGGAAAGACCAATCGGCAAAAGACTTGAACACATAATAAAAAGGCAGAAGATAACTAGCCATGAAACTGCACCACATGTATGAAAAAAATTCATTACTAGAAGTATGGAGCAAATCTGCACTATTGGAGCAGCAAAGTTAGATGGCCAGTTATCATACTTGCATCAAAAAAATCCAAACAATGTGGGTGCAAAAATATAAAATAGCTGATTATCATTTTGGAAAAAATAGCAATTTTAATATAAAATGTGCATAAAGTTATAAGATTAGACAAACTTTAGAGGTATCAATACAAATTTTAAATTTTTCCAAGTCTAGAATGCATATGATACATATTTTTTGATTACTTTCAACAAAATGATTAGCTAGAGAGAATAGGAGCAAAAATAAGATAAATTAATTCTTGCCGTACCTAGAGGGATAACACTGATATTTATAGCTATTGTATATTCCTGATGATATCTTCAGACTGCAGAAGGAATATTTACAGGGTGGTTTCATGATCGTAGCATGTCTTGCACTGGTTTTTGGGAAGGTTCCTGTTTGCAGGGTGGGATCTTTTGGCAGAGCCACTAGCGGTTTCTTGGTCTTATAATAGATTCCAGATTATAGCATCCTACAGTGAATGTAGGCTCCTCTGGACCGCTTCTTTCAGCAGAGGGTAAAGGGGTTTAACCAAGGGGTTTCTTACAACACCCATTTGTAGAACAAGCCAATTCAACAGCAAAAAGCACAAACTATGGCTCCCCTTTGAGATTTCTCTGAAAGTGAACAAAATGGCAAGATTTGGATTAAATAAGGATGCGTGAAGGCCTCCAACGAAATTCCAGATGTAGAATCTGATCAGGAAAAAGTGGATCCATTCATAGAACATTTTCCAAAAAGAAGGCTCATTTGCAAATTTATTGGTCGATGAATCAAAGTGAAGGATTTCCAAGACTGGGTTACAGATACTCCGAAGCTGAAAGGAGCAGCAGATATCCACATTGGTGCAAGAGGGTATTTTCTGGCCATTTTCATGTCACATGATGAGCGAGCTGCTGTCTTTGAACAGGGGACATGGTTCTTTGGGAACTCTCGACATTTAATGGTTCCTTGAAGCCCGGGTTTTGATTTCACGCAGGAGGATCCCTCGGAGGCCCCAGTGTGGATTCACATTTTTAATCTCCCTTTCCAGCTTTGGAAAGAGTCGATCCTGATAAGCACGGCACGGTAATACGGTCTGTGTAGACTCTGAAACCCTGGCAATAAAGCACATAGCTTGTGCTAGGGTGTGTGTTCACTTAGATCTGAGTAAACCTTTGCCAAAGAGGATTTCAGCTTAAATCATCCTATGGTCAAAAGCTGAAGCAGGTGGTAGATAATGAAAACATGCCTTTCAGGTGCATGCTCTGTCATGAGCAGGGGCACCTAGCACAGGATTGTCATCTGGTTGAGGATATCAAAAAGCTAGAGGTGGGAGATGGCTTTACTATTGTAAAAAGGTAACAAAAAAACTGGAGGCAATACCAAAACAAGAAAAATTCAGATAAATTGGAAGTGGCATCTCAAAAATAAATATAAGGGATTAGAAGCCGATGATGGACATCAGGAGAAAGGGATTTCCTATGAGGAAAAGGAGGATCTGCAAACAAAAAGTCACTCCCAACCTGGGTCTCCTGTAACCCAAAAGCAAACTGCAGACACAAATCAGTCTACCAGAAGAGCCACTCTCCAAACAAGAACAAACAAGAAGGAAAATAGGGATGTAAACCAGAAGCATAAAGGAACATGACCAGAAGAATAAATAATTAAGCAAGCAGGACAACACCTAGTAGATTCTGGCAGCCAACCAAGAGTCTATGATGCCTTAGATAAGGCAAAATCTTCAAAGAAGAAATGAAAGATTATTGTAAAGGTCCAGGCACAGGATGGGTTCTTGTCAACAATAAATAACAATAAGAAACCAGGGAAAAAAATAAGTAATCAAGTAAAGTTAGAAGTGGTTGGAGGCAGTTTGGATCCCAAGAGAATCTCATGAATGTTCTCTCATGGAACATTAGGGGGATCAACTCCCGTAGGAAGCGCATCCTTATCAAAAGGCAAATTAAGAATATTCTCTGCACATTCCATTACTTTAAGAGGCCATGTGTAACAAAGAAGTCATTTCTGCATGGGCAACTACCTCATGGAGAGGAGCAAGCTGGGAGTGTGTAAATTCTGGAGGAATAGTCACATTTTTGGAACACGCGAAATGTGCATTGCCAAGTTACAGAAACAAAAAACAATTGGATGGCTATCTTGTTAAGTCATATGACTCAAAACATTAATTTGCGTATTGTTAATGGATGCTTCAACCTCAGTTCATGGAAAACAGAATTTATTGGCTGAACTCTCAAACTTCATGGAAGTTCAAGAAAATGCTCCATGGGTTTTGGGGGGAGATTTTAACTGCATTCTTAAAAACAGTGAGAAGAAAGGGAACATTTGGGTGAAAGCCTCTCAACCCATTTTTGACCTTAAAAACACAATGATCAACTAACTATTCTATATTCTGTGAAAAATATTTTGTCCCCTCAAATTTTGTCAGATTGGATGTAAACTGGCTTTTTGCTTTTGCTGTATTTTCTTTGTACCTTGCTATAGCTATTTTGTGGTTCTAGTACTTTGTAACCTTTTTCTGATATTTTGTTTGGTCTCTTCCTTTCTATAGGGATCCTTCTTTGTTTTAGTTTGGCTGCCCATTTTTGTCTATGGGCTTGTTGGTTTTGCTCTTCCATGTTGCAACCTTGTAATCTATGTTCTCTTCTGTATTTTTCTAATGCAAGGGTGGGGGACACATTTTATCAGATTGGATATCAGACCCGTGATTTATACAAGTCTGAGGTAGTAGACATAAATAAAAACTCAGAGATTGGCCCAAAAAGTACACAAAAATAGAGAGCTGCAGTGAAGACAAATAGAGAGCTAACCTTGTACATTGAATACACCTTGTCATGACAGTTTTTACAAGGGGGCCAAGGTTCTTATCCACCACGGATCTCTTGGTCTCTGTGAAACGCCCGCGGTCCGACCCGAATGCCATTGACTGATCTTGGAGATCGCACTCCCCTCCCTGATCACAAATTGGGCAATCCAGTGGATGATTCATCAGCAAGAACTCCATCACCCCTTCCCTCGCCTTCTTTGCCAGTGGAGTATTTGTCTTTATCTTCATACCTAAAAAAATCATAATCAACCCCAATGCAATTCAGACAATCATACATGCATCCAGACTCCTACACTGGTTTTGGAAAATTGGAGAAAAATCATAATTGAGAATTAACCCCCAACCCAATTCAGACAATTGCATCATTCAAACCCCTCTGAGGTTTTGGAAAATTGTTGGGGGCAAATGACTAAATAGTAATTAAGCCTAGCCCCTTTCAGACAATTATATCATTCAAACCCTTCCAAGGCCTTTGGAAATCTGAGAACAAATTTCTTTTAAAGACTAACCAATAATTAACCCCAACCTGATACAGACAATTTTAACAGCATTCAAACCGTCTCCAAGATTTTCAAAAATCTGAGACAAAAAATAACTGAGCAATAATTAACCCCAACCCAATTCGCACAATTATAACAGCAATCAAACCCTCTGAGGATTAATGAAAATTTAGAAGGAAAAAAAAGACTTTACAAAAATTAACTCCAACCCAAATTAGATGATCATAACAGCATCCAAACCCTTCCAAGGCTATTTGGAAAATTGATGAGCAAAAAAAACTGACCATTAATTAATGCCAACCCAGTTCAGATGATTGTAACATCATTCAAATTTGAAACCACAACATAAGGTTGGCCTGTCCAACACTTAAGGCTCAGAGATGAAGCTCAGTACAGAGAGGGATCAAGTACTCAAGGGAGGGGGAACTTTATACCTAGAATAACCAATAACTAACCCCAACCCAACTCAGACGATTATTAAAATATTCAAACCCTCAGGTTTTCTGAAATTTTGAGGAAACTTTTCATACGTAAAATAATCAATTATCAACCTCAAGCCATTTCAGACAGTTATAACAGAATTTAAACCCATCCAGGTGTTTTGAAAAATGAAGGGAAAAACTTCAAACCTTAAGCAATCAATAATTACTCTCAGCCCAATTCCAACAGGTATAACAGTAATCAATCCTACTCAAGAGGATTCGAACATCATTGAAACCCCTCTGAAAATTTTGGTAACAAGAGAGGGAAAGAAAAAGACTTGAATAATAATGAACCCCAACCCAATTCAGACAATTATAATTTCATGTATACCCTGAGGGTTGTGAAAATTTTGAGAACAAAATGTACATGCCTAAAATAATCGATAATAAACCCAACCCAATTCACGATTGTAACATCACTATATTGGTAATTTTGAAAGAGAAAACAAAAAAATCATATGTTAAATAATTAATAATTAACCCCAATCCAATTCAAATAAATATGTCAGAAATCAATCGCTGCCAATATATTGGATATTTTGAGAAAAAAATGTATAACCAATTATTAACCCTAAACTAATTCAGACAACTATAACATCATTGAAACCCCTCGTGAAAGAATTGGGGCCGGTAGGATAGAAGGGGGCGTGAGGAGGGAGGTGTGACTTCATATCTAAAATAATAAATTAACCTCAACCCAATTCATACAATTATAACCTATGTTGCAGGAGACCTTTCAGCACTGAAACCTTTCGATTACTGATCTGGGTCCTCCTAGTCCAAATATGGTGGTACGTACATTTCATGCCAAAAATGTTGGTTTGTTCTTTGGCGTTTTCAGACCATTTCTACAACCTCCCAACAGACCAATTTGGTTCAAACAGACTCAATAATCCCTACCCCTTTGTTGCCCTCAATCTAATCCCTACCCCTCTAAACCCTAAAACAAACGTAAAAGGAAAAAGAAAGAAAACATAACATCGTTTCATCCAACCTTGTGACAGCAGCAATTTCCTCAAGCTCTCGTTATTCCTATTTCTGCTGCTTCCAAAGAGACTGCTGCAGGCAAGGAGATTTCAAGGTTGGTATTTTATTTTATTTGATTTGGAGATTTTTCCAAAGTTTTTATTGTTCAAAGCCTTGAGTGTTTTTATTTGGGATTCTCGTTACTTCTTTCAAATGGCATCTTGCAGGTTTTTTTTTTTTTTTTAAGGGGTAAAAATAATATTAATAAGTAAAGAAAAGCATTACAAGAAGAACGAGGGGCAAAAACCCCCAGAAGAAAGCAGCAAAAACTGAAAAACTAGGGACACACCCAACTAGACAATATTATGAACCTCCCTATTAGCCTCCAGAATTCTTTCCAAATCAGAACGCAACGTCAGGGAGAGAGACCCCCAATCCTCAATGTTTCCACCATCCAAATGGTCTGACACCCATTTAGCCAAAAAATCCGCTGCCCTGTTCCATTCACGCGGAATGTGAGCAAAAGTAACGCTATCCATAAACGAGCAAATCCGCAAAATTTGTTGCACAATCAGAGATAGTTGCTAATTGACATCCACCACTTTCCTCTTAATGAGTAGGTTAATCAAGACTTGAGAGTCCGATTTGCAAATAATCCTACGCCAACCTAACGCCTGGGCCTTCTCAAGGGCATAAAGAATGCCCTGGCCTTCCATCATGTTAATGGTTTGCAACCCCTCAGGAACCGCAAAAAAAAAATCACCGTACCTTCAAAATCCCTTCCTATCCCTCCATTACCCGCAAGTCCCAGATTACCTCTGGAGGAACCATCCGTATTGATCTTGAGAATCCCACTAGGGGGCGTTGCCACTGACCAGTCCTGAGAATCTGCTCCTTGACCTGCTTGCTCCTCCTGACACACGCTGACTTACCAGTTAACTGCTGGAAACCAAGACGCGCCACCACCTGAGCGTCTTGTTTGGTCAAAAGAAGGCAAATCGCGCTCTTTGCTTGGAAGGTTTCCTGGATCATCCCCACCACTTTCTGCCATACTTGCTACACCATGACCCTCACCCCCCGAAAAATTCGCCTATTTCTCTCAAGCCAGATCTGCCAGAACAGAAAAATGGGGCCACCCAGCCATATGTCCTGCAGGAAGGGCGTCCTTGAGGGGGGTTCTCCCATTCCATTCTAGAAATCGACCACAGATTGAGCATGAAAACATGGACGCTGCCAAACATCCCACCAATAATGCCAGAGTTGCAAGGCAAATGGGCATCGCAAAAAAAAGTGTTTTGAATCCTCCTCGGCCGCTCCGCACATAACACATACAGAAGGGCCTTGAAAACCTCTCTTCCGGAGATTGTCCCAAGTCAAGCACCTGTTCCAAGCCAGCATCCAAGCAAAACAGTTGCATTTAGGCCATGTGAATTTATTCCAGACCTGTCTCCACCAATGCACTTCCCCCTGCCTAATCTCTGAAGAAGTAAACCCTGATATCCAGATGAAACTGTGTAAGCTCCCTTGGGATTGGGAGACCCAACTAACTCATCCTCCTCCTGAAGAGGACTACAGCGACGCCTAGAAAGGATGCTCAACAGCTCCTCATTCTCTTCCTGCGTCCCATTAACAGGGCAAGTTTCAGAAGCTTTACAGCGAGCTACCTCCACTTGTCCTTGTGTAATGTAAACTTTGAAGTCACTCACCCGAGACCAGCCAGCATCAAGGAATCTCTGACAAAGGTTCAACAAATTTGGAAACTGAGAAATGATGGGAGGATAACCATCCCGAGAGTCGGACCAAAAGAGAGCCTTGGATTCCTGTTTACAAATCCAAAATAAGCCGTCCTTGATGAGAGCAGCCCCTTTTTTGAGAGTACCCCATATTGCCAAACCTTTCCCAAAAAGCGGATAACGAGGAATGTCCCTCTGAATGGTTCCGGAGTAGTACTTCTGTGAGAGAATTCTGGCCCAAGCCTTGTCTTGTTCGGTGCACCATCGCCAATAAAGTTTGGCCGCCAAAGCAATACCATTTAAGTCCATCTGCCTCAGACCGAGCCCGCCATATTGTTTGGGGCTGCAGACAATCTCCCATCTAATAAGGCTCCATTTAGTGGAGTTCAGACTACCAGCCCATAAGAATTGTCTGGTAACCGAATCAAACTCCTTAACGATGCCCATCGGGGCAACCTAGAGCATACACCTGTAAATAGGTAAAGCCTACACCACAAATTGGATAAGTTGAACCCGGCCTGCAAAGGATAACCACCTGTGTCTAGCGATTCACTTTCACCCGAAATTTCTCGTAAATAGTCTGCCAAGATTCTTTGGATGTACGGCCAGCCGAGATAGTGATACCCAAGTAAATCAAGGGGGGAGTCCCAATCTGAAAATGCAGAGTCCTCGCTATTCGCTGCTGAATAGGGCCTGGAGTGTTGAAGAAGAAGATGGACGACTTATTTTCATTGACCTTTTGTCCGGAGGCCATTAGATAAACATCTAACACCTTGCGTAAATTAGCAGCTTCAGTGATTGTGGCCATGCCCATAAGGGCAGTGTCATCAGCAAATTGCAGGTGTGATTGCGTCGGCAATTCCCCTCCCCATCGCCATCCTTGGATATGTCCTTCCTCTTTGTTCCTGCTGATCAACCTCCCCAAACCTTCAGCAAAGAGAAAAAAAAGGTACGGAGACAGAGGATCACCTTGTCGCAGCCCTCTTGTAGCACCAAAAAGCTCCGTGTGTTCTCCGTTGATAAGCACTGAGAAGGAAGCCGAGGAAATGCAGCTCATGACCCATTGAGTCCATTCGTCCCAAAGCCAAAAGCACTAAGAACCTTCCGCAGGAATGACCATCTGACCCTATCAAAGGCTTTGGCCATGTCCAATTTAATGAACATCGCCTTATCTTTTGAGTTGGCCATGGAGTGAATGGACTCAACAGCAATAACAATACCGTCCAAGATTTGTCTGCCTTCCACAAAACCACTCTGCTCTTCTGAGATCACAGCACTCAGCCCTCTTTTTAACCTATCTGCAATGATTTTAGATATAATTTTGTAAACAACATTGCAAAGGGATATAGGGCAGAATTGACTTAGCCTATCAGCACCTTCGCATTTGGGTATGAGAGCAAGATAGGTCGCATTTGTAGCCTTAAGCATTTGCTTATTCTGCTGAGATTCTTGGACAACAGCTAAAAGGTCAAGTTTGATGATATCCCAGAATTCTTGGTAGAATTCAGCTGGGAAGCCATCAGGTCCAGCCGCTTTCCCTTTTTTATCTGAACAATGGTTTCCTCAAGCTCTCCAAGTGTGATTGGTTTCATTAAATTTTCATTCATTTCACGCGTCACCAACGACGGAATGCAAAAGAGAACCTGAGCTTCTTCCGGTGATTCCCCGTTAGCATCTTCCCTGAAGAGAGTAGAGAAGTACTGCACTACCTCCTCTGAAATTGCCGGAAAGGAGTTAAGCCGCTCACCTCTTTCATTGACCAAGGCCGAAATAGAATTGCCATGTCTCCTGGCTTTGGACGAATTGAAGAAAAATGATGTATTTTTGTCTCCCTCCTGGAGCCATTCAACCCAAGCTTTTTGCTTCCAAAAAATTTCCTCCCGTAGCTCGCATTCCTCCAGGTCTTTCACAACCTGTGTTTCTTCTTGCAGTAAGTCTTCAGTCAGTCCTTCTTCCCTTATTATTCTCGTGATACCATCAAGCTTGGTTTGTGCAGCAGCCTTAGCATGGAAAATGTTTCCAAAACTTTGGTGATTCCATCGCTTGAGCTTGTATTTCACATATTGCAGTGTTTTGGCAAAAATGTATATCGCCGTACCATGGGCAGGCCTACCCCAACGCCACCAATTGGCAACACACTCATGTAGAGATTGATCCTGCAGCCACATGAGTTGAAATCTGAAGGAAGAAGAGCGCGGGTGATACTGTGAGACACTATTAAGCTTGATGGGCCAATGGTCCAATCCTCTCCAGTCCAAAATTTCAAACCTCATAGACCACATACCTCCAACCCAAACGGTCAAGTCTCTCAGCAATGCAATGTTTCCCACTCCTGCGGTTGTTCCAGGTAAACTGTCCATTATTGGGCCTGACGCCAACTAAATTTAAAAATTCAATGTAGTTGCGCATTAGCAAAGCAGATGGGTCCAGCCTTGACGTGCCACTACTCTTTTCAGTCAAATCAAGAATAGCATTAAAATCACCTGCCATAATCCAAGAGTGGAAGGGGGCCATACTACGGACAAAACTTATGTGGCCCCATAAGGAGTTTTTACCCCGCCAATCATTGGGAGCATAGATATTGAAGAAGAGAATGACTTCCCCCGTCTCAAAGCTAGAAGCAATCATAGTCATGGAGTACTTAGAAGTCAGCCAGCCTATGAGGCCAATCTTTCGTGGGTTCCACAGACAAGCTAGTCCTCCTGAGTATTCGGTAGCGCCAATGCATTGACATTCTCCTTGCCACCACAACTTGGGCACAAGTCTAGACATGTCTTCAACTTAAAGCTTAGTCTCCTGCAAGAAAAGGACATCCGGCCTATGACTTTTAATCAAATTGTGAACATCATTTTGTCTGGGGCTGTTGTTCAAACCCTTTACAATCCAAGATATTATAATCATTTCAGAGGGCTCAAAAAGTGTGCATCCAGAGTCTTTACTGACTCCGACTCCACCAAAGTCTCTCCCATTAGCTTGATCTTTTCCTGGTCCTTTTTTCTGCCAAGCTTGCCAGATTTCTCTCCCCCTCCTTTCTTAAGGTCTTTTTGCAGAAGTCCGAGATGAGAAGATTTACTGGTTCTTGCTGCCCCTGGGTCCCCAATTTTCCCGGTAAGGGGTATATTTTCGTCTTCAAGGGGAGCAACTGAGGAAGTCATTCCTTCTAAAATTATCAGCTGCTAGTCCATATCCATATGACAATCTCCAGCATCCTGTGTTTCATTTAAAGCCCCTGAAGCATTGGTCTCCTGAGCTGGTCCCTCAATCCCCTGGTCCAAAATCATCAACCCGGGATTCACCTCCTGCTGATTAAGGTCGTCCAATATTTCAAATCTATTGAGCGAGTCATCTAATTGTCTTTCCTTCAAGGACCGTTTTTGGCCTCTATTTCTATATCGGCCTTTAACTGGCATAAAACCATCAGTTTCAAGCACCTCACCTGGAATCGGACCCCTTTCCTTGTCAGTACCAGAAGGAGTGCGAGTAGATTGAGCTGGCTGAGGTGCAGTGGATTTCGAGGTGGGACACCATCGCTGCAAATGCCCATAAGCATGACATAGACGACAGCGGAAAGGGAGGGTTTCATAATCCAGCTGTTGTACCCATGAAAAAGGGCCTGCACTCATTTCAACAGCATCTGGTAATGGTTTACTAAGATCAATTTCAACAAAAATGCGGGCATAAGTCATTACCTTTTTCCCCAGGAATGACATTGAGGAACCGACTGGCCTTCCCAGCAAGGATGCAAGCAATTGGAGAGTGTCTTCTCGGCAGCATTCCACCGGAAAGCGGGGCAGACGCACCCACACCGGGACACGGTTTGGTAGTTCCTCTGAAGGTATGAAACCGGCATGCCAGGGCTTGATAAACAGTCCCACTTGATTATGGAAGTAAGGACCTCCAGCAAAAACTCTTTGACAGACAATCTGTTATACAGGTAAAAGTGACCATGAAATAGCTATTGGCCAGCAATGTAATATCCATTTCTCCTTCCGGTGCCCACGTCCTCTGAGCCCATGCTTCCAGGAATAACGAGTGACGTCCTAAGCCCCAGAAACTTGCAGTACAGGGAGTGATTGGAATAGTATTCAATGTCTTCAGCAATCATTTCCATTGGTATAACCAGCTTGGGCCTCTCCTTGCATCTTTCCAGACAGCAGTTGACTTTGGGGATGCACATACTTGGTTGCTCAAGAGCAACAAAAGAACCTAAACCTTGCAAAAGTGGAGCCTTCCCAATGCTACGCGCTCCCTGGGACGCCTGCTGCAGTCCGAGCGCTTCCCTGTAACTGCGCCCTGCTTTCTGCCCTGTCGCACCCTCCTGCTCGCCTTCATCCATCGCGCCTCGTTAAATTTTGCATCTTGCAGGGGTTTTGATTCTCAAAATCTTTTTCTATATTTTTCTTTTAATTTTTAGTTGCTTTGTTGCAACCTGCAAATTTTTTTCCCCGCGGCAATATCAAGTTCAAGCTCTGTAGGCCAAGGGGGTATCCAAGCATCAAGCCCTGCCACTTTCAAATTTGATATTCATTCTTGTCTTTGGAGACATGTGACAGTGACGTAAAACATCTTAGGTGGAGGTTCTCATATTTAATATGCAAGGAGTGCAAGAATACATACAATAGCTCCTAAGTTTGGGTTAAATCCCATTTAACTGGGATTACTGGACATGGGATTAAAGTTTGTCTTGTATCCAAAACAAGAGTTTGAGTAAGAGACCAATTTTTTGCTTTTATAAAGGAGCAAGAGGTAGAAAATGTAGTGGCTAAAAGAGCTCGTGGCCGATCACATCCTCTGCAAAGGAAACACTCAGGGAAGGAAGCCTACACATTCAGGGGATAGCCCAAGCTCTGACCCTTCAAATCCTTTCTTATGGCCGGATCAAATTTCTTTAAAGGAAGAAAACTCTCCATTTTCATGTAACAGAATGATAGTGTGGGCCCATTGGAAAAGGGCTTTTCACAATTAATCAAGGGAGATTGCTGATGAGTCGGTTGCCTGATGCACCTATAAGAATGGGCTTCCAAGCTTCCATTCAACATGGTAAGATTACCATTTTGGCATGAGATGGTGAGGGGTATCAGTGAAGCCCAAAACAGTACAAAAGTCTAATTATGAAAAGGTCCAAACCACATTGTTGGCCAAGGAGGGAGAGAATGTGGAGAATGTCTTGCAACCAATTAGGAGATTGTTCACCTAAAAGGACAATGTTCATAAAGATTGTTGATTGTAAGGATGCATACTTCATTGTTAGCATTCTCATAGAAGCTATTGAGTTTGTGGGAACTCATAGCATTGTCCAAGTAAAATCACAAACAACACACAATTTGTCAAGTTGGGGGACTATCAGTGGAGGCGATGTATGAACCTATTTTTTGGAACAATTGTACAAACACATTCACTGAATTTGATGCAGCAGAAATTGGGTACAATCTCGTGGACTCGGAAGTTTATATTAAAATTTACATCATCTACTTTATTTTTTAGATTTAAATTCAAAAATAAAATAGATGACGTTGTCGAATCTAAATTATATTTAATATTTTAATTTTTTTAAATATATACTGTGACTTATTTTAATTCTCAAGAAGACTTGTAAATGGTGAAATAAGCCTTAAGCAACATAGTCTACAACAACCTTTGGACTATGTGAAGGCAATCAAACACTCTGAGTGAAAGCTCTAATCCTTGACAATGAATAGTGGACCAATGTAGGCTACTTGTTCAAACTTGAGAAGCCCACCATGACTATGACCAGCTTAGAAGATATGAACAAGCCCTGATTGACCGAAATTCATCAATGGACTGATTCCATGCTAGAAAAAATGAGGGTCATCATACAAAAGAATGAGCAAGATTCCCAAGAAAAATTTGACAATAAATGAGAAGACATCATAAAGAGGTGGAACAAAATGAACACCCTGTTTCATCTTCTTGCACGTGCGTTAAATCCCAAATATTAAAACACTGAGCTACTTGCATTACCATGTAGAGATTCACACTACAGGGACAGTAAAGTTGCAGATAGGTATACGAATGCATTTAGAAGACTTTTCCCTAATCCAGAAATATCAGCAGAAATCCACAATTAGTTTGTGATGTGTCCAGCCTCACAAGGTGGCATGGGAGAGCTTTATACTCTTAGTGAAAAGTATATGGCGACTACTTGCGCATCCTCCATGGGCAAAGATGGAAAGCACCTGCAGCTTGTTGTCATTAAAATTCTATTGCATGTACTTTTAGTAATTCACTAAATTTCCTTTTTTATTATTTCTAAATCTAAAATTTTCAAAACTGAAATATCTTTGCCTCTGTAGGTTGCTAGTTCTTCTTCAATTACGCAGAACCTGAGTACATACTCCTTTATCCACTCAATTAAACACAACAGTTAGGTAGCCAAAAAGACGGAGGAATTGGTCTTTGTGCATTCCAATTTGCTCCTTGTGTCAAACGGAAGTCTTGACTATAATCTAGGGTCGACAATGCTTTCGCATATAGCCCCAAAGCTACCTAATTTGGATGCTTGCATAGCTAGTTTTTCCCAGCTTTCCTTATTAGATGATGATGGAACAAGAACTTCTACACACAAGCCACAAAATGGATATGATGGGAGTGGCACCGTCGCACCCGCATTTGGTTCCAATGATCTAGACAATGATTTAGATGTTCTTGATGGAGAGCAATTCGATGATTTGTTTTGGTAGTTCTTAAATATGATAATATGATGCTTACATAACTAGCCTTCCCCACCTTTTATTACTAGATGATGATGGAACAAGGACTTCTACACATGAGCCGTAAAGTGGAGATAGTGGGAGTGGCAACGTAGTTCCTGCATTTGGTTACAATGATACAAGTGATGATTTAAAAGCTCTCAATGGAAAGTAATTTGACAATTTGTTTGTATAGTTCTTGACTATAATAGTATGATGTATCTTGAACATATGATAGCATATAAATCATAATTTATAAACTCATGGATATATTTATTATGTGTCTTTTGTTTATTTTTGCTTATGATGAGTGATCTTGGACCTTTTAAACTAATTAAGTACAAAACATGGATGTTAGATTTATCTGTGCTTTGAATTTTTACTTTTTTACAGATGTGCCACATCATTTGGTATATAGGGTTCCTGAAATATCAGTTCCTTGTAAGTTGTAACTATATTCATACTTGTATCTCGGCAACTTACATTTTAACAACATTCAACATTTCTGAGAATTTTGGAACTTACGGAAAACTATTTCAATGAGAAATATTCATACCTAAAATAATAAATAATCGCCCCCAACCCAAATCACATAACTATAGCAATATTTAACCCCCTCTGAGCGTTTTGGAATAAATATCAGTTCCTTGTAAGTTGTAACTATATTCATACTTGTATCTTGGCAACTTACATTTTAACAACATTCAATATTTCTGAGAATTTTGGAACTTACGGAAAACTATTTCAATTAGAAATATTCATACCTAAAATAATAAATAATCGCCCCCAACCCAAATCAGATAATTATAGCAATATTTAACCCCCTCTGAGCATTTTGGAAAATTTTAAAAAAGGGAGACGGGGGGTGGTTGGTTGAGAGAAAGAAGAATTGATTATTCCATCAGCAGTACCACTTTACTTCTTTCTATCTATAGTTGGACCTTGGAGCATTGTTGTCCTTTTCTCTTGTTTACCTGTCAAAACTTACCTTAGAGAGTGTTTTTAAAATTTTGAGGAAATTTTATTCAAATAATAAATAGTTATCATTAACCTCAACCAAACTCAGACAACTGTACTAGCATTAACACCCATTGAGGTTTTTGGAAAATAAGTTGGCAAAAAAACTTATACTTAAAACAATCATAAATTAACCACACAACCCAATTCAGATGATTCTAACAGAACTCAGCCTCTCTTAATGGTTTTAAAAAAAATTATTTAAAATACAATCCATACCAAAACTAATAATCAATCAAACTAGAACCAATTCCTGGAAACTTATATTATAATAACATTCAAGCCTTCCAAGGATTTTGAAACTTATGAAAAATTATTTAAATAAAAAAAACCATGCTAAAATAATAAATAATCAACCCAACCCAAATCAAAAAACTATAGCAACATTTAACCCACTCAAGTTTTTTGAAATTTTTTATAATTAAAAAAGCATAATTTAATTCTCCCATGGTTTTAGTCGCAATATAGGCAACCCATCAGCAGTACCACTTTACTTCTTTCTATCTATAGTTGAAAGTTTGAAACTTGAGGACATTGTCGTCCTTTTCTTTTGTTTATCTCAAATAATAAATAATTACTCTCAACCAAACTCTGACAACTATAAAAGCATTTACAACCCTTAACGTTTTTGGAAAACACATTGTTAAAGAACTTATACCTAGAAGAATCAGAAATTAACCCAAACCCATTCTGATGATTAAAACAGAACTCAAGCCTCTCTATGGGTTTTGGAAATATCGATGGAAAAATAAATCCATACCCATAATAATTAATAGTCAAACTAAATCCAATTCACATGGTTAGAACAGCATTCAAAAGACTCCCAAGTAGTTCAAAAATGAAGGAAAAAACTTCATGCCTAGGCAATTGATATTTATCTCCCAACCCAATTCAGACTATTATAACAGCATTCAAGCCGTTCTGAGGGTTTTGAAAATTTATGGGGAAACAATTCTTACTTAAAGTAATAAATAATTAACCCCAACCCAATTCATACAATTATAGCAAGCATTCAAGGCCCTGAAGAGTGTTTTGAAATTTGTTGAGGAAATAAAATAATCAGTACGTAACCATAACGCAATTCAAATAATTATAACAGTTATTCAAACACACCCCAGCCATTTCAAAAATTTGATCGGATCTGAGTTAAAAATAATGAAAACCCATCACCTCCAACCCGGGTTTTAGAAATTCTCAGAAAAAAAGACTGAGTAGTAATTGACTGCAACCCAATTCAGACAATTATAAGATCATTCATACCACCAGGCCACGAGGGAAGTAACATAGTGATTATAAGCAATAACATAAATATTCCTGATAGATTGGTTGGTGTCTTGCATGAACTGACTTACCACCTCATCCATCTTCAGGTCTCCTTGTTTTTTATTTCCAAACTTGATGCATTCATTCCAAGGCATACATTCTGCACTTCGAATCAAAACATGAATGTGGTTACCAAAATCATCCCCAATGTTTTTGTTGCATTGCTAACTCTCATCAAATCCTCTTTCCATTCCTCCCAAAGTGAGACTCAGCTTCTGCAAGAGGAACCTTCAGCCATTTTCTTCCCTGCAGGGCCTGAGGATCTCCTAATGGAAGAACCAGAGGAACAAGGCCTTTTACCCTTCCATTTAAGCTTAAAGACATTATATATCAGCCATTTTCCTGCCACAAAAGTAGCAAGTCCCATTCAAATTATTTTATAGATTAAAACCAAACATCAAAAATCTGTCTCTCTCCCTGTCAAAGACATGAAACCAGTGTTCCAAAAAACATGGTGCTGATTAAATGCAAGCATCATGAGTCACAACACCCAATTGATTTTAATATTCTCCCATGCCCTCTCACCTCTCTCCTAGGTTTCATTCCCACTCAGGGCAATTTTCCTGACCACTTCTCACTCCAAGCCATCCATTAATGATCAAATCATTGAAAAAATCACAGACAGCCACCAGACTTAACACACATTTCCAAATTCACAGTTTTTAGGCACCGCATATCTTGCCTCCCTCCTTGCATAGATACATCCTGCCCAAACCCAGGTGAGAAGCACTTGCCAGATTAACAGATGGTTGACAAAGTTGAACCGTACGTCTTTCACAGACATGCACAGGTCCGTGGATGAGAACAATGTAAATGAAATAAGCGAGGTAAACAGAAAGTTCCCTTGAGAATACCCAGTCACATTGGAAATTATGAGAAAAGGAGTCATAAAAATCATAAAATGAACTGGCATGTGTAAGGCCCTCTTTTTGGATCTCACATATACCTCAAATTAGAAAATCTAGGGACATGTGAAAAGGACAAGGTGAGAACTTAGAACAAGATTGCTTTGTCCTAATGAGAATCTGGGCCTTCTCTCATCTTCTCATTTATATGCCAAAGTCGATGTTGTTATCAAAAGATTCATCCTAGGGAATCTTACGGCAATCCTTGGTCAAGATGCTCAAACAGTCACTGGGGTCAATTTCAGGATGACATTGAAGTTCACCCCCACCATCTAAAAAAAATTCCAGCATTCCCTTTTGCTTCCCGTCCCATCTCCATAGGTCGCTGCAGAGAATAGGTAACCTTCATCATTAAATTTATGTAGTGATTGCATTGGAAGATAAGCATACCTGAAAAATACTGCTTTTCATTCATAGTTTTGCCATGCCATACTAGTTGTTTGCTGAAATCCTTCCACAGTTATCTTTGTTTCTTAAAGAAGAAGAATTTTCAGGTTCTTCCCCAATACTAGCCACTTTAAAACACAGTTCTTGGTAGAGGCATTTAAGCTTCTGACATTCCAGCTAAAGGCCCTTGTGGCTGGTTGAAGGAGGGTTTCTTCCCTGCACCCAAAATCATGTCTGTTAACCTCCTTTGATTTCATTTTTCCAGTTCTAACTACATTAGTATCTTGAATTGTCAAGGTTTTCTTCCCTTGGAAACCCATAATCCTGTATTTGGCAATGATTTCGCTGCTGAAATTGTTTGGATTTTTGCCAAGCTTCTCTAGCTGTAGACACTCAATTTTTGGTAAAAGCCTTCTAATTACACTGTTTTGTGCGAATGGAATCTGGACCATCACCTTGAATTAGAGACTTATTGGCGCTTGTTTGTCTTTCTTCTTCTTCATGCGATCACGTGATTTTCTGTTCTTTTATTTGTTCTTCTGTTGTGTTCATTTTGTGCTTATGAGCCTATTTTCTCTCTCCTCCCTTTGTCTGTGTTTGTTTCTTCCTCTGGGACAAGAACGGCGGCCACTGATCCTGTCTTCATTTTCGTAAGTCTTTCTGCCCATGATCACATCTTTTTGGTGTTTGGATCTGTTTGTTGGTTGTTTGCCTTTCTATTTGTCAGCTTTTGTGCACCAATAGGTTTTTTCAATCAAACCATGAGAAGCCTATATATACAAATCATCTATGACCATTTTAATAATCAGACATCATCTGGAAGAAGAATTATTGAGGTTCCAAAGGTTCCATACAAGTTTCCAATCTATTGTAAGTCATCCATCTTCAAATCTAGGCACACTCTACATTGATTTATCTATGTTCAAGGACTTGCATCACATGTTGAACCAAAATTGGCCCAGGTGAATGTGTATATAGTTGCATCTCGCACTTAGGCAGAGATGGCAGAGCTTCTTCTCTCAATCCTCTCCATCCAAACTGCAAATGAATTACAAGGGGTCTAATTATGGCCTAATGAATACGTAGACGCAACACCTTCATGGTTGCTTGACCCAACTACTTCTTTCCTTATCTTTTTCTAACATCTTGTGACAAGCTAGGTCAAGAACATTGAAGAAGCAAAATTAAGTTAGTCCAATTCGGCAAAGCACAAGTACGGTATCCAGTGGCAAAACGACAAAAAAATTTACAGACTCCATAAAGTTGCACAGGGCACGAATGACACACTAGGACAAGAATGGCAGTCAAAACACGGATGCACCGATCTCCCCCATGTACAGTCAGACACTCAAATTTTGCACACAGGCAATTACAGGTCTGCACCTTCAAGATCTGCAATCAGAAATCCATAAATCATCAAGGTGTGACTGTTCCAACTCTTTTACTTGTCGTAATGTCTATTTTTTGTTTTCAAATTTACAAATTAACATGTTTATTGTCCTTGGCCACTACGATAGATCTGAAAGTATTGTTTTACATCGTTGAATGTTAGATTTTTGTTGTGCAATCAATTTACCTTATTGTTGATGGTATTTCACCTAAAAATACTTAGGGTAAATCATATTGGTGAACCCAGCATTCTTACATTCAACCTATCCTTCCCCTTAGGGTTTGTTGTTTTGGATTCATATCAGATTCTGATTTTAAGGCTTATCTATCCCTTAGTATTTCATTTCCTTTGAGTGTAGTTTTGCTTGGCATTAATAATGGTCTATATTAATAAAATTGATGAAAGGAGGTGTCTTTGTTTGATACTATATTGCAAAACTTAAAACTATCAAATGATGAAAGGATTAATCAAAGCATTATTCAACCTTTAAGAGAATATTTTATTGCTAACTCTAATCTTTTTGCTAAAGCAATGCAAAGGGCTAAAGAAATAGAAAATACAAATGTTTCTCATGTAGTCACACCTAGTGTTTGTGATTGTATTCCTACAATTGTTATGCTTTCTAATGAATGTTCAACTCCTACGCTCATGACCAATAGTGTCCTTATGGCTGCTACTATGCATGCCCAGCGTCAACCTTCAAAATAACCTATACTGAATACCACCATTCCTACACATGAGATAGTGAATATGATGCATACTATCGACAACTTACAATGGCAAGTGTCTAATCTTTCACTTCATCAAAAGGCTTCCAATGTTAAGGTCATGAATAATGTGATGCCTACCAATCCTATTCCTAAGGATGTGCTTGACATGCCTCTTCCTCAAGACTTACAAGTTTCAAAATTCCAGTTATTTGATGGTCATGAGGACCCTAAAGAGCACCTTCATGCCATATTTTTATCTATACAAAAGTAAGAAAATCATTATTCAATCTTACTTAAGTTGTTTCCTAGCACATTGAGTGGTGAGGCCTTAGATTAGTTCTTTGCTTTACCTGGTGGGTCCTTACATTCACTTCTATGATTACATCTTTAGCTTTCATTGGCATATGAACTTCTTCATTTCTCAAGCATGTGATCTTAAAAAGCAGCACATCTTCATCAATAGTCTTATGAAGCCTATCAAAAAGAAGTTAGTTGGCACAACTTTCAAATCATTCACTTATCTTACTTACAGGGCTACCAACCTTGCAGAAGAAGGAATAGTTTAGCCTAAGGTCCATACGTCACCTCTTAGGGATTCAAATATTTATAATGCCCATGTGCCTACCATGAACAAATTCTACTAATATGGTTAGGAAAGAAGCAACACATACAATGAGACCTACTTCAAGTCAGGCCAAGAAGTTTTTTAAAAATCAATACGACATACTAAAGGGATTATTGGACAACAATTTGATTGAGCTACCTCCTATTCATGAAGTCAATCCAAGGTATAAGTCAAGGTCATACAATGCAAAATTATTTTTGTTCTTATCAAACTATTAAAGGCCATTCAACAAATAAATGCATTGCTTTGAGGGACAAAATTCAAAAGCTAATCAATCAAGACAAGATTATTCTAGTCTACCAAACTTCCCTAGGAGAGGGTACTATTGACAAAAAAATTCAACCCCCTGAGCATGTTTCACAATCAACAACATTTAAGAACAATGAGAGATACCAATGCACTCAAGACTTTGATGGTGGCAATGATGACCTAATATGTGATGATACATACTTAGGGGATCTTCATGACCCCCAACATATGGGTTAGTACTTTGCACAACATAATGTGGGCTTCATCGTATATATCTTTCGGCATTTCCCTTGTATACGACACTTTTGCTTATTTTGTTTACATTACATATTTTCTTTATTTCATTTTACACCCCTTACTTATGACACGTTTATGACTCTTGACACCTTATCATCTGCTACTTGAGATTGTTACTACATATTCATTGTTTCACTACTTATGATATATCTGCATTACAGCTCTCACTTCTTTGGAAGTGCTATTGGCTTTTAGCCCCCTCTCCTTGGTGACTATCTCAATTGATGATTTATGTTCCTACTCACCTACTATATGCTATATTCGACACTTGGTGTGTCACATCGGACTATTCATGAATACGACATTATGCTTTGAGCTAGCTTATACACTAGTCATGCTCGCCTATATCTAGTGATTCATTGATACACATCATTATTGTACCATATTGTACATAAGCTTCTTGTTGCTTTCTATATAAAACTACAAAAAATCAGAAAAATATTTCCTTTATCTTGGTCATATGGTACATATAATACTTATTTATCTATGCTAGAGGTTTATATATTCATGTTTTCTACATTTGCTTCTCATGGTATACTTTGAGTGGATGAGATGAAATATATACAAGTTAGATATAATTAATGGACATACAAGATGCGACGGGGGCATCTTCATACAAGAGGATTTTACAGGTTGACATCTTTCTAGCTTACCGTTTTCTATATAGAGCTACTTTACATAGATCAAACACATTTTGCTATCATTTACATTTGACATGTACATGGATATCTCCATGCTAATGTTACATGGGTGCTTACATCTTATACCTTGTGATTGATGCTTGCCTATATAATGTATCTTGTATTATATATCTTGGTACCATAGCATCCATGTTTCTACTATGACTATGATTCATTGATATCCATAGCCTTCTTCAAGGTGCATCCCTTATATGAGATACTTTTGGGGGCAATATACCCCCATGTCTCCTAGAGCTTACTTTATACATATTGTGCATATGGAGCATCTATTGGGACATATTATTTATCCCACTCACCTTGAAGCCTATCATCTATATCTTTCCACTTGGGGCTAACACGATGATTTTTCATGTAATACTACATTGAGCATTACTTGACCATACATTTATACACATCTTCATGGCCATAGGGGCAGGTATCACATTACCTATAATTGAGCATTATTGATCCTATATCCCTTTTTGAAGCCACATTACCTATGTGCCTTGCATTACCACACTAGTAGGCACCTTGTTACATGTGCTTAGTATAGATAAATTTTAATACGTCTTTGCATTATGTAATCAGTGGGAAAAAGAGAAAGTCATTGTATATGTGGCATGTAAAGAATATAGGAAGTTGAAAAGTCACATATGATGTTGAATAGTCATATAGGAAGACAAAAAGATTTATTTTTGGTTGTATGAACAAAGAAGTGAAGCATGAGAAAGCAAGCATTGTACAGCCAAAAATTTAGAGCCCATGGCCTCTCGGCCATGGGACTGATATAATATATTTGAATCGAGATCTTTTTATTTTCAAGTCACTCATCTTTCTCAAATTATTGTTTATTATTGTGTTAATTTCAAAAGTTGCCCCACAAACCTATCTCCCTTGTATTTGGTTATGTATTCATTTGCAAAACCCTCAGGTAACTGTAAATCCATGGCAAGGCCCGTTGTGGATACTATTCTCCAATGTTTGCGTGTTCATTTCAAAAGTTGCCCCACAGACCTATCTCCCATGTATTTGGTTATGTATTCATTTGCAAAACCTTCAGGTAACTGTAAATCCATGGCAAGGCCCGTTGTGGATACTATTCTCCAACGTTTGCACCCATCGGGAAATATGAAAGGACTTAGGCTTTCAAAGGGAGGGGCTGAGACTGGGTGCAAATCAAAGATCACAATGAGAAGGAAGAGGTAGAGCCCCGGGAGAGAGTTTCACTGAGTGAAGACATGGAAGACGAATCGTCTACTAGAGACTTCAACGGTCAGGGCATGGTGATGATGTCACAGATAGAGACAGAGGTGGAGGCACCAAACAAAGGAGTCTGATCTGTAGGCAAGGTTCAAAAGGAGGAATGGAGGGCACAACAAGCATGGTCACAGCCACGTAAATTTCATACACTGCTCAATTTGTAGAAGCAAAATAATGTCTGCATTTTCTTTTCTTTCATTTGTGCAAACAAAAAATGGAGGCACCAGATCCTACCAGCGGAGCTAAGAATTTTGAATAATTCCAAGCCCTCATGTGCCTTTCTCCAAGTGTTTTGTGCAATTCATGCGCACAGCCATGTTTGGAGAGCGAGTGGAAGTGTACAATTGAGGACAGCATGAATAGAGTTATGGGAGAGAATAGTCCTCAAAGTCCAAGCAATATGACTTCCAGTACATCTGCAGCACCTAATGTTACAGAGGCTCCGAATAGTATGATTAAAGAAATAGAAAAGCAATCTACGTTCCTGAGAAAGAAAACCAATCTACGTTCCTACTATCTATTAGAACTGATGTGGCAAACCAAGGTGATTTTGTTCAGTCCTTAGCCACAGAGGTCTGGGCAACTGCTTATACAAATATTGAAGATGGTGTGGCATTCGTGAATTGGCTGGACAAGGAACTCTCTTTCCTAGGTGACGAGTGTGCAAGTCCCAAATAATTTGACTGGCTAGAGAGTAAAGCTGATGCGCTGAGGAAGCAGCATTTGGACACCAGAATTTTAAAAAGCTACAATCAGAATTTACTTCATTTGTTGATGATCCAAAACTTTCATGTGATGCTGATTTGAAAAAAAATGTAGTCTCTGCACTTCCATGAGGTAACCACCAGATTTACAGGGTAAGTCTACATATGGAAATGGATACAAGCTGGTAGCTGCAGTTCTCTGTTCTGCACAGAAGTTATTTCCTGCCATTAGTGAAGTTCATTTGCTTCCTCTTGCGAGGGTTGTTGAGTTTATGTCAAATAAGGTTGCAGAAATTCTTGTGAAACCTTGTAATGTTGTGCTGAAACATGTGGCCAATTGTCTTGAACGGGATGTGGATTTACTGAGTGAAAAAACCAGATGCGATGCATTTGCTACATTATCTATGATCTTGAAGCATTTGCAGAAAATAATTTCTCACAGTTGATCTGGTGAAAAGGCTAAGAATGTGGCCAGCATGGTTCCAAGAATAATAGTTGAAAGGATGCTTGGCTTTCAGTCCTTCAACAAGCAACTTTGTGTGGTGCGAGAGATGATTTATCCAAATTTCTATAAATGAAAGAGCAGTGTTCTATTTACATAGTGCAAGGATGACAATGGATTTTTAAAATATTGGATAGAGAAGAAAAGTGGTTGAAGTTCTGTCAAGTTGTAAATGCATTTGATGTCTGTATGTTTGAATATTAGGTTGGTGATAAGGATAAGAGAAAGCAGTTGCTAGAACTTAGGCTTACATATAGACACGTATTGACTTTTGTATATGGTGCCATCACCTATAGACTTGGTGGGCACAGCGGTTCGACACCCATGCATACCAATAAGGTGGGATGTGCACTATAAAAGCATGCCCATGATGCATCATGATGGAGCTAAGCTGTAATGAATTAAAGGAATATGGTCGCAAGACTGTCTCAAGATGGGATACATGCATTCATTCAGAAGAATTGCAGGGTATCCTAAGTCTAGATTAATGTTAATGTCTTTGCATTATGTAATCGGTGGGAGAATGAGAAAAGTCATTGGATATGTGTCATGTAAGGATGATAGGAAGTCAAAAAGTCACATAGGACATTGAATAGTCATATAGGCAGACGAAAAGATTTAATTTTGGTTATATGAATCAAGGAAGTGAAGCATGAGAAAACAAGCATTGTGCGGCCAAGAATTTACAGCCCATGGCCAAGATCATCTTATTTTCTGGTCACTCCTCTTCCTCAATTTATTGTTTATT
This sequence comes from Torreya grandis, assembly GCA_037957365.1. NCBI lineage: Eukaryota > Viridiplantae > Streptophyta > Pinopsida > Cupressales > Taxaceae > Torreya > Torreya grandis. The sequence continues at coordinate 2,188,112 of JARHVA010002486.1, forward strand.
ATTGTGTTCCTTACAAAAGTTTCCCCGCATATTTATCTCTCGTGTATTTGGTTATGTATTTGTTTGTAAAACCTTCAGGTAATTGTAAATTTGTGGTAGGGCCGATGGTGGATTCTATTATGCAAAACACCTATGTCTTGCAATCGGTCTTGACCTCTATGGGTCAATCATGTCCTTCACCTCTATGGGTCAATCATGTCCTTCACCTTTAGTAGCGGCTACTTTTCAAATTTCAACCCTCTCTTATAGGTTGGTCCATATTTTTAGGATAGGCGGTATGAGGTTTTCTCCAGATAGCTATAAAGGCACATCTAAGTCACCTATTCTATCACTTAAAATTTTCATTATTAAGGCACACTTATATTATTGCACACTAAGCAAAGCTTCCTTATTCTTTCCAAATTTGATTCTAATCATTTTAAGAAGTGCTTAGCCAAGTCAAGAGCCTATTCTATTCAATTCAAATCAAAGAAAGTCATCTCTAGATGCATACATGTAGCAAAAAGAGCACAATCGCACAAAGCACTCTAAGTGGGAGAACTGCATGGACTTGATTTCTCTCTTTGGAGTATTGGATACATAGGCAGTGATCCATCATCACGAAGGTGATTGGGGTCAACGCAGCCCATGACACTCATCCATTTCTCTTTGCAAGTTTTCAGCTATTGCAAGCCCTATTAGGGTTTCAACTTTGAAAAAGTAATTTGCATATCTTTTGCGCACATCCAAAGGTCAAATTTCTGCACACAAGCATATTTCAAGTAGGCACAGGGGACTGTGCGCTAATTTTCTTGATTTTTTGCAGAGGACGGAATCGACTGGTAGAGGAAGTAGTGCCAATCGATTATGTTCCCTTTCTAACGATTCTAAAAATTGATCAGTTGCAATCATAGTTTCAATTGCATATGCATGATCAAACCAAGTTGATTATTTTCAACCATCTCTCAATCACACATAGTTAGGTTTTAGACAAAAAACAGATAAGTCTTTTTGTGTTGTTCATAGTTAGCATTCATTCATTTGATTGTGCTTTGTCGATTTCAGTACTTTGTTTTCATTCTGCTAGTTACAAGCTATTTTACAGCATTTGTTATCTTTCAATTCATTTTATCTTAATTAGAGTTAACACACCAAATAATTCCAAATTTTGATAAAACATATTGATGAACCCACATATTTTATTCGAGCATTGCTTCAAAAAAAATGTCCTAGAGTTTAGATAAACATTTGAGCATCTAACCCTACAATAACTTCATTTAGACTTTTGATCTATAATATCTGACACTAAAAGAACTTGTTTTCAACCTTGGATTTAATACTTGACACTGAAAGCACTTTCTTTTTCATCTCAGATTTGATATCTAATGCTGAAAGCACTTTCTTTTGACCACGGATTTCACGGGAATTTACTAATCTCTATACACAAATTTTCTTTTTTTTTAAGGATTTAAATTTAAATTTTTTATTTTTCTCATTTGCAAAGAACCTATGGCTATATTGGATGAGCATGTTTTGCTTCAAGCTTTTCTAATTTTCATTACATGTCTTCCCCTAGGAAGGAATATCATTGACAGTCATGTAATAAAATGAATCAAATCACATAATAAGACACAAACACCATTAATACATTTTTTTGTAAAGTCTAGCATAACATGGGAACAAGAGCAATCATACATTAAGGATGTTATAAGACTTACTTTACACCCTCTTGATGGGCTTATTATGAGCATACAAAATGATTAGACCTATGAATCTGATAAACAAAAATTTGATCATGTGGATGTAAAAAAAATGGTGAATATCTTGATGCCCACCCAAATGAAATTGACTCTTTATTATTTGTAGCTCAACAAGAACAAAAGAAACATGATCATGCTAGCACATCTAAACAACAAAATGATTCTGTTAATAATATTGATCAAACTTTTGTCAACCCTACCACACATGTTTCTACTTCTACTATTGATATTGTTAATACATCTACACCTTTGGGTTTGGGGGCAACACAAGGCTTCCAACAGATATCTATGCCTATGCCTAACCAAATTACACATACAGGACCTTTGATAACTACGCATACTGCATCATTTACCTTGCCTATTACACAATATCTTGTGAAAACTATTTCATTTTTGCATGCTAAGGTGTTGCAATTAGAGCAAGGCATACCAAAAGCTAGTTGACCAATGGATTCACAAGCCTTGCTTCATATTCTGGTAACCCCTGAGATTGCAGCATATCCTTTACCTACAAGATTTGTAGCTCCTAAATTTCTATTATATGAGGGTAAAGGAAATCCAAAACAACACCTTCAATCTTTTCATGCAGCGTGTTTGGATTATGCTTCCAATGGCAAGTTGTTAACTAAGTTGTTTCTCAGAAGCAAAAATATTATACCTGGGATTGGTTTCATGATCTACCCATTCAATCAGTCAAAGCAATCAATCTATTAGCAGATAAATTTCTTAAGCATTTTGCTATTAACATTGATGAAAAAAAAAATTATGCGCAAATTGTTATAGCTTTATCAAGGAACTAATGAGCCTATCAGTGGCTATGTACATCATTACAAGACCATGCTTGTCAAAATGACAAACACCTTGGTAGGTAATGAATTACAAGATATTTTCAAACAAAGTTTAATTGCACCTCTACATGAGTCAATTATTTTCAAGAAATTCAAATCATTTGAGGAACTATCACACAATAAAAGAGAGAAATCAAACTTTTTGCTTTGAACAAACTTAAATATGCACCTTCATCTACTTCAACTTTTACATGCAAGTTTCAAAACAGATGCTAAAGTTGATGCAGAGATCACAGTTAATGTTATTTCTCAACCTTCCAACAAGCTTGTTTTATTAGATCAACCAAAGAGGCAATTCTCTAGATTACCACAACCACCTCATAAATTGCTACAAAAGTTACTTGAGTGCAGCCTTATTACTCTATGTCCACCATTAGAGGTTGATATGAATATACCTCAAAGTAAATCATTTGAAAACAATGCATATTGTGATTACCATAGATGCAATGGTCATTCTTTTAACAGAGGTTTCAAACTCAAGCACCTTATTCAAAATCTTATCAATAAGAATGTCACTGAGCTAGGCACACCTAAAAAGGAAACTAAGCCTCAACATAACGAAAATGCCAAGTTGAAGATTTTCAATGAGCCATTTTCAAATCATTAGACAAACAAGGATCATTCAATAGTGCATCATACATATAATGCATACTCATTTTGTAAATCATAGGATCATTCATTAGATGGAATTATTGGTACAATTGTTCAAACTTTCCAAACACGTCCTATGATCACCATTCATGATAGTGAGATAGTGAATGATTGCGATTTTCATGTCTTATGTATACGAGCATACATTGATCAACAGCCCATTCACAATGTAATAGTTGATAATAGACCAAGTGAGAATACACATACAATGACATTACTCCATTCATTGGGTTACACACAACTTGACATACAAGCAACATCTAAAAGTGTCAAGACATTCAATGGAAAACAACAAATTACTTTGGGACACATTGTGTTGTCTCTTCAAATGGGTCCTGCTATATTATCCTCTTTTTCTAGTTCTACCACAAAATGGGATCTTTGACATGATATTAAGACGTTCTTGATTATTGAAGCCCCTATTGTACCTTCTATGGTGCATAGATGCCTAAAGTACATTCATTGCAATCAATTGGTCACAGTTTCAAGAATCAAATATTAGAGCCCTCTATAATCTTTGGTACCACCTCTACCAATCTCTAGTACCACCTCCACCCCATCCACCATTGCAGTTCATTGATATATCTATTCAAGAACAAAACAAATTTACAATTGTTACAACTATACAAAAGCTTTCTATTTTAAAAAAATGCAAAAGTCGCAAAAACAAGTAATGCAAAAGCAAGCATATCAAAAAAACGCACCACATTCACAAAAAGCACCATCACATGCAACATCTTCTCAATTGGTGATACATACAAGTCAACATGTTTCACAAAAAGCACAACATTTGAAACAATCTTCTATCACTCCTCGTTGGATTTCAAATCATTCTACATCTCCTAAAGATACGTTTCCCACACAAGATTACACGAGTAGTGATCTAGATAGTTTCGTTACAGCACCTAATGCATTTTTTGAATCTGAGTCATGCACATCTAGCAATTTTTGTTCACAAAAGGTGATCCTTCCACAGGGTATTTCAGATCCTTATTATGACTCTCATCTGATGAAATCATTCGTTAAGCACTTTGAAATTTCAAATATTTTAATAAATTCAAAATCATTCAAATAATCAAAAAAAAAAATGATTGTACATAGCTTTTTGATTGTTTCATCATGCTATTCTTCTATTTCTTACACATGCAATCGATTTGATCAATCTTCTATCCATTGACTCTTGCAGTCTTTTTCGCCTCTTGACTTTTTCTTTATCCCTATCCAGATCTAAACAGTCCAAAACAGTGATCTATATTGCCATCATTTGCCATTCACCTTGTTGTTTCACAGTCTGAACAGAGCTAATTCCATTTTTCTATCAAAAATAGTATCATCCAATCAAAATCAAAACCGACTACCATTACTGGCCCGAGCCAGTCGATTTTGTCCTGTAGCATTTTTCACAATGAAATCAAAAATTTAACACACAAAGCCTTAATACTTCCATTTTTTTGATATTTCACTCAACTTCAGTATACAAAACAATACTTATTCGTGCAAACTCTTTCTTTTGTGTGCCATATTGTTCATACATGCACGTTATATACATTGACAAGTATACATTCGATGAGATGTGGATGTGCAATCATTCCTCCGCATATCTATTCTACCTCTTACATGGTTTTCAATTACATTCATATATACAATAGGGGAATCTTGTTCATACATGGTCATGCTATCATATTTCAATGCATATTTTACATTGACACATGTTGCATATCGTTCAAATCCCTCCCCTTTCTTCTAATTTCGACCTCATGGTTTAATTATTAATCTCTATTGTTCTAGTTGCAAAATTCAAAAAGTACAAAAATATTCAAAATATTCTAACAATAATTAGACGTTTATTTTACATTATTGTCATTGTTATTTATCTCATGTTTGGTAGATAGCATGTTTTTTTCTATCACACATGTTTCACTGGTATTCATGAGTGTTATGAAGACATACAAATTTTACATGAACTAAGATGTTGGACTTGCCTCTACTCAGTAACCATGTTAAACTAGGAACATCGTATCCACAAGTTACAGTATTTACGTCTTACCATTCCATAATTCTTATATTGTTGAACTATATATTCTTTACAGATGTCTTGCTAACATTTCTTACATTGTATACATAGATATGCTATTTACTATAATATGATCACATTATATATACATGGTGTAGACTATATTTTTAGTTTTATGCTCCATTGGTGTTATTACTTGTTTATAGTATATTAGACTTTGTTTGTCTATTGTGTATGCCCCTTGGCCCTTGTGTGCAACATTACATAAACATTTCCATGAGATCATTGTTTGGTATGTGAGACATTTGAGCATGTTCATTGCTTGTGGCCCTTGGCCCTTTGTTTTGTGTGACATTTAAAAATGTCCCTTGTTTGCGACATTATTAATATTATTTGTGTTTAGTCCTTGGCCTTGTGTACAAACTTTGTTTATACAACATTTAAACATGTCCCTTACATGATGCCCTTGACCTTCTTGTATGACATTGTGCTTGTTGTGTTTGTGTGCTTGTTGAGTTTGTTAAGTTTGTTAAGTGCCATGATCCATATCATGCACTAGCTACTACTTATGCTCCTTCTATTACAACTTCTACAATAAGCTTCACTGATACATTTCTACAAGGCTCACCTCATATGTTACATCCATGATTCGAATGGTACATATCTTACAATGTTGACATACTTTTCACATATACTACAATATTTAATGATTACATCTTGATACACATAATATAGTTAACTTTTTTTTTTAGATAAGTGACTTTCAGGATACATTCCCTCACCTCAAAAGGGAGGCATTTTAGTGAGCTTTTAATACTTGAGATAAGTCTCTATGAGCAAAAATCAATTTTGGGTACAAAATGCAGTTTAAAAAGATTCATAATGGTTCAAAATTCAATTATTAGTACAAATTATGAGGGCATTTGTCATGCATATGCACTCACATTACAAGAACAGGTTACAAATTCATACATTTTTTAGTGAATAATACACATTCATGCACAAGCTTCAGACATACTTTACAAAGTTGCACCTACATACAGTTACAGATTTTACATTTATCAATGGGGGCATGATACAAATTCATGCCATGTTTCCAATACTATTTGCTTTCTATGGTCATGGCAAGAACATGGATGTACTCCATTCTCTTTTGATCAAGCATACAAAAACTAAGGAACAAAATTAAAATTGACTCTATAAGCCATCTACAATGGTTGATTCAATTAAAGTGCATAATGCATAACTTGGAGGTTCAATGCCTTCTAGCATTATAGCCTGCAAATCCATTATGGATTCCAACATGTTTTCATCTTGGGGTTACAAAGAATAGCAGTGCAAATTGATGTTTCAGCATCTCTCAATGGGTTCTATTTTCTATTTGTGTTCGATTCAAATTGGAGTTTAATCACACTCAATTTGCCATTGGTTCAACTAAAGAACCAATCTCTCCAAGTGCTTCATAGGAAGCACCAATTCTCCAATGCTTCAAAAAAGCATCATCGCCAAGCAAAGTTACAAAAGCAACATTAGGCTCACACATACATGTGTGTAATCCATTATTATTTTCAATCTTTCCAAATTCAAGTTACATTTCAATTTTCAATTTCGCATATGGACATTAACTACTTTTACATCATTGTTGGATTCACCATGGAACGCCTTGCATGATTGGAGTTTTCTCCCAAAGGCAAAGTGTGTTGTACACACTCAAGTATATTTTTCCTTTTACTCTAGTAATTGCGTTTCTAGACTAAAGGGAGGACAAATGTAGTTAATCAAATTTGATCATGAATTGGCTCACTTTGATTGATTTGAACACTTAATCTAGACCTATTTTTCCACCTCACTCCATCTTAGGTACCTATACAAACTTATCTATTTGTAAGTTTGCTATCTTACACCTACATAAATGTTTTTAATCGCTAAAAACCCCTCTAAGCCTATGTACGAACATCCTAAATCCAAATTTTTGAACGTTACCCTTCAAAACAAAATCAACCAACATGGGCCAATAGATGCAATCGATCTTGACCCTTATGGGTCGATCCTATCCTTCACTTTTAGCAACAACTAATTTTCAAAGTTAAACCCTCTTCTATATGTTGGTCCATATTTTTAGGATAGGTAGCGTGAGGCTTTCTCCTTTTGGATTGCTATAAAGACACATCTAAGTCACATTTTATCTCTTAGCACTTTCATTATTGAGGCACACTTATACTATTGCACACTGAGCAAAGCTTCTTTATTCATTTCAAATCTGATTCTAATCATTTGAAACAATCATTAGCCAAGTCAAGAACATATTCTATTCAAGTCAAAGCAAAGCATTATCAAGTATTCAAGCCATCTCTAGATGCATACATGTAACAAAAAGAGCACAATCGCACAAAACACTCTAATTGGGATAACTACGTGGACTTGATTTCCATCTTTGGAGTATAGGATTTGTAGGTAGTGATCAATCATCACAAGGATGATTGGGGTCAACACAATGCATTAAACTCCTCCCTTTCTCTTTGCAAGTTTTCAACAATTGCAAGCTCTATTAAGATTTCAACTTTGAAGAAGTCATTTACAAATCATTTGTGCACATCCAAAGGTCAAATTTCCACACACGACTGTTTCAAGTAAATGCAGGCAACTGTGCCTTAATTTCCCTGATAAACTGCAGATGATAGAATCACCATACACATGAGTGTTTCAAGTGGACGCAAGTGATTGTGCCATTATTTTTTTGATTTTCTGTAGAGGACATAATCACCCCGTATAGGACAGAAGTGTCAGTCGATTATGTCCCCTTTCTGATGATCCTAACCCTGATCAATTGCAATCACAGTTTAAGTTGCATACGCAGGATCAGTTTGAGTTGATTATTTCCAACTGGTCAGTCACACACATTTAAGTTATAGACAAAAAACAGATAAGTCATTTTGTGTTGTTCATAGTTAGCCTCATTCATTCAATCATGCTTTGTCGATTTCAGTACTTTGATTTCAATCTGCTAGTTGCAAGCTATTTTATAGCAATTGCTATTTTTCTATTCATTTTATCTTAATTAGAGTTAATACACCAATTGATTCCAATTTTGATAAAACACATGTACATGGACACTTACTTGGAACTTTTACATGTGTCTTGCTAGCTTGAGCATTTATCCACATTGGGGGACATTACTTTGTCCCCATCCACTTGGCTACATCGGGGCATGTTATTGTCTCCTACACCATCATCACCATTGGAGGATGCGTCCACCTATGGATCTTACCACACAATTATCTATATTACATTTCTCACATGTACATTGGTCCATCTCTCCTACTATATCTACTATGGGGCATGTTGTTGTCCCCTCCATCCCATCATTCTCACTGAAGGATGCGTCACATATATTGAGCCATACATGAAGACACTTTTATAGACATTGCTACTCACCAGAGTAGTGTATTGTGCATTGAGTCTTACTTGATGTTATCATTCTCATGTGATACAACATTGATACTCACTATAGTATATTGGATATTGACCTATACATGATTTTTTTTAATGTGACATGATACATGGGGTATACTAGTTGCCTACATTTAACTTATTATGGGGCTTTGCATCTAAATATTTTACGATAGTTATGTGTTTTATGCAAATTTCAAAATGTTATAGGATATATACTATCTTATTACACATGGTGCTTGTAACTCTATTTCTTTTGAGATGAGCGATTGCAGGCATAGGTTATTCAATCCCTTGCCTCAAAAGAGGGGCATATTTCAAAGCATTTTAAGATTACTTTCAAAATTCAGGCATGACCATTTTTCAGAGTACTTTCAACTAAAAGTTAGGCATGGAGTTTTTTAGATTACTTTCAAGTGAAAGCCAGGCAGCTCTACATGGAGTAGAATATTATCTACTTCCTTGATCAAGAAGTAGGTGGGTTCACAAAACTCCTAAAGAAGTGGTGGCTATGTTTAGCACTTATTAGAAAAGTTTTCAATTAGAATAATTGGAATAGGGTCATTGTTTTTCACATTAGACAGCATTTGGTTCAATACAGAACAGGGTTATTTGTTCCTATGCTCTTTTTAAATTTCAAATTTTCAATTTCACACAAAAGGCATATATGGCATTGATAACTTGTTGGAAAATAGCCATTGTTGATAGGTATACTAAAGTTTGTGATGCGGCAAAGGTGTGGATGGACGCATAACATAAAAGCTTCCTCCTCCTCTCCATATGGTAAGTCAAGGAATGTGCTTCAATTATGTATCATTTTACTTTGATGCACGCATGCATCACTCACATACACACATCAAAGTAGAGGCAATACATAAACATTCAACTTTGGTAAAAACTTTCTTATAACAATGTTTTTGGCATTGTTTTATACATATGGATCATCAACTTGAATTAGGGACTTGTTAGCGCTTGTTTGTCTCTCTTCTTCTTTGTGTGATCTTGTGGTCCTCTAATCTTCTATTTGTCATTTGTCATGTCCGTTTTGTGCTCATGAGCCTAATTTCTCTCTCCTCTGTTTGTGTTTGTTTCTTCCACTAAGACAAGAACAACGATCCCTTGATTCTACACTGGACAAAATCAGTGGGCTCACCAATCCTATCCTTTTTGTTTTTGTGGGCCCTTTTGCTCGTGGTTGGGTCTTTTCGGTGTTTGGATCCTTTTGTCAGTTGTTTGCCTTTCTCTTTGATGGCTTTTGCATGCCAATAGGTCTTTTAATTCAAATCATGAGAAGTCTATACATACAAATCATCTATGAACATTTTAATAATCAGACATCATCTAGAAAAGGAACTATTGAGGTTCCAAAGGCTCCACACAAGTTTCCCATATATTTCTAGTCATTCATCTTCAAGTCTAAGTACACACTACATTGATTTATCTCTGCTTAAGAACTTGCATCACATCTTGTACTAAAATTGGCCTAGGCAAATCTACATATAGTTACATCTCACATTGAGGGAGAGAAGGCCGAGTTTTTGTCTCAATCCTCTCCATTCATACCATACATGAACTACGTGGGGTCTAATTCTAAAATGCGGAATACATATTCGCAACACCTTCATGGCACATATTTGCAACAACTACTTCTCCCCTTGTCTTTTTCTAACATCTTGTGACAAGCTACGTCAAGCACATTTTAGAAGCAAAATTAAATAGTTTTATCCACCAATTCGGCAAAACATAGGTACAAAAAGGTATGGATCCAGTGGATAACCTACACAAAAAGTTACATAATCCAAAAAAGTTGCACGGGAGAAACGAGACAAAAATGGCACTCTAGGACAGGAACGACGGTCAAAACAAGTCAATGCCAACCCCACCCAAGAAATGATTGACACAAGTGCCAATCTTATCCCTGTACAGTCAGACACTTAGGTTTTGCACACAGGCACTATAGGCTTGCATCATCAAGATTCGCAATTAGAAATCCAAAAATCATTAAGGTGTGATTTTCCAACTCTTTTACTTATCATATTGTCTATTACTTGTTTTCAAATTTCTAAATTGGCATGTTTACTGTTTTTAGCCATTAGGATAATTACAAAAGTATTGTTTTACATTGTTGAATGTTAGATATCCCTAGTGCAATCAATTTACCTTATTGTTAATGGTATTTCACCTAAAACAAAAATAGTGTAAATCACTAGCTACTCCTAAAAGGGGCAGCTGGAGGTTCTTGATGCTTAACATCACATTCAATGAAACTATTTGAGATTAGCTCTTGATTGTTTTCTTGTTCATCCTCTTCTTGTCCTGTTGTAAAGATACCCTTTAAACCTACTTGTTCTTTTTGTATATCTATTTGTTCTTCCATTTATGTCATTAATTTATCTACCTCTTCTTTATTTGAATCATAGGCATGACTTTCTTGCTCTGCCTCAAAGAACTACTCTTGAAAAATCACTACTCTAGTCTTTTTCCGTTAGCTCATTCTATAGCTGAGGATGGATGTCAACCTCTTAGTGTCTAAAATCTTTCCAGATGTACCAAGCTTTAACAGCGATATACTAAAAAGGAAGTCATTCATGGTCTAACAATAGCCTCCAAGTCCCTTTTGAGGATCTAATTTATATTGCTTCTGAAATAGGGACAAAGAGGTCCATAATGACAAAGATCCTTGCACATGTCACCAACTCTTACTCTGATGGATTATTTCTTAGTGCATTGTCCAATCTGAGTTTATCACCCAGCCTTTGTGCCATGAGACTATCTTCAAGCTTACTTTCTACATTTACAGACTCAAAACCATGGGGGATTCGACTTCAATCCGTGAGAGTTATCCATACTTAGCCTATGTTCTTCGGAGAGGATTGAATCTTTGGGCCCCAATAGATGTTGGCATTGTTGGTATTCTAAGACTAGTTTTCTCCTCTAGTCTCTAGGCATATCTATTAATAGGTTACCTCCTTTCGGGGACTCTTTGGATGCCCATCATCGGCTTCTTCCCTTGAAGGAGGTCACCATTAGAGTTGTCAAAGAGGATACCTACAAGCAATACATCAAGGACACTTGGATCTCTCCTCAACCGCTCAACCCCAAGCTTGCCTTTTATGTTGAGCATTTCTTGTAGGTGGATGGTGTCATTCGTCAACCTGACTATCTCCAGCATCATTGGTCTCGTGGCTTGATATTTCCCCCCTGCCAATTGAGGATGTACTCATACTGGTTGCAGGTTGAGACTGATCACCATATTCCACGCGGGGTCTGAGTCTGTCGTCTTTGCTCCCTCTAGGAGGTGGAGACTAAGGAGCACTTCATTTTCAAATGCCCTATTTATTATGAGGTCTGAGGGACATACCATTGTCTTTATAGAGACTCAAGCAACTCTCTATCCACTTTCTTTCAGTACCTAGACCAAAGAAGCCTGGCCTTTTTTCTTTGGGAGGTTGTCACCCTTTGATGTAGATCCCTACAACCCCCAGGCTGATCACCTCTTTCTTTTAGCCCATCACGGAGGTAGGTGGCATCAAGCACCCTTCAAATATTGTTGCCCCACACACTAAGGGCAGTAGATCAATGAGGCGGCAGTCATCTCTGCACAACACTACTACTAAGGTACCCCAACATACTAGCTCTTGGTGACAGGGATCTACCATAGGTCGACATCATGGATCTGCTCCTCGAAATCATAGATTTGTTCCTTCACAACCGCTTACACTCCCCGATGTACAATATCAAATCCTACATTAGCCCTTTCACAATGATAAACGATCACAAAAATGACTCCTCTATCCCAAACATAGTCATAGATTCTTGATGGGACTCCCATCCAAGCTTTCTGACTTTCATCAGCCTATGCTCTTTTTGTTGGAGGGGGCTTTCTCCACCCACAAGGCTATTTGTATTGGTACCCTAACCATGTGAGTTGGGGGCTTTACTAGTTTACCCCTTGTTTATTTTCAATGCTTTTGTTCTTATTTTATTTAGTTAGTCATTGACCCAGGGTCCTGTTGTCAACCCAGAGCTACAACCTGAATCGAAGACGTGCTGAAATGGCCAATCCTCTATTCGGTTGAAACAATGGGATCTTCTCACGAGGGTGGGTGCCTCAATGGTGAGAAGAACCCATTGTTTCAACCGGATAGAGGATTGGCCATTTCAACACGTCTTCGATTCAGGGTGCAGCTCCAGGTTGACAACAGTTTTTGGCACGCCCGGTGGGACCATGAAAAAGTTCTTTGCATAGAGTTTTCACAGCAGCGGAGGATATTCATCTACATCTAGTTGCAGAGTTCATAGCATCATTTAGGCAATTCGTTCATGCCAAAAGTTACCACAAGATCAGCAAGTAAAGGTATTTCTTTTGAATTTGTCACTTATAAAAGAGCAAGGTCTAGGAGGGCAATTCCATATCCTCAAAGAGAATATTTACCTCCCCCTCATCCTATCATTCTAAACACTGCAATCCTCACCATCTAGATGGCCATTAGAAATCAAGTGTTTGCTCTATTCAATAGGGGAAGTCCATTGGACCTAGCACAGTTAGACGACATTCCTGTATCTACTCTCAAAAGTATTCCATTCTTTTCAGGGGAAAATCAAACAACCCCTATTGAGCATATCTAGGATGTGGCTAATTTTTGTTCAGTTCATAATGTTGTTGAGGATAATGTTGCTATCAGATTGCTTGTTGCTTCATTCAAAGGAAAAGCATTACAGTGGTATAGAACCCTCCCACTTAGATCCGTTTCCACCTAGGATGAATTGGGTGCAACCTTAGTTAAACAGTTTGAAGACAAATCTAATCACTTATCTTTAGTTGAGTAATTAATTGCCATATAGAGATCTCATGAGTTCATGTCCAATTTCAATCTCAGATTCCAAAAGACATGGACCAAGATACTGGTTCTGATTAGTTCATCCCCTGAATATGCATTTCTATATTTTTTGAAAGCTCTCAATTCTGACATTAGTGTGATGATACAGTCAATGGGTGGTACTGCTTTGACGGATGCTAATGAAGTTGCAATAAGGGCATAAAATAGTTTGATTTAAGCAAGTAAGCTTTCTCCAAGACTTCCAATGCCCATATTTCCATAAATTGGGTTTTGTACCAACCCCTCAAGTTCCTCAAACTCCATCCTTGGCTCCAATTCCAGCACCTCAAGTTCCTATTGCAGCTCCTACTAGTCAATCTAGTGAGATAGGAGAGTTGAAAAGTTTGCTCCAATCTTTTGAAAATAAAATAATACAACTCAAAAGGCAGCAATTTCAGTCAAATAGGCCCTATCAACAGCAAAATCAAAACAACTATCAGCGCTTCAAAAATCAAATGTCTCATTATCAAGGTTTCAGAGAAAATAGACCACCCTATCAAACACAAGGAGCCATAACTCCAGCTAAGCCATATGCTGCTCTTGATCCGAATGTTTCTTCCACTTCAAAAGCCATTGTTCCAACCCCACCTCAAAATAATTTGGTGCAGGATTCAGGTTGGCAGCCTTCAAATCTCAATGATGTTCAAAACCAGAACTTGGTATCACCGAACATCACCATGCCACAAATGACACAAGAAGAGTTCTCTTTTCAAGAGGGTCAATATCAAGATACAGGTTTGACATCACAAGGAGCGACTCAAGAGCAGCGTGATGCTACTAATGTAAATTGGCAGGTAGATGATCATGTCGTTTTTACTCAGGTTGTTAAAACTAACATTTCAAATAGTCAAGTTGTAGCTATAACCTATCAGAGAACTAAAAGAAGAGCTATTGAGGAAACCCAAGCAGTAGCAAATACTTCAAATGCTCCTAGTATTATTGTTCAAGGTACAAAAGAGCAGCTTGCTGCTCCCACAGCGCAAAAAAATCAGAATATAGAGGTTAATAAAGTGCAGCAAATACCTCTAATTCGTGAGCAGCAAGTACCACAGAAAGCGCAATCAAAGGTTAGTGCATCTCAGTTCAGTATTGTAGATCAAATGCAGAAGTCTAACATCAACATTAGCATGTGGAATTCTCTTTCAATTCCAGGGCAAAAGGATAAATTCATTTAAGAACTTTCAGCTCTTGAATTGTCTCCAAAACCAGTTGAGAAAGGTGTTGTCTTAACAAATTCAAATCAACGAACTAAGCAACAGGTGCAGCAAGGAGATAAAATATCAAAAGTAGACAAAACTGAGGTAAAAACGAACGAAACTCCCCCCTTTTATCTTTTTTTGATAGTGGATGATACTTTGGTTCATAATTGTATGGTGGATAGTGGAGCTAGCAGTACAGCGATGCCCAAACAGACTATAGACAAACTCGACTTTGTTTATGAGCCAAATACTAAAGGGGTATTGCAGTTCGCTGGTTCACCAATAAAAATGGTAGGCATTATCAAAGATTTAAAATTGACATTACATCCCTGTCCTAACGTTACTATTCAACAGGACGTTGTAGTAGTGGCCCTGCTTCCTTATTTCGCTATGTGCCTTTCAAGAGATTTCACCTCAAAGATTGGGGAATATTTATCAGTTGATTGGACCTATTTGTTGTTCAAGACCAGATATGGTACAAATCTAACAATTCATTCAAAGCCTATTGCACGTTTTCATATGGAACCTTACATGCCAAATGCGCTCAATGCAAATTGAATCATCTTAGATGAAATACTACAAACTAGTGATGTAGAAAAGGACTCGCCTTTGGATGGAGTTCCAAATTTTTTTCTTGATGAGTGGGCTTCCACCTTGCATGAACATGATCCCTACAAGTTGATTGACGGTCTTGGTGTGTATTGTCTTCATGAGAACGATGCACCAATTCTAGCCATGGTCAAAGAGGACAAATCTAATGAAGGCTTGTGGCAATTATACTTTGATGGACAAAAAATAAGCATGGAATCGAAGCTGAAATGATGTTAATTTCTCTTACAGAACAAAGATATTTTTCCTCTATTAAATTTCAGTTTGCCTGTTCAAACAACGTTGTTGAATATGAAGCACTAGTTCACAGTTTGCAGTGGGCTAGAAAGATGAAAGTAAATTGTTTGCAAGTGTTTGGAGATAGTGAACTTGTAGCCCACCAAGTAAGAGGTTTGAATATATGCAAAAATATGTTGCTTAAATCTTACAGACACAGAGTTTGGGATCTACTTGAAGATTTTCAAGGTTTTAATATTCAAGGAATACCAAAAGATAGGAATAAACATGCTGATAGGTTCGCTGATATAAAAAGTGACATTTTTCAGTCACATATAAAGATAGTTGTAAGGCCTTCTGTTTCGGATAACCAAGAAAATTGGCAGGGGTTTGAAAATGACAATCAAATTGTGAAATTTTTGTAGGTAGACGCTGAGTTTTCTTTAAGAAATCAGTCGAAACGCTTACAACAGTATGGTGATCAGATTGTACAATTGAAAACTAATAAGTTACCCAAGGGATTGGTCACTCTTGAAAATATTTTCAGTGAAGATAATGAGCTAAGGAAAGAGAAACCATCCTTGTCAACAAAGGAAGACCATTATGCCAATGTAGATATTGCAACTAGTAAGATTTTGAAATTGGGCAAGGTATGCACTCCTCCACAAAGAAAGCTTTCATTGATTTATGCACAAATTTTGTTAATATATTCGCATGGTAGTATAGTGATCTCAAAGGTTTTGATCCAAGTTTGGCTCAACACACTATTGAGTTAGAAGACGAAACTAAACTAGTAAGACAAACACAAAGTCCAATCAATCCAAAGCTTGAGCCTTTGATGAAAGTTGAGCTTCACAAGCTCATAGAATCAGCTATCATATTCCAATCAAGCACTTGACTTGGGTGGCGAACCTCGTTCCAGTACGGAAAAACAATGGTGAGATTCGTTTGTGTGTTGATTTCTGTGATTTAAACAGGGCTTCGCTTAAAGACCACTATCCATTGCCATCAATGGAACAAATTTTACAGCTTGTTGCAGGCTCAGAGAGGTTTTCCTTGTTGGATGGATATAGTGGATACAATTAGAGTTTGGTCAAAGAAGAGGACCAATTCAAGACAACCATCATGACTAAATGGGGGACATTTGCATACAGAAAGATGCCATTCAGTTTGTCTAATGCTAGGGCAACCTTTAAGAGAGCCATGGATATGGCCTTCTTAACAAGTTTGTGCTTGTCTATTTAGATGATATAACAATGTTTTCAAAAGATGCAGAAGATCACATAGTTCACCTCCAGCAAGTTTTTGAAAAGTGTAGGTAATTTGAGATATCTCTAAATCCTAAAAAATATGTATTTTCAGTTCATGAAGGTAAGCTTCTTGGACATATTTCAAAGCACAGTTTAAACATAGATTCTGAAAGGATTCGATCCATTCTTGCACTCTCCTTGCCTAAGAGCAAAAAGGCTTTGCAAAGTTTCTTTGGAAATATCAATTTTATGAGGAGATACATTTCAGATTTCGCTACTGTAGCTAAACCACTTACAGCGATGTCAAAGAAAAATCAGAACTTCAGCTGGTCTAATGAAAGAATAACAGGGTTTGAAGATGTTAAGAAACCCATAGCAAGTGCCCCTACGCTTTTAAGTCCAGATTTTACAAAAAAAATCATTTTGTATACATATGCTAATGTGGACACCATTTCAGGTATTCTTATGTAGCAGAATCATGAAAATTTAAAGCAGCCAATAGCTTTCTACAGCCAAGGCTTGCAAGAGTATGAGACAAGGTATTCTTTTGTTGAAAAACATGTCCTTTCAATTATAAGATCTCTGAAAAAATTTAAACACGTGTTGTCTAATAATAAAATACATCTAATGGTTGCTCATCCAAACATCAAAGAATTTCTTCTAAATAAAGACAAATGAGAAGAGGAAAGTAATGGAATATGACGTAGAAATTAAAGTTACAAAGTTGGTTAGAGGCAAAGGACTTTGTGAGCATCTAGCTCAGGACTTGTAAGAAACTAATGAAACAGTTTTAGTGTCAAATGATGAAGAAATTGTTGTTCACACCTCACCTTCCAGCAGGTTTCGTGATTTGGTAAGCTATCTGCAAGATGGTTGTTACCCTTCTCACCTAAGTGCTTCAAAAAAAAGGTATTTCAGATTGCAATCAATTTCATTCTTGCTCGTTGAAAGCATTTTGTTCAAAAAGGATATCAATGGAATGTTACTAAGGTGTATGGAACCAAGCCAAACTCAAAGATTACTTGAAGAATTCCATGATGGACTTGGTGGAGGACACTTTTCCGCAAGAACTACAGCACTTAAAATCATGAGAGGTGCGTACTATTGGCCTACTATATTTGGCGATTGCCGTACATGGGTTAGGAAGTGCAAACAATGTACTATGTTTGTAGAAAATGTTAAATTTGCAGCCCTACCCTTCAGCGAATTGCAATGGATCAGCATTTTTTCCAGTGGAAATTGGACTTTATTGGTCTCATTAACCCTCCTTCGAGTTTAAAGCATAGGTGGATTCTAACAGCTACGGATTACTTCACACGTTGGACGGAAGCAATTGCATTGAAAGAAGCAAACGAAACTAATGTCCTTGATTTCTATGAAGGTTTGTTCACTAGGTTTGGAGTTCCTTCAACCATTATTTCTGACAATGCAATGGCTTTTGTGGGATCTAGGATCAGCCAATGGGCTGTCCAACATGGGGTTTATCTCAACTCTTCATCGAACTATTATCCACAAGGAAATGGCCTTGCTGAAACTACAAACAAAAACCTCTTAAAGATCATACGAAAGACTATTGAAGACAATCAGAGGTCATGGGATCTCAAGTTGAAGTCAGCTCTATGGGCTGATAGGATCACCTACAAGAGATCAATAGCCAACTCTCCCTACAAGCTAGTCTATGGTAAGGAAGCAAGGTTACCTATTTCTCTCGAGTTTCCATCTTTGGAACTAATGCATCAACTTGAGTTGTTAGAGAATGACCCTATGGAGATCAGGTATGCAGAGCTTATGGAGTTGGAAGAAACAAAATCAAGCCATGCTAGCCATGGAAAGTCATCAAGCACAGGGGAAAAGAACATTTGACAAAGAAGCCTCCTCACGAAGCTTCAATGAAGGAGATTTGGTCCTCAAATGGGATGAGGATCGAGCCAAACCAGGGAGGCACACAAAGTTTGATTCCCTTTGGAGTGGCCCATACACGATCTCCAGCTGCAAATCCCACAACGCCTTCCAACTTGCCAAGATGGACGGCCAAGAGCTTCCAATCCCAATCAATGGGATACATCTGAAACATTGCTATTGAAGAGCAAAACTCTATGTACATAGTTGTTTTTGCTTCCCTCCAAGTGTTGTTCAAGCACAGTAGTTTGCTTCAGTTTTGTCCAATAAGTGCTTGTTTGCACATTTGCTTCCTAGTTAGTTTTCCTGCTTTCGTGTGTTTCCCTTCTTATTTTGAAGGAGGAAGGTTACTTCAGCCATGATCAAAGGAGATTTTCAGTCAGAAATCAGGTTTCTCATTGTTTTGGAAGTTCAAATATTATGTATATGGCTGGGTTCTCAAGCATAGCAGGCATGTTTCCCAGTTGAGTCGCCAAAAATGTTGACAATTCTTCCACAGGGAAAAAATTGTCAACCTTACTATTCGGAAGACGGTCTTATGGGTGCCAGTTTGTCTTGTGAATCAGTTTCGGGTACTGAATAATGAAGAGGAAATGGTTTTGCAAAGTTCAATCAAGCCTAAATGCATACCTACAGCTACCCAAGGAGCCATCTACAGCAAGGTATCAGCCAAGGAAAGAGCCTACAAGCCTGTAGGTTCGCTTATGAATGAAGGCGAGTGCTTTCTTTCGGATACCTACGGAATACAGGGTGTTTTTCAGACTTACAATGACTAATCCCAAGTGTTTTCTTTCCAAAGCGTTGTCTTCTCAAAATTTTGTTGGGCTAAGAGATGGACAATTTCCTCAGACATTTTGTCCAAGGGAAAAGATTTTTCAAAGGACTTGGGAGAAGTCCGAGAGAATTCGAAATGGACAATTGACAAAGTATTCAATTCCTTCGAACTTTTTGTCCGAAGGAATTAACGAGACAAAAAACCCGGGTTTCCTACAAAAAGCGCGGGTGCCCTTCAATTCTTCCAAAAAGCCAGCTTCGGAGAGACACAAGCCCTTGCGGAGGGCACTTGGTCGGTGGCAAGACCTTTCCAATTTTCCCGTAGGGGCCGGTGGCAAAATAAAGACAAAGGAGACTAATTCCTTCGGACTTCAGACTTTTTGTCCGAAGGAATTCCTTTGGACAAAAGGTCCGAAGAAATTCGGAACAAAGAAAATTGGAGGAAGGATATCCTTCGGACTTTTTGTCCGAAGGATTAATTCAGAAAAATGCAAATAGATAAAGTCCGCAAAAATCCAATAAACAGAAAAGCCCACAAGAAAATGAGAAGATAGAAATCCGAAGGACGCAAAAGCCCACGGGAAAGTGAGAAAACATAAGACCAAAGGAAATGCAGCGAAGAATAAATAATGGAAAATTGGCAAGGAAAAAGTCCGTGGAAATCAAGATGAAGCCAAGATAGAAATCCGTTGGAAATTAAAGCCAGGGGCAGACAATTTTTCCGCAGGAAATTCGCAGATAACAAGAAGCACGAGAGAATACAGCGCAAGGAAATACAATCAAGGTAAGGCTAGGGAGATAAACAGAAAAGTCCGCAGGAAAAATTTGTCAAACGAAAATTCCAAAAAAAATCAAAGTGAATAAGCCAAGAAGGAAATCCAAAAGGTCCGCAGAAAATAAAAGACCAAGGTGAAGTCAATGAAAAGCCAGGAAACAGAAAAACCACAAACAGGCAAGAGAAATGCAAGCACGAAAATAAGGAAACCGAGAACGGAAAGTCGGCGAACGATTCAGTCTAAATATGTCTCACTCATGCAAGCAAGGGCTATTTTTGGCGGATTGATAAGTTTCAGTTGACTATTTGTTTTGTTCATGGTTTGACTAGTCATTCTCATGCATCCGAAGGTCCAACTCAGCTTCAAGCCGAGTTTCTAAGTCTAAGTTTGGCGTCGTTTTCAGGAAAAAATGATTGTTTTCTCGATCCGATAGCTCAAAAGGAGTCTATTTTTGACAATTGGCGTAATCTCCCATGCAAAGGAGAAGTTGACTTTCAACAAACACACCGTCCATTTCTCAAACGCCAAGGAGCTTCATGCAAAGACAAAGGGAAATTATGTTTTATTGAAAGGCAAAGTTGGTCTTGAGTTAATCTAAGTTGATCTTCCTCTTTTATTTTTAAACGCCAATCTCTTGACTTTTGTAATTTTCTATATTAATGGCTTTTCAGCCTTAGATTTTTTCATCCCTCTCTTGGCAAGACCAGACTCTGCCATTGGTGAGTTGTGTAACCTCTTCAATCAATAGAAGGACTATACTTTCAGATTTCAAGTGCTGGCATAGTGCATATTCATTCAGCAATTTGCATGTGGTAGATTTCTCTTCCTTCTCAAATTCTGATTCGTACCTAATTGCTAGCTTATCATATTATGCAGGTCATGTTCAATGTTCTTTATGTCTTTTGTTGAAGCTGTAAGTGGATGTTAGGTGGCTGCAAAGTGTCTTGTATCAGACCTCTCTGCATCGTTTTCCCTCATGTTTTGGTCATTGGTTCGAACCTTCTCATGTAATATTTATGCATAGTGATCAATTGAAATCAAAGGTCTTCTTTTGCCCTTGTTTGATTCAATGTTCAAGGTTCCAAGTAGAGTGGATCAACGTTTTGGTGTATCACCATCATTAGGTAGGATTTCCCCTTCAAGTTTCCTTCTCCCTTTTCCATGGTAAATTCGCAGCACAGAGTAGAGATCCATTGATACATCTTACAAGAACCAGCGTTCTCTGGAGGTTCTTCTCACCATTGAGGCACCCACCCTCGTGAGAAGATCCCCTTGTTTCAACCGGATAGAGGATTGGTCATTTCCGCACGTCTTCGATTTAGGGTGCAGCTCCAAGTTGACAACATGTCTTTTTACCCTAGCACTTTCTATTGTAATTGGATGTATTCTCAAGTCCCACTGACCTACTTTTGGTCTTTCATGGAGATTAATATTATTTCTTTCTTTCTTTCCCAAGTCCTCCAAAATCTCCTACTTACAAAAATCTGGTGGTAGCCTATAAAATCTATAAACCAAACCATAAACCGAGATAGGAGTTATGTTTTGGGTTTAAAACGAGGAACCCGTGACCACATCTACATACCAGCATTTTTGTAAGACTGTGATCCTATGCGGAAAATCCAATCCCTAACTTCATTTTCTTTTATATCCAATCTCTACGCTTTGCTACCTAACTGTCGTCTAATAAATTTTTAAAGTTTGATCCTAAATTTTAATTCTTAAATTTATTTGTTTTAATTTTCCATAATATTAATTTTAGTTTCAGTTTTATTTTTTCTGTTATTTTATTTTTATAATTTTTAAAGTATAATTTATAACTATACTTTATAATATAATTTATAACTATAATTTATTTTAATTTTATAACTATAATTTATTTTAATTTTATAGCTATAATTTATAATTTTGTATCATATTAATACATAACATTAATGTTTAAAATGTAAAATTTCTAATTTAATATTTATTTTAATAAATTATTATTAAATTTTAATTTTCAAGGTTTTATTTTATATATATATATATAAGCCCGTCTCCCCGTACTCGTCTCATAGCAACTATGGTAAAATACCACATCCACCTTGATCGGTGTGTCATACCCCAATGAATGAGGCCAAGTGCAAGTCTCATCCCACAAGGAGAATTTATCAAATAAAAAGAATTACAAGTGCCTACGGTGGCTTGTGATTATTACCAAAAATAGTGCTAATTTACCACAAGGCAAGGGGTTAATGACTGATAGTGTCTTGTGATTATGACTCACCAAAAACACATGAGAAAAAAAGTCACTTGGATAACGACTGCTCATAGAGGTCATTTGGGTAATGACCAAAAACATACACAAGTAAAAATCCCACAAAAATTAATATCTAATTAAAATTAAAAATTGTTTGAGGAAACCTTCAATTTAACATCAAAAATATTTAAGCCTTCACAATTGGACAATTGAGGCGGGGGGGGAATCATACTAAATGGAACAATAATTATCCCTAACCCAAATTAGGTGATTTAAATTTTTCATGAGAAAAGTAATCTCTATACCTACAATACCCAACCCAATTCAAACACTATAATAGAAATCAACCCCTCCGAAGCTATTGTAATTTTTATTAATCCCAACCGAAACAAAACATCTATAACAGCTTTTAACCCCACCAAGGGCTTGACAGAGGTAGATTAAAAAAAATCATAACCTGACCGAGTTCGGACAGCTATAATAACATTCAACTCCCTCTGAATAGCTGAGAAAATTAAAGTTAAAAAAATCCTAATACAAGCCCAATTCAGACAACTACAGCAGCATTCAAATCCTTAGACTTTTGACAATTTTGAGGAAAAAAATATGCAATCATAAAATAATAAATAATTAACCCCGACCCAATTCAGCCTATTATAGAAGCATTCAAGCCACCGAGGGTTTTGGAAGATTTGACAAAACATAACAGAACCACAAAAAACAATAACTGCATGAGTAAAATAATCAATAATTAACCCCAACCCAGTATAGACAAATATAACAGCACTCAACCACCTCCAGAGGTTTTGGACAATTGGCGGGAAAGATAAATCCATACCTAACACAATCAATAATTTACCCCAACACAATTCATAAAATTATTATAGTTTTCAAAACCTTCGAGAGTGTTTGAGATTTTTGAACCAAATAAAAAGAATTTCTTACATAAAATAATCTATACGCCAACCCAGCTCAGACAACTTTAACAACATTCAACACCCCCTACTGAAGTGGGAAGAAAAATTGAGTTTGAAAAGAAAATTCTAATTCAAACCTAGTAGGCACAACTGTAGCAGCATTCAAATCCTTGGGTGTGCGTCGAAAATTTTGAGGAAAACCATCTAAATACATAAAATTATATTCAACTAACCCCAGCCCAATTCTGCCAATGATAATAGCATTCAGGCCCCTCCAAGGCTTTTGGAAAACTTGAGAAACATATTAAGACCAAAAAAACCAACTGCATGCATAAAATAATCAATAATTAACCTCAACCCCGTTGAGACAAATGTAACTGCATTTGACACCCTCGGAAGGTTTTCGAAAGATCAGGGGAAAACATAAATAATTATTAGATTCATACCTAGAATAATCAACAATGAACCTTGACCCAATTCACCACTATAACAGTTTTAAAAACCTTCGAGAGCAAATTTTAAAAGAAGAAAAAAAATATTGATTTCGATGAGTGGACAGAGTTTCCATTTTGATCAAGGAATTGACTGGCAGAAGCAGGAGCAGGCGTGTGAGAAGGGAGGAAAGAAAGGAAAAACGCTTAATGTTGGCGGGGGTTTTCATGGTAGGAGGGATCAATTCAGAGAAGTGGAGGAAGAAATTCATGAGACCCAAGATTGGTTGGGTTTCAATGCTGGCCCTGGGTTGCAAGCAGTGAGAGCTAAGGGTGAAGGAAAGGCATGGGAGGATCAGGAATCTAGTTTGAAGGGCAGGGCACAATTTTTTGTCAAGCATGTGGTGACTGTAGCTAATGCGCATCCACTTGGTGGGGATTGGAGGCAGGAGGAGGGTAGGATTGAGGCACACATTCAAGACAATGGGGAGCTCCCTGAGCAATGATCAAATGATGGTTTGCGAATTGAGGAGTTTGTGGACTTGGAATGGGAATCGGAGTCCTTTTCTACAAATTTCCAACTTCTGTCTGAATGTGCCCTGATCGACAAGTGTGCCAAGAAATGGTTAGTGATAAAGGAAGTTGAAGATTGGGTCCCCATAGAAACTAGGAGAAGGAATCTAAGGTGATTTTTCTTCCTAGACATTTTTTTGTGGTTGTTTGTAGCTCTGGGAAGAATAGAGAACACATTTTGAAATCCCCCTTTTGGTCAATGGCTGGTGTGAGGATTTGGTTACAAAGGTGGTGCCCTAATTTTGATCTTTTGTTAGCTCGAAATGGGTTGTTTCCGGAGCAGATTCGTTTCTATGACCTCACAATGGAATACTAGGGTAAGGATTGTTTAACTGTGTTGGGCAGTATATTGGGAGCTTCCATTGAGATAGATCCAGTGTCTGAAGATGGTATTCTGGGGTCATATACGCAGGTTAGGGTTCAAATGGATTTGGACAGGGAGATTCCAGAAAGCATAGTGATCAAATCCCATGGGAAGGTTTGGAAGCAACGAGTGGACATTGAAAAAATCCCTTTCAAATGTTTTCATTGTCGCCGGTTTGGTCATGTGCAAAAGTTCTGCAAATTCAGGAGGAAGGCTCCTCTGAGTAATCAAATAAATATGAACCCTGTTTGGAAGAAAAAAACTTGGGTTGCCAGGCTTGGCTCCAAATGTGGCTCTAAAGGGGTTCGTTTTTCCAGATAAGGAAAAGGAAAAGGCGGCGGTATCTCAAGATCAACGGTCAAAGATTGGGGAGACCCAGGTTTTGCTACATTGATTAGATCAAGGGAGTGAGCTCTCCCCTGCTTCATCGATCAAGAGGCATGAGTTCATTGAAAAAGAATCACAGACAATTAAATCTTTGTTGCAACTTCCCCAAGCCATTCAAGATAAAGGGTTTTTGGGGACTGAGGGACCTACGGGGTTGTCTAGAGTTAATGAGGGTGGGGAAGAAGAGTGTGATTCGGATAAGGAGGATGATGAAACGGAGGAGAAGCTGAATTCCCATGAGGTTCTTTTAGTTTCCCAAGTTCAATGTTCATTGTCACACCCTGATTGGGGTCCTAAAAGGAAAATGGGGCGGAAATATGGTAAGCAGAAGGTGGCAAGAGAAGTTTTGGAAGGCAGGCAAGGCACTCTGAAACAATATATGGAGTCTGGTAAGTGGGGGGTGGAAATCCTCCCTCCAGTTCTATGAAGCTCATCTACTGGAATGTAAGGGGTTTGAATGCCCCTAACAAGAGATGTTTAATGAAACGTCTCCTATTTGATGAAGTACCAGAAGTGCTTCTAATTCAAGAAACTAAAATGAATTTAGATGAAGCATCTAATTTGATACAGAAAAGTTGGTCAAGATGGAGCAATTACTTTGTGGAAGTGACTAGAGCGTCAAGTGGTCTAACAGTAGTTTGGTCACCTCAAGTGGCAAATGTGGAAGCTGTAGCCTCAGGGCTCTATTGGCAATTATGCAGGTACTCTAGTTATTCTTTGGATTCTAAATTTTTGTTTATTAACGTGTATGGTTTGAATGATCCTAGATTGAAGATTCAATTATGGAAGGAGCTCTCGGATATTGTTGATAGGTTCCCTAAGGAAAAAAATATGTTTGGTGATGATTTTAATGCAATTTTGCAGCCAGATGAAAAATTGGGTGGTGTGGCTAGATCAATGCCTTCACAATTGAATTTTTGTAGGTTTGTTGTGGATAATGAACTATAGGACGTCATTCCAAAAGCCGGTTGGTTTACTTGGAATAATAGAAGAGAACGATTCAGCAATATTGTTGAGTGGTTGGATAGATTTTTAATTAATCCAATTTGGTTAGAGACAATTGGAATGTGGAAAGTTCGGTGTTAGCAGTTTCACGATCAAACCACTTTCCAATCTCCTTCAAGGTTGAAAGGGATAGGCCACCCAAACAGTGTCCTTTTAAGTTTGAATTCATGTGGCTCAGGGATCCATCTCTTTTCCAGTTAGTGAAGGATTGGTGGACAGATTGTCCTCTGCTGACAAGCTCAATCATGTATAAAATGATTAAGAGGTTATAATTCATCAAAGGGTGTCTTAAAAGATGGAATGAGGAACATTTTAAAAACATCTTCCAAGAAAAAAGGCAGGTTGAAGCTGCTCTACAGGTTCTCAATCGGTTGGTGATGAAGGAAAGTATGGATGTTGTAGCCTTTGCTACGAAGAAGCTAATGAAGGAATATGAGGCATTGCTTCTTCGGGAAGAAATCCATTGGAAGCAAAAATCGAGGGTGAATTGGCTTAAATCCAACTCCTTTCATAATTTTGTTAGGGGTAAAAGGAAAGTGACCCGTATTTCAAGCATTAATTCTAGTAGTGGAGAGGTGTTGGATTCTCAGAATGCTATCAGAGATGAGGTTGTTGCTTTTTTTAAGAATTTATTATCAAGTGAAGAGGTATCAAATCTTATGGCCCAAAACTTGAATCTGGAGCGTATTCCCAAGCTGATCTCGGATAAGCAAAATGAAAAACCGCTGACTCCCTTCTCGCTTGAAGAGGTTTGGGCTGTGGTATTCCCACGCTGATCTCGGACAAAGCTTCAGGACTTGATGGGTTCCCTATGGCTTTCTTTCAATCCTTTTGAGAGTTTATAGGTGAGGATGTGTTGAACATGGTGAAAGAATCTCACCATAAATTAAAAGTGGCTCCAGATCTCAATGTCACTCTCATTTCTCTTTTTCCCAAAGGGGAGTCTCAGGTAAGTTTCAGTGACTTTTGGCCCATTTCTTTGTGTAAATTGGCGTATAAAATTATATCCAAAGCGATAGCAAACCGGCTCAAATCGATGTTGGACAATTTGATCTCCCAAGAGTAGGCGGGCTTTGTGCTGGGAAGGAATATTCAATAAGGGATCATTGTAGCCCATGAGATAGTCCATTCTCTTTTGCATAATCATCAAAAAGGCATGACGATTAAGATATCAATAAGGCCTATGATCGGGTCAATTGGCATTTCTTGCTAAAAATTTTGGAAAAGCTTGGGTTTAGCAAAGATTGGTGTGAATGGATTTTTAGTTGTGTGGCTCGTCCAAAATACTCTATGTTGATTAATGGTAGCCCCTTAGGGTTTTTTGGGGCTTCGAGAGGTCTTAAGGGGATCCTTTGTCACCTTTTCTTTTCATTATTATGGCAAAGGCTTTGGGCAGGGCATTGAATCAAGCGACGGCCGAAGGGAGGCTTCTTGGGATCAAAATAGTGGTTGAGTTGGATAGCTTAACTCATCATCAGTTTGTTGATGATACTTTCCTTTTTGGGCATGCCACTGTCGAAGAAGCACGTGAGTTGAAAGATATATTGAAAAATTATGAAAAAGCTTCGGGTCAAGTGGTAAGTGAAGGAAAATCAGAGGTCTACTTTGTCCACTGTAAGGAGTTGGAACAAAGGGAGACTGTAAGGACCCTGGGTTTTAAAGTGGATAAGTTTCCAAGTAAATATCTTAGGGTTTCCCTTTTTGCTAGGGCAAGTAAATTCGGGTTGTCAGAAGATTTGATTAAGAAATTCAAAGCCCGATTGGCTTCCTTAGCAAGGGAAGTGGTTGTCATTGGCAAGTAGGATTACTTTGATAAAATCTGTTCTCAGTGCATTGCCCATTTTCTATTTTTCGGTTGTTCAATCATCCAGCCGCGTGATGAAAATCTTAAACAAAATTATGAAGGATTTCCTTTAGCAAGGTGTTACGAGTAACAAGAGGATTCCTTTGCTCAAATGGGATAGAGTTTGCAAGCAAAAAAAGATGGGTGGAGCAGGGATTAAAAATATGCAGCTTCAAAATCAAGCTTTGGGGGCGAAATTGGTGTGGATTATGGTTGAGCAGCTAGATTCTCTTTGGTGTAGAATCCTTCAGCACAAATATCTTGGCTCAGAGGTGCCATGGAGTATGGTGTCTATTGCAAATCTGCCCAAAGGTTCTCCTATGTGGAATTTCATTTTGAAATGTAGATATGATTGTTGTGGCCAACACGTCTCCTTTCTACAGAAATGGGGGACCCCTCTTTAAAAACTACATAAACCAGAGTTCTCAGACCCGTTATCTCATTTTGGTTAGCTCCACCTGAACCGAGTCTTTGAAAGCCTGTGTCGCCCTGGTTTTCCCGAGCATGTGGTATTTGTAATGACCAATTGATCCGAATTGCAAGCCTCAAAGGTCTATGAAAGAAACAATGCCCAAATCCCAAAGATACTCCATGGTTAAGATAGGCTTTATAGCTTTGAAGATTTAACGCGCTAACTTTGTAGGCTTACTCTCACTTGGAAATTCCCAGAGTCTCAATCTCTTCCCAAAGTATCAAATCTTAGAGTCCTACGTGGCACTTCAGAGCCTAGTTGGCAGCTAGGGGAGTAGTTATTTGTTGGTCACACTTATTTTCTCTTTTAATTGGTCGTTTTTGTGTTTTCCCGCAGGTTCTTCCACGTGTCTAAATCTCAGCGCTATGCGACTTCAAGACATTCGACAAAAGAATAGTCGGAGGTTTTGCGCAAGTAAGAATTTACAAAAGTTTTGAAGACTTCGTGAAAATTGTTCAGATTTCTAGGTCTTCAGAGAAAATGATCTGACTTAGTTGGAACAAAAGTTTCGAGCAAAAATTCCAAGGGCAAAACCGGCAAAGACTAATTCCGAACAAAAGTTGCAAAGAAGGAAGAGAGCCCAATGCAATGAAGAAATGCCATGCAACCTGTTGTCAAAGTAATTAGTCTCCCAATCCTGATAGAGATGTTAAAGCCCAAGAGAGCTTGACACAATGAGGAAGCGCCATGCAATCCAAAGTCAAAAGTTGTCAGTACTCTGACCAATCGACCCGCAACAAAGTAGAATGGTTGGTCTCCCGGACCTGACGAAGATGTCAGAGCCCAGGAGAGCCCAACCCAATGAGGAAGTGCCACATCAACTAAAGGCAGAATGGTCAATCTTTCAGTCCTCACAGAGATGTCAAAACCTGGGAGACCCTAATCAAAGCAAAGGATGCCTTGTGCCCTGAAGCTCAAAAGTGCCCGAATCCAACCAATAAGTTATCCCTTGTGTCAGACGAGTTAGTCTCCCGATCTTGACAGAGATGTCAAAGCCCAAGAGATCCCGACGCAACGAGGAAATGCCACGCAACCTGTTGCCAGAGTAGTCAGTATCCCTGCCCTGACAAAGATATCAGACCCCGCGAGAGCCCAACGTATCACAGCACAACACGTGGCATAACCAGGGATATTAGCATGTGGGGTCCCAAAGTCCCAAAAAGCTCAAAATGAAGTACAAGTGGAGTTATAAGGGCTAATCAAAGGATGCCACGTGTCTCGGGAGAACCTAATCAAATCAAAGGATGCCTTCTGCCCTGAAGGTCAAAAGTGCCCGAATCCAACCAATAAGCTATCCCTTGTGTCAAACGAGTCAGTCTCCCAATCCTAATAGAGATGTCAGAGCCCGGGAGAGCCCGCCGCAACAAGGAAATGCCACGCAACATGTTGTCAGAGTAGTCAGTCTCCCTAGCCTGACAAAGATATCAAACCCCGAGAGAACCCAACGTATCACAGCACGACACGTGGCATATCCAGGCATATTAGCATGTGGGGTCCGAAAGTCCCAAAAAGGTCAGAATGAAGTACAGGTGGAGTTATAAGGGCTAATCAAAGGATGCCACGTGTCCCCAATTGGCATCTCATCTCTCCCAAGGATATAATAGCAAAGTGTTAGGCTATGTCTAGGTGTCGACCATTGACATGAGGACCAATAGACAGGTGACAAGTGGCACAAAGCAGGAGCTCCCTAAGAAGCCTTAGAGATTAGATGGCTTCGCGCCTACCACGCCTAGGTATCAACTAAGTGGGAAACTGGACACCGATTGGACGATTTAAAAAGTCACACCGCCTTTACTAGATCTAGTATGCAACATGTAATCATATGCTCTGAATTTAACTCCGAATTGGGAATTAAGTGGAAGATTGAGCCACAAACTCAAATTTGATTCCACAACAAGTGAGCCACCAAATGCCATTAATGTAGGGGGATGAATGTGGTTATCCATAAGTATCCTAAGGAAAGCTTATTAACCGTTATAGCTCTAGGCTTCCAAAGACCAACTCCTTACTTTTTGCTCCAACCTGGTGCCTTCTCTGCTTTTTCCTTCGCCCAAAGCTCTTCCGTCGAATTCCATCTTGCTGCAATGACCACTTCATCTTCAAATCCCAAGGCCCAGCTCAAATACAGAGACACTTTGTTCCCAGATGGTTTGACCCGATTAAAACATTACAATGAAGTATTCAAAGTTAACGACCAGGTATCCAAGGAATCGATTGTCGATGATGATGATGATCAGGGCGAATCCGCAGACACCCTGCGATCTTATGAGAAGTGTGGCCTGCACAAGGCCACAGCCAAGCCTACAATGTTCCCCTGCACTAACTTGTTTGGCAAGTTGTTCCTCACCACCAAGCAGGTGCAAGATAGCACCCACGAATGGGTCTGCTCGACCAACTCCCGACATCAAATTGCCAACATCTCGAGAACCGCCTTCAAGGCCTATTACAATCTCTTAGAGTTTACCCTTTCATATGTCTCAACGATGATGCAGACCTGGACTAACACTTTTCAAATCTACAACGTCCTAAGGGACTGGGCCAAAAACCCAAACGTCAAGTGGGTAAGTAAACAAGGAGGATGCCAATGCATACACGGTCTGCACCTTCAAGGAGGAGGTCCGAGTTGGTATGATTCTGCTGAACCGGTTGTTTAGAGCCCCTGACTACTTACACGTCAACATATTGTGGGTACCCTTGCTTCACATGATCCTAGATGACTCCCGAGTCCCCGACCTGAGAGGAGTGGTCAATTTCAACATGGTCAAGGCCATAGCAGATGCCTGGGCAGGTGGGAATTTCTACATGATGAGTTATCTCATAGACGTACTCTATGGGACACTCGCTTTCATGCCATCTGCTTTTCTTGCGTGGGTTCCTAGAGGCTCAATGGATCATGTAGTTTTCTACAGGCTAGATGGCCACTAGTACAAAAATAATATTCAGTATATATGCGAGTCTTTCTACCCAATGGTGTACAGTGTAATCAACGACGTCCCTATGCCTCATCTATCAAAGGAAATTAGAGACTCCCTGACTCCCATTGGAGACTACTGGTATTGCTAGGAGGATACCATAATTTGAGTCGCAGGTGTTCTAATGGAGCCCCTTTACTTGCCCTATCACGTCCCAAATCACCTTGCAGAACAGGGAATTGGTTGCCAACTAGCGGAGGGCATTTTTGGGCGTTGTATTAGTCACCAGCAGAAGGCCTACCCGTCTCTTCCGATCATCATCAAACACCATGTGTATCGCTCCTTCCCTCCCTGCAGAAGATAGCGACTACCCAAGACTCTTTAGCCTTAGGGAGAGCCGAGCCACGAGATTGGGACCCACTGGGCATGATCCAAGCCCACTTGGAGAAGTACTCAGCTTGCCTCAACCTCAACTATAACCACCACGCGGAAGATTACCAAGAGGTGCTTGCACGAATTGAGGCCCGTATGAAGGAGAAGGGTAAGAAGGTTTAGTCCAAACCATCTACGCCCCCCTCTGCATTCGCTCAGCCCACAAAAGATGTCACCCTGATTCCCCCCACGATTTCTAGGAGAATTCTACAAGGGATCCTACCACCACCTCCCCCACGAGCAGTAACTCCTCGTGCCATGGCTCCACCACCTCCACCTCCAACAACCCAGGCGACTCGGCCCTAGCCAAGTCAGAACCGTGTGACTCGACAACAAGTGGCCCAAGCACAAGGGGCTCAAGAGTAGGCACCTCAACCCCAGACCACACAAGCCCTCAAGTTCGATATTAGCAACAATCCAAAAATGAACACGGGGCAGGACCAATAGCAGGCACCAATGCAAGTTCCTCCCCTCAGTCCCTCCACTTTTCAACAGCCCCTTGCAGTGCCACTCAGTTCCCCACCCCTTCCACAAACCATTCAATCAGTACCTCCTCTCTTCCCTATTACATGCCCTCCACTTTTCACCCAAGTGCCCATGGCCTCAACCATCCCTAGCATCCTCCCTTCGTCATTTCCATCCACCCCGTCCATTCCCCAACTTGGAACTTTCCCAATACCCCTCCAGCAGTACATCCTCTCTTCCCTATTACATCCCCTCCACTTTTCACCCAAGTGCCCATGGCCTCGACCATCCCTAGCATCCTCCCTTCGTCATTTCCATCCCCGCCCCGTCCATTCCCCAACTTGGAACTTTCCCAATACCCCTCCAGGGCATGCCTTGCATCCAGGTACCAACCATCCCAATTTCAACAGGTGTTGCTACAATTCCCGAGAGCACATCTCCAACAACTAGGGCCATCCAGATGATTCCTCCAATGACCCAGCAACTCCTGCAGTCAGCCCTTGCAACCTTCACTACCTCTGCTCCTACAACGGCGTCTAACGTCGACCTGAGCAATAGACCAAGGAAAAAGCGAAAGGCAGCTCACGCTCAGTCATCAATACAAGTACCAGCTACTCCAATTCCACCTCCTCAATCAGTTTCTACTATTCCTCCAGCACCGACCACAGTGGCTCCTCGCATTGCTCCCCAACCCTTTTCCATCACCTTGGCACTCAAGGATTCGACTTTAATCAACCAATCTCTTCCCTTCTACTGAATACCCCTCTCCCAGGAGTCATTACCCCTCAAGTGGGCGTGACCCAAGGTCAGTGGCAAGCACAAGTGTTCCCCTAGGCCTCTCCACTCATCTTGCCTCCCTACACCCCTATGCCTCCACTGCTTTCATCATTTCCACCTTCCGCTTCCTCCATACCCCCTCAACCTCGTCCTCCACCTGTCACTACCATCTCCACCACCCCACCAACGCCCCCCAAAACTCGAGGAATGGTCCCAGTATCGCAAGTGCCAGAGATGACAATGCAAGGTGATCCAAACATGCAGTGGGATTTAGATCGCACTACACGGAGCATACGGAGGATCCTCATAGAAATTCGTTCAAGAGGGGAACCATGTGGTCTTGCAGACCCAACAGGACATGTTCTCCCTCACCAAGGTGAGAACTCTTGCAGAAGAAGAAAAGATAGTGAATGACCCACTCTAAGTTCTCCGAGCAACCCACAACATGTCGAAGAAACTTCTTGAAGACATGCAGACCCAAGTCCAAACTCTAGAGGCACAAGTAAAGAGCTCCTTCCCCATCAGGCTAATTGGGCAAATCAAGGACAGCCTCCTATAACTTTTCTCAACTCTGAGAAAGGTGGTAGGGACTATGGCAGATGGCCAAGTGCTCATCCAATGGACCCAGACATATTTAAAGAGGATCGCAGTGATTGATGGTGAATGTCGAAAGCTAACGGTTGTAATCAATAAGGGTATGTCCCAGAATTAAAATTGATGCCCACTTCAAACTTGGGCTTATATCAGACATACGTCGAGAGCATGAAAACCGCCATGGAGGACTGGCTTGCTTTAACCCAAACTGTGATGGAACCCCTAGAGGATGATACGAAGAAGATATTGGCTTCATTCAAGGAAGCCAATATTTCGGTGTTATTCCATCTGGATGGTACTCTGCTAGACAGTGGTGAATTTGGAGTCCACCTGGGTCACTTTGACCAGGTTATGAAGAAAAAGGTGGCCATGGGTCACTTTGACCAGGTTATGAAGAAAAAGGTGGCCAGAGCAAATAAAGCTAGAGCCCAAGCGGTTCTCGATCTATCGACCCAATCCACAACGAGCATCAACTAGGTGTCCAAAGTCCAAGTGGCTATGAAGACTCCCCTCCAGGTATACCAAAGGCTCGTGGCCCAGACAGAGATGATCTTTAGAGAGCCTCTGATGAACCTCGCCAAGCTAGAAGCCAAAGAAGCAAAGTCCAAACAGTTGGGATCCGACTTGTCTGTTCCACCTGCATGTATTGGTTAAGTGGTCCCATGCAGATCTTTTTGATGCGAGCGAAGGGGATTTTTTCTTCTTTTTTCAAATAATGTAGTTGTAACTACCAAGAGTGGCCATCATGGCCAGGATGGGAATCCTGCACTACTTGGAAGCGAATCCCATCCTCATCTATATATATGTAACTGCATTATATTTTTGAGGTTGACAATTTTAAACCCCAAAGTGCTATTGGAATCAAGATGGGATTTCACCTGCGATTTCCTTCGCCCTTCCAGATTGTAGAAAGTTGGTCATAAATAGATACCCTTGTAATATAGCTTGTTTTTAATGAATGCAATTTCAGCCTTTGTGAAACGCATATTCTGTTTGTCAAAGTATCCATCATTTCAGTTTTGAATGAATGTTAGTGCTCATATAATTGTTTTACTGCTCTGTCAGTTTATGAATGCAATGGTTATGATGTGCTTGTCTGTTATAACCTCTTTGTGAACTCCTTTCGTTTTCCTTACAATATTGATAACCTATGTGTTAGTCTAAAAGTTATCTTGAAAGTTTACGTGTTAATTACTATGGACTTCTAGTATTGATATTTAGTGAGGGTTCATAAATCAAGAGTTCTTCACTGCTTCCCCGGACTCTTCCCGTTGTGTTTTTTCAAATTAAAACCTTCGATGAAACTCCACACACAGTGGTATAACTGTGGTAGATGCACTTAGCTCGATTATTGAAACACTAATCTCATCCAAATTTGGATACACTCTTTCCCGCCTTACTCTTCCACTCTTTTTTTGTGTTTATGTTGGAGTTTAAATTACCCTCCCCTTTATTTAGAAAGTGGTAAAGCAAAGTGCATGAACATTACCAGCAAACCCAAGTAATTAACTCATTATTCAAGCAATCGGTATCGAACCTCCGGTGCTGACACTGCATCTCTCGGCAATTATTCCATGCACGCTCCATTATGAAGCCAAATACCTACAACCGTGCCTTGCACTGATCTCACGCCAGTCCTAAAACGGAGGATGAAAGCCCATCATTTTTCCCACTATTCTCTTGCAAAACACCCAATTTCATGAGTGTTTTGGAGTAGGATCCTAGACAAAACAATAATATTATTGTTGAACATGTTTCTTGGACTATCAATAATGGAAGTGTTGGCAAATTAGCCTCCCAAGGCCAAATGCCAACCCCTATAACTAAAAACTTTTCATGGCACTCATCTAAGCCTTTACATGGTTAACAGCAGACCCAAGTAATTAACTCATTATTCAAGCAGTCGGTATTGAACCTCCAGTGGTGACACTGCATCACTCGGAGATTATTCCATGCATGCTCCATTATGAAGCCAAATGCCTGCAACCGTGCCTTGGGCTGATCTCACGTCAGTCCTAAATCGGAGGATGAAAACCCATCATTTTTCCCACTATTATCTTGCAAAACACCCAATTTCATGAGTGTTTTGGAGTAGGATCCTAGACAAAACAACAATATTATTGTTGAGCATGTTTCTTGGACTATCAAAAATGGAAGTGTTGGCAAATTAGCCTCCCAAGGCCAAATGCCAACCCCTATAACTAAAAACTTTTCATGGCACTCATCTAAGCCTTTACATGGTGGTCCCCTGAGTCATGATGTCTCCTAATTGCTTCTTGAAGTCATTCAAACACTCCTAGGGGTGTCAAAAAGTCTGCTTGTAATCATCATATGTCATAGACGTCTTCGGTCCTTACGTGATCTGCTTGACCATCATAATGTTCATTGACTGTCAAGTGAAGGGAGTAGGTCTCAGTGTCTTGTCATTGTCATACCTCTTTTCAGTTGGTGTTAAGTATCATTATGATGTTTGAGTATGTTTGGATGTCTTGACAATGGTTTGAAGTGGCCTTATGATCTAAAATGCCTTGATGGAGATGGTGAAGATGGCAGTTAATGACTCACCATGAGATTCTCTAGTATATTCGGTATATTCAAGGTATAAGGTATTCTTCATGATACTCATTGACAAATCTTCCTTTGAAGGCTATGTGTATATTGTCTAGAAGAAGGTTTTGGTCTTGAAAAAACACATTTTGACCTCATAAGGCCAATAAAGCATCACTAACATCGTTAAATCACCCCCATGGTCCTTATATTGCTTAGTCAAACGGTTCATGCTTTGAATATATCTTTTCTACGAGCCTAGAAGGTTGTTTTGCCATCAAAAGCGTTCCCACATGTGAGATATCCTTCCTTTTTGCTCTCCAAAACGTGTTTCTTGTTTAGGGATGCCTTTTGACCCGAAATTTCCTTCATGTTGCCTTTAAATGGCGGTTCCAAGCTTGAAATGTGGAAAGAACACAGGAAAAACAAAGTTTTCAACCATTTTCTGCAAGATGTGCGGACTTGTACGGACTTTTCCGTACAGTGGAGGTCAGGAGTTTGAAGGTGGATTCATGACAGGTGTTTCAGAGAAGATTCATGGCAAAAGGATCTCAAATAGTCTCAAAACCGATCCTCAAACTCCATCGAGCTCCTTTGCAGCCCAAGAGAGCCCTTCAGGTTTTCAGATGGAACGGCCGTGAGAGAGAATATCAGGGTCTGAGATTTTCGGCAAGGGAAGAGACCTTAGATAGCTTCCATCTCTGGTCATTTGTTCTCAATTTGGCTCTCTCTCCTTTATGAACAATCTTTAACAAGGTAAAGCACTCACAATGGCTTCTTCATTCAGGCAAGGAACCAATTTTCTTTGCTTTCTCCTCTCCTAAGCATGGTGACAGCAAAATGAAAGTTCAGAGAGTTTTTCAGGTGTCTACTCCACCTTCCCATATCATTCTTCAACTTCATTCTACACATGTGAGGTTATATATAGCTGAAGAACACATAAACTGCTAATTTGCAAGCAAGTTGAAGAGGGTTGTACGTTTCATGGTGGTTTCAGGATGTCAAAACACAGTAAGTGACTATATAAGAGGTTTCATTCATGGCAAAGTGTTCTTCTTTCGAGTATCTCAAGCTTCATCAAAGCCTATGACAGCTTAAAGGCAACCCAATCTGTCCTCAACATCCTCACAATTTCAGTTGAGCATATGTTAAGGTAACTTAGCATATGTTAAGGTAGTTTGATGAATCCTAGGTTCCTTGTTTCACTGTGTATAGCCCTTTGAGAGCCTTCAAAATGATGTATCTTGTTAAGACATATGTCTATGCTTCTCTAGGATCCCTTTAGACTGTTGTGAGAGTGGATTCATGTTTTCATTTCCATCCCCTCATGTTCATTCCATCTTCATAGTCTTTCACACTGTTATGAGCTTAACACTCCATTCTCAGTTTCATATATCCCATTATCATATACATATTACTAATGTTTATCCACATCCACATCATGAACCCACTGTTTTGATAAAGAGCAAGGGTGTTAGGGATCATTATGGTCATGGAGATGTGTTATAAAACCTTAAACCCTGCTAAATCGTCACCTACAGCCAAATACAAGGAAGGAAGAACACAGTCAAGCCTCTATGTGACATGAACTTTTTGAATATCAAGTCAAAGAGATCATAGGAGTGTCGTGAGATGAATCTTCAAGGTACCAAGATGACTTGATTGATTGCCAAGAGGGATTAGTAATCCAATGAAGGTAGAGTGACAGTCCCCTCAGTCCGTACAAAGCACTCAAAGTCCACCTACAGCCATGTCTTGGAGGTGTAGGTTGAAATAGGCTTCATGAAGGAGCATTTGGGGTGTTTGAAAACCTTGAAACTTAAGTGGAGATTCAAACAAGTCCATGAGTTTTTTAGAAAATCATTGGTGTGATTGCAAGGTCTCAAACCCACCTATAGTCAGGGTTTGAGGGTTACTTACAGTCACACAGTCAAGATGCAACGTGAGGTCTACCTCAGAGGTCATGAAGATAATGAAGATACTGAAGTGTTTGAAGCGTGCTTAGGACCTAATTGACCTCTCAACTGAGTTCAAATCTATTGAGTGAACATACAAACATGAAGAGAGGTTCCAAGCACACCTAATATAGTCAAGCAGACCCTACAGTCACCTAGGCACCTACAGGCTGCCAAAAGTGACATGGTAGTTCTATCCAAAGGAGGGAACAAAGTATGTTGAAAGGGGCTTTAGGGTCTACCTCAGACCAACTCAGAGATCATAGAGTCATGATGAAGACTAAAGGGAGTTGAAAAGGTTTGAGCAAGCTAAACTTAAACTCAATGCACAGACAAGAACCTCACAAAGCACAAACAGGGCTATTTGAAGGGTAGCCCAGTCTCTAAGCCTGAGTAAGAATTAGCAGAGGTATTGAAGGTTGTTTCAGCCCAATTGAAGGTCTTAAGAGTCATGGAGCTTTCTAAAAGTGAGCATGAGCTCATGGAGTTTTCAAGGAAATGGATCTCCTTTGGATGCTGCAGCCACCCTATATACACACACAGTCAAATGCATATAACCAGTCTTAGAGGAGTTAGTGGTTTTGGAGCCTCTATAGGGGTAGTTAAGTCTTCAAACTTGGTACAGATGATCATGGTAACTAAGTTAATGTGCTCATGCTATCCCCAAGGTGATATTAACAGTGGAGACATTCACTGTTTTGTCTCAAACAAACCTCAGTCTGTTAACAGTCATTCATGAGACAAAATCAGTTATTTAGAGGTTTGAGGATAAGACAGGGAGCTCATACTTCATGAAGGGGTTTGTGAGGCAGGAAAAGGTGATGGTAAGTCCTCCTATACTCTTTGAATAGGTAACACTGAGATTTCAAGACAAAATGCCCTTGAGGACTAACTAACAAGACAGACCTATAACCAGTCTGTTCATAACAGTTGGAGTTTTGGACATACTTGGGTGATTGTTGAAGATAAGATACCTGAGAGGGGGGGTTTAGAGGGCATATCAGGTGTTTTCAAAGTGATGACAACCTCTAACTCAGATTGAGCAAGAAAAGCACCAAACTCAGTCATTAAGGGTTAGGAGGCTTAACTGCGTGTAAACCCTAGGCAACGGAGATAATCTATAAGCAACAAGATTAGAAGATTTGGGACTAAACAGGGTGTTGCCAATACTGAAATCATGTGGCAAGAGTTCTAACTCCATCAACCTTGTAGTGGAATTGGAAAGAAGCCTACTCAGACCTCAAAACCCCAAACACGCAGATTGGCAGAGTAACCTACAGACACAGTCTTATGAAATAATGGAGACAGAGTGGTATTTTGAGTGGTAAGGGCAGTTGTTTAAGGTGAGAACAGGTGAGAAACAGTGTATTATGTTGAGGTTGAGTCTCTCAAAGCATCTACAGGCCATTTAAATCTTAACACTCTGTATTAAGCCTTTTAGGCCTAAAGCCAGTCTTGAAGCCTAGAAGGCCTATACCACCTTGAGACACCTTCAGACTCTCATAAGCAATTTTGACAACATGAGAAGGTGTAAGGGGATGACTCAGGCCCTAATGAGATGTTTCAAGCAGGAAAAGCAAGTATGAGGGTCAATTTAGATCTCAATAAGGCTAGCTCGTACTACACAGTCTACACAATCAACTCAATCTACCTGTTTCAATGCTCAGATCTTTCATCCTAGAGAGACTTGAAGCAAATGCTCTTAGTGAGGGTTGAGGACCCCTATGTACTTGAAATCCATGATAGAAAGAGTTAGATTCAAGAGCACAGGGTTATGAACCATTGCTAAGACTATGAGCATGTCCAGATTCCTGGCAAAGACTACAAGCACACTTCCCTACGTACATATCTTGACACACCTTTTGCATGGGAACTCAAGTTTCTCAGGGAAGTTGATGGGGTCTATGAACTAAAGATCCATGGCAAGTAGTTCTGGTTTGGAGGTCCATACTTTATGAACCATCGTTAAGATGATGGACCTCCAAAACCCTGCTTAAACCCTAAGGCAGACCCAGTTTTGGAAAACTTGGTGTTTTGGTACCCAAACATCCATGAATCACTTGATAAACATTTGAACCATAAAGTACACTCAGAGAGAATCCTGACCATGGTACCATGTTGTACAAAACTGTACGGACCTGATAGAAAATAGTGTTTTTTGAGGAAAAAGAGCAGAAAGAGAGGTACAAGGCAGTTTAAGAAGATGCCAATCATTGGAGATGTTTATTTGGCATTTGTTTCATCTTCTCAAG
This sequence comes from Torreya grandis, assembly GCA_037957365.1. Lineage (NCBI taxonomy): Eukaryota > Viridiplantae > Streptophyta > Pinopsida > Cupressales > Taxaceae > Torreya > Torreya grandis. Next base: position 2,228,579 of record JARHVA010002486.1, read on the forward strand.
ACATTCGATGTCGAAGGATCTTTGTGGAAATGCCTCTGTGAGTCTCTTCTAATCAGCCAGTCCGCAGAAATGAAGGACAGGGTGACCTAGTCACCTAGTTTGGCAAGTTCGCAGGTGTTTCTTGCTCAAAAAGACCTATGTTATAAGAAGAGACTTGGATTCGGGCCTAAAACTCACTTGTTCACAGGGTCTCAATGTTTTATGCAGGCTTTCATGGCCATCAAAATGCAAACAGTTAGGCTACTAGGCCTAATTGGCCTATTTGGCCTACTTGGTCAACAAGTAAAGTTGAAGGTTCACGTAGAGGACTGATGCAGTGAGTTAATACAAGCTATTACACCTGATAACTAACTGATTTGAAGGATTAAGTGCACATTCAATAGCCATTATGGAGGAAGACGTCAATTTCATGACTTGTTCAAATTACTCAAGAGGGGGATGGTTGTTGTATAGTTTATGACTTAATTGCACCTTATTCAAGTTGTGACTGCCTTGAAGGGAAGGTATTTGACCAAAATAAAGCGTAGTATGCTTGAAGGAATGTTAAATCAGTCAACTACATCCTCAACTACCCCATCTCAATGCATAAGGAGTCATCAAGAGCATAAATGCATAGAAAGAGTCATATGGAGGACTGTTTGTAATTATTTGTAACTGAAGCAATGAATGTACTATGGTCATTGATGACCTTTTCCTCTCTCCTCATGCCACTCTCCTTCTCCTTCTCTCCTTATTCTGCTATTTATTCAGGCTTAAAAGGCCTTGATTTAAAATCCCTCTCTTGGGCACGAGGAAACCCTACCAAGATTGAACTTTGTAACCTCTTAAGTTAATGGAAGGACTGTTTTTAGACTCATTGATACAGGTTTAGTGTGTTTTTGTTAGTTTGATTTGCACATGTGGTAGTATTTTCTCCCTTGGCAGGTCCTAATCTCACCTCATTACTAGTTTATGATCTTATGCAAGTCACATATAGTGTTTGAATGTTAAGTGGCTGAGCTTGAAGTGGAGATATTGATTGGTTAGTGCCTTGAATCAGGCCTTCCATCATTGCCCTCATGTTTTGATCACTTTGTGAAACACTTTTGCATAGGAATCCTTGGAGTCATACGATTCAGTGATTTGCATTGCTTATTAGTATTAGTTGAAGTCCAAATTGAGTGGATGCATGATTACATAGGTGCATCACCACCCCTTAGAAAAGATTTGTTTTCTACACTTTATATCCCTTTTCACCCCAACAGTAGTAGGTTTTAGTAAATTGAGCCACAAAGTGATGTACGAGGGGAACTAACCCCATAATCTAGAGGTTTGGTCTAGCTATAGGTCACCCACAACTTGTAGACCAATCCAATGTTAGCCCAAGTTTGAATTAAAATTGAACACTCTTCTTCGATAGGGTGAAACTTGGGTTGCTAACAATAAGGCGGGTTGATTTTTTCTTGGATTCATGGAACGGGCATAAGCCTTTTGCGGAACTCCCTAATGTCGGTAAGGCTCAAGATTATGATATAATCCATTGGGGGTGCAAGGCCACTAATTATTTGGAGGTCTATATTAGTCAAGGTCTGTCTGGTTGGAAGTGGAAAAGTTTGATAAACTTGCCTTTTTCGGCAGATCAGGCGAAGCTATTTCTCTATGTTTAGCGGCAGATCAAGGGGAGCTATTTCTCTATGTTTAGCCAAAAGAAAGGTGTTTTTAGTGATAAGGAGGATATGCTTCATTGGGTGGGGGCCAAATTAGGGCGTTATGCAGTGAATCTGGGGTATCAAATGGCGGAAGTAACAAATGCCTCATTGGCTTGGGCGAGCAAGTTGTGTTGGGGGAAGGAAGGGCCCCAAAAAGCAAGCGCCTTTGCGTGGTTGGTGGCTCAGAAGATAATTCTCACGCAAGATAGGCTGCGTAAGATGGGTTGTTAGAGTCCTAGATGTTGTATGGGTAAAGTTGAGAAGGAAATGGCAGACCGTTTCTTGTTTGAATGCCCCTTCGCGGTGTGGTGTTAGTTGTGGTTGTGTTGCAAGTTTGACAAGCGTTGGGCGTGGCCTTCTTCTCTCAATAAGGCCTTTTCAGCTTGGCCGCATGGAGATTGAAGCATTCCTTGTACAGTTTATGCAAAGTTAGCCCAACCATTCTCATTTGGTCAATTTGGAAGGAAAGGAATCAACGGATCTTTGAATGTTTAGAATGGCCGTTGCATGTAGTCCTGAGAGATGCGGACATTTCTATCTCAGAGATGGTCTCAACTCAAGTCAAATGCAGGAAGGGGCACATTACGAGTTGGGATATGAGAATGTGTGGTAAATGGAAATTTTTGGCCTATCCCTCTTGTTAATGGGTCGGTGGTAACAGAGTCAAAGAGGAGTAGTAGTCAGCGGCAGTGTGGGAACCTCCTAGCCCTGGCTAGTTTAAGCTAAATTTTGATGATGCTTGTAGAGGTAATCCGAGTGCATCGGAGGCGGCATGTGCAGTGAAAGATTGTAGTGGATCGTTAATAAGAGCAACCTCTATTAAATTAATGGACGGGACTAATAATGAAGCGGAAGCTCAGGTTCTGGTGGCCAGGCTAGAATTGGCAATAGCTTGCAGAGTGGAGAATCTGGTAATCTAAGGAGATTCTCTAGTAGTGATTCAGGCATTGAAGAAGTAGAATACTAAAACCTGGAATATTAATAATATTCTCGCTAATGCATGGTCACTTTTTAGTAATTTCAAAGAGTGGCAAGGTTGTCATTGCTTTCAAGAGTCTAATAAGGTAACAAATTTTTTAGCAAACATAGGTATATATCAAAGGGAGGATATAAGGAGTGATAATTGTAAAGAAAGGTGGCAAGACTATGCAGGGGTTGAGTATATTGATTTGAAATGATTTTGTTGACATTAGGCTCGTGTGTGAAGTCTAGAGGTTGAAATAATGATGATGCTCATTATTGTTTGGCATGGGAAGTGTTAATGCACCGAATAAAAGATTAATCAGTGCAAAGTGGTGGCGGCTTTGTTTAGGGGTGTGCGGGTGAGCGTGTTGTTTTAAGCTTTTTGGTTGTGTGGTCTCGGTTGTGGTAATGAAGCAGATGTTAGTTGAATCTCTAGTGTGGTTGTTGGTGCTTGGAAGCAATGTGAAGCCGGAGATGGGATTTGTAGGTAAGGTGTCCTTGTGTAGATTGAAGCATGTGTTCTAGGCACCCTCAACAAAGATAGGCGCAGGCGGTTGAGCGAGTGTTGGGTGAGGATGTCTCGAGGCAAAGTTTGCCCTTGAAAAGTAAATTTTGAATTGGCAACATTATTTGCAAGCAATTTGTTAGTGTTGGTTCTAATAAGACCTTGGTGGCGAAAATGGTGGAGTTTTTCATATTCCCGAAGTATAGGATGAAAATCTTGGTGGAAATAGAGAAGGTGGATACTGGGTCGTTCAAAGATCTGCCTTTTTCGAGAAAAACGATCTCAATGTTATTCCCCTATTGATTTTCAAGGCCCTATAAGCAGGATTTGTGACCTCGTTGAATTTGGCGGATGAATTGGATGGGTTGTGCTCCTGTCAGACAATGTCAAAGCATGAACGTCGTGTGGTTCTCCCAGATTGGTGACACTCAAAGCCCCTTTACCTAAGCTAAAGGCATGGAGAGAGGCACACAAGTCCCCTGAGCAGGATGTTGTCAAATTTTTGTCTTGGGGTCTTAGTAGAGGTCTGCTCCCGATTCCGCGATGGATGGGTAAATGACGGTTGAAGGAATCTTCGTCAGTTAGAGTGGGTTGGTTGGAGTCAAGTGTTTGGGAGGAGCCATTGGTAGCTGAAGCCTCAAAGGAGGTAGCAGAGGCTCTGTCTGGTGGTCTTCTAAGTCAAGCATCCAGGAAGAAGAATGTGGCTTCGGTGTCGGAAGGGAGTGCTTTGTTGGACAGAGAAGTGTTAAGCCTAAGCTGGGGTGGCAAGCCTTTGGTGTTGCTTGACTAACTAGTCGTAGGGTTCCTAGTATAAATGGCTTTTTGGTATAGTTGGTTGATCTTGCGAAATGTATGACTGGTAATATCAGTTTTTTAGAACATGTTGTATAAACGTCGATGGAACTTAACTAATACAATCAAAATGGTTGTGGTAGTTTTGTGGTTTGTTCTTTGTGTCTTGGTCATATGCCTTGTTGGATTTTTCTTTCAAGCCAAGCCACTAATCTTCTTATCTAATATTCATCCGGGGAGGAGTCCTGCCAATCTTGATATCTATCCCAAAAAAAGAAGAAAAAATGATACATAAAATAATCAATGATTAATCCAATTTTGTAGAAAGAAAAAAAAAATCATACATAAAACAATCAATAGTTCACCCCAACAAAAACTATAACATCAACCAATGCCCTCTAAAGATTGGAGAAATTTTGGGCTTAAAAAAGCCGAAATTCAAATCCAAGTCACACAACTATAGCAGCATTCAAACCACTTTGAATGTTTTGATAATTTCATGGTAAAGATTGGAGAAATTATGGGCTTAAAAAAGTCATAATTCAAACCCAAGCCAGACAACTATAGCAACATTCAAACCACTTCGAAAATTTGATTATTTGAAGTTAAAAATTGGAAACCCAAGTCAGGCAACTGTAGCAGCATTCAAACCCCTTCGAACTTTTTCATAATATCAAGGTAAAAAATCTGCATTCGTAAAATAATAAATAATCAACTCCAACCCAGTTCAGCCTATTGTACTCGCATTCAAGCAGCGAGAGTTTTGGAACATTTGAGAAACATACGAACCATACGTAAAATTATCAATAATTAACACCAACTCAGTTCAGACAACTACAACATCAATCAACAGATAAATTCACACTTAATATAATCAATAATTAACCCCTACCGGATGATATTAACAGTATTCGAACCCCTTCAAGGGTGTTTGGAAAATTTTAAAGAAAAATAAAGAATTTCATGAAATAATCACTAATTAAACCCAACCGGACAACCATAGCATTAGAGTTCGAAAATTTTGAAAAAAAAATGTTTTAGCTACTAACCTGGAAGTGCAGGCATTGCGCAAGAAGCAACAGGCTTAGGAGTCTTCTCGACCTCAACGAGACACATTCTGCAATTACCTGCTATGGAAAGACGAGAATGATAACAGAAGCGCGGGATATCGACCCCGGCTAGCTCGCAGGCCTGGAGAACCGTAAAACCCTTTGGAATTTTAACAGAGTGTCCATCCACACTAACCTCGATGGCCTCCTCCGGTTTAAACAACTCCACCCTCGCTCCTCCAACAGGCTTGGCTGTTGCCGCGGCAACCTCCGGCTTGTCCTTTGCCCTTGTTGTTGAGATTGCGCGGATTGAACCAAACACATTATTGGGGTGCAAACCCTCCTGCGTGGATCCTATGCGGTCCAAGATTGTTTTAGATCTGCGCAGAGCGTGGTAAGTTTGAGTTCCGATCCCCATCTTGTAGCCACAGTTTCTGTAACAAACGGGTACTGATCCTTGTATTTGGCTGATTTCAGGTATTTGTAAGGAGCATCGTTCAATGTTTACTTCCAATGAGTTTGATAAAAAAATGTTTGAGAGAAGACCGATTTGTCTTTCTCAATGTAGATATTAAAATTGAAATATTTATAGCATCTCGGATTTCTGCATATGCAAATATTGATGAGGGTTTTATCTTTCAGATTTTGATAACCTTGGTTTTTTAATTAAATAGAAAACTTAAACTTTAATAAATATTATTTATTGTCAGTTTTAAATTTATATATGTTTTCTATTTTTTTAGACATTATCGATTGTAGATGAATAGTAGTGTCTAAATCTTTATTTAATATCTAGTAGTCAAAAGCCATTTAAATTATAAATGATTTGAAATCTATGGGTTAATCTATGTTTTATTGAATGTTGTCATGATATATTTTCAAAATGTGTGATATAAATACAAGTCTAAGTGTTCTCATTCCTTATCTAGCAAATACCAAATAAACATTTTTTTAAAAAAAAATTAATCAACTGCACAACCAAGTAATTATGTTTTATTTGTATTTATTTTTATATAAAGCATAAAAGCAATCAGATTACAAATCTGAAACATTCAAAGAACAGCTCAGAGCATGGTAAGTTTGAGTTCCGATCCCCATCTTATAGCTGCAGTTTCTGTAATGAGGGGGAATGATCTTTGTATTTCGCTGATTTCAAGTACTTATAGGGAGCATGTTCAATGTTTACTTCAAATGAGTTGGATAAAAAATGTTGAGAGAACACTGATGTGTCTTTCTTGATGTAGATATTAAAATTGAAACATTTATAGTATCTCAGATTTCTATAGTATCCTCCAATCGATGCATCTCACTTTTACTCATAAACATTCCAAAACATGTTATATATATATATATATATATATATATATATATATATATATATATATATATATATATATATATATAAACATTCAAATATTTTAAGATACAAAAATATTCAACATTCACAAATTCTATTAGATCTTTGGTATCTATGTTGTTTGATTTATGTTAGTAGATAACATATCATCTCATTCCTATATACATATATGTTTCATGTATCTTTAAATGTGATATACATATACTCAAACCCATGATCTATGCATTTCCAAATATTGGACCTTTCATCTATCTACGTCACATAATATGTTAAGAGCATTTGTCTTCTTTGATCAGGGTTAATACATGTTACATATCCTTTATGATCATTTATATATTATCATTTTTGAACTTATATGCTAACACTTACACATCTATATTCATGCTTATTTTCATAGTGTTCTTGATATGCTATATTACATAATATTTTTTGCTAACAATATATGCAAGGACTAGTATAATATAGTTATGCCAGTTGTTTATATTTTATTTATTTGCACTGTCACTTCTTTGAATGTATTACATTATTTGCTATTGTCTTTCTAGTGGAACATTTGAATATGTTTCTTACTTGTTAGCCTTTGTACCATTATATGTTGATTAAACATTTGAATATGTCGTTCCATGTTGATTGAAAATTTAAATATCTCATTCATTTCGATTGTATGGCATTTTGAATATGCCCCTTGTATAAGGTCTCCTTGGACCATTCCTTTGCATTACATTGAATGCTCTTGTGTGTGTGTTTGATTATTTATTGAGCTTGTATTGTCACAAAAATGTTGTCATGATCTATATCATGCATCTTCATGACTTGATGTGATCACATACTACGTGTCTAATCAATACATCTCATTCAACATGTTATCCCTATATGTTACATGATTCATACACAAGTCACACAACTACCTTCTCCTTTTGAGGTAAGGTGCCTACCAGTTTCTATCTCCTTCACTTCAAAATAGGGGGATGTTAGTGGGAGCATGTCATAGAAGCATGACCTCCACATTCTTCCACAATTTCTAGATTTTAATGGGGATATATTATAAAAACATGACCTCCACACCTATACACCTTAGTATTTTCAGATTTCAATGGGGGCATGTCACAAAGACATGACCTCCACACTTATACACTTACTCAATATCTCCAGACTTCAATGGGGGCATGTCACAAAGATACGACTCCACACTTGCACAAACACCAGTTCAATTCCATGATCAAATATACACTTGGGTCAAAATTCTGTATATTGCACCAATTTTAAATATATTTGAAACGGAGTTTTTTAAATTTATGACACATATACTCTAGCTTAGACATATTAGAGTTGCATATGTAATGTTATTACACAAAAAAATTACAAAACTTACCAATTATACTTCTCATTAAGACACATTGATTACACCATGATATGTTATTCTCAAGTTTTTTCTACTACACGAGTTGGTTCACTTTATATATTGAAGTGATTAAATCATTCAACCTCACTAGATGTATAAATTCAAAAAATTAAATCATCCAATCTCACCAAATTTATGGGATGATTTGATTAAATCACTCAACCTCGCAAAATTATATATATTCACATTTGAGTTATGCGATTGAGATATAATAATCTCAATGGTTGTGTCACAACTCATCCTTGCACCAAATTAGGGGCATAATACCTTTCAATATCCCTCTTCAAATTTATAAGGTTTAGGTTTGAATATTTTCAAGCTCTAATGCTTCATAATAAAGCATCATTACTAAGTCAAAGCATCACGAGGCAACATGGTTACATCGACACATAGGTGTACTCCTTCTTTGCTCTCTTTCTTTTTAAGCATTTTAATTATTTTAAATTTTAAATATATGCACTAATGTATATTGTAACATGCTCTTAGTTACAGGTCATACACTAACAAAATACTTAAATTGGACTCAAGTAAAGGCAATGTGTGTTAAACACACTTAAGTACCTGTTTATTTTTTTTAACCTAGTAATTTCATCCTTATACATTACTAGACTTAGTGGGAGCAAATATAAATACTAAAACTAAATATTTATAGCATTTCAGTCTTATACATTTAACAAATAACAATTAGGGCTTTACCTTTTAGTTATAAATCTCCCTATTGTTGAAAGGTTTGTATTCGACATCTCACTATGTTTAAATGCTTATCTCTTAGTTGGATTTATATCATTTTGATGACCTGTGTCTCTTGTACTGCAAAAAATATTAAATCTTAATAAATATTGTTCACTATCAGTTTCAAAGCCATGCTTATTTTTTATCCTTTTGGACACTACCGACCACAGAAGGACACTACCAACAATGGTCATGTCCAAATCTTTATCTAGTGTCCAGTAGCCAAAAGTCATCAAAATTACAAATGATTTGAAATCTATGGGTCAGCCTATTTGTCTTATCGAACCCTATCATGAGATGTTTTCAAAATGTGTGGCAGAAATACAAGGCTAAGCTTTCTCATTCCTCATCAATCAAATTCCAAACAAACACTTACAAAAAACTAAATCAATTGATTACACAACCAAGCTATTATGCCCTATTCATTTCTATTTTCATATCAAGCATAGAAGAAGTCATATTATAGTTTGAAGTATTCAAAGAGCAGCCCATGAGCTATATTATCAAATTACAAGCTATATCGTTGCATACATCTTCACATAGTATATTACACCCTTGTGCACGCACTTTCCCATACATAGGGAAGAACTACATAAGTATAAATCCCTCTTTGGGGTGTTGGCTATGTAGGCAATGCCCATTGACAAAGGGATCTTTGGGGGTAGCTTGATATCCTAAGTCCACTAACCCATTTTTCAATAAACTCATTCTAAGGGTGAAGTAGAGTGAAGATCTAGGGTTTGATCAATCATCAAATAGTAACATCTTATATCTCAGATCTAAATACACCAACAGAAAGATGACAAAAAACTTAAAATAATGAAGTTGGTCACATACAGACCTAGTCATTCTTCCATACTAGACACTTGTGTCACACTTAGACACTAGCATCAACAATAATGTCCATGACCACAAAAGTGTTATTTTCAAATTTTGACAACTGATCTAGCATATTTTACACATTTTTCCTCATTTTTCAAGTTCATAGCTGATTGTGCATAGTAAACTAGCTAAGTACCATTATTTCTTGTTTATTATAATATCATTCGATAGTTTTACTTACTATTTTTATCAATCACAATTATATAAATTTAGAATATATTGTTTATTTGAGTTTTCTAATAATTGGCCTTCTACATATTAGTTTACCATCCTTGTGCCTGAACTATTTATATATTTATTAACCCTATAACCCCCCATCCATAAAATTTATGGTTAAACATTTACCTCATGATTAAATAAAATAGTTATAAGTTTTAATTATGAGTTTTTCCTCTTTGCTAAGTTGGCTCAAATTTCTCAGAAGGCCTAATTATAAGGTGTGTACACCATTCGTCATGTTCTCTCTTGTATGTTGTGTGTACCACTCGTTGTATTTTCTCTTATACATTGTGTGTATAGTTATTCATGTTTTCTCTTATATAGTGTGTGTACCACTTGTTATGTTCTCTCCATTTTAACTTGCACACAACTATGTTTTTTAGACACTCAAATTTGGTATAAATGCCTGTCATAACATTTTTTGTCTATTTTTTCACACTTGGTCCACTTGTCTATATTTGATTATTTTTAGGACACTTCTTACCCCACACTACTCTCTTTTCAACCTTTGACCTTTTAGATGTATTTGGTAATCATCCATTTCAACTTTTGGGCCTTATATGCATATTTTCTTAATGCTTGAACTCATTTTGGACATCTTTCTCTCTTACAATGGATGCGGCAACTACAGGGATTTTGATAAATTTGATTTATGTAGATTCGACATGTTAAAATTTACCCATTTGTTTTTATGGGTCCTTTTGCCTTGCCCTAATTTTGCATGCCTTTTATTTCACATGTCACCACTTTTTATAGTTTTCCATTATGTGTGTCATGTCTTACAAATTCATATATATACAAACCATTAATAGTCATTTACTAAATAATAATTAAACTGTAGACACCTAGATTTGGTCATGAGTACTTGATTATGTCATTTTTAACTTTTTCTACTTTAATTAGCTTGTACAGTTAATCTATACCTATTTTGACATGTTGACCTATCATAAGCACTCATGTGGACCTATTTATTTTATAATTTGTCATTTGTCACTTATAAAAATGTTTTATCAACTAAAAATATCCTCAAATGTCTATTTGGATGGACCCATACCCAAAAAGTGGCATGTTTCCTCAAGGATCAAAACCATCTAATTTGGGTAAGGAGTGGTAAAAAAACACTCATGTGGACCTATTTATTTTATAATTTGTCATTTGTCACCTATAAAAATGTTCTATTAGCTAAAAATACCCTCAAACATCTATTTCGATGGACCCATACCCAAAAAGTGGCATGTTTCCTTAAGGATCAAAACCATCTAATTTGGGTTAAGAGTGGTAAACAATCTAAACCCATACGGGACATTTATGACCCGTGTCTTCTAATGGTTGTCTTTTAAAATTGATCCCTCCCTTACTTTTTATTCCATGTTTTTAAGCTTACAAGCATGCGATTTCCTCCTTTGGATTATTATGCAAGAATATTCAAGCAACTCATTATTCCACTTGAGAATTTCAATACAAATACACATTTTCACTACTACACATTAAGCAAAGCATCCCTATTCTTCCATATTCTAATTTTAAGCATTAAAAGTAGTCCTCAACTAAGTCACAAATTTGTTCTACTCAGTCCAAAGCAAAGCATGATTAAGTATTTGATCCATCTCTAGATGCATTCATATAGTCAAACGAGCAAAATTACACAAATCACTCTAAGTGGGAGAACTATATGGGATTGAATTATCTCTTTAGATTATTGGAAAAATAAGTAGTATTCAGTCATCATAGGGGTGATTGGGATCAACCTAGCCCAATTACACTCTACACTTTTCTATTTGTAGTTTTTGAAGTATATGCAATCCCTATTAGGGTTTTCATTTTGGAGAGACTATTTGTAGATCCTTTGCACACTCCCAAATGTCAAATCTATGCATACATACCTAATTCTTGTTGTTATACATGATTGTGCCATGATGTTTTTATTTTTTACAAAGGGTCTAAAACATCCAATTTAGGTGATAAGTGGTAGACAATCCTAACCCCATTTGGACGGTGCTGACCTTCCTCATCCTTTAGTTTCAATTTTTGGGTTTTTATATAGCCTACTCTTATTTTCTTATTTTAGTATTTTTTTGGTCAACACAATCAATTTCTATATATAAACAACTAAGTTTGTCTTTTCAATTCATAGTTATAATTCTTTCAATCATTTGCACTTTGTTGAATTCAATTATTTCTTTCATTCTGTTTGTTGAATCTATTTACGACATTATGTTACATTCGAGTCATTTTTATTGGAATTAATGTTAATCACCACATTAATTCAAATTTTAGTAAAAGATATTAGTGAACCCGAGCTAGTCATTCACTTTCAATGTTGCCAAAATTTTATCTTAGGGTTTATATAAATTCTTGAACATCTGACACTAAAAGAATTTCCTTTCAACTTTGGATCTAAATCTAACATTAAAATACTTGTTTTAAGCCTTGGATATAACCACTAACATTGAAAAAAATATATTTTGACCTTGGATCTGATATCTAACACTAAAAGTATCTTCCTTTTACTTTGGATTTCATAAGAATTTACTAATCTCCATACACCAAAAAAATCACTTTTATTTCTACCATTTCATTTCTTGTTTTTTACTCACAATATCCTTTTCCATGCCACCTAAGATGCTTGCTTCTAATATTCCTTTAAGGTGAAGTGTTAGGTTGAGTGGGGCCCATATTCAAATCCCTTTGACCAATATTAAAATGGGTTCTACTAATGCACACATTGCATCCTCTTTTTACAAATAAATTGCAAAAGAATATTTTCAAATAGATAATCATGATGAACAAGTTAATCAAAATGATTTTAATGAATAAGATGCATGTGAAGGTTTAGATAGGATCCATCTTTATGAACTAAATGGTGTTAATCAAGCACAAGTCTAACATTTATCCATATTTCAAAGACTCCATCAAATACAACAAGATATGCCCAAAATAATTGAAGTCCTTTTAGCTTCTAAAACTACACAACATACAAAAAGTTATAATCTTAATGTATAACAAGAACCACTCTTTCACATTGTAATCCATAACATAAATGATGCTTCTACTATTGTCAATAGTATTAATACATCCACACCTTTAGACTTGGGAGCAATATATGATTTACAACATATTTCTATGTTATACCTAACCAAGAGACTCACATAGGACCTTTGATTACTATGTACACTACATCACATAACTTGCGTTCTACATAATCCCTTATGCAAACTATTTTAATTTTGCAATGTAAGGTGCTGTAATTAGAACAAGGTATACCAAAAGTTAGTCAATTATTAGATTCCCAAGGTTCACCTGATAATCTACTAGCACATGATATTACGTCATATCCTTTACCTAAAGGATTTGTATCTCATTTGATTATACTATATGAGGGTAAAAAAGATCGAGAACAACCAATGACAAATTATTAACCAAGTTGTTTTTAAGAAGCTTAGAAGATAATGCCTTGGCATTGGTTCTATGATTTACCAATTCAATCAGTCAAAACCTTTAATCCACTATCGAATCAATTTATTAACCATTTTGTTATCAACAATGATGAAAATCTTTCTTACGCACAAATTGCTAAGCTTAAGCAATGAAACAATGATTACGTGGTTCATTACAATACCTTGCTTGCCAAAAATTCTAACACATTAGCAAATAATGAATTATAAGACATTTACAAATTAAGTTTATGTGAACCATTACATGAATCAATTATCATTAATAAATTCATGTCATTTTAAGAGTTTTGTCACACAATAAGAGAGAGAAGTCAAAATTATTGCTCTGAACAAGCTTTAAGTATGCACCTGCATCTACTTCAACCTCCACGATAAAGTTTCAAATCAAACCATCTTGCAAGACTAAATTGATAGATACTAAAGCATGTGCAAAGATTAAAATTAATGTAATTTATCAATATGCTATAAAAATTGTTTATCATATCAACCAAGGAGGCATTTTTCTAATTTACCACAACCACCTTTAAAATTATTGAAGAAAATACTTGAATGCAATCTTATTACTCTATAGCCACCATTTGAAGTAGATATGAACAAACCTCAAGGTAAATATTTTGATAATCATGCATATTTTGATTATCATATATGTAATGGTCATTCTATTAACAAATATCTCAAGCTCGAACATTTATTCAAAATCTCATTGATAACAATGTCATTGAATTGGGCACCCCTATAGAGGAAACTAGGCCTCAACAAAATGGAAGTGTTAAATTGAAGATTTTTAGCGATCCATTTCCAATTCATGATACAAATAAGGATAATTCAATAATGTGTCACACTTACTTTTCTTATCCACCTCCTGAGTCATATTATCATCCATTAGATGGAATCATATGTACAACTAGTCAAACTACTCAACCACGTCTTATGATTTCTTTTGATGACAATGAGATAGTGAATGATGACTCTAATTTTCATGTTTGATGTATATGAGTTTATATTGATCAATATCTTATTCATAGTGTGCTAGGTTATAATGGATCAAGTGAAAATGCATGCACAATTACTTTATTGTATTCATTGGGTTACTCACAACATGACATATAGACAACTACTAAAAGTGTCAAGAGATTCAATAGAAAACAATAAACCACTTTGGAAAATATTTTGCTACCTCTTCAAGTGGGGCCTACTATATTATATACTCCTTTTTAATATATACCACAAAATGGGATCTTTTATATGATATTATGATACCCTTGGTTGCAAAAGCTTTGTGTTGTGCCTTCTATAGTCCATAGTTGCTTAAAGTACATTCATTGTAATCAAGTTGTCAAAATTTCAGGAATCAAATATGAGAACCCTCTACAATCTATGGTACCTCCTCCTCCCATCAACTACCATGATTTAATGAAAGATTATGCAAAAACAAAGCATGTTTATAATTATTACACCCAATCAAAAGGTTTATAGTCAACCAATCCATAAAAGATGCAAAGGGTTCAAAATCAACTAATGCAAAAGTAAAACTATTGACAAAAGGCTTATAATTCCCAACAAGCATAGTCACATGTAATGTATTCTAAATTGGTGATACATACATATTAACACTTGGCATAATATTCTAATTGTCCTCATTGGATTTCACATCTTTCTGCATCCCCTATAACTACTCCTACACAAGATTGCATGAGTAATGGTCTAGATAGTTTTCTTACTACACATTATATATTTTTTATTTTAATATATGCACATCTGATACATTTTGTTCAAGGAAAGTAATTCAATTACCACTTATCACATATAATTTTTAATCTTGTGTTGAATGGATCATTGGTTAGGTTATTACAATTTCAAATATTCTAAATAATTTAAAAACATTTTAAATAATTAAAAAAACCAAAAATATCAATGTACATAGGTTCTTGACTATTGTATCTTGTTGTGTTATTTCTTGCTCATTCAATCCTTTGATCAATTGTTTTAAGCCATTGGCTATTGTTGACTTGTTGGCTTTTGGTTCTTATTTTTCACTTTCTAGATCTGAATAGTTTTAAAAATGGTCAATTTTGTCAATTTTTTCCATGTATCCCTCTATTTTCACAATCTACGCTGATAAATCTTTAGTTTCCACCAAGGTCAAAACCATCTAATAAAGGTTAGGAATGTTTACCATTCCTGATCCTAGTTGGACAGTCTTGTCCTTCCCAAATTTTGACTCAAAAACCAAAAATAGAGCATGCAAAGCCTTAATACTTCTAATTTATGTATTTTTCAATCAGTTTCAGTATGAAAATCAAAGCTTATTCATGCAAAAATATCTTTCTTTGGGTTATATTTCTTATGCATGCTGCAAACTTCAACAAGTGGACATTTGATGAGACGAGGATGTACAATCAGTCCTCTCCATACATTTTAAATATCCTATAGATTTTCTAAAGTCACAACTCACGTACAATGGAGACATATTACTCATATATTGTCATTACATCATTTATAGTGCATCCTTACATTGACTCATGTCATAAATTTTTTAGGTATTTTTTCCTTCTTATAGTTTCAAATCTTTATTTATCACTAGTTTTTATTACTTATAGTTTTTAAATTCAGAAAAATACAAAAAAATAAAATATACAATAATAAAAATATATTCAAAATATTATAATATTTTAAAATTAGGACCCGAGCATGATGAGACATTTAGTTTACATCATTATCATGTGTTATTTATCTTATGAGTAGTAGATAGCATATTATTTTTCTATCGCACATGCATTTCACTAGCAACTTGGAAGTATCCCATCTACATGCGATAATATGCATAGGTGTTATCATTCCATAACTTATATATTGTTGAGATATATACTTCTTACAAATGTCTTACTAACATCTCTATCTCACATTATGTACATAGATATACTATTTGCTAAGATATGATCACATTACATATACATAGTGTCGATTATCTTTATAATTTTATGCTCATTTGTTGTTATTACTTGTACACCATAGATTACATCTTAGTTATCTATTGTGTTTGGCCCTTGGCCACTGTATGCAATTATTTGAATGTATCCTTGAAATCTTACTTGTGTATATGTGACATTTGAATATGTCCATTTATTTTGGCCCTTGGCCCTATGTGGGGTGTGACATTTGAACATGTCCCTTATTTTTGACATCATTCATGTCTTTATGTGTATAAATCTTCTCTTGCAACATTTGAACATGTCCTTTGTGTGCAACCCTTGACCTTGTTTATATGACATTATGTTTATTGTTTTTGTGTGTTTGTTGATCTTATTTAAGTTTGATGAGTGCCATGATACATATAATGCACTAACTAACCCATAACATATTAACTCTATTTTCCATTGCTACGAAAATTGTTGATATACATTGTTATAGGGTTTGCCTCGTATGTTACATACATGATTTAACTAACACATATCTTACTATGGTAACATACTTTTCATACGCTAGATTATTCAGTGATTACATCTTATTACACACATTGCAGTTAACTTTTATTTTAAGGTCAATGACTTTTAGGTTTAATTCCCTCACCTAAAAAGGGGCATTTTAATGGGTTTTTCGTACATAAGATAAGCATTTTCAAGAGAAAATATCAATTTTGATGTAGAGTACAATTTTAAAAAGTACAAAATGGTTCAAAATTTAGTCATTGGCATAGATTATGGGGGCATATGCCATGAATATGCACTTTCAATGCAGGATCAAAGTAAAAATTCACATAGTTTTGAGTGCATGATATAGGCTCATGTACAAATTTTAAACAAGATTTCACATATCACATTTACATACAATTTCAAATTGTAGATTTATCACTGGGGGCATGATACAAGTTCATGCACATAATGTTATTTTTCAAATTTTCAATATTATTTGTTAAGTTACATACATGGTAGGAGCATGGATGTACTTCATTCTCTTTTGATCATGCATCTAAGAATAAAATTGCAACTGAATCTATAATCCATCCGCAATAGTTGATTCAGTTTAAGTGCATAATACATAACTTAGAAGTTCAATGCCCTTTATCATTATGTCTCTAAATCCATTTTGGGTTTCAACTCGTTTCACGTCTTAGGGTTACAAAGACTAGTTGAGTTAAATTTGGGTGTATGCATATCTTAATGGGTTATATTTTCATACAAGTGATAATTCAATTTGAGGATGTATACCCTAAAATTTCTCCATTGCTTCAACTAAGGAATCAATCTCTCCAATGATTTAAGGAAGCATCATCTCCAAGTAAAATCACAAAGTAATTATGGTTTTAAAATTACAAGTTTATTCCTCCCATGCTTTCATTTCAATTTAAATAAAATTAAAGTCCAGATAAATTTTAAATTTTAAAAATTCAACATTCAAACAATTTTCAAATTTTAGGAAATTTTTAAATTACAGTTTTCAATAGAACAAAGCAACTACTTCATGTGTTTTGTAGAGTTTTCCAAACTATGATGCCTTAACAATTGGATTACTAGCTCCAATACAATGTGTCTTACATACTAAAGTATATTTTTCATTTAATATAATAATTTCATTATTATAATAAAGGAGGGGCAATTGTAGACACCTAATTTTGGTCATGAATATTTGATTATGTCATTTTTAGCCCTTTTACACTTTAATTAACTTTGCACTTAATTTGGACCTATTTTGACACTTTGACATGTCTCGAGCACTCATGTAGACCTATTTCATTTTTAATTTGTCATACATCACCTACAAAAATGTTTTATAAACTAAAAATACCCTTAAGCATATGTTCAGATGGACTCAAACCCAAAAAGTGGCATGTTTCCTCAAGGGTCAAAACATTTCAATTTGGGTGAGGAGTAACAAACGGTCTTGAACCCTATGGGACATTTCTAACCCTTATATTATAATAATCTTATTTTAAAAATGAACCCTCCCTTAATTTGTCTTACATGTTTTTAGGCTTCCAAGTGTATGATTTCTCTTTTTGGAGCACTATAAAAAAACATTCAGGTCACTTATTATTCCATTTGGTAATTTTAATACAGAGATAAATTTACACTACTGCACATTGATCAAAACTTCATTATTATTCTCTATTATAATTCTAAGCATTACAAGCAATCTCCTCAATCAAGTCAAAAGTTTGTTTTACTAAGTCCAAAGCAAAACATGACCAAGTATTTGAGCCATCTCTAGATGCATTCATATAGTCAAAGGAGAAAAACAATACAAAACACTCAAAGTGGGGAAACTATGTGGGCTTGAATTCCCTATTAAGAGTATTGGATATGCATGCAACATTCAATCTGTTGTTCCCAAAATCTGTCACTCATTTTTTGAGACAACATGTGAACTATTTTGGTCCTGCAGGCCAAAATTATCTTTTCCCTTCTCAAAAATTGTTCTGAGTATTCAAATTCTCCATTATTCAAGCTTTTTCAGATTTCTACGGACTCTGCAGGCTCATTTCTATGGACTCTGCAATCTTATTTCTACGAACTATGCAGGCTTGAAACTACGGACTCCGCAGGCTCATTTCTACAGACTCTGCAGGCTCATTTCTGTGAACTCTGCAGATACATTTCTTTGGACTCCGCAGGCTCATTTCTACGGACTTTGCAGATACATTTCTACGGACTCCACAGGTTGGATTCTACGGACTCTTTCAAAGCTCAAGAGACTTAGACAAAACTATGGACTATGCAGGAAAGAAAAAAGTCCCCCACTTAGGTAGTTTCAAGATTGGTTCAACGCCACGGTTCAACCAAAAATGGCTTCGACATCAGCAAGCTTCAAACAAAGGAATGAACCATTGAACCGTTGAACCTTGAACCAAAATGGTTCAACGGGTTCAAAGGTTCAATGGCATCAACAAGCTTAATGAGTTAAGCGCTTTGGCAAGAGTTCAAAGTTCAACCGCTTTAGCAAGTTCAATAGCTTTAAAACACTTAACGAAAATAAGAAGGCTTGAATTGTTGAACCATTGAACCTTGAACCAAAATGGTTCAAAGTTTCAATGGGTTCAACGGTTCAAAGGTTCAATGAGTGGTTGGTTCAATGTGGTCAATTGAATGAGCATAACACAAGATTGAATCATTGAACCAAAGTTGGTTCAATTGGTCGGTTCAATCGATCAGTTCAAAGGAGTGCCCCAAAGCCCAAAGGATAAGTGCCCTTGCAAAGGGCACTTAGGTGACAAAAGGACCTTTGCAACTTTTCTGAAAGGCAATTTTAGAGGCCAAACAACCCTTGCAGAGGGCAGGAAAGCACTTGGAAAGAAGGTCGAAAGGGTAAGTTTTCCTTCAGATTTGTTCAAGGAAAAAATATACCCTTCGAAAAGTTTTTTTGCAAAAAAATGTTAAGGAATTGTCTGAAGGAATTCCTTCAGACAAAAAGTCTAAAGGAATTCCTTCAAACATTTTGTCTGAAGGAATTGAAGCCGAAGGAGCCCGAAGGACCCTGAAGACCGCTCGAAGGCCACCCAAAGAGCCCCGAAGGGCAGGTACCCTTCTGGGGGGCTCTCACCGACCAGAAAATGGGCCTTTTTGAAGACCCTAAAGGGATTCCTGCCCTTCGAGAAGGATAAAACAAGAAAGCCAAAGGAATTGCCAAGGAGGGTGACAGACCCAAAGACATCAAAGTTGGGCACCATGAACTAGCCGTTGGAATCTAAACGTCTGATGACGTCCCTGCAGACATCAAATTCAAGGTAATAAAATAGCCGTTGATCTTTAAAGGCTTGAGAGCAGACCTGAATGCATTCAAAGGCCTTAATGCCAAAAGGAAGAACTGTTGAGAGAAGAATTCAAGGAGCCAACAAAGCTAGGAATTTAGCCCCAAGAGCTCAAATTCTAGGAAAAGATAAAACTAGGAAGAGACAAAGCTGAAAAAAGACAAAAGAAAAGACAAACTCAGTGACCAGTTGAAGAGGGAGATGAAAGATCCAGCAAAAAGGGAAAAGATAGCCTAAGAGCTCAAATCGCAATAGGAAGGATAAGACATGGCGAGGAAAAAGAGAACTATAGGAAATACAGAAATATCTGCAGGAGAGTTATTTCTATTAGGTGAAACAGTCCACCAAGTAGACACTTAAGCGCACAAACATTCAAAGGCATGACCTATTTTTCTCCCTTTGAATAAAAGTGAGTGGACATCCACATACTTGTCTGAAAAATAGACCAGACGACTCAGGCTAAGGAGAAGACATTTGAGATGAATTGACATGCCACAATTAAGGTCGACGCCCTGTTCCAGCATGGCCCCTGACAGAACTGAAAATGCATTCAAGGCATTGAATGCATAGCATGGGCCATTCCATGAAACAAAGTGCCAAGTCTTTATTGGCTACTATATATTGCAATCTCTTTTGTCTTTTTGTTATCAAAAGCGAAACTCTACCCAAATTGAAAGGCATTTACTAAGACTTTGAGCTCAGATTGTTAATCATATTTTGTTATATGAATGAGAAAATAGGTTAC
Organism: Torreya grandis; assembly: GCA_037957365.1. Lineage (NCBI taxonomy): Eukaryota > Viridiplantae > Streptophyta > Pinopsida > Cupressales > Taxaceae > Torreya > Torreya grandis. Next base: position 2,249,113 of record JARHVA010002486.1, read on the forward strand.
TTTCAGACTTTGTTCTGTAATAACTTGTGTTATTTAGGGGATTGTTTTTATGTCTTTTTCTTGAATGCATTCTTGTCCATTTAATTAAATAAGTATAATTAGTGGAAGTAACTAGGAAGGTGTCCTGAAGCTGACTATGGAGAGACTTTGTGCTACCACAGTTGTCTTTAGTGTGTTTATTTTTTGTTTATGTTTAAAGAATCTTGGGATGATTTTGTGCCCCCATTATCCTTCGTATTTCACTCTTTGGCAGTTGAGGGGGAGACTTTATACTACACCTCATCCTGCTATGTTACTGTGCCCAGTTACTGTTACTTTCCAGAAAGAATCCCTATTGTTTGTTGTAGACCACTTCTGAAAGAAGAGAAGTGTCTTCTGTCATTTCACCAGGATTTATCCTTTGATATGTGAACATCATCTTTGAAAAAAGAGAGATGGATGGTGTTGTCCTACTCCTGAGTGTTATTTTCTGCTTATATATTTAGTATATAGTGCCGTATAGTTATAGGGAACCTCCCCTTGATGAGAGGAGAGATTTGTCCCCTTTTGATGTGGTAAACCTGCACATTTGGCCAATCAATCTCCTTATGTTGTGGTTGAAACAACCTATTTTACCCATCAGTTAGCTGGTGACAAAATATTCACCCAACAGTTTTTGGCGACTGCGCTGGGGAAGAACGAGTAGTTTCAGTTCTTTTCCAATATCCATTGTCTCTGCTGGAGACACAAAAATTTTGTGCAATTTGAAGCCTCAAGCTTTAGATTGAAGCATCACTTGTGTTTTATCCATTATCATTATAGCCTTATCCATTTATATTATATACTCTGAGCTACAAAACCAGAGACGCTAGAGATCAAGCATTTCATTTCAAAAGTCAATTCTCAGCCAGCTCCATGCCAACAATTTTTGGTGACTCCACTGGGGAAGAACAAGCAGTTTGAAGCCTCAAACTTCAAATTGAAGCAGTGCCAGTTCTTTTCCATTTTTACTATTTCAATCTCGCAGCTCCATGGTATACAAGAAACCAGAGGTCCAAAGGTGTTGTTGACCCTATTTTTGAGTTGGTGCAGTAGAGCAATTTTGAGTTGTTTCCTCCACAACCTCACCTTAAACGAACTAGGAGTCTTCCTCCTACCAACACCAGGTCACCAACACAAGGTAGAGCTTCTTTTTCCTCTACTAGCAGAGCTTTGCCCATACATACCCCACCAAGATTTGTTATCCCCCCTTTCCATAATCATACAATGGTAGTTCAAGGCCCTTGGGGTAACTCTTTTGGCCCACTCAATTTAACTCCACCTCTACATGAGCTACCACGCAGTTCCAAAAATTCTTTGGTGATGGGAGAGTTCACCCTGATGAATATATTGCAGCCTTCAGCATAACCTATGGTGTAATAGGCATGGAATATGAAGACGTAGTAGTCAGGCTATTTATGAAAACATTGCAAGGTGCTACTGTAGACTGGTTCTACCATCTATAGGCTCGGTCAATGACTGACTAGGACACTCTCAAAGTCAAATTCGAAGCAAGGTTCAAGCCTGCAGAAGATGCGCATGCCCTACTGGCTCAAGTCACGCAGATGAAGAAAGAACCTCATGAGCCTATGAGGGATTTCATTGCTAAGTTCGACAAGCTGAGGAACTAAATTCTTATAATTCTCAGCCAACCCCTGAGAACCTTAAATGTTTCTTCATCAACTCATAGCTTCCAAAAGTGAGTTTTCTGCTGAGACGTGCTGGTCACATAGACCTTGCTACTATTCAGGACTTGGCTACTGAGGTGGAAGATGATCTTATCTTGGTGGGGATGGTAAGGAGAGATCCTAACAGAGATAAATCTTCTTCATCCTCTGAATATCCATCTACAGGCACCACTGATCAAATGGTGCAAAAACTGGCAAATGAACTGCTCGCCTTGAAAAGACAAATGGCCCAAGGTATGTCTACTCCTCCTTATCGGGATATGCCAAGGAGGACATTTCAGAACCAGTCATATCAAGGCAATGCTGCAAGAAATCAAGGGCAGCCAAATCATCTTCCTCCCCTAGGGGAACCTTGCCATTAAAGCACCTCCAACCAATTCAACAGTTGGATATCTTGAAACAAAATCTAATTTCTCATTCCAGCCTGAGTTGAACCTAGAAGATGATGCTAATCTCTTCACAGAGGGAGAAGAAAAATTAGCTGGCGACTCCAACATTGGTTTCCTGAATTACCAGGATGAACCTAGAAGAAAAGGTGAAGCATTTGATAGAGCATATGCTGTATTCACCCAGTCCAAGAATCAGTCAGCCCAACAAATTGATAAAAAAAATTAGAGGAGCGAGCTCAGCCTATAATTTCAATTTCCAAATGAGGAACTCCTCTGCCTTTCTAGCCAAAGCACCTAGTGATCGCTAAAAAAGTAAGTACCTCAAGTATGCCTTCACCTTCCACTTTAATTTCATAGATCAGTCCTTCCCCCTAAAAACTAGAAGGATGAACTACCTTCCTCTGTTCCTAGTCCATTTTAGTCGTTTGACATAATCAACCATGTTAGGAAATACAAAATTCAAATGACTGAATTTGAATTTCTACAATCCAACCCTGAGCAGTTGGATAGATTGGTTCAATGTGTGAAGAATCAAGCCATACCTGCAGGATAAACAGTTGTGAAAATAACTCTTGGTCCCCCCAAGAACACATCCACCTAGAATTACCTTGTGATTAATCCTCTTGTTGCTCTCGAGAGGACATAACCATTATATGTCTTCCTACTGATAAATGGACACCAGCTGAACAACTGCATAATAGACTCAAGTGCATCTGATAACGTCATCCCTGCCAAAGTGGCAAAATCTCTTGGTCTCACATTGACCAAGACCTTTGGGAGATGTTTCTCCATGGAGAACAAACAAGTGCCACTACTGGGACAAATCAAGGATGCCTAATTTGCATTTGCAGCATTCCCAGACAAGAGAATCAAGATGACAGTCCTGGTGGCTGACGCCCCAGCCTCATACGACATCCTTCTTAGGCAAAATTTTTGCAAGGATGTTGGAGGAGAGTTGAGTATGGACCTATTTGAAGCAAGGATCCCTGTCAAAAGCATCATGAAGAGGCTGCTCCCTGAAAAGGAAGCAAAATATATTGTCACTCAGACATCAGCCCCCAAACCTTAGATTCTATTTGAGTCTTCAGGCAGGGGTAATTATTTTTTGTCCACAGAGAATGTTCATGTTTATGTAGATGAAAGTCTGATAGCTGGCAATCCAAGAATTGATTCAAATAAGACAAAAATAATTGGTAGGGCACAATATAGATGAAAAGGGATCTTCTCTCTCTAATGAAGAAGAATCTGATATAAGATCAGTTTTTGATGATGTTTGGAGCCTAGAATTCGATGGCAATAATTCTTCTACCAGTGTTGGAGCCGAGACTGTGTTGATATCTCTTCAAGGAGATATTTTTCGTTCTTCATACAAGTTGTAGTTCAACAACACCAACAACACTGCTGAGTACGAATCTCTACTGCTTGGATTGAAGGCTACTCAAGACAAAGGTGTCAAACTCCTTCACGCCAAAGGAGATGTTGAACTGATGGTTTGTCAGGAGTTTGATGCTGACAATCAAATCATGTACTTCATTGGACCAAAAGAGCAACAAGCTATGGTAGTGGACCATAATACTGCATGCCAAAGTCAGGAAGAGGAAATATTCACCAAGAGAGCAAGGATTTATGGTTTTCAGATTGGAGACCACGTCTTGCCATGGGGCAAGAAGAGAGAACCAAAAGGAGTGCACAAAAAATGTGATTCTTGGTGGAGAGTTCCATTCGCCCATCACTGATTCTGGTGAGAAAATGGTTTCTTATTGGTTTATCAAGACAACACACTATTTTCATCGCCTCACAATGGGCAGCATCTGAAGCACTTCAATCCTTGAAGTATCAGATAAGATCATCTGTACATATGTATATTTGTATAGTCTTTAGTTCTATTTTGTGCTTTTCATTTTCATTTTTAGCACCTTTATTTTTTGGGTAGCATGACTCCTTAGCCTAATGACATACTTGAAGGCACTAGAGATTCTGGTTTCTACTCCCCTCAGCTATTTCAAAATTTCAACTAAAGGAAGTTCTCTAACAGGAGCCAACTGTTGTTCCCAAAATCTGTCACTCATTTTTTGGGACAACATGTGAACTATTTTGGTCCTATAGGCCAAAATTCTCTTTTCCCTTCTCAAAAATTGTTCTGAGTATTTAAATTCTCCATTATTCAAGCTTTTTTAGATTTCTACGGACTCTGTAGGCTCATTTCTACGGACTCTGCAGGCTTATTTCTATAGACTCTACAGGCTTGAAACTATAGACTCCGTAGGCTCATTTCTACAGACTCTATAGGCTCATTTCTACGAACTCTGCAGATACATTTCTAAGGACTTTGTAGGCTCATTTCTATGAACTCTGCATATACATTTCTACGGACTCCACAAGCTAGATTCTACGGACTCTTTCAAAGCTCGAGAGACTTAGACAAAACTACGGACTCTGTAGGAAAGAAACAAGTCCCCCACTTAGGCAATTTCAAGATTGGTTCAATGCCACATTTCAACCAAAAATGGATTTGACATCAGCAAGCTTTGAACAAAAGAATGAACCGTTGAACCATTGAACCTTGAACCAAAATGGTTCAACAGGTTTAAAGGTTTAATGGCATCGGCAAGCTTAATGAGTTAAGCGCTTCGAAAAGAGTTCAAAGTTCAACCGCTTCAGCAAGTTCAACGGCTTCAAAACACTTAATGAAAATAAGAAGGCTTAAACTATTGAACCATTGAACCTTGAACCAAAATCGTTCAAAGGTTCAATGGGTTCAACTGTTCAAAGGTTCAATGAGCGGTTGGTTCAACACTGTCAATTAAATGAGCAAGATTGAATCGTTGAAACAAAGTTGGTTCAATTGGTCGGTTCAAAGGAGTGTCCCAAAGCTCGAAGGACAAGTGCCCTTGTAGAGGGCACTTAGGCGACAAAATGACCTTTGTGACTTTTCTGAAAGGCAATTTTAGAGGCCAAACAGCCCTTGTGAAGGGCAGGAAAGCACTTAGAAAGAAGGCTGAAAGGGTAAGTTTTCCTTTAGATTTGTTCAAGGCAAAAAGATACCCTTCGAAAATGTTAAGGCAATTCCTTCAGACAAAAAGTTTGAAGGAATTCCTTCAGACATTTTATCTGAAGGAATTGAAGTCGAAGGAGCCCGAAGGACCCTGAAGACCGCTCAAAGGCCACTTGAAGAGCCTCGAAGGGCAGGTACCCTTGCGGGGGGCTCTCACCGACCAAAAAATGGGCCTTTCTCAAGACCTCGAAGGCCCCTTCGGGAAGGATAAAATAAGAAAGCTAAAGGAATTGCCAAGGAGGGTGATGGGCCTGAAGACATCAAAGTTGGGCACTGTGAACAAGCCATTGGAATCCAGATGTCTGATGATGTCCCCGCAGATGTCAAATTTGGGGCAATAAAATAACCGTTGATCTTTAAAGGCTTAAACGCGGACCCAAATGCATTCAAAGGCCTTAAGGCCAAAAGGAAGAACCACTGAGAGAAGAATGCAAGGAGCCAACAAAGCTGGGAATTCAGCCCTAAGAGCTCAAATTCCAAGAAAAGACAAAACCAGGAAGGGACAAAGCTAGAAAAAGACAAATGAAAAGACAAACTCGGTGACCAGCTGCAGAGGGAGTTAAAAGAGCCAGCAGAAAGGGAAAATATAGCCCAAGAGCTCAAATCGCAACAAGAAGGATAAGACGTGGTGAGGAAAAGGAGAATAACTGTAGGAAATACATAAATATCTGTAGGAGAGTTATTTTTGGTAGGTGATACATTAGACCAAGTAGACACCTGAGCATGCAAACATTCAAAGGCACGACCTATTTTTCTCCCTTTGAATAAAAGTGAGTGGATAGCCACGTACTTGTCTGGAAAATAGACTAGATGACCCAGGCTGAGGAGAAGACATTTGAGATGAATTGACATGCCACATTTAAGGTCGACACCCTGTTCCAGCATGGCCCCCTGACAGAATAAAAAATGCATTCAAGGCATTGAATGCATAGCATGGGCCATTCCATGAAACAAAGCACCAAGTCTTTCTTGGCTGTTATATATTGTAATCTCTTTTATTGTTTTAGGGAGATCTTTTTATTATAAGAAGTGAAACTCTACCCAAATTGAAAGGCATTTACTAAGACTTTGAGCTCAAATTGTTAATCATATTTTGTTATATGAATGAGAAAGCAGGTTACTTTCAGACTTTGTGCTGTAATAACTTGTGTTATTTAGGGGATTATTCTTATGTTTATTTCCTAAATGCATTCTTGTCCATTTAATTAAATAAGTATAATTAGTGGAAGTAATCAGGAATGTGTCCTGAAGCTGACTGTGGAGAGACTTTGTGCTGCCACAGTTGTCTTTAGTGTGTTTATTTTTTATTTCTGTTTAAAGGACCTTGGGATGACTTTGTGCCCCCATTATCTTTCGTATTTCACTCTTTGGCAGTTGAGGGGGAGACTTTGTGCTACACCTCATCCTGTTGTGTTATTGTGCCCAATTATTGTTACTTTCTAGAAAGAATCCCTGCTGTTTGCTGCAGACCACTTCTGAAAGAAGAGAAGTGTCTTCTGTCATTTCACTAGGATTTCTCCTTTGATCTGTGAACATCATCTCTAAAAAAAGAGAGATGGATGGTGTTGTCCTACCCCTGAGTGTTATTTTCTGCTTATATATATAGTATATAGTGCCGTATAGTTATAGGGAACCTCCCCTTGATGAGAGGAGAGATTTGTCCCCTTTTGATGTGGTAAACCTGCACATTTGGCCGACCAATCTCCTTATGTTGTGGTTGAAACAACCTATTTTACCCATCAGTTAGCTGGTGATAAAATATTCACCTAACACAATGATTATGGGAGTGATTGGGTTTAGCTTAGCCTGATTGCACTCCACATTTTTCTATTCACAAGTTTTTAATCATTGCAAGCCTTACTAGGGTTTACACCTCAAAGAAAGTATTTGCATATCTTTCGCACACTCCCAAAGGTTAAATTTGAAACCTAATTTCAACTATTGCACATGACTTTGCCTTGATTTTTATATTTTTTTCAAAGGTTCAAAATTGTTTAGTTAGGTAAGAAGTGGAAAATGATCATGACCCCAGTTAAACGATCCTGACCTTATTCATCCTTTAGCTTTAGTTATGGGTTTCTATATAGCATATTCATATTTTCTTATTTAAATATTATTTCAGTCAACAAGGTCAATTTGGAGACATAAATAACTAAATTTATCTTTTTAATTCATAATTAGGCTTCTTTCGATCATTTGAACCTTATTGAATTCAATTATTTTCCTTCATTTTGCTTATTGAAATCCTATTTATAGCTTTTTGTTATATTCTGATCATTTTATCAGAATCTAGGTTAATTGCCACATTAATTTAAATTTCAGTAAAACACAAGCATAGAGCCTTCCAAAAAGTTTAAATTTTATATTAATCAAAATCCTTTGCTACACTTGAGACTGAGCATGCACATTGAGCTACCCTTGGTCATTCTTTACTTCAAAATATTGGAATATCACCCACTTGTACCAAAAGAGGATTTAGATGAATTTTTATATAGTTTCATCATCACTTGTATGGATGAGGAGGTTAAAACCCTTGCTTTATGTTACATTTATATTGCACATGAACTACATGGGGTATAATTTTAACATGTGGGATACGTAATTATAACTCCCTTGAGGTTTCCCAACCCAACTACTTCTATTCTTTTTTATTCACACATGTGTTAAATTTAATTAGAACAAGAGAAGAAGAAAACATCATTTTAGACATTTTTCCCACCAATTTAGTGAAACACAAATATAGGGTTGTGTCGCATCAAAAGGCGAACATGCATAGAAAAATCCATAACCTATAATGGTACATAGTTCAAATTTATTACTCAATAACACATTTGACAACACAATACACAAAGCATATTTGGCACACCAAATCAAATTTGTACAATTTTTTTGGTAGTAAAGCAAGTATCAACTATATTCTTGCATAACGAGCATTCCATATTTCTAACAAAACTTATTCATTCCTTCAAAACCATTACTGCACTTTTAGAATCCCCATGCCTTTTGTAATGTAGGTTATCTAAAATACTCCAATGCTTACTTTTAAAAATTGAGACATATTACAATGGCTCTCCTGTGCCTTTTATAATGTCAGTTAGTGAAAATACTTCAAATATTACCTTATAAAAGCACATCAAGGCATTAACTTGAACCACCTAGCAAGCTAATTTCAAATTACTATAAACTAAGCAAAAGTGTACTATTCCTTTCAAATTCAATAATGATGCATCTTAATAGTCATATCCTAAGTCTGAATATTGTTTATTGCATGTCAAAGGCATCAATTATAAAGTATTTCAATCAATATTCTATCTAATCATATAGTTACATAATCATGAATCACACAAGTACTATGAGGGAGAACTACATCAGCGTGAGGCCCATTTGGTCTATGTAGGTAGTACTCAAATTACATGAGGTTTTATGTGGATAATTCAACTATTCCCCTTGTTTGTTTATTTTGCACCTTATCTCTATCTTATTTATGATGCATGAGTTAGGTTTTATCTTTATCAAGTACTATGAACATCAATTCAGCACACATAATTAATTAGTAAACCCTCACAAACTATCGCACAAACTTAGATTAAAAAATTAGGCATATAGTCAGCCAAGACACGCTCGTAGTTAGTAGGTAAGGACATAATGCATCCCTGACCTCATCTTACAGACTTGTACCAACACATTCAATTATTTTATTTAGTCATGACACAACACACATGTCCTTTTCAAATAAGTTTTAGTCATAGGTAGCTGACACAATCATAATTAAATCTAGTTTAGGGAGTTTTACATGTTTGTAAGCCCATTTACTATTTTTAGAAAGTTTCCAATTTTGTAAAATTTTGTAACATACTATATTTCACTATCAAATCTGTATATACAAACATTCCAATTTCAATAGTTTAATTCTATTATTTTGCATTCACTTCAATTAAAATAAATTGAACATTCTGGCGAACCCACTATTTTTAAAACATTGCTTATTGTTTGCTTGATTTTTGTCCTAGGATTTCATTATTTTTTTGTAAATTCCTAACACTGAAAGAAAAGAGCCTTCAACCTTGGAAATAAATATGACACATAATGATTCAATTCTCTTCGACCTTGGAGAGTAATATGACACTGAAGGGAATTATCTTGTCACCTTAGATAAATCTGACATAGAAACTCTTTCTTTTGACCTTGGGTGGAAAGTTGTTGATATCTATACACAAAAATCTTTCAATTTTATTTTTTTTATTTTTTATTTTTCTTTTGTTTGTTTTCAAAAATTATGTTCTAACAATTTTCAAACTACTTGGTGACTATTGTGAAGGGCTACATGGTGATCTGTTTATAGACATACTAGCAAGATGGGTTTACCTCAATACTCATAGTCATCGTACAACACTAAACATAGAGTTTAGTTTCCATACACCTCATAATATATTGTAAATGCCTAATATCCCTTATTTCTACCATACAAAACCTCTTTTAGCTATTTGAATTGTGTTGCACCTGAGAAGAGTGTAATGCCTAAGAAAGTTATTCTCACCATATCCTTAGATTTAGGGTTAGTGGGCTACATACATGGTTTTTTCTCTATATTTAATTCTCTGAAACATTAGGACACCACTAATTAATGAATGAACAATTATATTTAAGAGCCCACACAATCGTTCAAACCTTTTCTTAGATCAATCTTATACCTTGATTTTTTGCTTGTACTTATTTATAGTCACTAACTTTACTTGATTCACATTGTATTCTATTCATAATCAAATCAATGAATAAATGTTTCTTTCATGTGTTACATAGAATTATGTAGTTCATTATTACATCTAGTGTTACCTTTTAACATGTTCTTCATTATGTATTTACATGCATCCAATGCCAAATTAATAAATAAGCTATATCAAATAAGGTCTAATCTCACAACCTTCCCATTCCACATGGTTGTACTACTATGCCATGCCATTATTCTTCAATATATTTTTTAAAAATTTGAAACGACTTGGTAATAAGAGGAATCATATGTTGCACATTGTATTAAATCTACATCTTCAAAGGATCTTTCGTTGCTTACTTCACACCATATTAAAGGGCACATTATGAATCTTATTTTAGAACCCAATGCTCAACAACAATATGATCCAACTGATGACGAAACATTTATACAATACCTTCATAAATATCTATAAAAGGTTGATTCCCTCTTCTATGTTACTAGAAACAAGCAAAAAAAAGGTGCCCAAGATAGCTCTTATAATATTGACATTTTTATTATTATATTCATTCCTATTTTTACACCTCCAATTACTTTTATAGCATCACCTCTTGGTTTTGGAACATCACTTGGTTTACAAAATGTATCTATGTCTATGTTTTCTCATGTTACTTATATTCCTCCTATTTCTTTTACAAATGCCACTCTTGAGAACACCATTCTTGCAGTACAAGCTAAGCTTGTTAAAATTGATCAAACTCTTTCTCATGATAGCCCTTTTATGGACTCATGTTATTTATTACATAAACCTTTGGAAACCAAAATTTGAATCATATCTATTACCAGTTGATTTTGTGGCTCCTAAGTTTCCTTTATATAAAGACAAATGTGATCATGAATAACATTTGTATGAATTCCATGCAACTTTTCTAGACTATGTAGATAACGATAAATTGTTAACAATGCTCTTTCAAATAAGTCTTAAAGAATATGATCTTAAATGGGTTTACAATATTCCCCTTCAATCAATAAAGGATTTCAATCCTTTGAAAAATCATTTTTTGACACACTTTTATATCAACATTGATGATTTTTTTTCATATGCTCAAATTGCAAAGCTCAAACAAGACTCTAATGAAATAATCAGTGAATATGTGATAAGATACAAGACTATGCTTTCAAAAATGAAAAATCAAATGTCTAATAATGAGCTTCAATATATTTTTTCTCAAAATTTGTTATCTCCACTTCAAGAGTCAATTATGTTTGATAAGTTTAATTTTTTTTAATGAACTATGCCATACAGTAAAAAAGCATAAGATTAAATTGATTCTTTTAAACAAGATTAAGTATACTTCAAATGTTGAGTTTCAAAGCAAGCCAAATGATAAGAGCAAACTAAGTGAAATAAAAAATGAAGCTAAAATTACAATTAATGTTATCTCAAAACCAACACAAAAGCTTCAATTACAAGCTCCACTAAAGAGGAAACTTTCAAGGTTACCTTCACCTCCTCATGCATTGTTACAAAAACTATTTGAATGTAATCTAATCACTCTTCCTCCACCAATGGAAGTGGACATGTTTAGACCATAATCTATTTTTTTTATGGCAATGTATATTGTGACTACAATAGATGTATTGAGAATTCTAAAAATAAATGTTTCAATCTTAAGCACAAGATTCAAAATATTATTGATGAGAACATTATTGATATTGGTACACCTATCGAAGAGGCTAAGCAAAAAACCAATGAAAATGCAAAGCTCAAAATGTACAAAGATCCTTTTCCAAATCATGAAGCAAATAACAAAGATAATTTTAAAGTACATTATGCATATAATGTTCCTCCTCCTTATACATATGGACATACACTTGATAACATCATTAATATAGTTAAAAGTAGATAAACATCACATATTATGGTTACATTTGATGATAATGAAGTTGTTGATGGTGATTCAAATATACATGTACTTTTCATTTGACCATGTGTTGGCAAATAATCAATACATAGTATTATGATAGATAATGGATCAATTGAAAATATGTGCACCATAACACTCCTTCACTCTCATGGGTATACAAATCAAGATTTACATGATACTTCTAGAGTTGTCAAAGCATTTGATGGCCATACATATAATACTCTTGGGCATATAGTGCTACTTTTTACAAGTGGGCCCTCTCACAATGCCCACTCCTTTCTTAGTTTTACCAAGCACATGGGTCTTTGATATGCTATTATGATGCCTTTGGATATAAAATATTAGAGCAATACCTTATACAGTTCATAAATGCTCAAATATATTTATGCTAATTAAGTGTTCAAAATTCCAAGAATCTAATATGAATATATTTTGTAAATAGAGGTGTTTACTTCTACTATAGAAAAACTGTTGGACATAATTATTGAGCAACATTGTAATGAAATAATTTACATAACTATTCAAGATCATGATATACATAATCCAAAGCACATTACAACTTCTTCATATATTAGCAAGAATGAACATATTACATAATTAGTTTTTCCATCTATTTATGAGCATGAACATATTGTAGAATCAATTTCTCCATATACTTATGAGTATGATACAATTACACATGAGCATATTCACCTAGTTTAAAAGATCATGGTACATTCACCTAATTAAAAAGTTGCACATAAAAAGTCGTCTTCATCTCCTAAGGCACGACATGTAATTTTTAAAGCTTCACCAAATGTACAAGATATTACATCTTCTCCTACTACACATACGGATACATGTAGACACAAACATATGAGTATTAATTTAGAGGTTTATAAAACAACTAATTTATATTAAGAGGCATCTACAAATGGCACTTATTCCCACAAGAAGTCACTCCTTCATACACTATAATTGGGTATACATATGTGCATCCTCTTAACGAGATCTTTGGTTGGAAAAAACCTCCTACTTTTTCCCAATACACTAGTTGGGCTGAGTCTCTTCATTAGTTATAACTCCCTTTGTACACAAATTCTTTGATTTTACTCATTTTATAATTCTTCTATCCCTTATCCAAGTATTCTTTTAGCCCTAGGCTTTATGTTTAACTTTGGACACTTACCCTCTTGATTTTGAAACTAATTTGAACAATCCTAAATAAGTACCTTACACATATTAACACATGCTCATTATTGTATACTTATCATGACATGGATTTAATTACACTTACATAAGCTCATTTATCTCTTTCAAATATTTCAAAAAATTGAAAATATTTCAAATTTTTTGAAAATTAAGACCTGCAAACATTTTTCAAATGATTCTAGCATTACTTCTTTACATATGTTATTTATTATATGTTAGGAATATAACATATTTAAATTTTTCAATACAATTGCCTTTCATGAGGTATTTGAGTGAGATACATGACATAATTTTACATGGTTTTGATGTTGGGCTTCCCTTATAACCCAATAACCTTGGTAAGTCGGGGTCATCTCTTTACTCTTCATGAACAATTCAATAGGTTGTCTTTATCCACAAACTCTCTACCTTGTTGAGACACATATTATATAAATGTTCTGCTACTCACTCATACTATACATGTATTACATGAAAATGTTATTTGCTAACAATGATAGTGATACATATGGTGGATGTAGCTTAGTCTCATTTGCTTTATGTTTTTTCTTGCTTTATTGCATGATAAGTTAGAACTTGATTGTTTATTGTGTGTGGCCCTTGGCAGTATATATGTAATTTATTATTTGTATGGCATCATTATGCCATTTGTGTGTGACACTTGGCTTTGTGTGTTATGTGACACTTACATGTTCCTTGTATGCGGCCTTTGGGCCTTATGTGTGACATTATTATACAAACTGTGTGATATTACGTGACTTTGCTTATTTGATCACTACTTGTTACTAAGGTGTCATGATTTATATCATGCATTACTTGTATGTGTGTGTGTGTTTTATTATTACTAATAGAGCCATGATACATATCATGCACACCATACTTACATGCTTCACTGATGTATCTATCTAACACGTATAAATATAATGTTATATTCAAATAGTATGATGCAAATACATTCAAAAGTTCAAATGCTACTACATGATTACAATCTTTTCACAAATTACATAATTATTTTTGTGATCTAAGTGAGTTGTTGGATAAGCTCCTCATCCCAAAATGGGGGCATCACAATGGGCTTGTCTTGAGATTCAAGTCCTCATGAACAAATTTTAGATTTATGGCACTATACAATTTCAAAAATCAAAATTTTTAGATTATGGGGGCATGTGACATGTATGTATACTTATTTCTATAGTTATAAGTGACAAGTTCATAAATAGTTATAAGTATGAATATTTAAAATTTTTAAATGACATTCAATATCAATACAATACAATAAGGGGGCATGATATTCATGTTCAAGTTATTGTATGGCAATTTCAAAAGGTCTCAAGTTTCAAAGTTTTAAAGTTGTAAATAAAATCTAGACCCGTCTACAGCTGTGTGATTCATCCTCTTATTGCAAGTGCACCCCATTATAGTCTAGTAACACTCGATTTTTATGGTTGCATGTTTTCTATACAGTGAGCCACAGTTCATGGTTGCACCCCTTTAATTACTTTATAGAGTACTCTACACTATCAAATGAGAGTTGGATCATACAATATTTCCAATTCAAGATCATTTAAAGCTTTTCAAATTGAAACTTTATCACTATCAATTTGTCATAGGTTAAACATTTCTCCAAATACCTCAATAAGGGGAAAACACTTCTTCACTTTCAAGCTATAGGGAAATTAGATTGCATACTTTTTTCGGTGTTTACTTTTCATGCTCTCTTTTCAAATTCAAAATTTCAAGTTTCAGACTTCCATTTTTAAAAAATTAATAATATCTACTTTCAATGACATTGTTGTAGGTTTCAAATTAATACATCTCGCACAATCAGCTTCACATTCAAAGATAAAGTGTGTATACACACTTAGGTTTGTATCTACTTGACTCTAATAATTTCACTTTGTTGCATCACTAGAATAAAGTGGATCCAAATGTAAACATATTAAATTAATCATTAAGTGCTTGACAATGTTTAATCTTGACATCCTTCCATTTGCTTGGATTATTCAACATTTTGCTAACTTGTAATCTGTAATAGAGCCTCTATTATCTTTCAAACATTTAAAATATTACATAGGCATCCCTATTACAACCACATTCATCCCTATTCATCCCATTGGTTCCTATCAAACATTTTCTAATATTTTTATTCCTTCTGGGAGAAGTCCATGCTAGGGCTACTCTACAGCCTTATCCCCCATGATCTAATGGTTATTTTTTCAAATCAAAACATTTTATAATGGTTCTCTTATGCCTTTTGTGAAGTTGGTTAGTGAATATATGCTAAATATTTTCCTATAAAAGCATATCAATGCACCCACTTAAACTACTTAACAAGTTGATTTCAAATTATTACACACTAAGCAAAAGAGCACTATTTATTCCAAATTCAATTATGATGCATCCTAGCAGTCATAGGCCAAGTCTAAATATTATTATTACAAGTCAAGGGCATCCATTATCAAACATTTAAATCAAGCTTCTAGCCATAGTCATATAGTTACACAATCACATATCACACAATCATCATAAGAGGGAGAACTACATCAACTTGAGTCCCATTTGGTCTATGTAGGCAACTCGTAGATTACATAATCTTTTTTGAGGATATCTCAACTATTCCCCTTATCTATTACCCCCCTTTTCATATTTGGTCTCTATCTTGTTTATTGTGAAATAGCTAGGTTTTATCTTTTATAGGTTTTTCACGCATCAATTTAACACACATAATTAATCAACAAACCCTCACATACTATTGCACATACCTAGATTAAAAAAATAGGCATACAATTAACCAAGGTGCGCCACATTCAGTAGGCAAGGCAGTAATTCATCTTTGTCCTCCTCCTACAAACTTGTCCCAATACATAGTCAATTACTACCTTTAGTCATAACACAATACACAGGGCCTTTCAAATAGTCTTAAGTCATAGGTAGCCCTCACAGTTATAATTAAATATGTTTCAAGGAGGTTTGCATATCTACAAGCTTATTTATTATTTTTAACAAGTTTCAAATTGTATAAAATTTTGTAGCATATTGTATTTCACTATTAGATCTGTATATTCCAACATTTTAATTTCAATAGCTTAATTATATTAGTTTAGACCCAATTCAATTAAATTATATTAAACACTAGTCAAGGTTATACTTGGAGAGATTTACTTATCAATACTATGATACTTCACAGTTAGAATGGCATATCATGCACATCACTTGGTAGTATTACACTCTGAATTACAGTCAATCCTCAAACCCTTCTAGTTTGGTTTTACGTCATTCTAGATACAAGATCACATAATATATACTTGAACACCCATGGTTTAATCAAATGAGAGTGATACCTTCTACATTACACCATTATCTCAAATTTGTTCATGATGATGTACTTATTGTTCATGGCACACCTTGTGAGCTACCTATCTGATCTTTGAGATCACTCTTGATCATCTAGTGTGCTTCAGCCTCATGTGATACTTACTATTATTTCACCACCATTAGTTATGATTCTTACTATATTTAAATTTATGACACCACCCTTAATAGTTATTGTTTCTCCTACATCTAAGTCTACACCACCACCACCATTTCTTGTGTGATCTCCTTGAGCTTTGATTCATATAGTTGCACCTTCAAGTCCTACATTTTATACCCATACACATCCAAATATTGACTTTCAACCTTTTAATACAAATCATATCCAAGCATCTAATTTATCATGACATATATCCATGCATGTTTATCTATAGGATCCAATAGTTCTTCCAACTCACTCTTTACATATCTCTCCTCGAGATGATGATTGCACTTATTACATAATGTGTTATTACTTTTCGATTACTTCGAGTGACACATCTAACTATGATATTATTTGTTATGACATTATATGTTAGAGCATTGGTTATCCATGTTAGCCTATATCGTGTGCTTCATTCATATATTATTATACTATAGTTCTGTTACTGTACATAGTTTCTTTTCTTCTGTATGTTGTGTCTTTCATGTGCCTTCCTTCCTTGAATTGATTACACACCTTTTCTTCTAGATTTGACATCTTAGCACTTGCCTTCTAGTTTACATCAATACTTCTAGCCCCTTGGTTTTTCGTTACTTGATAAGTTGCATTGGCCCTTGCCCTTTGATTGTTAATCCCATTGTAAATGCTTGTGTATATTTCTCGATGAATATAACATATATATTGAGACTTTTTGTCATACTATGCATTGAGTTATGAGGGAAGTAGTAGTGGGTTGTTTGAAAATTTTGTCTTCTTTTTCTAGTTTGCTTATGCCCCTTTGGCTTACATGTTTATATTTTCCATTGATTTTCATGCCCTTTGGATTACATGTTTGTTTGATTTGGCTTTACTTTCTTATATTTATGGTATCCTTTGGCCTTCCTATTTTTGGTGTTTCCTACTTATGCCATTTGACTTTTATTCCTTTTTACTTACAATTCTCTTGTTTCTTCTTATGTGTACCCCTTGGCCTCATATGTTGCTTCTGTTAAAAAATTATAAAATGTAAAAATATTAGAAAATACAAAAATAAAAAAATTATTATCCTTTATCCTTGTCAATTGATACATATCATATTTATATACCTATGTTGAAGGTTTTTCACATTCATATTTTACATGTGTTTCTTATTGTATCTTTTTGAGTGGGTGAGATGTAATATATACAAGGTACATATGATTATGGACTATCAGTTATTATGCGACTACTCTTTTGCCCGCACCTTAAGGACATGATCACATTTATGGAATGCCCATATTAGGGGCATCTCTAAACAATGGATTTTATAGTGATATCTTTTTTTATTTCCATTTATCATATTGAGCTATTTTATATTGCATATATCATATATTGCTAGTATCTACATCTTTTGTGTTACATGGATATCTATATTGTGTGGTCAATTGATTTTATGCTTGTGCATGTTTGAGCATGTTGTATTATTGTGTCCTTGTCTATAAAGGATCATATAGTTGTCGTTTCATCATGTCTTATGACTCATTTGACTGTACATGATGTTTTTCCTATGTGTAGCTACATATTTGTGTGTGATTATTACAACATGTTATGCGATTGTTGTCATGATATATATAATGCATTTACTATGTTTGGAGCTATGCTATTTTTTTCCATGTGTGTTACTATTTATGGTATTATTATGATTGGTGTGTACATTTCCATGTTGTTTACCATGCACTTATAGGGCATACCATTTGTGTATGCTTCAGTACTTTATCTAACCTACTAAGGGCACATTAACTACATTTGAGCAGTGACAATTATCCCTTCTTTTGTTGGCTATTTAGGTGCATCATCCTTTCTCTTTGACTTGTTATTATGATACATATCTTACACATACAAACCATTAATTGGGGCATACTATTTACCCCCACATTTCCCTATTTTGAGCATTACATGATCTTATCTATAATACACGGTTTTGTCTAGACACATTACTTGTCTGTCTCTCCTATTTATTGCTATAGTGGGGCATGTTATTTACCCTATCTCCTTTAGTATTTTCAACCTCCTATGAGGAAGTTTTTCTATTGAGATTTACATTATGATATTTTATGATGGTTTCATTTTTCATGAATTTATATAATTATATTATGTAAGGGTTACATGCAATTTGGATCTTTTTTTCATGCAATTAAATATATTAGCCACATACATTTTATAAAACATTATGTATTTAACCATTTATTTTGAGTCAGGTGATTGCAATGCAGGGTTTTCCAATCCTTCACCTCAAAAGGGGGCATATATATATATATATATATATATATATATATATATATATATATATATATATATATATATATATATATATATATATATATATATATATATATATATATATATATATATATATATATATATATATATATAATGCAAAGTTTTAGTATCAAGAAAAAGTATTGAATGAACTTGAGTGAATTGAGAGCACCAAAAATGGTCATTTGTCTACTTTCTTAATCAAAGAAGTGGTTTGTGTTACAATAACCCTTAGATAATTGTTATATATGTCTAGGGCTTATCTAAAAAGTTTTCATTGGAATAGAATTTGTTTTTTTAACATCATAGTTCTAATACCACCAATTGTACTCATTCCTATGCTCCCCTTTCAGTTCATGTTTTTCACATTACTACATTTTTACATCGATATGAGTCTAACTATTTTTTATGATTGAACATTTTTTCAAGTATGTAATATTTTTTAAGGATACACAAAATCTGTATAGATCGAGCTTATCTCAAGCATCATTCAATTCATCCTTCCTTCCCTAGGTAAGTCAAGGTATGTGCTTCAATTTATCATTTTTATTTTCACACTTTGATGCACACTTGAATTATTCACATACATACATCAAATTAGGGGCATTATGTGACCCCAAAATCTAGTACAAGTCCCTTTGCCATATCATATTTGCCCATTTTTGCACACTTGGTTGACTTGTTTAGAATTTGATATTTTCAAGATAATTTCTACCCCATAATATTCTCTCTTTGGACTTTGGCCTTCTAGATGTCTTTGATATTCATCCATTTTAGCTTTTGGGCCTTATTTGCATATCTTATATGTTGATCACACCCATTATTTACATCTATTTCTCCTAGGATGAATTCAATGATTACAATTATATGTTCAAATTTGCCTTGTGTAGATTTAGCATGCTAACTTTGTCCCTTATAATTTTTGCATCCTTCCACCTTGGCCTTATTTACCATCCCTTGATTCAAATATCACTATTTTTTATGGTTGACCATTGCACGTGTCATGTCTTAAAAAGCCCTATATATGTAAATCATTCCTAGTCATTTACAAAGTAAGAATCATATAATTAACCTTCCAATTTTTTTGAGTCTTCTATTAATCAAAATCCTTTACTATAATTAAGAAGGAGCCTACACATTGAGCCAAAATTGAATATACTTGTTAATGGTATATTTAGCACACCAAATTAGGAAGGGTGGAAATCCACCTAACCTCTATTGAAAGGAGACAAAATCTCTACAAGGTCTTTGTCTACCAGGTCTTGGATTGTAGGGTAACTCAGTAGTTGACATAAAATTATTCCATTTCAAGGGGCTTGTTTAGAATAAACTCAGATAAATGATAAGTATGGTCATGTGGATCTAGTTACTCATACAAACAACAAAAATAATTTTGTCATGAAGATACAATTGATTCAATAATTGTTCACTGCATATATGGGTTCAACAATGCATTAAAAATAATGACAAGATATGTGATTAAGATAAATCTTGTAAACATGGATTATAACTTCAAATCTATTATACCTACTTTGTAAGCCTAATTTTTAGCTAGAATAATTATGATTCATTTGACTTAGATGAACTCCATGTAACTAATTTTTTGCATGGTCAAAAAGTCTAGGGCATTCAACTATGAATAAATATGGACAAAATCACCATATACATGCAAAGATACTAAACAATAATCTTCAAAAAAAATTAATTGATAGATATTTAATTGAAAAAATAATGTTTGAATTCACCTTAATTAGGGTAATTACAAAAAATTCTTCACAACAACATTGCCTACTAGAAAATCTAACTAAAAAAATAAGAAATAGTAAAAAAAAATGTTTGGTTATCTACTCTATTCTAACACTAATTAACTAGCCCCTGGATCGGTCTCATTGTTGTCTTTATATAGACTTTCAACAGTCTCATTTACCCATTAGGTGGTTGATAATATCCAATGCATTATCCACCCACCAAGTGGTTACAAGCATTAATTGAGAGGCACCAACTAAGGCACAAATTTATTATGTATTAATCTTCAAGATAACAACTCTATTGATGGATGGACCCTTTTTCATAAATAAACATGGTAATATTGGGTTGATATATCATTTCAACTGACATAGGTCAAAGTAATTATGGTGTTGGTGTGTAGGGTTTTCCTACACTTCTATTTAGCTTGTTTAGTTTTGTGCTTTTTGTGTACATTAGGGAAGTTTATTCCACATGTATGAGGATGTTGCCTTGGTGCATTTCTTCCACCTATTTTGGGGAAGTTAGTCCCACATGAAAAATATGGTTGGGCTTCACTTATCTTCCATCTATATATGTTCCTCTACACCAAGCCATTTATAATGCAATGCAAGGCTATTTTTGAATACATAATGCCCAGTTTACACTCTCATCTTGATTTCAGTCTTCAACATAATTCATATGTTTGATCAACTAGTTTTCGGTCTTGGATGTCCTCATTAATGTATGAATATTTCATCTGGCTCATTTTAATCGATCATAATGGTATTAAATATTGGTGCCAAGTTTATCTTCAATATTTGAATGCTCCTCCTGATAGTTAACTGTGCGGAAGCATTCTTTGTCCTTTTATGATCTTGGCTTATTTGATCTTGATGTGCACACCATTTTTTGACTTAGCCCACTATATGATTTACCTTAGAATCAATTTACATCATCCTTTTGCACTACGCGACATGATATTCAATAATTGATCAGATGTGATTGGACTCATAGTCTAATTTTTGGATCCTGATGGCCTAGATGGGTAAAATGGGTATCAAGTTCAACTTATGAGCCTGTTTTGGAAGCCCACATATCTTCTTTGGAAAGGTCACTCTATGTGTCCAATTCTCACTACTTTGGTAAATCCAATATGTCCTTGATATGCTAAGGTCATGCTACGTGTCAAATTCTTTCTCATTCACATATTGTTGAGGGTCTTGCTTGACTTGAATTTTATTTAGACATGATGCAATGGGACCTTGAAAAGTGGCAAGATCCCACTCACTCAGAACTTTGTGGGTCCTCATTCATTTTTCCATGCTCTGATTATCCTAGAGCCCCAAGATTATGCCACATGGCATCATATTAGGGGACTCACCTAATCACTACCCTTTCATACTACTCTTGCTTGATTTGGAGGTGCAAATAAGTGGGATGATGCCATGTGGCATCATCTTATTCACCTAGAGGATTTACTTCTTGCTTGTTATGTCCTGATCATCCATAGGGCTCGAAGAAGCAAGATCATGCCATGTGGCATGATCTCAGGCACCTAGAGGGTTGAGGCCTAATTCTATGTACAAAGTGTTCTAGATTAAAAAAGACCTAGAATATTGATCGGTGGAAATCTTGGTGAATTTGGACATGCGAATAGAAAAACTAGCCATTGGTCTTTAAATAAATAGACTAGTTGTTAGACTTGAATTCCATGAAAATTGATTAAGTATAAAAGTAAAAAAAAAAAATATATTATAAAATTATTAATTGAGAAGGGTATTTTCACCAAAGACACAATTAATATATTCAATAAAATGAATTATTAAGTCTTTTTAGATAAAAATAACATATAAATAATCAATTTTAGGCTTTTTAAGTGATGAATTAGACTCAAAATCAAAAGATTTAAGCATATTCAAATAATTAGGTCTAAATGGGAAAGCATGTTAATTTCATGATAGTCTTAATGAGTCAAATGACCATCAATTTTAAGTATGTAAAATGTTGACGTCGATAACAACACTATCTAGTTGGAAGTTGATGTCATATGACATTTTGTTCACCCATTCAGGGTAGGATTTAGTGTCTACTTAGGATGATGACCTGTATACTCTTGGTGAAATGAGATCTTGATAAGTGTCTAAATCTCATTCATCCATGGCCTAACAAAATATTGACCAACATATGAACCACCCTAGGGGTGCAAATAAATAGGATCATGGCACACAACATGGTCTTGAACATCTGGGGGCTCGATTATCATCAGAAGTATAATGACTACCATGGGGCCTTAGAGAAACATGATCAAGCCATGTGGTGTGATTTCGTGCATCTGGGAGGTCTAAGGCTTGTTGAATAAATTGAGGGGCCCCAAGGAAATAAGATCATGCCATGTGACATCATCTCAAGTACTCGAAGAAATAAAAGGTAAAAATGACAGTCAAAAGAGGCCCATGAAAGTGAGTGAGTTACTGGCAACTCCTCAGTTTCCCAGGGACTCATGGGGAGGCTCAAATGACTATTGGCTTGTGAAAAACTAAAAGACCTATCAGACTTAGAAACATGAATTCAAAATAAAATCATTGAGTTTGAAGAAAGGTAAAAGAAACAAGCCCACAAACAGTCTTTTCCCTAAATTAAAGCCAAAATTATTCCATTTTTAGTAAAGTGACTAAATCAAAGAACAAAAACACACAAAGATCTAGCTAATTAACCTTGAAACACTACAAAAATGGACCAAAAATTGGTAAAGAAAGAATTTAAACACTCTGAAATAGTTAGATAAATTGTATAAACCTGACGTGGAATGGTCTAAAAATGGTAACTTCAATGCAATTTAAAAACATGATCCCTAACAAAACAAGACTTATCAGATTTAAACAAGTTTAGAAAGTTATATCAATATAGACTCAATTTATAAAAATTTTATAAACTAAATTCATACAATTGACACTTGAAATTCAGACCTAGTTTAAAGAGTAAAGCTAATATAATATCAAACTTGCAACTTATCAAGAATCTTCCTAATTATGACATGAACAAAAAAAGACCCAGACCTTATTAGACGAGAAGACTAGACTCTGGAGAGAAAAAAAGGTTCCATGATTTTAATGAGGAAATTAACACATGTTGTGCAAGTAACAACAATACTTTACTTCAAGATTTTGTGACATCATCCACTTTTATAAAAAGAGGGTTTAGATAAAATTTCATGTAGTTGCAACTCTTGCTTAATATTACATTTACACTATATAAGAACTACGTGAGGTCTAATTTTAGCATGTGGGATACATTATTGAAAATTTCTTGAGGTTTTCTAACCCAAATAATTATTTCCTTCTCCTTTGTATGTGTGTTTCGATGAATTAAAGACACCATTTCAATCATTATAGCTACCAATTTAGCGAAGTGCAAATGTAAGACTATATGACATCAAGAGATGAAGCTATACAAAAAAATATAGAAACTCGATAGATGCTCAGTATAGATTTGTACTTGGAAACATATTTAGTGGCACATTTCATAAAATATATTTAATATGCTAAATTTACCCTATACACATTTTTTGGCAATAATACAGGCATCAAATTTGTTCCTACATAGTGTGTTGTCAAGATTTCACATACAACCTACTCATTCCTTCTAAACCATGACTGCACTTCTAAAATCCCAAGGTTCTACCTAAGTGTGCTTGTTCCAACTCTTTTGATTTTCATATTATTAATTTCCTATCAAATAAATTATAATTACATTTTTTTTCACTATTTTTAGAAACTAAGTTAGATCTGATTTACTCTTTTATACTATTATATTCTAAATCTACCTTGTGAATTTTTTTTAGTTATTTTTTATAGTGTATCTCAAATTGTGCACAATTTAGTTAAAACAACATCTAGTTAGGTATTTTTTTAAATTTTTCAAATACAACTCTATATGTTTTGCTAAATAGTGACACTAGGTATAATGACACTCATTAAATAGTAAAAATATGCATAGGGAAATCTAAAAATATAGTGATCTAAAAATTAAATCAAATGTGACCTTCACAATAACAAAGAAGCGTAATTGAAATTGATTTGACAAGTAATGGATAATCACTCATAGATATAATCTTAGGATTATCAAAGTGTCCTTGATCCAAATTTTGGATCTATTATGTTAGCCATGTGATTTAACTACTTCCAATGTTATCATCTATATAAAAAGTTCTTGTAAGACACTTCTTGACTATAATTCACATTAAGTTATCAACTAAAAAGGTATATGAAAAGTTTAAAGAGTCTGAGGAAGCCCTAGAGTGATCTTAACACTTTGAGAGTAGTACTCTATTTTGACACAAACATGATGTCATGGTTTTTTATAGAACCTTATACGTGCCTTTTCAGAGAAACCCATGGTGGGAATATGGCTTATCATAAAATTACTCATATTGAGTTCAATAAGTAACAGTTGTAAAATAACTTATTTTTAGTCTTTTTTTATTTAATTCATCTTTTGGGTAATTTGTGTATTCATGTTTCTAAGTTTTTATATTAATATAAACCCTTGGAATATGTAGAGGAATTCAATGGAAGTTAGGTTCAACAATGTAGTTTCAATGGAAGTTAGGTTCAACAATGTAGTTTCAAGTATTGAGTCCATGAGTGAGTGCTTCATTGTTCTCCTAGCCAGTATAATTCCTTGGGCATTGTGAATTGTCTGAAATTTTTTGTAAGAATTTTCAAAGTATTAGGTAAGAATTTAGGCAATTGTAAATTATATTTTTTCCATGAAGGTCCATTAATGATGGTAAACCTATACTTAAGAATGATATATTGGAATGATAAGGTGTAAGCATGTCACTCAACTAGAGTTTTCTCAATTGAAGTTTCTCAAGGATAATTTTTTGTGTCACATGTTTTTTGTATTCTTCCTACTTGCATTCTATTCCAACCCATTTTTATATACAACACTTCATATCTTTGTTTTCAAAAGCAAAATTACAATATAAAAATAAATAAACCATCATCAATAAGTTAAGAGGGAAAAATATCTATATTGATGATTCTTGCTATGAAATATACATTCAGTTTATGGATCATACTGGTATTAGATATGGTTTAGTTCCATTGTGTATGGTTTTTGTGTGACTATTTTTATAGTTTTATTTCTATCACCAGGGTAAGAAGTGTCAATAATGAAGGTATTTTGTCTCCCTTATAGCATGATATTTCCATAATGAAGTGGAATAGAAAGATTTGAGGCATGGCCCATCCTAGTGAAGAAGTGCCTTTATCCAATTAAGAATGATTTCATAAGATATAAGAGGACATTGCTAACCTCTCTATCCATGAATAATTTGGATAAGTTGGAGTCTATTATGGGATTCTCATGGTGAATCTATGTGTTTCTATATAAGCTTCCAAAGTAAGTGAGGAGGTGAAAGCTCTTGAGTAGGAGAAGGTTGAAGAAAATCCCCATACCAACTAATCTCCACCACCATTTAAATTTGCAGCCAAGATTGAGATTTAGTCATATGAGGGAGAGGTAAATAAAGAGAGGCGAGATCATTGGATATCTCAACTTGATGTATATTTTAGTTTGAACTAGATCAATAAGAGTTAGCATATTTATTTTTCAAGGTTTAGATTAACCAACCATACTTTAATTGGTTTGAAAGTTATGTTCATACCTTGGTTGTTAATAAGTTTCTTTTAATTGCTAAATGGGATGAATTTAAAATTAGGATTAAAAGATAGTTTTTTCCTATTTGTTTTAAGGAAGAAAGGTCCATGTATTGGCAATATCTCAAGCAAAATCAAGGCCAAAATGTGAAAAAGTATACAAGAATGTTCTATAAGAAGACATTCTAAATGGATAGGTATGTAACAGATTGTAACATCTCGATGAAGTATGTGGGAGGAATCCATGACCATTTGAGGAGACACATGCCATTGGCTAAACCTATGGATTTAGATGAGGATATTTCTTGAACTCATTACTTAAAGATGAACAAAAATAAGGGTCCATCTACTTAAACATCCATGTCAAAAAAACAAGGTGGTTTTAAGCAATAGGGTAAAGGTAAATGGAAAGATAAGCATAATGCTACTATTTTGTTTTTGCAAAGGGATATTAGAAGAAATTTTGGAAATTATGATGTTGATAATCATTCAGATTATACTTGTTAGAACTTGCTTCTAGAATTGTATTTGTACAAAGGCAAGAATAAAAATAAGGCTTTGACTTCATTCTAAGGGAAAGAAGTTGGGTATATCTATGATGTGGATAAGGCATTGTGTTGCATCTATATTCATAAGGAGGTATGCTTAGGTAGGAATAGTGCTTAATATCAAGATGAATGTACAAAAAAATTCCATATTAAAGTTTGAATAAAGAAAATAAAAAATGATTGGTTCTTGCTCTAAAGAAATTTTAATAAGCAATTGTAGGCACTTAAATTTGGTATAATCCCATCTTTGATGTTATTTTGTTGTAACTTTGTACATATAGACTATATATAATGAATATGTTATCTATTGGCACATTTTACTTAGAGTTTATATATTTTGGTTTGTGCATTAGTCTATTTGATAGACATATTCCCTTTATGTCACAAAGATCTCTAATTCTAGTTTTTCATCCTTTTGTACATGTTCACTATTATTGGATAGGAACGGTCCCATGGTCTTATCCATAAGGAGGGAATTATCGACACATAATTTTTAGACCTTATTTCAAGTCATATTTCATTTATATCTTATTTTTGCTTATTGGGTCTTATCTTAGGTCGGCTTTTACATGCCAATAGGTCCCAAAATTTAAAATCAAACCTTTATAAATACAAGGCTACTCTAAGGTGTTAATGATGATGCTTTTCACTCCAAAATGCTATTCAAATATTTTCATGTTCTATCCATAAATATGTTGAAGCTATATTCAAAGTTTTCAAAGGTTGAATTCACGTTTGCATGCTTGTGCCAATGTAAAATAGGAACAAGAACATCTAGAATTATAGTCACAATTTCACACATACACGTAAGTGGAAGAACTAAATTCAAGTTTGAGCCCTCTTCAAATTATAGGAAATGTATTTCAATACTTGGTCATTTAATGGGGATTGTCCAACACCAATCACCCTCAATCCCTTTCACTTGAAACCCCCAAATTTGATATCAGTATGGTTTATGTGAAAGAACCTAGGGTTTTATCTTTGTAAGTATTCCCTGTAATATCCTAGATCTAAAAATGTGTCAACAACCATAATTAATACATACGTAGGTGGTGAAACAGTTAATCAAGGTAAGTTCATGGTCAACATACTCAAATAACTTGTGCTACTATCTAATTACATTGGTCTTATCTAGAAATATGCTCTGATCCTAGTTTTGATTTGTCACTATTAACATCCTTATCCATCTACCTTTCTTTATCAATCACGAGTCATAGTCAATTGGGACAAGTCCACAGTCAATGAATTCAAGCAACCTATGTTACAATCTTGATAGGGTGGACCTATCCAAGGATAGTTTCAGACTTTATCCATAACCTTGAGCATGCATTGTCACATCTTTTGCTAATTTCTACATGTAGACATCTAGAATAGTCATCATAGATCCTAGTTTGAGCTAAGTACTTTCCTTCTTAGTGTTTTATAAAAATAGTAGTTTTCTAGATATTTATAAATTTTTGAAATTAGAATTATTACTTGTTGTACATTTTTAACATTTTGATATCTATCTAGTTTTACACCTATTAGCATTACAACATTTATTTATTTTATAAAAAATAGGGTAAAACATATTGATGAACCCGTATATCTTCGAGCATTATTTTTATGATTCTTGTCTTATGGTTTTATATTAATTTCTCATTTATATACACAAAAATATTACTTTTTATTTTAGTTGTCAAATTTTAATTTTTTTCTTATTATCCTAGAAACTGTGTTCCAACAGTTTTAAAACTCACAGGAGTTGTTGTTCTAGGCAAAGTAATCTTTAGTTTTACTTTAGTCATGGTGAGAGGGATATTATACCAATACTCAAGCCATTAGACAACACTATATATGGATTTTCATTTTTATGTACCTCACAATATATCATAAATTCATAGGGTTTTATTTTTTAGCCATAGGAAGCCTTCAACCTTTGTTCTTGTAGTGCATCAGTAAGTGGTTAGCCTTTGGAAGTTACTCTCAATGTACCCTAGAGACATAATAGTTTGGCTATCAGATGATGTAATCCTTTGTAGTTACTTCCTTTTTGGGCCATGTTCACTATTTATGATTGGGATCAATATATCTGAGAGCTTACAAAATAAACACACCTTGCTTAGTTACACTTTTTGACATTCTTTCTTTTGTGGTATGATCAATTGTTTGATAGTAGTAAGCCTTGTGTTTGTCATGTTTGATATATTATGGGTCAACAAACATAAAATGGCTTATAAATATGAAATTCTCAATTGTGTTAATCCTTTAGATTTAATCTTCTCTAACAATGCTACACCTTATGCTTATGCTTATGAATGGACTAATGATCATAATTTTTGATGTTTATTACATCAATGAAGAATATGATTATGATAAATATTAATATGATCATGAATATGATTACAATAGTGAAAATTAAGATGGTTGGCACAATAATGAAGAATACAGTGAAGAGGAAATGAACATACTAATTCATAAGGTTAAAAACCAATTTCATTTTTTCCTCTATTGTATTCCTCTTTTCACAAAGTCGAATAAAAAGAGCATACTCATAATTCATATCTCCTTTTCCCTTAATATCTCAAAAAGATTCAAATTTTAAGAATCAATAATTACCACACCTTATTTACCTCTTAAGTTTGTTATTTCACTACATCACATTAATCAATATAAACAACAAAATCATAGTCCTTACACAGAAATGGTAAATTTTATGAATGAGTATGTTGTTCTCTCTTCCTCTTTAGAAAATGTAGATGATGTAAATTCACATGATATTGCAAACTCTTCTTTAGACATGGTTAATGATATACAATATTTTAGTAATATTTCTACTCCCTTGGAAGTTACAAATAATGTTATAACATCTCATGATACTTCTACCCTTTTTCTTGAAATATCAAAGGAGACAAATGAATGTGAAATGCAACCAAAAAGTGACATTATTAGTTTAAATTTTCAAAGTGGTGATTATGGCATATTTTGTAATTATTCTCAAGATAATATTCCTAAATCCATAGAATTCAAGTCTCATGATAATACTAATTATGACGACTCTCTATCCTCAACCAAGTTAATAGAATCCAATGAAGATCAATGTGATGTTTCTACTAATTTACAAGTTTAATGTAATAAGATAAGTAATGATTCAAAAGTTTATACTAATTTTGTCTTAAAATTCACTCCAAAGCCATGCAGTGACATTTGCCATTATCCTTTCATACCATTTGAAAAAAAAGATGATCAATTACAACCCATAAGTGAGCCTTTCTAAAACACTACTATTCCTACTAGTTATATTATATCCATGATGCATGCTATTGGTGACATCTAAAAATAAGTTCTTGATCTCACTTTACAAATTAGATCATGTTGTATGAATATAAAAAATGATGTTATCTTAGGAAAACCTCTTACATGGGTTGTATATGAACATCCATATCCATTTTTTTTTGTTATGCCTACACTACTCTTGTTTGATTGGTTGTAAAGATCATTATATTCATTTAACTCATTATATACTCTCTTTCAAATAATGGGGCAGTGATGGATGTATTATAATAAAATATTTCCATATAAGTCTCATAAGATATAGTTTAGATTGATTTTATAGTGTATCTAGTGCCTCTTTTCCTAACTTTAAAAATCCAAAAGATGCATTCTTATCATATTATCACAAACACATGGTACCTAAGTTCACATTATAACATCTACGAGGTTTGAAATAGTGTCATGATGAGATTATCTAAGACTACATCTTACGATTCAAAAACACTTTACATTCTCTATCTTATCAACCCTAAGTTTGGAATTATAATATATCTTCAGTGGGGTCTCTTTATTTATCCATGGAATTATATCCATGCATAAACTTTTTATTTATTTTGAGAAATTATACATGGATGTGTTCAAATATGCATGTGGTCTCAATTACTCAACACAAAAGGCTAGTGAGTTAGAATCATCTCTACACAATCATGAAGTTATCAATAAACATTTGATTTCATATTTAACATCTAAAAGAAAAATCCAATTAAAGTCATCAATAATATATATGAGTCAATGGAAACCACTAAAATCAAGGAAGAGAAATTTAAGGTACTCATTAACGGGAAGGAACCAATTTACAAAACACTACCTTAAGTGAATAATTCTACTTTTAGTAAGTGGTAACCACTTCACTTTGGTAAATTCATAGATCGACCACATGATATTCTACACATATTTTTGGATAAAAAATTTAATCACTCTTCCTCATTATTACTATCCTCCTTATCACCATCTAGAGTATATAAAAGTCAAACCATATTGGACAAACCTTAGTATAAACAAACATTAAGATAATGATTGTTATGTATTGTTTGAAAAAATATCACAACTTGTAGATAAAGGGATAATCACATTTTAAAAATTGAACAACAGGGTGATATAATCAACTCCTATATATTCTTCTATGAAGGCAATGGTATCTCAAAAAGAGTCAATGATCATTCAATCACTCATCAATAGTACACATAAAGTACTTTTTATTGTCAACAATACACAACAACACAATACATTTACAATAGAATTTATTCAAAGTGTGGGATACAATGAGTAAGATTTACAACATACATATGGATGTAATATAGGACATATTATTTTCCCAATCACTTTGGAACTCAAGACAGTGAACACATTATTGGTTGTACATCATACTATTCCCCAAGGAAATGTAGTTTTGGGATAGCCTTGGTTACAAAAAATGAATGTAACAATGAACAAGGATCATATTAGTTTATCTTTTACTTTCAAACATGGGTTGTTAATTTTTTAAAGTAATAGAACAAACATGAAGGACACCATGGTCCATGATAAAAATACATCTTGAATTACACAAATATGTATACCAAAGCAAAACAAATTAGATAAGAGATATGAACATGTAACACATGCTTCAAAGATATCAAAATAGACTCAATCAACTACATGTGCCACAAGTAGTCAATACATGTGAAAATATATCCAAGAATATAGTGACATAGATATAGTATCAAAAGGCAACTATAAATAACAATCAATATAGTACATAATATTTATTCCCATCAGGATGGTCAACTCATTCTATAGTTTTCATTAAATCAATTATATGCATGTGTTTCAAATTAAAATATCATTAACAAATTTAACTTACAATACCATAATCAAATATATCAACATTCTAAAGACTAATGTCATCACATGAACTAAAGTATCATTACAAGTCCAACAAGGGTATGGACAGGACCATTGCATATAAGGTACGACTTGCAAAAATGGGAAAACATATCTAAAATACATAAAAATAGACAATACATTCAAAATTTACATGTGTAAGAATAGTATTTTTTAAAACATATTATGGGTGGAGCAATCTCAAACTGTAGGATGGCCTTGACCTGCTCGAGCCTCGTAAGCCCAAGCTCTCTCCTTTGTGACATCTTCTCTCACTCATAGCTCAAAAATTGTAATTTCTCTATTTAAAAGAGAATTACAGTTTCTTTTCAACCAACCTATTTATATGAGTTGACATTTTTTTTCAAAATTAGAAAATTTATAACTAATTCCTCTCAAACTTGTGAACACAACATCTCGAGTGATACATATCAAAATCACTCCTCATGAGTAGTGTTGGAACACACATAATATGTTCTTCCATATGTTAATATTTCCATCACGCCAATCAACCTTTTCAAAAATTCCAAACTTAATGCTTACTTACCTATACGTAGAGTTTCTTGCATATTCTTTGTTATCTCAAAATTATTTCACCCTAACTATTGCATTCAATAATGTTACATATAAAATACACATTAAATTACAAATATTTCTCTTAAAAATGGTCAAAATAATAATATGTGAAGACAACCAAAAGTCAACTAATATTTAATCAAACAAGCTCTAATTTTCTCAAATGTATTGAAAAATGTAATCCTTATTATTCAATATGATGCATTCGATCCTCTCATCCCTCATATCAAAAGGGGTTCATACAACGGGATTATCACAAAAAATAAGTAGAAACATAATACATTTTTGCACATTATGAAAGATTCAAAAAGGTTCAAATCATCCATAAGTTACAACTTGGTGACATGGATCTTATAGACTCTTTTAAAACTACGCATATTGGAGTCACATGCCATGCAATTGCACTCAAATAGATTAAAGAAAAATACAAAACTTAGATTCTATAATAAAGTACATGTTTTCAAAGATTCAAAAGTAATATAAGAAACATATTCTATAACAGAGTATAGGTTTTAAAATATTCAACATGATTCAAAAATCAAACAAATTATAGATATTGGCACATTGATACACATTATGGGGGCATGTAATCACTTTTCACAAACTCAAAGTACAAAATCATACAAACTTGAATGCATAGGCACAAAAATATGCAAAATAATAACAAGATCAAAGTTACTGTGTTGTAAATATAGTTATAATTGAGCATATAGGTGCATGACATTCTATGTCACTCAGCACAAAATTTAGGTGATATGATACTTACTCCTACTCATGTTTATTCAAAGTTCAAATTTACAATTTCAAAGTTCAAAAGGCATGATGCTTGTTCATTCACACATTTTCAAAATTCAAAATTATAATTTCAAAGGCAAATATGTTCATTTCAATGTAAATTTATGAGTAATGCGGTCATGATAGGGGCATGGATATTATTAATTCTCTTTTGATCATGGAAATAGAATCTATATCAGTCTACATTGATGTCATTTGAATCTATTATGGGTAATGTACATTTGATTCTAGTGACACTCAATAGCCTTGGCATTACTTATAGTTAGCATATTATGTGGTTCCATCCTCTATTATAGTGATGTATGTTCAAGTCCAGTGACACTCAATGGCTTTGGGATCACTTATAGAGAACACATCATGGTTCCACATTTTTTGGATTATTATATTGGGTACTATTTCTCATTGATGAAAATTGGAATATGCATCTTTCCAACTCATGGGATTGATTAATTATTCAAAATTGAGATTTGATCACTCTCAATTCATTAAAGATTTAACATAATTAATTACTCTCTCCAAAGTGCTTCTGCAATGGAGCACATTTTCGATGAACCTATTATCTTGAAATACAATATTAGAGACATATTAGCTAGTTAAGTTAATATGGATAGGGTTTTAGTGACACTCAATGACATATTTATCTCCCATTATCACTCGAGTGATTGTTCATTTACTTGACGAGGAAATGAGAAGGACTGAAAGCATCATTTCTCCACTTCTCACAACATGAGCATTATACACATGTGACATAATATAACATGCATACAGGGTAGTATTTCCGTACTCTTTACCTTTGTAATATTAAATTTAAATTAGTTAATTTCATATGTGGATATTGACTAATACAAGTGTTATTATAGGCATTTCCAACAAGTAATCTGCACAATTAAGACTTCAAACCAAAAAACACAGTCATACACACTCATATTTTATTTCTTTCCTTTGCTCAAGAAATTTAATTATTAGAATGGGGGGCGAGGGGTATAAATACTCAAATTTGGTATGAGCCTATTTTTAATGTCATTTTATTGTAACTTTTTACATATATAATATTGACAATGAATAAGGTATCTATTACCACATTTTACTTAGTAATTTATGTATTTTGGTTCATCCATTTGATAATCATCTTCCCATTTTATCCCTGGTACCCCAATTCTAATTTTTTGTCATTTTGGACAAGTTTGTTATTGTTAGATAGGAACGGTCCCACAGTCCTATCTGTAAGGAAAAGAGTTGTCTAGGAGTAATTTGTAGACCTTATTTTGAGTTACATTTTATTTAAATCTTATTTTTGCTTGTTGGGTCTTATCTTGGGTTGACTTTTACATGCCAATAGGTCCCCAAATTTAAAATAAAAACCTTAAAAAATAAAAGACTACTCTAAGGCATTGAGGATTACTCTCTTCACTCCAAAAATCTATTCAAAGATTTTCATGTTATATCCATAGATTTTTGAAGCTAGAATCAAGGTTTTCAAAGGTTGAATTCACATTTGCATACTTGTGACAAGGGTAAAATAGGAGAAAGAACATATATAATTGTAATCAATTTCACACATACACTTAAGTGAGAGATCTAAATTTGAGTTTGAACCTTCTTCAAATTATTGGAAATGTAGTGAAACACTTGGTCATTTAAAGGCGATTGGCCAAGGCTTATCCAACTTAATCCCTTTCTATCTACACCCCTTATTTGATATCACTTTTGTTTATGTGTAAGAAAATAAGGTTTTATCATTACAATTATTATGCGTCACATTTTAGACCTAAAAAAAACATACAAACCCTAATAAATATATGCATAGGTGGTGAAATAGTTATATTTTTATCACAATCAATTGGGAAAAAATTGTAACAACAAACTTGAGTAGCTTGTGTTACTGTCTAATTATAGCGATCCTATCCAAAAATAATCTCTATCTTGATTTTGATTTGTCACTATTAAAATCATATTATCTTTGCCTTTCTTTTTTAGTCACTAGTCATAATCAATTAGGACAAGTCTATGACCAATAGACTTAAGCGGTATACACTACGATCCAATAAGGGTAGACTTGTCAAAGAGTAGATTCAGACTTTATCCCTATTCATGAGGATGCACAATAATATATTTTACTAATTTATACTTTTAGACATCTGAGATAGTCAACATAGATCCTAGTTTGAGCTAAGTACATTTCTTCTTAGTATTTTCCAAAAATAGTAGTTTTCCATATTTATCAATTTCTAAAATTAGATTGTTACTTATTGCACATCTTTAGCCTTTTAATATTTATCTAGTTTACACCTATTAACATTACAACATTTATTTTTTTTATCAAAAATAAGGTAAAACAACAATGAGTTAGTGTGAAAGCTAGGGTTAAAAACTTAAAATCACCCTAATCCATATGCTTTGGGTTAGGTAAAGCAACGAGTAGAGTTAATGATGACCAAACAATGTAAGTTCAAGTTTTTCATTGATAAACATTTCATCTATGAATTAATAGTGTATTTTGTTCCTTTTGATGTATGTGGTGCAGTGTTTTTTAGTTATTACATGTATATTCATGATATCATTTTATGAGAAGAGCCAATCAATACCAATTGGTGAAGGATGGCAAAATTTACATCATTAAAGCCTATGAAGGCAACTCAAAGATATCCTTGGTAAGTGCATCTCAAGCTGAAAGGCTTATTAAAACTAGTGGGAACTTTGATTTACTTCTGTTATGAGACATATAAGATAAAGTAGTGGTTTCATATAGAACTTCTTGTAGCATATTTATGAACAAAGAGCATGAGCGTATGGGAGAGTTAGTGTATCAAGTTAAATACATTTTCTAAGTTCCTATAAATATGCTTCTCCATGTAGTTCTCCATGTAGAGAGTTAGTGTAGAACATAAGATTTAGTTTCTACTTGATTTATTAAGATATAATCAATCCTAATGCTTCTCCATGTAGTTCTCCAATTGTTTTAGTACTTAAGAAAGATGGTTCATGTTGTAGACACTCATATTCAATATTAGACACTTGACAATGTTAGATTTGAGAAATATTTAACATTATTAGCTTATGCATGCATATATGACTCTTTTTCACTTTTTTTTATTCATCCATATATGGGCTCAACCTTCCTAAATTAATATTATTCTTACATACGATTTCCCTAGTCTTTACCTAAATAGTTTAACATTATTCTCAGACTGTCTCCTAATCTCATATCATTGTTCCTCTTTTTTGGATAGTTTCACCCTCTCTCAAATAGTTCTTCCACTACAAATCTATCCACTTAGGTCGAACCTATCTACTCACTAGGGATAATTTTTAGAAGGGACCTCTAAAAGCTTACTATAAAATCTTGGCAAATCCTAGGTTTTAGGTATAGTTTCATTGGTGAATCTTTAGAAATATCACCACGTTGCTATAAATTGATTGGTGATTTATATTAGCTCTTTCAAAAAAAATATAAATAGCTGGTGAATCAAACATCATATTCAAATCAAGAAATAATGGTGAAAAAACCAACAGAGAAAGAGGTTAGAGGATGAAAAGTCTCAAGCCAAGATCTTATTTATGGTTCTTTATTTTTAACAATTAAATTTATCATTCTTTTTAAAGATTAAATTTATCCTTTTTAAGTGATAAATTTTATGGCCATATGTCTAAATATAAATTGAGTACAAACCTATTTAAGTCTCTCAAAAGACCAACTAGATAATATAATAAATTGAGTGTAGCAAAAATTGTGACAAAAAATCAGAGTATAGAGTATAAACCAATTATGGGGCCATAGGGAAAGATAAATATGAAAATAAAGGATGAAATAATTGAGAAAATATTCAAAACATTTTCATAGTTTTAAAATTATAAACCATATAATAAGGTCTGCCAAAATGTCTTAACCACATCCATATTAGCCTTTCAAATATTTATTTATTTCAATGAACAAATTATGTCAACCATAATATAATTATTACCTTAAACATTTGAAAAAAAAAACTTTATGATCATGAGGCTCTGTTGTGTTTATCATTTTGTTCTTTGTGCATTGTAAATAAGTATCTTGCATGTCATTATTCTCAAAGGAAATCAATTTCTTGTTTATTTAAAATAAGTATGTGGTAAAGACTGACCAGATAATATAATAAACTAAGTATATAAAAAATATAATAAATAAATGAATAAATATAATGATAAGTTCCATAAAAAATATTTCTTTAAAGATATATGCTCAAAATACTGCTTTAAAATGTTTTAACCATATCCATAATCAATAACGATAAGGTCTGCCAAAATGTCTTAACCATATCTATAATTAATAATGGTATTTCAAATATTTTTTTATTTTAATTAATAAACCATGCCAATAAAAATATAATTAATACCTTAAATATTTAAAAATAAAATATAGTATGATCACGAGGCTCTGTTACATTTATTCAGCTTGTTCTTTGTGCATTGTTTAAAATAAGTATCATGTATGTCATTATTTCTTAGAGGAAATTAATTTCTTGTTTATTTAAAATAGGTACATGGTAAAGACCAACTAGATAATATAATAAACTGAGTATAATAAAAATAGTGACAAAAAACTAAAGTATAGAGTATAAACCAACTATGGGGCCATAGGGCAAGATAACTATGAAACATGAGTATGACATAACTAAAAAAAATATTCAAAACATTTTCATTATTTTAAAATTATAAACTATACAATAAGGTTTGCCAAAATGTCTTAACCACATCCATATTGGCCTTTCAAATACTTTTTATTTCAATTAACAAACCATGCCAACTAAAACATAATTATTACCTTAAACATTTAAAAACAAAATACAATAGGATCATGAGGCTCCAAGACTCTTTTTGTGCAGTACATATGGTAAGATCATGTGCAATACTTAGTATAAAATTAATGCAAACCACAACTCACACTTTGGGCACAATTGGTTGGTCTAATAGACTCAAAAAAGTTCCTATTATAAGGGATCAATTCCTTGAGGTTGTATTATCTATAAGTTACACCTTGAAGGACAATTGTAAAATATTTCTCTTCATAGATTATATATCATTTTCCTCAGGATGAACTAATAGAATCCATGGTTACGATGTACCCTCAACATTAGAAAAATATTAGCTCATCAGATTTTTAGAATAAAATCAAAACCTTGGCTGAACACTTCTGCAAGAGTGTAGAATTGACTT
This sequence comes from Torreya grandis, assembly GCA_037957365.1. Taxonomy (NCBI): domain Eukaryota; kingdom Viridiplantae; phylum Streptophyta; class Pinopsida; order Cupressales; family Taxaceae; genus Torreya; species Torreya grandis. Next base: position 2,287,553 of record JARHVA010002486.1, read on the forward strand.
GTGAACAAACTGAATGCATTTTAGATTTTCCAAAGCTAAGGGAACAATTTGTTTGATTTATAACAAGATGTTTTAGACCATGATTTTGAAGATGGATCAATCAATAGACTATATACTACCTTAAGTTTGAATGAAATACAATATGATGGTATCTCAAAATATTTTAATCTTGATGATTTATGCCAAATAATGATTTTAGGTTCAATGGAAGATGAGGAAATTTTTAGTGAATTATCATTTTTAAAGTCAAATTTAAGAAACAAGCTTGACACAAATTAGAGACTTGCTTGAGGCTTTATACAAATAGATATAATGTCCTCAATTTTCCATTTGATAGAGCTTGAGAAATTTGACAGTCAACATCCTCTAGAAGAGGATTAACTAATAATTCTTCAAACACGCTATAGTTCTAGAATACTAGATTTGAGTCCAATAACTTTGGAAGAGAAAGAAAATAAAAATTATCAAGAACAATATGAAGAAAATTGGTATGTTGAAATTTGAAATTTAGGCATCTAAAATCTAAGGTTGATCATGGAAGGACAACAAATTTTGTGATCGATTTTGAGATTTATTTTATCTAGGTTTTGAGAAAGCTTATTGAAGATAATGCAAATCATATAAATGATTAAGAGTTAATTTATGTATTTTTGTTTCTCTTTGATTTAGGGAACATTTATATAATTTTTGTAAACTCTATTATAGAGATGCATAAGTATATTGTGGTGTTCCTTTGTTATTTTATACCAAGTAGGTGTATTTTTGTGTTTTGTTTGATTAAGAGAACATGTTTATAATAGTTCTAAACTCTATTATAGATATGCATAAGTATATTTTGGTGTCCCCTTGTTATTTTATACCAAACATGTTTGAGATATCTATAGTGTAATGAACTGTAAGTATCTATATTGGATAACAACTTCACTTTCACCAATAGCTTGCATAAATGACTAGAAAATTTGAGAAAACCATCACATATGTATTCAGTCAACTTACATTAATATCATGAGTGACATGTTGGATCAACATTAATTTTTGCCTTGGGGTGCCTCAATATGTCAGCACCAATTCACTAAAAAATGGGGAAAAATTGAACCTTGATCCCTATAGCTTTAATACCACCTGCATTGTATTCAATGCTAGAAATAAAATAAACATTAGATTTGAAAATTATTAATTATTAAGTGTTTTAGTCATTAAAACCATATATAAGGAAGAACATGTTTGTTTTACTTGGTTTTATAAATATGTTAAGGACCACTTGTGACTTAGAACACAATAATATTAAGGTAATAATTGTATTTTGATTGGCATGGTTTGTTAATTGAAATAAAAAATATTTGAAAGACCATTATTGATTATGTATATGATTAATATATTTTGGCAGACCTTATCATTATTGATTATGGATATGGTTAAGACATTATCATTATATTTTTCATTTCAAGACAAATGACTGTTCATGCAAATAAGTGTTCTCAGTCTTCAGAACAAAAGAAACACAAATCCATACCTTGAAATCACAAGAAAACCATCTTAAAAATTGTATGCACCTTTCTTTCCAACCTCTCATCCCAATTTTTTGACTACCAGAGCTTCACTTATGCCAGTAGCTTACATCAATGGCTAGAGAAATCAATAAATTGTCACATATGTATTCAAGCAACTTACCTATGCTCAAATACATATGTATCACTATAATAGAGTTTACAACTATTAGAGACATGTTATCTTAATTAAATAGAATACTAAGAGTATTTGTTTGCATGCACAGTTATCTATCTTGGAATGAATAAATATAATGATAAGTTTTCTAAAAAATATTTATTTAAATATATTAGCTTGTCATCCTCACTTTTCATAGTTGTCTTGCCCTATGGCCCCATAGCCGGTTTAAGGTAATAATCATATTTTGGTTGACATGGTTTGTTAATTAAAATTAAAAAATATTTGAAAGGCCATTATTGATTATGGATATGGTTAAGAAATTTTGGTAGACGTTATTTTATAGTTTATAGCTCAGTTGTCATATATATATATATGTGATTAGATTTCAAATAATATAATCTAACATATCTAACATATTAAAGCCTATTTAGGAGGCAATCTCTTGAAGGAAATATTTTTGATTCTATGAAATAGTTTTATCAATCTCTTGATATCCATTTTATATCTCTATAGCTAAAAAGAGGAGAAAGGAAATGAAATGAAAATAACCAAGAGAGAGAAAGACTCAAGGTATTCAATGCATACTTACATATTAGTCTCTTATATATCAATCTCTTTATATCCCTTTTATATCTATATTAGTGTTTTGAAAGACTTACAAAGGTCTGTACTTAATGTATACTAAGTACTGCACATGATCTTACTAATATACTACATAAAAAGAGCCTCAGAGAACCGTAATTTTGGGACATGAAGAATAACCAAAGAAAAAAAAATTTAACCTCTACCTCAAGCTCATCTTGAATATTGATCTTGTTACATACATTTATTTATTTATTTTTTCAAGGCTAAAACATGATCAATATGTAGAAACAACTTTAATAAATAATTATAAAACATTAAAATCCATGTGTGTTTCCATAATTGTTCAGTAAAGAGTAAACCATTCAAACATACATTTATATAAAAAATAAAATACTACCATGTATATATTAAAATCACAAAAAATAATATCAACATACTTAAATACATCAAGATGATATTTAATACCAAGTATCAATAGAAATTTCAACACAAGAATTGAAGTTTTAATCAGAGTCTTTATTAGAAATCAAATCTATTAAAGGGGCACCCCTATCAGTAAAGTACTTAGTATAATCCATGGAAGTAGTAGTTTAAGGTTATTTCAAAATAATATACCTTCAACTTAACCTTTTTTTAACAAACTGACCTCCATAGGTTGTGTTGCAATGCTGATAACACATTTCTTGCTAGAAAAAGTAGTGTTTTCAGGCTCAAGGGGTAGAATATTAGTGTTAAGTGGAACAATTTCATTTGGATGCAATTTTATAGTTAATTCAAGAATATTTTGATGTTGAGGTGGCTTAGGGAATCAAACATTATGCTCATTAGCTGAATGGCAACTGTAATCACTTAAAATGGTATTTGGATGTTAAGAGTGTTGCTTGAAATAATGTATTCCTAGCTTAGCCCTAGACCTATCCTAGAGCCTTTTTCACACTTTCACAACCATTATGTAGAAAAAAAACATCTTCTATCAACTCAAACATAGTCCCAAAAATTCATTCTCAAGTCCCAACCTAGTGTGCCCAATAGTCTATCAGCTGGACAATAACGCCACATTAAAGACACTAGAGCCACATGACACTAGTGTCCCCAACTTGGTGCTAGTGTCCCTTTCCCTAACTCTCCTAAACAAATATATTTTCAAATGTGTGCCTCTCTTAAGGTCTATCTAAATACATTTTATTATCCACATAAGCTAAGAATCTCTATAAATACAAGACTATTTAACCTCTATCCACTAAATGGAAAATAGATGCAAAAGCCTATCTAAATAAGAAACAAGTTGATAAAAATTAAGGTATTTGATCCCTATTCTACCTTAATTATATATAGTACCATCTATAACAACCCTAATCTTAGATTTCAAAGACTATCAATTTTAAGTACACTCAAGGTATTCAAGACCACTCTCATTCTAGCATTCACTTGTACTTACACCAAACACTAGGTGGGAGAACTACATCAGGGTTGATCCCTCCTTAGAGTATTGGTATGTAGGAAACTCTCTTCATAGTAGGGTATTGAGGATGTCCAAACTATCCTATTAATGAACACACATTTTTAACTCATGCCATACTTATAAGGAGGATTAGGGTTTACACATTAAATTATATTTTTTTAGACACAATATAAAATTCCATATTTTATATGCATAGGAATAAAACCCAAAAACACAGGCACAGGTGCTCCTTGAAAATAGGAACAATCCTACAAAGAAGACACTAATGTCATTTTGAGGAGACTAGCATAACATGGTGTTACTATCTAGGTAGGGATTTACTATCTAGTGATGGATCATATCTTGAAACCCTATTAACGACACTCTGACCTATCTAGAACCTAGTTTTTAGAACCCAAATCTTTTGCGATAGTCACTTTTTAGATAAGTCTCTATTTATGCATATTTATTAATATTTTTAGAAATAAAAAAAAAGTCAAAATCCATAATGAATCAGTGGTTAATTATTTCATATTATTTAATTGATTTAGACATTTCAACCCTTTAATCTAACTTAGGAATTTAGATTTGTAAAACCCTAAAAGGTTAAATCATTTGATGAACTTGACTTACTTTGAATATTACTTAAAACCCTAGTTTTACATAGGGTTTACCTTTTCCCAATTTTTGTGCACTAAATTAGGGTTACAAACTTCTATTTTTTTGATTTTTTGGTATAACCTGGCTCATTTAATCAAACCCCACATTAGGGTTTCATTTATTTAATATAATTTAAATTTTTTCAAATCAACTCCAAATCAACAAAACCCTAACCCTAGACAACCCTAGGATTTATATTTCTAGAACTCATATTTTAGATCCATATATCTTTAAATTTATATTTCATATAATCATGATCATAATGACAAAAAAAATTAATCATTTTTTATTGCAAAGTTTAATATTTTAATTTGCATGCTTATTCCCTTTAATTTGGAATTAACTCAGAAAAGACATAAATGCATGTATAGATGATGCTTTATATCAATTGGAAATATGCCATATTTCATAGCATGTTATCTTTCTCCTATGTGGACTTCCATTAACAAGCAAATCCTTACATGCATAGAGAATTTATCACATAAGGTAACAACTATGTTTCAAGATTCAATGTCATATCTTATTTAGAGGAAAGAATATCTTTCTCCTCTTCCTCTCCATAAGGGTGATAACTACTTTCCATCTAACTAGGTCCATTTTATCATTCCTCCATGAGATGAAGCAACCTATACTAATGTTACTATTCCCTGTACTTAGCCTATTTGTACCTCTTCCCTCTAGGGTGTGTGCCTACAAGTTCAATAAAAAATTGCTAGGCTTTGCACTTGTGATTCTCTATGTGATCAAATTATCAATATGAGCAAGATATTTGTAGGATTACAAAATCATAATCAATTATTACATGAAAATATTAAAACATTGGAAAAAAATTTACAAGACAAAAGCCTCCAGGGCACAATAGTGTAAATCATGTATATGCATCTTCACCTACTCAATTTGTGGAAAATAATGTTACATATCCAAATCATAAATCACAAAAAAGTACATCTACAACTAGTGAGTCCAAAATCATTGAAAGATAAAATAAGTGTTCAAGTGAGGTACTAAGGGAAATGATTAGAGCTAAGTCGATCAACCTACCTCCTCTACACCCAATGAGGATATCCAAATATTTTTGTGCATATCATAAAATGCATGGGCACCACATAGATTCATGTTTAACATTGAAAAGGAAAATACAATAGATAATGGATAAAGATGACTTACACAGTTACACATCACCCACATAACATACAATCACACATCTACCAATTAAAAAAGGGTCAATCTCAGAAACAATACAAAAATAGTTACCAAAGCATAACTTAAAACAAAAAAAGGTTCCAAAAACATAATCAAATCAAGAAATAGTACAACAAGCACATATAAATAAAGCAAATTTATCTCTCTAAAATGAGGCTCAATGTTCAATATGGTATAATTTTGGTCACAAATGTCTACAACAGTTTGATTATCATCATCCAGGTTTAAGCAAGCAGGCCCAAGGCATCACTTCACCTATTCTAGCAGTTGATAACATTGGTCAATAGGTTTTGGGATTTATTGAACATCCTAATGCAAATAATTCACAAATATAGTTTATTAAGGCAAAACATCCATATACATAGGACATGTTATAAAATGAGCAAAAACTTAAGTTGTAAATTCAAAATCATGCTACACAAACAAGCATTTCCAAAATAGGTTTTCTTGCAAAAGAGCCTCCATAACACCATATGTCTATAATAAGCCCAATTTCAAAGGACAAAATCACATCAAAATTCCAAAGCATAATTCTAAAAGGTTAACTCCATAGTATCAGGGAATTCCCTTTAGCATTCTAGGCTATCATGATTCTAATGTTGAACAATATTATGATTTAGATGATGAACAATACTTAAATTCTTACTGCAACAACATTCAACTAAAACATAGCAATAACATTGCATGAGAGATTACCATTCTAATTTTTTACATAGGCCACAATGATAGTGAGTCTGCCATGAGACTCATCGATTAGTATGGTTCCTACCCTCTTGTACATACTTTCCTTCTCTCTCGCTCCTTGTACATAGTTTATTTTGATTTTACTGTACATAGATTATTTATAGACAAAACAAAAACAATAAGACATGTCAAAATATAAAAACTTTCAAATATTACTCAGAAAACATAAAATTTATAGATTGTATGCATTGTTATGTTTACGTTTCTACTACTTCCCAGTTATTACATATGTTAGTTATCTTAGTATTGTTGGTTTTATCATACACATGCTTCACTTGGTATTATCAATTTCTTGCATATTACATATAAGACTCCAGTCCACTACACTAATCCATACTTTCCATCATCTACCCAATGGGGGTATATACACTGATCTAAGTTTATTTATTTGATACATCTACCCACTTGGGGGCATCTCATACACATTTTATACTATTAGGTTCCATTCTTACATTCTATACATTCCATTTTATGCATTGATATATCTTGATATGGATCATTGCTACTCATTACTCATATTCATTTCTGACTATCACTAGCTAGACTCAATATATGTACATCCTAGAATTTACATAGATTTATACTACATAATTATACATGCTTTCTTTTTTAGCTTTCCTAGTTTAGACTTGATTGTGTTTCCTATGCTTCTTCCATTTCAAGGGCATTTGAATATGCCATTGCTCATTGGCTCTATGCCACTTCTATGTTTGTATGCCTTGGACATGTGCCCATGTTCCTTGTGTGTGCTTTCTTGCTTGTATATGTAAACATTTAAACATGTCCTTCTATGTGGTTCTAATCCAAATTAATTGTTGATTATGTATGTGGGCATTTGAATTTGTCCTTGTATGTGTTCCATTCTTAGATTTAATGACATGTGTCCATGTCCCTTGTATTGTGACCCCTTGGCCTACTTTTATGTGCCTCATGTGCTTTTTATGTATTCTTTCTTGTATGTGTCTTCACCATGACACTTATCTTTGCTTGTTACACATACCAATTTTTGATGTCATAAGGGACCTCATGCATCTACACATCCTACTTGGGTGCCATGATGGACATCATGCCCCATCCCCCTAGGTAACTACTCAAATTTACTGTTATACACATTAATCACATCTATCTTGACACCCTTGTGCAATGATAGATTACAACATACATCTTACACTACATACTTATGCTCATATTCTTTTACATTTTGAAGTTAATTTTACATATTGTATTGGAATATCATGCAGTTATCATATATGCTCTAGCTAACATATTTTGTAGAGATACTTCTTTTTTGGACAATTCTTACTAGGTTCCAAAACTACCCTCAAAAGAGGGGGTATTCACAGGGGTTTATCACATAGATCAAGCTCCTACATTACTATTCACAAATTATTTTTAGCACATAGGCTCAGTTTCAAAAATTAGACACAGGTTAGACATAGGAAAAAAATAGGAACTCAAAAAGTAGTTTAGATCACCCATATTTTAGACTAGACAAACATTAGCTCCTAGATTAGGACACTATCACCATTGGGCACTATTGTCCACTACAAGGTGCTAGTCTAGTAGCCCCAACTTTAGGGTAGTCTAGATTAGCTAGAAAAATACACCAAGTACAATATGAATTTGCATAGGTATAATCATAGGTTTGATAATTATGTTTAGATTTTGCTCAGATATACTCATTTTAGCTTAGATTCATACTAGTTGCTCAAATTTGGGGGCATCATGCACATCATGATCATTCCCACATTTAGCTCAAATACATAGATATAATTATTACATATTTAGTCCAAAATTAGTATACTTAGATATCAGATTGGGGGCATGTGAGTGACACATAGTTTTCATATGCTCAATTACACACAAGTTGATCAGATAAAATGAAAAACTTCATGTCATTATCTATGTTGTATATAATTGCTATCATATTCTAGGTTGTTACCAATTTCATGCCTTACTCCATCTGTAGTTTTTGGCATTCTCAAGTGGCTCAGAGTTGCCTGATATACTTGAGTGGTCGCAGAGCTATTATACACAGTTAGATATACCTAGTTAGATACTTTTAACACTTTATGCAATTCAATTTTAGATGCATCTACTACACACAAGTGGGTAATAATGGAGTCATGGCCTACTTGAGTTCTTAATCCACCCACATGAGAGGGTTGGACACACATTATTATCTAAGCTATTCATAGATCATGATCCACTATTTAGGGGTGGGAAATGATATTGTCAAAATTAGATTGAGTTTTTGAGCCACCCACATATGAGTATTGAGTAAGCTATCAGCTTAGTCCAAGTTATTTAATGATTTGATCACTATGTACACTCACACACACAAGTTATCACTAGGTTTATGCATTGGTTTACTTACCCAATGAGGTGTATTCATTCTTTTCCTCTTTCTTATTTCTATACTCATTTTACTTAGTCACTTTATTCAACATAGTCTTTTACTTTTGATAATCTCTTAAGTAAGGTTTTATTTTTGCATATTTCATTATAGATCATTGATTTGGATAATGTTTCACATATGCAAACCCAGTTTCACATACTCAGACTCAGCTACATAGGATTCACTTTCTAGGTAAGCCTAGGTATGCTTCTTTTTCCTTTATACTAGTTATTTCTTTTTGCTATATTTCTAGCATAAAAGGGGGGGAGGGGGGGCGGTAAATGTAATCACCTAAAAGTGGTATTTGGATTATAAGAGTGTTGTTTGAGATAACCTATTCCTAGATTATCCCTAGACCTATCTTAGAGCATTTTTTACACTTTTCTATCCATTGTGTAGACCACAAACATCTTTTACCAGTTCAAACATAGTCCCAAAAATGCATTACTAGATCCCAACCCAATGTGCCCAACAATATGCCAACTGGACACTAGTGTCACATTAAGGACACTAGAGCCATATGGTGCTAGTTTCCCTAATTTGTGCTAGTGTTTTTTGCCCTAACTCTCTCGAATGAACATGTTTTCAAATGGTGTAAATGTAATCACCTAAAAGTGGTATTTGGATTATAAGAGTGTTGCTTGAGATAACCTATTCCTAAATTATCCCTAGACCTATCTTAGAGCCTTTTTTTACACTTTTCTATCCATTGTGTAGACCACAAACATCTTTTACCAGCTCAAACATAGTCCCAAAAATGCATTACTAGATCCCAACCCAATGTGCCCAACAATATGCCAACTGGACACTAGTGTCACATTAAGGACACTAGAGCCATATGGTGCTAGTGTCCCTAATTTGTGCTAGTGTTTCTTGATCTAACTCTCTCGAATGAACATGTTTTCAAATGTGTACCCCTCCCAAGGTTAGCATAAGTACATTTTATTATCCACACAAGTTACAAATCTCAATAAATATAAGACATTTTGACCTCTATCTACTAGATGGAAAATAGATGCAAAATCCTATCCAAATAAGAAATAAGTTGAGTAATATTAAGGTACTTGATCCCTATTCTACCCTACTTCTGCATACTAACATCTAAAATAACCCTAATCTTAGATTTCAAATATTATCAATTTCAAGTATACTCAAGGCATTCAAGACCACTCTCATTTTAGTATTCATTTTCACTTACACCAAACACTAGGTGGGAGAACTACTTCGGTCTTGATCCCTCCTTAGAGTATTGGTATGTAGGCAACCCTCTTCATAGTGGGGTGTTGAGGATGTCTAGCCTGTCTTACTAATAAACAAACATTTTCAACTCATGTCATACTTACAAGGAGGATTAAGGTTTGTACACTAAACAAGATTTTCCAAGCAAAATATAGAGTTCTAGATTTCATGCATGCAAGAATAAAACCTAGAAACATAGATGTAGGTGCTCCCATAAAATAAGAATAGTCATGTAAAGAGGATACTAGTACCATTTTGAGGACACTAGCACATCATGACACTACTATCTAGGTGGTGTGTTATTATCCCGTGATGAATCAAATCTTGGGACCTTGTTAATGACACTCAAACCTATCCATAACCTAGTTTTTAGATATCAAATCTTTTGTGATAGTCACTTTCAAGATAAGTCTTTATTTATGCATATTTATTACTATTTTTAGAAATTCAAAAGAAGTCAAAATCCATAAAAAATTAGTGATTAATTATTGAATATTATTTAACTAATTTAGACATCTCAACCCTTTAATCTTGTTAGGATTGTGGAGCTAAAAGCTTCACTGATGCAGACATGGTGGAGGTTGCAGAATGAGTTGCTGAGTGTCAGAAGTGTTTGGCGTTGGTCTGGCCAACCGGCGTCGGCAGGGTAAGACAGGAAGGCAACCGACGTCGGTCATATATCGGCTGGCGTCAGCGACCCCAGGCGGACAGGGACCGACGTCGATCGCCTGTGTAGTTCGACTGCGAGTTAATTACGGGCAGTGAGCTAAAGAACCAAGAGTTTGCATGATGAGTGCTAATTTTAGACTCATAGCTGCGGATCTAATTATGGTAATTAGATGTCTAATCATTGTTTGGATGAGATCTATATAATAGACTCATGGTTGTATTGGAAAAGTGTGCTAGGGAGTAAGAGAGCATAATTATAAGCTCCTTCTGTGTGTGAGGTAGAGCTATGGTGCGTTCCTCCTAGTGCCACAGTACCAGGTGTGTTGGTGCTGGATTGGAGAGCCAGCTGGGTTCTTCAAGAGTGTAGGATCTTGGTCACAGTTGCATGGCCTATATAGGAGATCTACATGGTAAGTAAGATCGTTGATCTGCAGGTGTATGTGTGTGCAAGGTCGAGGTTCACAGGTGAATAGAACCATTGCTTGATTTGCAGGTGTGCAAGGTCATACAGACAGCAACACAACAGGGAGCAGTATCAGGCAGGATCTACTTGGAGTACAGGTGTGTACTCGGATAGAGCAAGAGGAAGGCAAGGGAGTTCCTTCCATAAGTATGGTCTGTTGAATTGCAGGTTGTTGCAGATTCATGGGAGATCTACTTGAAGTACCTTGAGTACTTGTGGAGCACGTGGAGTGCTTTTGGAGTGCGTGGAGCACTTGTGGTGTGCGTGGAGCACGGGAGGTGAACACCAACTCTGTATTTGAGTTGGGTGTTGGGACCTGTGAGAGGGAGAACTTTGGGGAGAAGAATTACTGTTCACTTGAGGTGTGGGAAACCTCTGTAAGGTGGTGGAGAAGAAGTGGCATCTTCTTTATTGTATTCTTTTCTTTATAAAGTGTTAATACAATTTGGTATTGTCTCTCATATGCTGTGTTATTCTGAATTCTAGTTACTTGGTGAATCTGGTTAATTTCCGCATATTAAGTTGCTTGGTATTAGTAATCAAATTGTGTGCTTCCGGTTTATCCACCCATCCTCCCAACAAATCTAACTTAAGAATTTACATTTGTAAAACTCTAAAAAGTTAAATTAGAATCATACATGTGTTGAGGGGGCTCATTTATAATGCCTCATCTACAAGGACAATTCTCCAATGTGATCTCCTCCATCCTCTATTTCCACAAAAATTCAAAGATTTAGCATGCAAAAAGTTGAGAACATTCTAAAAGGTAGAGTCATTGGCAGCAAAATGCAAGGAAACATGGATTCCCCAGTTAAATGGCCTAGCAAATATGTTAGTATCCCTATGACCATGAAATAATCAGTCACCTCCAGAGCTACCTCATGAAGGAGTAGTCTCACTATGTTGATCATCATCACAACCCCAAACATCTCTACCTTAATCATTTGAACCTGAATTCCAGCTTGACATCTAATAAATTATGCTAAAATAAGCATTTTATTATAATTGAGCTCAAATACTTCCTAATTTTCATTATCTTAAAAATACAATGTATTAAATCATTCAATTTGAAACAAAATACAAATAATACTTATATAATCATCATTGTGCATAAAAACTAATCATTCTATCCTCTTTACAACCATACTAAAATAACAATTACCAGCTTAAGAAAACCATGCATTATTCTTTCATAATCCTCATGCCACTTTCATGAAAATGGTAAATAGGCCATAATCAAATACATGAAACCCTTGATGTTCAATTTTCATGTGTGTGTGTTTGATAAGGGCCACTTAGGACACAATCAACTTAAGGTAATAATTCTATTTTGGTTTAGTGTATAGGGTTTTTAAATTGAAATAAAAATATATTTGAAAGGTTAATATGGATATGGTTAAGACATTTTGGTAGACCTTATTATATAGTTTGTAATTTTAAAACTATGAAAATGTTTTGAATATTATTTGGCATAGTTAGTTTATTATTTATACTCTTTGATGGCTATGAAAAGAAAGGATGACATCACTGAAAAATATTCAAAACATTTTTATAGTTTTAAAATTACAAACTATATAATAAGGTCTGCCAAAATGTCTTTACCACATCCATATTGGCCTTTCAAATATATATTTTTTATTTCAATTAACAAACCATGCCAACTAAAATATAATTATTACCTTAAAAATTTAAAAATAAAATATAATAAGATCATGAGGCTATAGTACTCTTTTTGTGCAATACATATGGTAAGATCGTGCACAATACTTAGTATAAATTGAGTACAAACCACAACTCACACTTCAAACATTTTGGCAGACCTTATTATATAGTTTGTAATTTTAAAACTCTGAAAATGTTTTGAATATTCTTTGGCACCACACGCTCTTCATTTTATATGGTTTTAATAACTAAAAAGTGTAATGATAAATAATTTTAATATCTAATGTTTATTTTATTTTTGGCATTGAATGCAGTTTAGGTGGAACTAAAGTTATGGTGATCAGGGTTGAGATCTTGCCTCATTTTTTACTTCACAATCCTCATGCCACTTTCAAGAAAATGGTAAATAGACCATAATCAAATACATGAAATTCAAATCCATACAAATTCCTAGACTTATGAGTTTCATGTATATATATTTCTAAAAATACATGCAATTGTATCTTCAAAAATTTGAAACCAATATTTCCAATTTTGATCATGCCAAATAATCAAATACTCATTTTCAATAAAAGTTCCTAAAACATTTTAGCAAAGCTTTTAATAAAGACAACCCACTATGTCAAAATTGATCATTTATATACTTTGCATTATCTTCAACAAGCTTTCTCAATTTTCAAAACCCTAATGTTTAATTTTCATATATAAGGACCACTTAAAACACAATAAACTCAAGGTAATAATTATATATTTTTAGTTATGACATCCTTTTTTTTTGTGAAAGTATCTTACATGCCATTATTTGTTAAAAAAAATCAGTTGCTTGTTTATTTAAAATATGTGGTAAAGACTAACCAAATAATATACTAAATTGAGTATAGCAAAAATTATGACAAAAAATTAGGGTATAGAGTATAAATAATAAATTGACTATGGGAACATAGGGCAAGACTATATATATATATATATATATATATATATATATATATATATATATGTATGTATGTATGTATGTATGTATGTATGTATGTATAGACCAACCAAATAATATATTAAATTGAGTGTAATGAAAATTGTGACTAAAAATTAGGGTATAAAGTATAGATAATAAATTGACTAAGGGGCTATAGGCAAGACTATATATATATATGGACCACTTAGAACATAATAAACTTAAGGTGATAATTATATTTTTCAGTCATGTCATCCTCATTTTTCATAGTTGTTTTGCCCTATGGCCTCATAGTCAGTTTTTTGTTTATAATCTATGCCCTAATTTTTGTCACATTTTTTTACTCAGTTTAATATATTATTTGGTTTGTCTTTAGTTTTACCACCCTAGACCCTAAACAAACAAGGAACTGATTTCCTTTGAGAAATAATGGCCTGCAAGATACTTCTTTTAAATAATGTGTAAAGAACAAAATGAATTATATTATATGGTTGGTCTTTACCACATACTTCTTTTAAATTGATTTAACTATTTTGAGAATATTGGAGTCTTCTTCCTAATTTAGTTAAGGGTCTAGAATAAATAAATCAATAAATAATATTGCAATAATTACAGTATCAATTTATATAATTTACAGTGCCTTTTAAACCTTTCTAAAAATAACAATAAATAAAGAGAAATACAACTTAGCTTAAAACTGGATCGAGATGGCTGAGACAGAGGATGAAACTGACTGTGCAGGATTGAAATAATATCATGAACCTAGATCTAGATTTCATTTAGTGAAAGGATAGAAGTGCAAAAAATAGGACATTTCAAGGTCTGATGGTATAGTCTAGGTCCTACCATTGTTGTCTAAACTGGTCACAAAGATCTAAGTTTTTTGTCTGTTTTCCTTATGTGAGCCTGCTTATGAAATATCGATTACTGAAAGTCTAAAAAACTCTTTGTATAAATAATTTAATCTTCAAACCCTAGAATTTATTATGCTTTGATAAAACTTTGAGAAAGAATGGGGAGTTAGTGTGTGTAAGATGCATCAAACATGTATTCACACCCCTTGTGTGGGCACACTACCTACATACCAATACTCCAAAGATGAATCAAGCCATATATAGTTCTCCCATTTAATGTTCTTTATGAAATAGTGTGAATTTGATGAAAACATGCTAAACTGGGTGTGCTTGAGGTGGTTAGGGACTGGTGTGGGGATTTTTATATGCTTGTAGCTATATTGGATGGATGTATGTAGAGAATAGGAAAATTTGCCTTAGTGGTTTTGCTTGTATTCTTGCTTAATTTGTAATATTTGTCAACCTCTTCTAAATGAGCTTTGAATGGGATTTTATAGAGATCTATTAGTCATGGGTTAAATATATTCACACTAGGCTGACATAATGAAGAATAAAAATTAGAAAGAAATGGTCGTTTAGGTTTGAAATGTGATTGGATAGGAGTGATAGAAATGTGACACTCTAGGGTCCGACACTATAGTCCAACCCTAATGATCCTATCCTATAGGTTTAGGACATAGGGGGATGGAATTAACATAGGAAATATAGCTTGGCTAAGCTAGAATTAGGTCTTGAAAGTCTAAAAATAACCGATTATAAGCAAAAAGGTGTTTGGAAGGGTTATGAGAGCATGCAAGAGGGTCCTATGGATTGGGTGTCACAAACCACACTCAAGCTACCAATTTGGACATTTTATATGAATACATTTCTACCCCCTTTATTCTAGTGATACAACAAAGCAAAATACTAGGATAAAGGAAAGTAAAAAATGTACCTGAACTTACCTGTAAGGGTGAAGCCCATAAAGCTATGTGATGTTGAGTATACATAGAGAGAGCACATTATGAAATGTAAATCTGCAAGAGAAAACAAAGAGTAGATCAATGCTTACTAGATACATTATATCTAAAATAAGAACGTAAAAAAGCTGGGTAAGAGAGAGAGGAAGAGAAATGAATGAATACACCTCATTGGGTATGTGGACCAATACAAACCCTGTTATGCTATTGAGTGATGCTAGGTATGTGCTGTACTAAGAGTAATATCACGAATGGAGTTGAGTGTTCAATTCTCCAAGAATGGCTCAAGAATGCAAAAGCTACCCTTTATGCTCCATCATCACCTACTAAGTGAATCTATGTAATCATGCATGTGTTAATTGATGTTTGGACTATATGTCCAATCCCTCTGAGTAGGTGGCTCAAGAATACAAAGGCTAGCTAGTCATTTGACTCCATTTTTGCCCACTAAGTGAATCTATAAACTGATACCAGTATGAATGTGCATCGTATGAGATGGCTCTTGAAGCCCATGAATGCTTTGAAATTTTAAAATATGGCATGGATAATCGAATGTGTACTAGAAACTAAGCCAATCTTGGCCACTTTAAAAGGAGGAGATTAGGTTTGTATGAAATCCACTCTAAAATTGGGAACTAAGCTTATGTGGAAGCCACTTAGAAATGTGGAGGTTAGGCTTGTATGAAAGCCACTCCCAAATGATGCCAACCACCTACAAATGGAATAAGGCACACAATTATTGAGAATGCCTAGATAATATACTAGACTCAGAAAGAAAAGAAGTCAAATGTTTTGTGTACATTGCCCCCAATCACTGGTGTCTATAACATGGATTCTAATCTAAAAGTTATACCAATTACCCAATTTAAAACTGGAAGCGAGAGCCATAATGCCATGCATGATGCCCCTTATATCTAGATTCTCTAATAAAATTGTACTAAAACTACTAATTTTAAACTGTACTATTGTTGACAAAACTATAACTATACTTACCTTTTTGCCTATTTTTAGAAATTCTAGTTTTTTTATTATTTGGATAGGAGTGTCAAAAATAAAACACCCTACTATCTGACACTATTGTCCATATTTGACACTATTATCCTTTACTTAATCTAATGATTGTTCTATAATCATCACTATTTTCTTGGTCTATTCTACCTAGTTTGACCTCTGATTGCTGTTCTAAGTGTTCTAAAAACTAATTTTTTGACTGGTGGGAGCTCTGATCTCTATGACAAAACTCTTTTTTATAAACCCCTCTTCTGAGGATAGGAATGAAGATCCTGTAATGAATTCCCTAAGAACAAAGAGCCCTATAAGTGTGTGATACTATGAAATACATAATATAATAATGATAATAAAAAAGATGTCTCAAGATATAACATAGTTTATTTTGGAGATTGTTAGATCAATAGGGGTATGCCTAAATAGATATAATAATTTAATAATAGGTGTAGTATGCTAAATTGAAACTAAAACTCTAGTTAGTTGTTAAGGAGGGATGGAGCATGATGTCCATCATGACATCCAAGCAAACAAGATAATGCATGATGTGGACCATGGCATTACAAATAGTTGAGAAGCAATGAAGCAATTATCACATAAGGTAAAAAGTAAGAAACATACAATAGTGGCCAAGGGGCCAAGAAAAAAAGGGACATGGGCACATGTCACTCAAACTAGAAAGCAAGCATACAAGGCATGTTTAAATGCCACATACACATATAATTGAAAACAATCAAGGTTGGCATGAGGGCCACAATCACATAAAAAAGTACAAGCAAAGGACATTGGAAAATGTCCTAAGGCACACATAAGAATAAAAATAGAGAAATGCAATTATACCTAGCTACACAAAGTAGAGAAGGAAAGCATGTAATATGATATAAATACATTCACATCTAACTAATCAAAGCAAGAAGTGAAAGTATACAAGACATGGAGTATAAGACTAGGTATATGCTAAGAAATACACAAGTGCTATATATTAGTGAGTGTTGATAGAATAATCTATGTAAGTTGGTAAGTAATTTACATCAGCTTGATAAATAGAATGTATGGTGTAGGAATGACATAATCTAGATGGTGTAGTCATGTCGAAGATGCCCTTAGTGGGTAGATATATCAATGTGCATCTGAAATGTAAAAGTAGGATGCCCCTTCAATGGGAAGAGTGAAGCAATCAAAGAACTGGGTGTCACTTCACACACTCAAATAAGATCGAGTGAAGCATGGTAATGTAGATAAATCAAAAAATAATAGCATAGTACAATAAAATGTAACTTTAGCATGGTAGTAGAAATGTAAAGCATGGATAATGCATACAATTGAAATGTTTTTATGTTTTTGAATTATTTGAATGTTTTTGGATTTTGAAATATTTGAATGTTTTTGGTATTTTGACATATTTGAATGTTTTTGTATTTTGATATAAGCTATGTGTAATCACTCATAAAGAGACTATATATAAGTAATTGAAAAGAAGCTATATATAAGTAATTTTGAAAAATTATGTAAAAGTACACAAAAAAAATGATGTAAAAGAAAGCTGAGAATATAATATATATACAAGAAAGAATGAGAAGAGATAATACTAACCAATGTGTCTCATGAGAGACTCCCTATCAAGGTGTCCTGTATCAAATGAAGGAATCATGTGTGATTGTGAAGCATGAGAGAATGGCTCCAAATATGACATTGAATATTTGGATTCATTGTCGATATCTTGGAGACAGTAATAACCTGTATTGTTCCACTCATCATTATCATCTTGATTTTTAACCAATGGAATGTTAGTGTTGAATTTTATTGTATTTAGATATTTTCCTTCAAAAAATTATGTTTGTGAATGATTTGCCTTAAGATATTCAATAAATCCCAAACCTTGGTGACAAATATTATCAACTGCTAGAATAGGAGTAGTGATGACTTGAGCATGCTTGCCCAACCCTTGAACTTGATAATCAAACTGTTATAGGTATTTTTGACCAAGCCCATACTACTTTAAAAGTTGAGCCTCATTTTGGAGAGGTAGATTTGCATCTTTTTCATGCTTTACCTATGCTTGTGGTACTATTTCTTACTCTAATTTTATTTTTTGATCCTTTTGTTGTTCTAAGTTATGCTTTGATAACCACGTTTGTACTATTTTTGAAGTTGACCCATTATTAATGTGTTCCTATCACTATGGATTGCTTGACTGATTTGCCTTGTATAGGGTCCTCATTAATAATTATCTATTGTATATGTTTTTTCAATGCCAAACATGAATTTGTGTGATGCCCATGCATTTTATCATATGCACAATAATACTTGGATCTTCTCACTAGATGTAGAGGAGGTAATATTATCAACTTAGATTTAATCATTTCTCTTAGTACCTCACTTAAACTCTTATTTGATCTTTGAATGATTTTTGAATCACTAGTTGTAGAGTTACTTTATTGTGATTTCTTGTTTTGATATGTAACATTGCTTGCAACCAATTGACTAGGTGAAGGTGCATATACATGATTGACACTAGGATGCCTTTGTATTATAATCTAATTTTTCAATGTTGTGATCTTTTCATGTAATAGCTAATTCTACATTTGTAAATCTGAAATTAACTTGCTCATACTGGTGATTTGATCCCTTAGAGTCTCACAAGTGTAAACCCTAGTTACTTTTGATTGAACATGTAAGCACATATGTTGAAGAGGGTTTAAAGAAGCTATAGGCTAAATGTGTGCATTAAGAACAATAGTATAGGTTTCCTCACCTTTTAGAGGGGTGATAACATGGACCTGGTTAGAGGGAAAGTAGATATCACCCTCTTGGGGGAGAGGAGGAGAAGGGAATTCTTTCCTATGCAAAAGATATGACATTGAAATGTGACATGTGGTTGTTATAAGCCATATAGAAATATGATTATAAAGAATATTTGACATGAGAGATAACAAACAAGGGATTGAGAGCATGGAATTTTTCACTAATGTATAAAAAACTTTGACTTGTAACATAACATTTCTAACATGTTTAGCAAAATAGAGTTGGAAAGTATTCTGCATGAGAGAGAGAGAGTATGCAATAAAAATAATGAAATCTTGTATTAAGGAAAAGTAAACATTGCTTTGATGGAAATGGATCTTAACATGTTTAGCAATAAATTTCTTAATATCATCCCATATTATGGAAAGTAAACATGAAAGGGAAAAATGAAGCTTTGTATTAACATATGGTAAACTTCATCATTCATGTACATGATAGGACTGAGTATGGACTCATTATTTGCAAGAAATGTTATGAAATAAGTGAAATCCATTTTTGATTTTATATGTGATATCTGATTTAAATGTAAGGTGATACCTCAAGTAGATAAAGGGACCTAATATATGTAACTAGGGTTCGAAGGAAAATAATTTTCAAAATAATTTTAGAAATTTTGAAAAATTAAATGTGTAATTTTTGATTTAAATATTCAAGAAAATTTAGAAAAACATTGGAAAAATTAGAAAATAATTTACCCTAGGGTCTATAGGGTTTTTGTGCACAAAAGGACCTAGTAAATTCAACTAGGGTTTAAAATAAATGATTTTAAAATTACTAAGGTAAATTTAAAAATAAATGTGAATTTTTGATTTAAGATATATAGGAAAAATTAGAAAATTATTAGAAAAATCAGCCAGGAATTTACCCTAGGATTTTTAGGGTTTTTTTGCGCAAACAAAGTAAGTCGGGTTCACTAAATGATTTAATTATTTTAGAAATATTAGAGTCTTATTCCTAATTTAGTTAAAGTTTGGAATAAATAAATTAGTAAATAATATATTAATAATTAAAATATTGATTTATATAATTTACTATTCCTTTTAAACCTTTCTAAAAATAGCAATAAATAAGGAGGAATACAACTTAGCTTAAAAATGGATTGAGATGGCATAGACAAAGGCTAAAACTAGCTATGCAGGATTGGGATAGTGTCATGAACCTAGATATGAATTTAATTTGGTGAAAGGATAGGAGCACTAAAAATAAGATACTTTAAGGTTTGATGTTATAGTCTATGTCCTATCGTTGTTCTCCAAACTAGTCATAGAGATCTGAGTTTTCTTAGTTTTATTTGTTGTCCCTATGTGAGCCTACCTATGAAATATCAACTACTGAAAGTCTACAAAACTCCTTGTAAAACTAATTTAATCTTAAAACCCTATACTTTATTATGCTTTGATAAAACTTTGAGAGATAAAGGGGGATGTTAATGTGTGTAAGATGCACTAAACGTGTATCCACACCCCTTGTGTGAGCACGCTGCCTACTTACCAATACTCTGAACAGGAATCGAGCCATATTTAGTTCTCCCATTTAATGTGCTTTGTGAAATAGTGTGAATGTAGATGCAAATATTCTAAATTGGATGTGTTTGAGGTGTTTAGGGACTGGTGTGAGGATTTGGATATGCTTGTAGCTATATTGGATGGCTATATGCAGAGAATAGGGAAATTTGCCTTAATGGTTTTGCTTGTATTCTTGCTTGCTTTGTAATATTTTCCAACCTCTTATAAATTAACTTTAAATGGGCTTTTATAGAGATATATTGGTCATGGGTTAAATGTATTCGTGTTAGGCCGACATAATGAAGAATATGAATAAGAAACAGTCATTTGGGCTTGAAATGTGATTGGACAGGAGCAATAAAAATGGGACACCTTAAGGTCTAACATTATAGTCCAACCCTAGTGATCCTTTCTTATAGGCTTAGGACTGGGGGGGATGGAATTAACATAAGAAATCCAACCCGATTGAGTTGGAATCAGGTCTTGAAAGTCTATGGATGACCGATTATAGGTAAAAAAGTGTTTGGAAGGGTTAAGAGAGCATGCAAGAGGGTACTATGGATTGGGTGTCACAAGCCACACTCAAGCCACCAATTTGGATATTTTATATGACTACATAAAAAAAATAAAATAATTTCCTTTAAGAAATAATGACATGCAAGATACTTATTTTAAACAATGCACAATTAAAAAAATAAATTATTTTATGTGGTTGGTCTTTACCACACTTATTTTAAACAAACAAGAAGCTCATTTCCTCTGAGAAATAATGGCATGAAAGATACTTATTTTAAACAAAATGAATAAATACAATAGATCTTCATGATCATTTCAACCATATTTATGACTAACTTAAAAATATCTATTTCACAAATTTTGAGTTTAAGGAAAAGATTTGTAGATATACATGAAATTTCCAAGAAAACCAATATGCACAGTGTTTTTAGGAAATATATTTAAACAAATATTTTTTAAGGAAACAATTATTATATTTATTCATTTCAAGATAGACAACTGTGCATGCAAACAAATACTCTCAGTCTTTAAAACTAAAAAAACACAAGTCTATACCTTTCAATCACAAAGAAACTAGCTTAGAAATTGTCTACACCTTTATTTCCAACCTCTCATCCCAATCTTCTAAATACTAGAGCTTCACTTTTGACTACTAGAGCTTCACTTCTGCCAATAACTTGCATAAATGACAAGAAAAATTGAGAAACCATCACATATGTATTCGAGAAACTTCCATTAATTTTGTGGGTGATATGTTGGACCAACATTAAATTTTGCCTTGGGGCCCCTCAATATGTCGATGCCAATTCACTAAAAAATGGGGTAAAACCTAAACCTCGATCCCCATAGTTTTAATTCCACCTGCACCACACTCAATGCTAGAAACAAAGTAAATATTAGGTTTGAAAATTGTTTATTATTAAGTTTTTTATTTATTAAAAACCATATAGAAGAACATGTGGCGCTAAAGAATATTCAAAAGATTTTCATAGTAAAATATAATTATTACCTTAAGCTTATTGTGTCCTAGGTGGTCATTATTTACACACACACACACACACACACACACACACACACACACACACACACACACACACACACACACACAGAGCGAGAGAGAGAGAGAGAGAGAGAGAGAGAGAGAGAGAGAGAGAGAGAGAGAGAGAGAGAGAGAGAGAGAGAGAGAGAGAGAGATACATATATACCTAGATATTCTAGACTAACCTATACATGTCTTGTATAAATTTTTGGTGAATTAGATGCATACATATATAGTAACTCTAGCGAATTTGTGTTCCAAAATAGGATCAAGTATAATATATAAGGTAAATTTATGTCCTAAATTATGAAATTGTATAAAATTGAAGCTATTTGACTTATGTATATTTTTGCAAAATTATCCATTTTCAAAATTGAAAAACCTACTTATAGCCTTTTGACTATAAGTAACCTCTAAAATTTTCCCTGTTATGTACCCTTTAATGACTATTTTCCCATATTAAAATTATTCATATGGGCAAACCTCTATGTTTCACATGACAGTTAAGAGGATATCACCCAAAAAGTTAACTATATAAACATACCAAGTTTAAACCTATTGTTATCTAGCACTTATCTATCTATCACTATAAATCACTTCACACATTGAGAGGAACTATCCTAAGGTTCCAAATATTCAACCCCTCAAAGGAGCAAGCCCAAAGCTAAGTTTGAATACCATTTTAAGGTCAAATTATAAGTTTTCAAGTGTTGAAATCTATACACAAGATTTCATTGCATCATAGTTTACACAAGATTTCACACATTCAACTAGGTGGGAGAACTACATTTAGTTTGAATTCCATCTTTAGAGTATTAGATAAGTAGTAAACACTTGGACATAAGGGGTGGTTGAGGTCATATCAACCCTTCTGTTTCACCTATTTTCCCTATTTTACATTAGTTATATAGTGCATAACTAGGGTTTTATGTAAGGATAAGGATACCACAATTATTCATGCAGGATCAAAGACATTTGCATACACAACAGTCCTTAGTATATGTAGGTGCATCATTTAGAAATATCATAGATAAATGTAGACATATAATTTAGTTACACACCATAGTATATAGTGCCACAGTAAATAAACATTTAGGAAAGATAGACTTGTTTATGTTTATGCAAACACTTTATTTCCAAATCCAAGCATTCTCAGGCTCATTCTAGATTATTGTTGTTGATTATACACTATCATAGACTTGCACATACTATAAATTAGCTAAGTACTTCATTCCTCTAGTCTTTTGTATAAATAACAAGTTAGACTCAAGTTTTTATGTGAATTAAATATCCTATGCAATCCGAATTTTTATAATTTTATCTTATTAATGTTGCATTAATCCAAAAATAGAATGAACATATTGGTGAAATCTTTCCTTGTATTGAACATAATAAAACCTTATATTCCTTAGTTTTTTATCTTTTCCTATAGTTTCAAAACTCTATATTTATATCTAATTTTTAGACCTAACTTCTAATTTCCCATATGGGACAATAATGCATGCTTGATCCTAAGCCCTTTTGAGGGTTTTTCATGCTCATACTCTATGCCATCCAAGAAGGCTAACTCTATCATCCCTCTATAGTAAAGTGATAGGTTAAGTGGTGATGAAATTAAACATAATCAAATTTATTTAGATCAATAATGCATCTAAGATAGCTAAAATTGATGAATTTCAAATTCTTCCTTGTCTTGATGCAAATGTTGATACTAAACATATAAGTGAAAAATGCTATCAATGATGATATACAAAATATTTAAACTTTTTATCTACAAGATAATGAACATAATAATGAATAAAATAATTGAATACATTATAATGACCTTGATGGTGTATACCTTAACAAAGTTGTAGCTCTTTCTGCATTTCAATAGTGAATCTGTTTGTAACCTCATGACCTATATAAGGTCATAAAAACTATGCTAGAAGTTAAAAATGCTAAAAATGTTAAGGTTGTCACATATAAGGAATAACAACATGACATATTTCCTCATACTAAAACACCTTTCAAAGGTATTGATTCTATAATATGTGTTCAAAGTACTAGTATTTTTAGTATTCCTATGTGTATAACTTTAACTACAAATGTGATGTGCACCCAAGGTATTGTGGAAACACTAGGCTTTCCTCATATTACTATGTCTATCCCTACACAACTACTATCATACCTTCTATAATTACTACTCATGTTACACCATCCTTTGATACAAAGTTTGCTATGTCAGATGCTCAAACCCTTATGCAAGTAGTTATTAATCTACAAAATAAGGTTTTAAAATTACAACATAATTATTTTAAAGTGGTCTATACTATTGATTCTTATGTGTTATTACATAATCAAATAGCTCTTGATATCTCAGTTTGTCCCTTACCAACATGTTTTTGTGTCACCTAAGCTTACATTGTATGATGGTAAGGGTGATCACGAATAACATCTTCAAGCCTTTAACATGGCATATAATGATAAGTTATCAACTAAGTTATTTCCATGGATTTTTAAGAAGTACGCCCTATGTTGGTTTATGATCTCCCCTCCTAATTAGTTCATGCCTTCAATCCTTTGTTTGATAAATTTATAACATATCTTTCATTAAAAACCAGTGAGAAAATGTCTTATGCTCAAATTAAAAAACTTAAGCAACAATCCAATGAGCCTATTAGTGATTATATGCTTCTTTACAAGACTATGCTTTCTAAATTGACAAATTCAATGGTTATTAGTTAATTACAAGATATATTCCAAAAAAAATTGTTAAATAATCTACATGAGTCTATCATGTTAAAATGGTTCTAATATTTTGATGACCTATGTCACAAAATTAAGGACAAAGAAGTTAAACTTATTGCAATGAATAAGCTAAAGTATTGGTCTAACCCTCTAACCACTTCTAGTGCAAATTTTACAAGTAAACCATATTTTAAATCAAAATCAAGTAATAATAAAAATGATGAAAAAATAATTGTTAATTAAATCTCATATCCAACTAATTTACTTGTTCTCTTAGCTATACCAAGAATGAATTTTTCATATTTACCTAAACCTCCTCACAAATTATTACAAAAGTCACTTGAGTGCAACATTATATCTCTCCCTTCCTAAAAATAGGTTGATATGAGTAAGCACCAATATGAGAGATTCAACAATAATGCATATTATGACTATCATAGATGTGTATGATTTTAAATTAATAGATTCATCATTTTGTGACATAATATACAATATTTGATATATGAAAACATAATTGATCTTAATAAATCTACAAATGATTCAAAGGTACAATGTAATGGGTTTGTTAAGTTAAAAATAATTTCCAACCCTTTTTCCAATCATGTTATATAAGATATTACTAATAATCCTAAAGTGCATTTAACTTACAACGCACATCCTCCTCTAACTTCTTATATTTATAAAACTAATGAATAATATCCTCTAGATGGTTTTATTTGCACACTTTAGACTATATAAATAAACATACCTACTATCACATTTTATGACCTTAATATTATTGATGTTGAAAATTTTTACGAGGCATTGTTTGTATCCACATATACTAATTCATAACTTATATACATTGTCATGATAGGTAATGGTTCAAGTGAAAAAAAATCACTGTGATAATCCTTATTAGTCTTGGATAAAAACAAACATATTTGATGGATACAATGAATACAATTAATGGATTTTATAGATGGAAACAAAACCTTTTTAGG
This sequence comes from Torreya grandis, assembly GCA_037957365.1. Lineage (NCBI taxonomy): Eukaryota > Viridiplantae > Streptophyta > Pinopsida > Cupressales > Taxaceae > Torreya > Torreya grandis. Next base: position 2,313,633 of record JARHVA010002486.1, read on the forward strand.
AGGATTTTACTACCACTTCATGTGGGTCCTACCATAGTTTATACTTTATTCTTAGTTATACAAAGTACACGAGCATTTAAAATGTTGTTAGCATGTCCTTGGATGCATAATATGCATGCAATACCATCTTAAATACACATATTTTTAAAGTATATACATAGTACTATTGTGGTCATTATTTTGGTTATTTCATGTGAATACCCTATTCAACAGGGGATTATTCCTCCTCGAGCCCCACCACCACCACAATTAGTTAAACAATGTAATAAGTTTCAACCTACTCAAATAGATTAGAGGAAGTTAATATATTTTCCTCGATGACCAGTACTAAAACATCCATTATATCAAATATTTATTTAAAACTCATGGGATCCATTATCGAATCCATCATGTCCTAGACTTGTGTTATAAACTCTGTTGCATTTTCCATAATAAAGATATGCACATTTTTATATTATGTAAAAAATTCCACATAGTATTATGGTTCATAGAGATACACAACATACACATGTTTATATTTTTGATGGGATAATTGGTTAACATTACATAAAAATTCTAAAAGTAAGAACTTAGAAAAATATTAAAAAATCAAAATATTAAAAAAACAAAAAACCAAAAAAACAAAGACCTATGCAAGACATGTATTGCTTACTTACATGATTTGTTTATGATTTATCATATAAATTACATTACATATCCAATTTTTTCTTTGCGCATTAATTTCATGGTATACATGAGTGAGATGTGAGACATATATGTTTCGTATGACATGGACACATAAATGGAGACATTTCTAGACTCAGAAGACACCTTCATACATTAGGGGCATGCTTTCATTAGGGGAATATTACTAATTTTCATAAGTTTTATCCTTATTTGGCTATCTCCATTGATCATATTGAACTACTTTCCACTAATTTTACTTAACTTGTGTCGACTCATAATACTTAAAGTTCTATCTCACTAGATACTAAATTTTAGTATATGTGATAATGACAAACATCGATTGTGCAGATTTATCTTGATTATTATATATATGATTGATGTTTTTGTGTGTTACATGATGATATGCTTGATTTTATATTTAAGTATGCAACTCTTTCTCTATTTATGATTGACTCTATTTTGGTGTGACATTCTATTTTTGATTGTATGTCTCTGTTTTCATGTCACTTAATTGTCTGCTATGTGTGGCTCTTGCACTGTGTGACATTGAATGTTACTATATGTGTCATGGCCATAACATTGTGTGTGACTATTTTACTTTGTTGTTATGTGTGGATAAATATAGTAATGAATTTTAATCTTGTTTGTGTTATGACCCATATCACACACTCTTTTTCTTATCTGTAGTGCCCTGATACATATCATGTACATTCCATGTATTTATTCTCAGTTATGGATGCAAATTATTACGTTTCCTATCTAATTTGTTTCTCATTGTTATATATATATCTTGAAATGACACTTGTATGCCTTAGGATGCATGTTTTTTATATACTTGGATAATCTATTCTTACCATGGTGACGTATTTTATGCATATAAGTGTGTGCTTTAAATTGCTTATATATTTTTCTTAACATGATGCATTTAACTTCTTATTTTGAGATGAGTAATTCATAGGATAAATTACTCACCTTGAAATGGGAGCATACATAGTTGCTTATATTAGAGACTCAACTTTCAAAGTTAGATATTTTAGAGTTTTGGCATATAAAATTTAGATTTTGGACACACAGTACTTCATAGTGACACAAGTTTACATAGATTATTATAGGTTTACTTATATTATGATAGGGTTGAAAAATAAATAGGGGCATATGCATGACATATGTCATGATTTTAAGTGATTACAAGTAACATTTCATAGATTCTACGAGATTATTTCATAGATTTTATGAATCAAAGTATGCATATATAAGGTATATGTTCACATTTTTGCACATATTATGATACTTTGGCAGAAGTTATTAGACTCAAATGATTTATAAAATTTACACAAATTATTAGACATTTTTTAGATTTATTACAACCCATATTGGTTTCCACTTCACAAATATAGTGAGTTGTGTAGGTCTAAATTTTTGCATGACTTAACTTTTAGGCAATTTTCCATTTTCAATGAGGGTTGGGGCATATTCAGCTTAATCCATGGTTTTATATTGGCATCTCTAAGGGGCATAATCACCCCATTATCCATTATCTCTAGAAAACATCTTGGTTCACATACATATAGGTGTATTCATTCCTTAATATTTAATTTCACATATGTTCAATATTTTACTTCATATTCATATCATCAGTGAAAAATAATTTCTAAATGTTTCATCATAAGTTTTCATGCAACAAGCCATAAAAATCAAGACCTACTTGAGAACACCCCTCATGGTTATCCTAAGGTATCACCTTCTATCCTTTTACTCTAGAAATTCCATTACTAGAATAAAAAGGAGGGAAATATAGACACCCATATTTGGTATTATACACTTGACAATGTAAGATTTGACCAATATTTAATACACTTTACTTGTGCACACATACATAAATCTTGTTCACTTTATTTCTTAGCCATTCATCCATATATGGGCTTGGCCTTCTTGAATTTATATTATTATTACATAGGATTTCACTAATCTCTAGATGGACATCTTAACATCATTCCAAGACTATCTCATGATCTAAGATCATTATTCCTATTTTTGGATAGTTTCACCCTTCCTCAAAAAGGTCCACCATTGCAGAATTCTCCACTTAGGATGAAATTGTCCATATACCCTTTAACGAATATTTTACCAAATTGAAAATTATTCATATGGGTCAGCTTGTATGTTTCAAATGGTGGTTCAGAGGAAATTATCCAAAGAGTTAGTGATATAAACATATTAAGCCTAATATTATTGCTATCTATCACTATAAATCACTTTGCACATTAAGTTAAATTATCCTAAAGTTTCCAAATATTGAACTACTCAAAGGTTCAATCCATTTTCTAAGTTTGAATACTACTATAAGGTCAAATCATAAGTTTTCAAGTGTTAAAATCCATACAAGGATTGCATTGCATGTTAGTATTACATAAGATAACACACACTTAAATAGGTGGGGTAACTATATTCAGTTTAACTTCCCTCTTTAGAGTATTGGATATCTAGGTAAGACTTGGCCACATGGGGTGGCTAAGGTTATTTCAACCCTTCCTTTCTCATGTTGTCCCTATTTTACATTGGTCGTATAGTGAAAAACTATGGTTTGAAATAAGGAGAAGGATAATATTTATATTTATGCATGGTTTAAGAGATTTACATACATAGGAGCCCTTAGTAGGCATAGGTACATTAATTATAACTATCACATATCAGCACATATATACATGATAGTTCCACACCCAGTAGATAGTGTCACACTATGTGGGCATCTAGGAGGTGCGGAATTATCTAGGCTTGCCAAACACTCTGTTCCATATCTAAGCATTCACATGTACATTATAGACTATTTTTGATGATTTTACCCTATCATAGACTTACACATACAAAATAAAAAACTAAGTAGTTCATTCCTCTAGTGTTTTCCATAAATAATGAACTTTATTCTGTTAGTTATACTCAAATCTGTATGTGAATTGAATATCTTATGTATTTGACTTTCTTATAGTTTTATCTCATTAGGGTTACATTAATCCAAAAATAGATAAAAAAACATGAAGAATGTGTGTTGATTATATAATAATCAATAAAATCACCATCAAAATAAGTACCCTCTTACAGATCTTGATGATCATTTGGATCAACTCAAACATGCTAAATACTTTACTAAGTTGGATCTAAAATATGTGTATCGCCAAGTAAGGATTAAAGAAGAGGACATATGTAAGACATCCTTCAAGACAAAGTAATGGTTATATGATTGGTTGGTGTTACCCTCTGGGTTGTGCAATTCTCCAACTAATTTCATGTGGTTGAGGAATGAGGCATTGGGGCCATTTATATATGTTTTTGTTATTTTTTACTTTGATGATATTTTAGTTTTCAACAGAACTTATGATGAACATATAATTCATTTGTAACAAGTTTTGAAAATTTTGAAGGAGAACAAGTTATTTTTGAATTAAAAAATAAATGCGAGTTTACATAAAAATAACCTATTTAATTTGGGCATGTGATTGGAGATAGAAAGTTAAGAATTGATTTGACAAAGGTATATGTCATCATGAATTGGCTAAGACATTATAACGTGACCAAAACAAGAAGCTTTTTAGGAGAAATTTAGTATTTGAGGAAGTTCATGAAGGTTTTCTCATCCATAACATCGTATTTGCATGCCATTACAATAGGGGGTAAGTCTTTTCCTTGGGGTAAGGAACAAGAAGATGGATTTATGGAGTTTACACACAACATTAACCATGCTCCAATTTTAGCTTTACCTAACTTGAAACAACATTTTGAGGTGGAAACAAATGATAGTAACCATGTTATAGGGGTTGTCATATTATAAGGAGGTAAGCTTGTATGTTACCATTCAAAGTTATTTTATGGTGCAATTAAAAACTATTGTATATATGATAAAGAACTATATGATCTTGTTCAAGTGGTTAAGAAATGGAAGCATTATCTAATGGGTAAGGAAACCATTTTTCATATAGATCACAAACCTATCTAGTATTTTCAAGCATAAAATAAACTTTAACAAGTTATACATTATAAATGGATGGGTTTCTTGTAAAAAATTCATTTGGTTATTAAATATAAGAAAAATGTGACCAAAAAATTAGCATATATGTTTTCTAGATCTCTGATTTCATCCATGGGCACCATAACCCTTCTTGGACCTTTTATGCATGAATATTATGTAGAAGGATATGAACATGATCTAGATTTTGGGGAAGCATTTATTCAAGCATAAAGGCCCCATATTTTAGGTTTTGAGCCCAAGGGGGTTAATATATTCAATGTAGGTTGATATATAAAATGGGTAAGCTTATTGTGCCTAAAGGAGGAAGATTCCAACTAATGAGATAATCACATACTTCAAGAGTTGTAGGTCACTTTGGAGTTAAAAAAATAATGACACATTTGTAGAGGTATGTTTAGTGGCCAAATAGTTAAGTTCATGCTGCCAAGTTCATAAGAGGATGTGTAGTATGTAGTCTAAATAAACCTAGTAATGAGAAGTTTTGTTTTTATATGCCATTACATGTTATTTCTAGGTCATGGGAGAGTATTTCCATGGATTTTTCAGTTGGGTTTCCTATTTTTAAGAGAGGACATGACTATTTATTTTTAGTTGTGGATTTTGTACTAATACGTTCATTCTTATTCCTTGAAAAAATATCCTTAAAGACAATGGGGCAACTGAGTTTTTTTTATTAATGTGTGGGTTCAATTTGTGTTTCCTAGCTCTATCATCTCAGATCATTAGTCAAGATATTTAGAAAATTTTGGGCCACATTATGGAAGAAGATGGATACTAGACTAAAATGATCTACCACTTTTCATCCATAAATTGATGGGTAGATTGAAGTGGTGAATGGAACCTTGGTGCAACTCTTACAAGGGTACAATAGGAAGCATCCTAAGACTTGGGATGAAATATTGGTGTACATTTAGCATTCCTATAATAAGAATTTTCATTCTTCTACCAATAATTCTCCTTTTGAAATTTGTTTTGGTTACTTACCTCCATGTTTATTTAATGTTATTTTTGGATAGTCATACAAAGGAAATGGGAATGTGGATCTTGAGATCCACAAGGATAAAAAGTTCATTAATAAGATTCTACAAATTTAGTTCTAAGTGTAAGAAAGGTTTAAGGAATCATAGGCCAAGTGCAAAAGAAGACTTGATCAACATAGGTTTGAACATAGTTTACTTATTGGAGAGAAGGTATGGTTGTACTTGAGTAAAAAAAGGTCCAAGGTAAAACTAAAAAGTTTAAGCTTCTTAGATATGGTCCATTTGTCATTTTCGAACAAGTGGAAATAATACTTTGAGACTGCGTTTGTCTCCTTATATGAAAATAAATTCAATTGTCAACATTGAGAACTTACATTTCTTTGAGCCTTTAATGCTAGACGAAGAAGAAGGAGACATATTCATACCTTTAATTGAAGACATTGCTGCTTATGATCAACTATAATTAGGTAAGGGTATCATGTCAAAAAGACATAAAGGACAATGAGGAGAGGAGTGCAAGAAAGATGGTAAGTTGGGTTAGGATGTTAGCTACCGAACAAGGTCAAATGGTATTCCAAAGAGAATGTGGGAACATATTTCCTCATGAACAAAGTTTCTAAAGCTCACAAGGATCAAAATCCTCTAATTTGGGAGGCACAATCTAAATTTTGAATCTAGTATGTTAGCCATGTGAACTAACTACTTTCACTATTATAATATATGTAATATATCTATGTATGAATTTATTAAAGATAATTCACATAAAGTTCTTAGCTAAAAAATTACATTATGAGTTTACAAATTCAGGAGTCTTAGAGTGATCTAGACAATTTGGGAGCATTCATATGTTTTGACATAGATATAATACCACAAATTTTTATCCTTTTCAGTGAAACCCATGTTGGAGTAGTGACTTATCATAAAAGCATGCATCCTAAGTTTAACAAGTAACAATTTTAAATGTGGCTTATTTTTAGACTTTAAATTGGTTTAGATCATCTTATAAGTGATTCAAACTCTTCTTATTATTGAGTTTTGTATAAATATAGGCCCTTGGGATATGTAGAGGAATATAATGGAAGTTGGGATATGTAGTGGAATTTATTGATTATTTTTGTATACTTTGATTGGTGAATCTATTATTGAGTGCCAAATTTGTATTTTGCACCTTTATAGCTTTTGGAGTTTTCTGTGCAGGTTCTATTCTTGATGTCGTACAATCCTATATTGGTGATTCTCTGAATTAGTGGATAAAATGCTTTAATTAATGTCTTCTTCCTTGTTTCTACCATCACATCTTTATTCCCTAAGGAATAAGGGACCCTTAATATATTATAATTGAAATACTAAAATTTTATTGCAAAAAACATCTCTCATCCCAAATTCCATTAAAACCTTGCAAAGGCCCTGATGTCTAAAATTTTATAGAATATAAGATTAAGTTTATGAAAATTTCATAGTATATTAAAATGTATTTTAAATCATAATCTAAATTCTTGAGTTTTTATAAGTACTTTGTTTCCTTTAATTTTAAGTGTAACCTCATAAATTTTTAGGTTATTTTCTGTTAAGGATTATTATCTAATAAAGATCACTTTGTTCACTATTTAACACCCTAATTTAAGTGTTATTTTACATGCACACTCTTTTATTATAAGGTAGTTTCACATGGTATGTGTTTTTTTACTATGTAGGGAAAGACACCCTAACACTTAAAACATATATCATAAATTATCGTGAAAACTTCCTGAGATATCATGAAGACAATATGACATTACAAGAATGCGAACATGCGAGAGGTCAACATTTTTAAAATTTTAGATGTTTTATATTAACCCTATCAAAATTTTATAAAGTTTGGTTAACATAAATATTTCAAAATTTTCTCTATATAAGCACATCAAGGACACTCAATACCTCACCTTGACATCATTCAATAATCACTTGGCAATTCTATTACACACTAAGCAAAAGATCACTATTCTTTCTAAATCCAATTTTGCTACATTCTAATAGTCCTAGGGCAAGTCTAATGCCATTTTATTTTAAGTTAAGGGAATCCTTATCAAACATTAAAAGTAATGTATCTACTTGCATTTATATGACAAAGTCAAGATTTAGTCTTAGTTTTACTATCATACTCGAGAATCTTACACATCTACAATTTGTAGATGATACTTTTATTTTGTGCAAGGTGAATCTAAAAGAAGATATTTTATTTATAAAAGTGTTGAATCTGTAATTGATGGCCTCTAAGCATGCTCGATTAATTATGTCAAATCTAAAATTTATTTCATCAATATCCCTAGACATGCTTAACCCAAGCTAGCATGGTCCCTAAATTTCAAAATAGGTAAGTTTCCTAAAAAATATTTACGGTTACCACTTTTTATTGGGAAGGGAAAAGCTAATTTATGGGATAAATTGTTTGGCTCATTAAAGGATAGACTAAATTCCTAGAAAGGAAACTTTCTATCTTTGGCAAGTAGATTGAACCTCATCGAATTTGTTCTCAGTGTTATTCTTATTCATCTCTTATCAGTTTTGGGCCCTGTAATGAAGGTGATTAAAGGAATTAATTAGATATGTAAAAAATTTCTTTGACAAGATAATTAACTAATCAAAATACTTGTGTTGGTGAAATGGGAATGAGTGTGTAAAGCTAAATGTGATGGTGGTGCAGGTGTCAAAAACACCACACTTCAGAATCTAGCTTTGAGGGATAAGTTGGTTTGGGGGGTGTACTCAAACCCTTAAGCCCTTTGGAATAAAATTATTCAAATAAAGTATTTGGAGTCTTTGGATCCAGGTGGCATTCTAACCTTTGATTCTCCTCCAATAGGGTCTCATTTATGGAATTTCCTCCTCCACTGTAGATCGATCATCACCAAGCATATTTTCTAGGTCATCAATAATGGTAGGCAAGTTGATTTTGGGGATGATTCTTGGAATGTGAATAGGCCACTTTGAGAGTGTAGGTATTTATATAAAACTATGGAAATTCTATCCATCACTTGGGGGAAGAAAGTAATTGACTGTCTTGACCATGGTAGATGTGGTTCAATTTTTGTATGGTGATGGGAGTCTATTGACTCTGTCCCCATCTATGATGATCAAAAGTATTTGATCAGAGCCATCTTTATCAAATGTAATGTTTTTTTAAACAATAATATGGATATGATTTAATGTATATGCTCTGGTAGAGGTGATTATAAGGTCAATTTGGGCTATTAATTGGTATATTATAAGGAGTACAACACTCATGTTAAGTTGTTTTGTTGGAGGAATAAATGGATTGCTAAGGTTAGGGCCTTTGCCTAGTTAGCAACCCAATACAAAATTTTGATGCAAGATAGGATTAGGAGGATGGGATAGTGTGGACCATCTAGGTGTTGCATGTGTAAGTAGGAGGAAGAGAGTGTTGACGACCTACTATATCTCTGCCCCTTTGTAGTGGCTTGTTATGATTGGCTCAATAACAAGTTAACTTAGCATTGGGCATACATACCCTCTTTGGTTTAGGCATTTTATTCTTGACACTTAGTCTAGGAAGGAGACTCTTTGAGAGATATTTGGTTTTCTAGCCCTTCCATCCTCATTCAAATGATTTGTAAGGAAAGGAACAAATGTATCTTTTGTGATCACTCTTAGGCTCTAATAATTTTTTTGATAAAGCTTGAAAATGTAATCTCTTCATGTGTATAGGAAGGCTACCAAAATTTATTCATGAGATTTGATAGTCAAGGATAATTAGATGTTGATTATTATTCCTCTCGTTAATTGGTTAAGGGTAAGTAATATTCCTTTGTTATCTTGTAATACTGCCAATTGGAACCCTCCCCCTATAGGATTTTTAGAGTCAAATTTTGATGGAGTAGTAAGAGGTAATCTAGGTGTGTGTGGTGTGGGTTTTGCATTAGGGATTGTTTAGGGGCCTTGATCCAGACTTTATCAGCCAAATTATAGGATACAATAAATAATGAGGATGAAACCCAAGTAATAATGTTAGGTATTTAGTTTGCACTCTAATGTGGCATTGAGAAACTAGTGATTAAAGGGGATTCTAAAATCATTATGGATGCACTAAGTAACTGACATGCCAAAGTTTATAATCTCAATAAAATTATGGAAAATACATGGTCATATTTAGACAAGCTGGCATCTTAGATGGTTGGGCATTGCTAAAAGTAAGCAAACAAGAAGGTTGATTTCCTAAAAAATTAGGTGGTCAACTAAAATAAAGACCTAATAATTTATGATAAGTGGGATACATATATGGGGTTGGATGAGATTGATCAAATATAAGAATATTAGTATCTTGGGGAGTAATGTATAAACATGTAATATGTAACTAGGCTTAGCCTTCACTAATATTATGTGACTTCAATGCTACCAAGTGTGAAATGTTCTAATTAAGACTCCATAATTATGGACTGAAGGTGAATTTGGGGCTTTATATTCTTATCTAAAGCTTTCTATCCCTATCTACAAAATTATTGGGTCTTTATTCTAACAACAACCATGAATATTATAGTGGAAAATTTGGTGGTGATCATTCTAGTGCTAACCCTCAGGGATGATAAGTGAGAAATGAAAATCCATGACAATGTTTTGGATTGTAGGCTGAGGCTAATTTTTTTTACCCCAAATGTTGAAGTGTTGGATGATATCAAAGTAATTATGGGTTTAGAGTATCTACATGTGGTATGGTGAAACAAGACTAAATTGGATGTGGCATCGACCTTTTCTAACAACATGATCTGAATGGTTAAATATGGGATGGTAAATACAAGGGTGGTGTAAATGATAGTGTGGCCTAGCATGAGGCATGGTTTATGCATTTGGTTAATCAAGATCAAGCATGAAATTGATCATGAGCTTCCCTTCTCCGGTTTGCACTATGTGGGTCTGATTCCACTATCAATATTTTGTTAATTAGAAGAACATTTCTAAAATTATGAGAGCCTCTAGTGCATACTAAGGAAATTCCTAAAGGGAGGGTGGTGTCAAAATATTATATGGAATATCTCATGGAACCATTTTCCTCTTTAGATAGGATCTTAGGCTATTTTGATTCTAAAGAAAGATGGTTCTAGTAGTCAGGTATCTAGTTGATTACTATGAAGATAAGGGAGTGGTGGTTGCAATGAAGGGTTCAGATGGAAGACAAGATGGGGTGGTGGACTTATCCTTGAAGCTGGTCAAGCAAAAATGTGTCTCAATGCACATAGAGGAGGTTGTAGGCTATGGTGGATGTGGTTGGTTTGGGAGGGGTCTTATCTTTGGCCAATTGTAGTTAAGAAGTGGATGGATTAGAGGTATAGGGTGGCAGACTGAGGCAAAATTTTAATCACAAAGGTTCCTAGACTTTTCATATCAATGTGGAGGGTGTTTATTGTTAAATTTAGGCTGTGTAGGGTTCAAGTGCTGCCATAGTGAAGGATGACTTAGTAGTGGATGATTAGCATATAGTTCTAGATTGTGTCATGGTGATGTTTACCTTAGTATTTGAGAGTGTTTTTTTTAATGTATAGGTTGTCATTCCCTTAGGAATATGTATCTCATTTGTCTTGGATCAAGGTTTTTTTCCTTGGGTTGTTTTGGGCCAACCCATCTTTATGGTCATTTACCATTTTGGGTAGGAAAGGTTAGGTGATCTTGTATAAGCCTCTTCATCTCATCTATATTTCTTGATTTTATATTTTTATTGGAGAGGTCCCCCTTTTAACCCTCTATATCTATAAAAAAAAATTAAATATTCACATACTCACTCTAGGAAGGAGAATTAAATCAACCTAAGGTCCATTTGGGCTATGTAGGCAACACTCATATTACATGATGTTTTCTGAGGATAACTCGACTATTCCCCTAACCCTTTTCCCCATGTTGGTATTTTATTTCTATTTGATTTATGTGTAGGAGATAGGTTTTTTTTTAAAGGTATTATGCACATTAAATTAACACACACAATTAAACAATAAACCCTCATAGACAACATCTAGATTAGAAAACCAATCACATAATCAACCAAGATGTGGTTGCAGTGCATCTTATGCTCCTAGTGTGGCCTTATCCCAACATAGTTTAAATTTTTATTTTCAAATGGGACACAATTCAAAGGTCTTTTTAGTTAGTTTCCATTTACAATCAACATGCATAATCAACAATAAATAAGATCCAAGCTAGGTTTGTATATATTTTATAAATATACTATTTATAGCTCATTTCCAATTCTTTAAATTATTGTATTTCCCCTTTAGATCTATATATTTATGTAGATCTAAATCAATTTTTAATAGTTTATTTGTTCTTAGCATTTAATTATTAAATTAAAAGACCATTAAATATTCAGATGAACCCATAATTTTATTTGAGCAATGCTTGTTGTTTAATAAGTTTTTGTCCAAGGATTTCATACAAAGTTTTATAAATTATTGATACTAAAAGAAAGCAAATTTAAAATTTGTATATAAATCTAAGACCACAAGTCAATATTATTTGACCTTGGATATAATCTGACACTAAAGAAACTATCTTGTCAACTTGGGTAAAATATGACATTGAAGCTCTTTCTTTCAACATCAAGTTGAATTATTTTGATCTCTATACACAAAAATATTTTTCTTTTGTTTTCTATTTTCCTATTTGTTTTTAGAAACTATGTTCCAATAGTTTCAAAACTACTTAGTGATTGTTGTTATGGGTTAAGTGGTTTTTTTACTAACACTATGGTGTGAGGATCACTACTCCAATACTTAAGCCATTGTAAAACACTAAACATGGAGTTTAATTTCTACGTACATCATGGTATACCAAAAATGTATAGGATTTCATGTTTACACCATGTGAATTGACTTATGGTGCACTTGAGAGGAGTGTATAGCCTAAGAAATTTACTCTCTTTATACCCTCAAATATGGGTTAGTGGGATATATGCATGGCTTTATCTATGTAGTTATTGCTCTAAAATATTATGCTAACATTACTCTACATATGAAAAAATATATTTGAGAGCCCACATAATCATTCAAAATCTTTCCTAGACCACCTTTAAACATTAATTTTTATTTATATTGTATTCATAATCATTAGCTCCTTTACACATTTGAGATTACCTGATAACAATAAGCATTTTATTTATTGAATTTCAATTCATTATATATATCATAGCTAGTAAAATTTCCTTCTTTACTCATGTCCTTCCTTTTACTTATGATAATGAATGGAAAAATCATAATAAACAAAAAATTATTGAAGAAGAATATATTCATGATTATAATTTTGATGATAACAATGAATCAAATTTTTTATTTTGATGAAACTTGGGAATATGAATCCATAAAAATAAATACACCTCTAGAATCTTCTTCAAATTCACCTTCTTTCTTGATTAATAATCTAGATAAAAAAGAAAAACTCATGTCTCAAATAAAATAACATTTAGAGGTAAATCTATCAAATCAAGATAAAATTATTTTAAAAAATAATTTATTAATAAAGGCATTTGAAATCAAGAAACAATTTCTAAAGCTACTCCTTAACAAGTAGTGGATATTGAGTCTACATGTCATAGCTCTTCCTCCCTGTCAACCAATAAGGATGAACTTCCTTCTTCTTCCATTAGCACATCGCAATCTACAATTGAAAGCCATGATATTTATTATATCACATCTTTTGATGTTGCATCTACTTCAACCTCATGCTTATCTTCACACGATGTTAATATTGTGTGATAATGTCATAATATTAGCATAGAGTTACCACATGATGACAATGCATCTCTTTCTAGTGATAATTATTTCAATATTATTTATTAAAAAACAACAATTAACTCATCTATATCCAATGAATATCTCAATCTAAAGGAATAGCCTACCCTTCTCACAAATCTTCTTTATGGTGTCTCTATGCATAGTCAATAAAATATACCTAGGTTTGTTCTTATGAGGACCTTCAAGACCAAATCATCACTATGAGAAATTAAATATAAGATTTGTAAAATAAAAATAAATATTTCAGTTAAAAGATCATATCACTTGAAAATAATGTCAAATTTACAAACAATCTAGAGTATGCAAGTGTTAATCATACATTTACATCTTCGTCTAGCTATCATGTGCCTCACAAGTTATATAAATATATAATTAATGTTTTAAAAAGTATAAAAAATGCTAATAAGAGTCCAAGTGAGCTTCAAATGGAAATAATTCGAAACAAGTTGATTACATTACCTTCCATGCCTCTTATAAGAAGATCAAAATACTATAGTGCATATCATAGACTACATGGGCATCATACAGATAACTATCTGGCTTTAAAGAATAAATACAAAGTGTAATTGATAGTGGAGATTATATAATATATAAACCCATTAAACAACCTATTATCTTGCATTTGCTAAACAACAAGTGCAAAAAGAACACAAATAAAAATTATGGATATCAAAAGACAATTCAAAATAATAAATGCTTTAAAAAGAAAAATTAGAGCAAACAAAATTTCAAAAAGAATAATATGAAAAAGCAAGATTGTAAAAATATAATTACCATAATTTTTTTTTGAAGAATAAATTCAAGATAGATAGAAATCCCTTTTATAAAGATGTTTCCCATGAATAAATTTCTGAAGCAATATATTCCTATAAAGTCTAATGATTCAAGTACTATATCTAACTCATACATAGAAGAACAAGATAAGGAAAAAATTATGGTTACATCTTCCATTCAAGAATTCAAAACACAAATTACTTATTTCCCTAATGTTTAACCTATAATAAGTGATCATTTTCTAGTTCAAAATAAGATGCAAGACATTAACAATAATGAAAATATTCAAAAAATAACTCCAATCTATGGCATAATAAGTTTCTCATATAAAAATAAAATAGATAATAAAAATGACATATCACAATTTCAAGCACAACCTAAGAAGTTAATTCTCTCCTATGATAATTATCTTGATGAGATACTTGGATTATAGTTACATATCTTTCCTTTGCACATAGATTCTTTGATTTTTATTCATTACTACTTCTTCTATCTCAAATTTAAAGAATTCTTCTATCCCTTGGCTTTATTTTTCACTTTAAGCACTTGCCTTCTTAAATTTTCAAACTGATTCAAGAAATCTAAAACACCTATCTTTTATTTCTTTCAATGCACATTATTAATGGCAATCCATTTTATTACTATTTCATATTTATCATTCTATGCATTCCATTATTCTTACATGATCGCATCTATCTACTCCTACTTTATCCATGAGCACACATACATGTTTGACCATTGAAGGGACATGTACATTATTATCTACATACCAATAGTTTGAGTTACATTTCTATGACTTATTTATGCGTACATTGGGGGCATATTTCTTGCCTTCCACCTTGCCATGCTATACTTTAGCACTTTATTGCATATTATTCGAATCCATCCCATTTATTCTCTTTTCAAAGCCTTGCTTCTTAACGCTTTTAAAACAAAATCAATTCAAATATTTCAAAAATTCCATTTCATTTTCAAGTATGGAAAAATTTAAAAAAATTAATATATGTCAAAAATTAAAAATATTTTCAATAATTTAAAATTAGGACCTATAAACATTTTCAGATGTTATCTTACCTCTTTGCACATGTAATTTATTTCACGTTAAGTAGATAGCATATTTCAATTTTAAATACATAATAATTTTTCATGAGGTATGTGAGTGTGATATATGACATACTATTACATGATTTTTTGATGTTGAGCTTCCTTTATTACCCAATAGCCTTGTTAAGTTGGGGGCATATTTTTATTCTTTATGAACACTTCAAAAAATTATATTTATCCACAACCTATCTACCATGTTAAGCTATATATCATACAAATGTTTTGATAATCACTCATACTTTACATTGTGTTACATAGATATGCTATTTGATAATAATGACATTGATACATATGGTTGATGTAGACTAGTCTCATTTGATCTATACTTCTTTTCAAAATTATTCCTTTACTACATGATAAGTTAGGACAAACTTACTTATTGTGTGTAGCCTTTAGCCTTATGTGTAAAACATATGCATGTTATTGATTGTATGGCATACTCATGTCATTTTCATGTGGCCCTTGGCCTTACATGTTTATGTGACATTCAAAAGTCTCTTATATGTAGCCTTTGTGGCCTTATATGTGACATTAGACACAAATTGCATGACGTTGTATGAAATTTCTTGTATGTTCATTTATTGTTTAATATGGTTCCATGATTCATATCATGCATTATTTATATTTTTAATCTTGTGCCATGATACATATCATGCATGCGTTTCTTATGAGATTTAATATTATATCTTTGTAACACATGTTGCATATGAAAATTCAATGCTACATTAAATACTATGATGCAATACAATTCAAATGTTCATATGCTACTAGATGATTACATCTTTCACATATTTTATAGTTCTTTTACGAGTTAAGTGACTTCTAGGACACATCTCTAATCTCAAATGGGGGGAATCACACAGAGCTTACCTTGAAAATTCAAGTCTCACAAGCAACCACTTTTAGCTTTATGATAAAATATAGTTTTTAAATTTTGATATGATTCATAATTTTTAGATTATGGGGGCATATGACAAGCATGTTCACTCATTACTATAGTTACAGGTTAAAAGTTTTAAACAATTAAAAGTTACAAGTTTCAAAAGTTAAAAATTCAGTTGGCATTTAATAACAAGTTAGTACAGATACAAGGGCATGATATTCATTCATGTTCATGTTTATACATGTTAATTTCAAATTTCAAAACTTTCAAAGTGTAAAGTTTCAAATAGAATCTAGATCCATTTACAAAGGTATGATTCATCTTAATTTTGTAAATGGGCCATGTTAGAGTCTAGTGACACTTAATGTATATGATTTAACTTTTTATATTTTAGTGAGCTATATTTGGTGGTTCCACCCTTGAATTATTTTATAGAGTACTCAACATATATAGATGATAGATGGAGAATATAATATTTCCAACTCAAGGGATTTCATTAATTTTTAGGTTGAGACTTGATCACTCTCAATTCATCACAGGTTCAACATTTCTTGAAATGTCTCAAAAATAGGGTATGCAAATTTATCCATTTTTAAGTTATAGATAAATTAGATTTGCATACTCTTTCAGGTGTATACTTTCCTTGCTCTCTTTTCAAATTTAAAATTTCAAGCTTCATGTTTTCAATATTTTAAAATATGGGTAATAACTACTTTGAATGGCATTATTGTCAATTTTGCATTGAGACATCTTGCACAATCAAGCTTCACATCAAGCGACAAAGTGAATATACACACTTAGGTTCAAATATATTTTAATGTAGTAATTTCACTTCATTGCATCACTATAATAAATTAAGAGAAAATATAGACACTCAAATTTATTCAGTAAGTGCTTGATAATGTTTCATCTTGACATATTTACCTTACTCGGTCTATTTCACCATTCCATTAACTTTTAATCTATATGAGAGGTTTCATTATTGTAATTATTGCCTTGTATCTACTTATAACATGATTTAAACATCCATATTCTACTTACAAACTTTCATCAGATAGATCCTAATGGTCTTTGTCTTGTCGAGACAAGACCACACTAGGTAGATAGGGTCACAATGTGGCCTTATCCATTAGTGTTGCCTTCTCCCTTGCACTCCAAATGTAACTTAAAATTGAAAAGTTTCGCATTACACTTCCCATGATTTTAGCAAATTCAGTTAATGGAAATATTTAAAAATTTATCTATATAAGCACATCAAGGCCACTCAATACATTGCCTTGGCATCATCTAGCAATTACTTAGAAATTATATTACACACTAAGAAAAGAGCACCATTATTTCCAATTCCAATTTTGCTGTATTCTAATAGTCATAGGCCAAGTTTGAAGTCATTTTATTAAAAGTTAATGGAACTCATTAACAAGCATTTAAAGAAATATATCTAGCTGCATTTATATAAAAAAATCAAGATTCACACACTCACTCTAAGAGGGAGAACTACATTGGTCTAAGGCCATTTTGGGTTATATAGACAACATTTAGATTACATGGACTTTTCTAAAGATAGTTTGACTATTCCTCTATCCCTATCCCCACTTTTTATAGTTTTATTTCTATTTGGTTTATGTGTGGGAGCTAGTTTTTGATTTTATAGGTCTTTCACACATCAAATCAACACATGCAGTCAAATAATAAAATATTATAGATAGTCATAGGTACCAGATCAAAAAATTAATCATAAAGTCAACCACAACATGACTATAGTCTACAAAAAAGTTATAGTACATCCCTATCCTCATAATGTGGCCTTGTCCTAGTGTAGTTTAAATTTCTATTTTTAGATGCAACATAGTTCTCATGTCTTTTCATCTAGTTTCCATCCATAATTAACTTGCACTCTCAATAATAAATTAATTATAAGCTTGGTTTACATATATTTTATCAATTTACTATTTATAACTCATTTCTAATTCTGTAAATTAATGTATTTCACATTTAGATATGTATATTTCTATAGATATAAATTAGTTTTCAATAGTTTACATTATTAACATTTCATTGTTAAATTAAAATAAAATTAAGCAACTTCTTTCTCCCCAGACATGTTCACCTTGAGAAACTTTAAAACATTGTTCATAAAAGTGAAAACTCTCACTTACACTATTCAGAGAAGAGTCATGCTAGTAATTCCCAAACACAATATAAAGATGATATTCAAACCATTAAGAACTTAGGGTTTAACAAAAAATTTTTAAAACTAGAGGTATTCTTCTATTTTGACCTTTTCAAGAGTGTGTTTATGTTTTATCAAAATTTATAATTAAGTTGGTGATTAAATCTAATTAAGATAAAATGAATTGAAAGGTAAAAAATGTTGTAAAATAAATTGTAACTTGAAAAATGAAGCAAAGTACTAAAATCGATGAAGCACAAATGAATGAAATAAATTAACTATGAAAAACATATTAAGACTTAGATATTTTTTATATAGTTGGACTATGTTTGATCCATACACGATTGAAAGGTCATATTATACTAAATTATAAGTGTGTAACATAAACTATAACTACTAGTGATTAGAGTTAGGATCGTGTTGAAGGAGACAATATTAGTTAGTTGGTATTGTCCTCATGGGTCGATCTTGACCTCTACTAAAAAGTAATAACACTGAAGGCACAATCACCTATACATGGTTTATATATGCCTATGTGTAAAAATATGACCTTCAGATGTATGCGTATGAATTTCAAATGACTTATCCAAAGTTAAAACCCTAATAGGACTTACAATAGCTAAAAAGTTATAAATAGAAAGGGTGTGTAATGGGTTGAGATGACCCCAATCACCCCTACGATGACTAATTGATGCCTATGTATCCAATACTCTGAAGAGAGAAATCAAGCCCATGTAGTTCTCCTCCTTAGATTTATTAGTGCAATTTTGCTCCTTTTGCTACATGTATTCATGTAGAGATGGATTTAATACTTGATAACTATTTGTTTGACCTAGATATAATAGGCTCTCAACTTGGATAAGGGCAACTTCAAATGAATAGAACTATATTTGGGAATAATATGAAAGCTTTACTTAGTGTGCAATAGTATATGTGTACCTCAATAGTGAAATTGATAAGTGGTAAAATAGGGGACTTAAATGTGCTTTATAACAATCCAAAAGGAGAAAACCTCATGCTTCCTACCTAAAAAATGTAGACCAACCCTAGGGAAGGGTTTAAAATTGAAAATCAATTATAACTAAGTGAAGGATAGGATGACCCATAAGGGTTAAGATAGAATTACACTATTGACCCACATTGGTTAGTTTTGTCATAAAGGGTAATGTTTGAAATTAAGGATCTAAGATACTTGTAAGGATGCTTAGAGAGGTTTTTAACGATTAAGAACATTTATGTCAGCTTAAGAAAATAACTTAGAAAGGGATAGGGCCATGAAAGTACTTAGGATAGAGTGAAGTATAAAAATAGGCCTAGATTAAGGGCTCAAGTCAATTAAAGTAAAAGTAGGTGAATATTAACATTATCAGGTATTCATGACTATATTTGCCCCCTCTTTGTCTATAAATGAAATTACTAGAGTAAAAAGAAATTTATACTTTAGTGTGTACAACACACTTTGAATTTGAGCTAATACTTCATTTATTCAAGACACTTTAACTTAGAAAACCTTGAAACAACTCACAAAGTAGTCATTTTGTTTATTTTAAAATTTTGAAAAGCTCAAATTTGAAAATAAAAAAACTTGAAAATAGAAACAAGGGAGGAGTACATTTGTATATGTGAAACCAATGTTAATTTTTTAATTTTTATTGAAGATGATGCTTCCTTGAAGCATTGGATAATTTGTTCTTCCCATGGAACACTTGGAGAGATTGGTTCCTTAGTTGAGCTAATGGTGAATTGGGGGTGATCAAGCCCAAATTTGGATTTAACATGAATCTAAAATAGAACCCATTAAGGGAAATAGAAACCTCAATTTTATTTGTTGGTATTTGTAACCCCAAGATAAAAACATGTTGGAATCCACAATGGGTTTGCAGGCTATAATTTTAAAGGGAATTGAATCTCCAAGTCATGCATTATGCAGTTTAACCAAACTAACCATTACAAATGGCTTATAGATTCTATTGTCACTTTGTTCCTTAGTTATTGTATGCATGATATAAAATAATGGGTAACATCCATGCTTCTACCATGATCATGGATAATAAATAGTATTAAAATTATTGCATGAATTTGTATCATTTCCCCATGTGATAATTGTAAAATCTATACCTATGTGTAGATGGAAATTCATAAATTATATTTAAAGCTTGTGCATGGATTTATATCATGCACTCAGAATTATATGAAATTGTAACCTATTACTATAATGTGACTACATATGCATGGCATATGCCCCCATAATTTGTTCCAATGATTGAATTTTTGACCTTTCTTGCATTATTTAAAATTTTATTCTATACCAAAAATTGATTATTGTTCATAGAGGCTTATCTCATATATGAAAATCCCACTGAAATGCATCCCCTTTGAGGTGAGGGACATATTTATAAAGTCATTCATCTCCAAATAAAAATTAATTATAACATATTTGAAAATGTATGTCATCATAGTAAGATATGTATCATTCAAAAAATGTATATAACATATGATACAAGGCCTACAGTGTTGAATCTAGATAAATGTATCAATAAATATTAGAGTATTAATTATAATAGAAGCATCTAATGAAAAATTTTGTGCATGATATAGATCATGACACTCATCAAAATCAACAAGATCAAGAAGCACATAAACACAACAAGTACAATGTCATATAATGAGGCCAAGGGTTGCATACAAGGGACATGTTCAAATGTTGCATAAGAAAATACTACACACACAAGGTGAAGGGCTGCACACAAAGGACATTATTAATGCCACAAATAAGGGACATATGTTCAAATGTCACATTAAACATAGGACCAAGGGCCAATAATAGACATATTCAAATGTTACACATACCAAGAAAGATCTCATAGAGGTGTTCAAGCAATTTGAACACAAGGGACAAGGGCCACACATAATAGATAAACAAATTCTAATATACTATGTACAAGTAACAACATTAATGGAGCATAAGACTATAAATATAGTCTACACCATGTATATGTAATTTGATCATATATTATAAAATAAAGTATCTATGTACAAAATATAGGATAAATATGTTGGCAAGGCATTTGTAAAGTGTATATAGCTCAATAGTATAGGAGTCATATAATTGTAACACTTGTAAATACTATAACCTTAGGAAAATATGCCCCTAACATGGCATTGCCTATGGGTAGAGGTAAGTCCAACATTTTAGTCCATGTAAAATGTGTATGTCTTACATAACACTCGTAAATACCATTAAGATTCATGTGTGATAGAAAAATATTATGTTGTCTATAAATCATGAGATAAATAAAGTATGAACATGATGTAAAATAGATGTTTAATCATGCTCAGTTCTTAGTTTTTGGATTTTTAAAATATTTTAGATGTTTTTAAATTTTTGAAATATTTGATTTTTTGTCACATTTTGAATTTTGAAACAAGAACCAAAAGAGAGAAAGTAACCATGGGTTAGAAATTACAAGAAAAGGAATGGATCTAAATAATCTACCATGTGTCAAAGTATGGTACACACTAAACATGATGGCATGCCCATGTATGAGTAAGATTCCCCCACTGTATCTATGAATGCGATTGAAAACCATGTGGGATACAAAATAAATATTCAAAGGAATGATTTTACATCCTCATTCTCATCAAATGTACTCTTATTAAAGTATGTAACATGCATGTATGAACAATATAACACACAAAGGAAATATTTTGCATGAATAAGTATTATTGTGTGAATTATAACTGAGTGTAATATCTACAAACTAGATGCATTAAGGATTTGTTTTCTTAATTTTTAAATTAACTATGAAATGTTTCAGGATAAGATTGACTAGCTCAAGATAATAATGGTGGTCGATGCTGATTGTTTCTAGTCAATACTATCTAAGAGAAAAAAATGTAGTTTACTCTATTTAGATTGTGAAAATTGCAAGGTAAATATAAAATAGTTGTATTATAGGTTACTATGTTGGAGTGTTCAAATTTATAAAATGAAAAAGAAGAGCCAAAAGGCTAAAAGTCACAAAGAGCCAAGGGCTAAAAGATTGATCAAATTGATCACGTGTAAGAAGTAGAAGACTAGTAAGATAAATAAATCATGAAGTAATGTACAATAAATTAAGTGTGGTGAACTAATCCAAAGAATTACTTCAGTCATTTGGAAATAATAAATGTGTGTAATATGGATCTTATGAGTAACTAAATTTTACCTTAAAATCCACCAATTTAGGTGGATTCTGATATGTAGCTTCTATATCAAATAAGGGAATGCCCACTTTTTGTGAGCAAGTAGAGGTATATTACCTCTCATTTACATCATTTACTAAATCCTTCACTATATCATTTCTTGAAAAGTAATTAATTTGATTGATTTCATCTTCATCACTATGGTACCAATCATTGGAATTATTAGAATCATAATAATCTATGTAGTCATCATATTGGGAGAAAACAAATTTATTAGTTTTATCTTCAAATTGTGATATGACACTCTAATAATTTTTTGCATCTATATATGAAAAAAAAACAAACCCATAGATTGGAATTACCTTGATTTTTATTTCTTTTGAGTATGTTCATCATTTTCAGGATCTTGCATCTAATTATGATCTGGAGAATAATCATGTATCGTTGGTTGAATATTAGGAAGGGAAGTAATTTATACATTGAATTATTGAATTGAAGATGTAACCATGAATTTGTTAGTGTTGGCCTTATCTTTTTTTTAATATGAATGAATTAGATATAATATTTGAATTTTTATAAAACATGTGTACCATTAGTATTTTTAGGAACATATTGCTCTTAAAATTCCTTCATGAGAAACACTTTCATAAAGATGATTTATTGCTTACTTGAGTTTGCTTTTGTAACTTATCTTTTTGTGAATGCTCTTTGAGTAAATTTTCATTTTTTGATTTATTCCCTTTGTAATTTTATCTGTGTATCCTTTTTTTTTCATCTTGTTCCTTTTGTAACCTTTCTTTCTCTAATTTTGCCTTTTGAAACCTTTCTTGCTCTGAGTTTTACATTTATTTTATTCTTAATTGTTCTTTAATAAATTCAATCATAGTATGAGTGGAATTCTTAGTTGATTTATCTATTATAAGATCACCACAATCAATGGTACTTTGTATTTTATTCTTTAAAGCTCAACAATTATTTGTATGATGCCCATGCATTCTAGGATAAGAACAATAGTATTTTTATCCCCTTAGAGGATGCATAAGAGGTAATGTAATAAAATTATTTCAAAGCATTTATATTAGGGTCTCACTTGAACTCTTATTATATATTTTTACACTTTTTGAGTAAATAGTTGTAAATGTACATTAATTTGAACTCATACTTGAGATGATATATTTTGAGGCACAAACTATCTGAATGGAGATGTATATATATGATTATCACTAGAATTATTTGAATTATTTATATATGTGATATTGTTTTCAAGTGATGTGATATTTTAATTGGAATATTGACTTTAGTTTTAGAATTATTTATAAATGGATGCTCTTATAGTGATTATTTGATCTTAAATGCTTCAAAAGCAACCTTATGTACTTATGATTGAATATGCATACAAACACCATCAAGAGGATTTTGGGAGGTGGAGGGGGTTGAGGAAGGACATGTTGGTTACCTTCATTTTGCACTATAGGGTGAGTCACATGGGATTCCATAGACATAAAAGATGTATTATAATTGATTCCTACTTTAATTGTATCAGACATCAACATTCCCCAATTTATTGTATGATTATGAAAGATATTAAATATTTATAGTTGACACCAAAATTAGAATAATCATTAATTGAATTAGAATTATACACCAATAATAAACCATATATCCATTATATAATGTGAAAATTAAATAATCGACCACTCAAGAGACCATTATGTATTTTTAAAATCTAAGAGATGTTTTTGATAAAAAATAATAGATAGAGAAATGTAGAAATTAATTTGAAAAATTACTAAAAAAATAAGTTCAAATTTTCAAAAAAAAATGTAAAATATTTTGGAAACAATAATAGATTTCTAATTTTCTTCATACGACTAAAAAAACCTACGATAATTTTTAAAATAGATCTATATTGATCCTAAAATCATCTAATCAAGAAATAACCCTAATAAGAGAATGGGTATGAAAACTTAGGGAAATGGATTTTTTTTTTTGATTTTACACAAAGGGTAAGTGAAAATCATAATTCAAGTCTAAAAATAAAACCCTAAGATTAAAATTTGAAATCGTAGAAGGGTGAAACCTTAAGGGAAAACCTAGGGATTTGTGTTGTTCAATATGTGTATGGGTTCACTAATATGTTTTATCAAAATTTATAATTAATTGGTTTATTAACTATACTTAAGATAAAATGAGTTTAAGGGTAGAAAATATTGTAAAATATTTTTCAACTAGCAGAGTTAAATTGAAGTACTGAAATAGATGAAGTAATAATAAAGGAAATAAACTAGTTATGAAAACCATAATATAATTTATTTATTTTCTACCTATAGGTTGATTGCATTTTAATGATACATGATTGAAAAATATGATTAGACTAAATTATGTGCATGCAACATGAAATGTAACTGTTAATGATCATGGTTAGGATTTTATGGAAGGGGATAGGTCCAACTAGTTAATACTATACTTATAGGTTGAACTTGACAATTGCTAAAAATCATGGAAATAAAAGGCACAATCACCTAGGCCTAGTTAAAATATGCATGTGTGCACAAATTTGGCCTTCAGATGTGCAAAAATGACTTATAAATAACTTATCCAAAGTTGAAACCCTAGTAAGCCTTGTAATAGTTGAAAGCCTACAAAGAGAAAGAGGGAGTGTAATTGGTTGAACTGACCCAAATCACCCCCATGATGATTTATCACTACCTACATATCCAATACTATGAAGAGGGAAATAAATCCCACACAGTTATCCAACTTAGAGTACTTGGTGTGATTGTGATCCTTTTTATACATGTATGCATCTAGAGATGGATTGAATACTTTATAATGCTTCACTTGAATTATAGAAAATAGGCTATTTAATTGGATAAGGGTTGATTCAAATGAATATAATAAAAATTGGGAAGAATAGGGAAGCTTTGATTAGTGTTCAATAATATAAGTGTCCTTAATAGTGAAGTTTATAAGTAATATAATAAGTGACTTAAATGTCCATTTATAACAATCCAAAAGGGGAAAAAATTAAGCTACTTATCCTTAAAATATGAACTAACTTATAAAGGAGGGTTTAAAATTGAAAAATGACCATTACTAAGTGAAAGAAAAGATCAACCCATAGGGGTCAAGACCAAACATCACTATTGACCCATATTGGTCAGTTTTGTCCTGAAGGGTAACATTTAAAATTTAAGGATCTAAGATGTCTATATAAATGCTTATAGAGGTATATTAGTGATTAATTTTTTTATTTAGGTTTAAGACAACATATTATAAAGGACATGTCCATGCAAATACTTATTATAGATTTAGGTGGTGAAATAGGTCAAACTTAAGTGCTCAAGTCAAGTAAAGTAAAAGTGGAAAAAAATAACATTATTAATTATACATGGCCAAATTTGAGTGACTTAAATTTGATAAACATTTAATCTGATATGAGGCTTTGTACTCCTCTTCTATAAATTTAGTCTCCCATAATATTAGAGTCACTTTTATATTATTTTTAGATTATAATATCTTTCAATGGTTTATGATCAACTAAATACTCAATAGTGGATGAAGACTTATGATATATATGTGGTGTTGAGAGATTGGGTAAAAGACTAAGAATGATTTAATAGAAGGAAAGAGATTAATTATTATATTTTTAAGAATTTTAGATAATCTATTAATATTGGAATGATATTACTAAATAAAATTTAGGGGGCATCCAAGAATGATCACATCAATGAGTTATGGGTTCCATTATTAGCTATGATTCTAGGTGATAATGTCATCCCTAGTTTTATGGAAATCCTTGCCTTTTATCTCAACAAATAGTTCTATAGAGTTAGTAGTGGTTGTATTTAACCCTAAATTAAGATGGGTCAATATAGTATAGGGTTAAGAATATACAAATAAATAAGCACAAGGGTGATAAATAGATCCATAACAGGCTAATTTATTGTAAACTTAGATAAAACAATATTTTAAATTTAAATACTTAGATATGATAAAAATAGTAAGTACAACTATTAATTGATATAAAAATGAAATGAAAACAAGATTACTTAACTAGTCAACTATGTGCATTCATATCTAATATGGAACAGGTTGAAAATATACTAGACAAAGCCTTGGATTAGTCATCATATTTTTGAAATTTGTACCCTTTAGCCTCAGACACTTGCATTGACCTTGGATGGTTGCATCGATGCTTTTATCTAACTTGGATTAGGTGTATAATATGGAATAATTACTATATATAGATGTAACCATCTAGGATATTATGGGTTTTATGTTGCTTTCTATTTAGTGTGCTCAAATTTGGATAATGGGTTATCACTCCTCATCAAATAGTAAAACCCTAATTTTTCATATTCATAGTGACTATGGAAAAAATGTGTTAGTGGGATCACGGTGTTGAGCTAACCCTAAAGACCCCTCTATTAATGGGTATTACCTATATATACACTAATCCAAATAGGGCCTCAAATCGATGTAGTTCTCCCCTAATGTGTTGTAGTATGTGTGCATAAAGGTGAAATATGTGGAAACCAAGTACAATAATGACCTAGATTATAATTTGGAAAATATGACTCATGGGTTACTTTTTTAGTACTTCAAACCTTGTCCCTATGATTGAAATGTAAATAGAATAAAATAGGGAAACGTTCCTCAATTAAATGCTTGATTGAATTCTTTTGGTAAGTTTCCTTATGAGTTGTTAGGTTTGTGCTATGTGAGGAATGAACGAGGGTTGATCTTGTCTATATACCAATCACTTCTAAAAATATCTCACGTTAAATAACTTAGGTTGACCATAGATATATGTTTCATTTGAAAATTTGATGACTTATGGCATTAGACTCTTAGTTTGGCACAAAACAATAATATTGACATAGGTGTTTGGCTAGGACACAAGTGTTTATAAAGCTAGAAAATAGGTATAGGTCCAAAAATTATAGAGGATCATACTGAGTAGGTTTATAGCATTTTGAGTAGTACAAAAGGCCTAGTCATTAGAATAACATATGTTTAAACTAAGAGATAAGAAATAGGCATAAGAGATAATAGATGCAAGCCTTTCAACAATAAGAAGGCCTTATAATTTAAGGGTACAACCATGATAATTAATTACTAAGTATACAAGACTAAGGTGCTATATAATTTAGATTTAGTGTCTACAAGTTACAACTTTATATGATGTCATATTTAGTATTAATATTAGTGCAATTGTTAAGTTTAATATCTTGATTACCTAGAGTGGATGCATCTCAACCCCAAAACTTCTATTCATTTTATGTAATTACAATTATACTTCTAAAAATATCAAAATGATATTAATACCATTTTCAATTTCTTTCAACCTATAATGTATAGGGCCTTGAATTAAGAAGAGATGCCTTGCTTGTTGATCATTATAAGGGAAAACACTAATAAAAATTAGGTTATATTGGTATTTCCCAGAACATACCACCTTACATGTGAAAGGGATAATGAAGGGCCTCATTATTTATCTTACTTTATACTTGATAGGCTTGTATCCATGGAAATGGCTTGGAAGTACTCTAATGACATTTTAGGTCTTTTTAAAGAGAAAGAATGTCTCCATATTCATCCATGCCTTTGAAATTTGGGGAAATGCTATGGAATCTATATATTGGGTTGGATACATTTTATAAACATATGGAACATTTTAAAGATATTGAAATGGGATTGATAAGATAATGAGATCCATAAGAGGAGGTTGTCAAACATTTGTTGTTGCAAAAGAGGAGGATAAATATATAATACAAGTATTTGATGTCTAATGATGACCTATGTTACATGAATTTAGAGAATGACCAAGAGGTAATACAAAATCTCAAGGCCACATGCATCATCTAATCACCACCTCTTGCATCCTCTATTCATACCTCCTCTACAGGTGAGGAAGATTATGGAGATGAAAGATGATAAGAAGAAGAGATCAAGACTAGGAAATATGACATCATTGAGGAGTCACAAAATACCAACCCTCATTTGATGAGGACATTATTAAAGGGTCTAGTTTTAGGAACAATATCATCAAGTACATATGAGACCACTCAACAAAGAAGAAAATTTCATCCTTTCTTCTTATCTAATTGTGTCCTTTATCCTTTTTTGTGCTCAATGCTTCAATTTTGATTGATACACCTCTTTATAAAAATTTATCATCCCTAAGTTTTTAGATCCTCACCTTACCTTATGTCAAAACTAGTTTGCCTTGTTCTTCTTATTATCTTCAGGAGTGGTGTCACCTAGTAATCCAAGTGTTATTGTTTCATGTGTTGAGGAAAAGTTGGCCAGTGAGAAAGTTGTCTCTATTTTAATATCAAACCTTGATAAAATAGATTTTAAAGAGGTAATCTCAGTTTAAAGTGAAAATTTATCTTCTAAAATTGATAAGATTAGTATGGCAAATACTGTAGATAGTGTTGAATTGAGTGTTATAGATCTAGCCATAAATGATAGTGTTGTTTTCAATATATTAGTCACATCAATGCTTCAAATGAATTTTGTATGGATATCTCCAAAGTTTATGATATTGTGACTATTTATAGTTACTCTATTGGTTTTAGTGTACAAGAACTCCTCTTAAGTGTTTTTTTAGTACAAGAAGTTGATATGAATATCATGACAAGTGGTGACCTTGTGACAATAATTTATAGTAGGAATATTATTTTAAGTAATTAAATCATAGCAAAAAGTAATTTATCTAGTGCTTAGGAAGTTATATAAGAAGTGTTTTTTGTTTCTTCTTGCACAACAATGACAAACCATATTATATCATATGATGTCACTTTATTACCATTTTTTATAATACTATGTTTCATTAATGCTACCACCCATAAGGGCTCTATTTTTTTTATCTTCCTCTTATTAAAAAAATTAATCCAGTGGTCTTACTAGAGTCACTTGATAATAAATATTATAAAATAGAGGTCACTCCCACACCCATTGTGCAATCTCTATGTATGCTCCTTAATTCCATTTTTTAGATGTCCCCATGGAGGGCTACCTTTAAAACTATGGTTAGACCATAATATTTTGTGTGTAATCACAACATCATGATAAACAATCCTTTAGTATAGTCTGCTCTAAAATCCTTCATAGTGGAAAAACATTTATCCACTTCATCCACTTAATCTACCACTTCTATTTCACTCATAAATACTCTCATTTCCTAGGTCACTCCCATGCCACAATATATATATATATTTATAGTGTCATTAAATATAAACCTAGTATTCAATTTTCCCCCATCACTAACTAAAGGTGAAACATAATTAACATGGATATAATCTATGTAATGTAGAGTAAAAAATAATCTACGTTTCATTCTGATTATCAGTAGCACATGATCTAAATCGCTATCCCACACACTTTGGTTTGAGACGGTGAAGTTTACATTCAGAGCTTGGGCTTGATGTTCTTTTTGCCTCATTTTTATCTAAGTGTCAATGTCAAGCAAAAGCTACCAAGTGTCATTTTCTGAGGCAGTTTTCATAATTTTAATAAGGCTGTGAAATGTGCCATGTGTCCCATAGTAACTCAGTGAAGCACAACAAGTGTCAGCATCCAAATATCATATGCATTTCAAAGGTTTCTTTCAATAAGCTAAGTATCAAGATCAGGCGGAGGGCGCCAAGTGGCAATCACAGAAGGTTCCAATTTGCTTTTCTAAAAGCAATGGAAGATGCCACGTATCTCAGCTGAAGAGAGCAGAAGCCACCATGTGTCAACCTCTAAATTATCTTCATTTTGTTTCACCAATATAGTAAAGACTGTGGTGGGTCTCAGGTTTTGTTTCTAAAGCAAGCGAAAGCTGCCAAGTTTCACTATCCACGTAAATATGAAATGAGGCCCGATTGTTTCTATAATATAAATAGAGTGACGTGGAGACCAACATGTGTCACCTTCTGTAGGTTTCTCAAAAGATAGCTAAAAGTAGCGAAGATCACCACATATCCCCAGTTAAGTAAAGCAGAGATTGCCATGTGTCCTTTGTTGAGGCAAGCAAAAATTGCCACTTGTCCCTATACCTTTTTAAAGTTGATCGGGTGAGAAATGCTATGGGTCTTATTTTTTGTTAAGTTGTTAAAGTTTTGAAGAATTAGATTGCGATAGGTGTCAAAGGTGGAACACTCCTGAACAAAGACACAAAAGAGTATAAGTTATGCGAAAAGTGTCGTGTGTCTTCGGTAAGTGCTACAGAACACACCAAGTTTCGTTCTCCGGTGTCTCCTAAGTAATAAGAAGGTTTTCAAGGAATTGGCCAAGTATCCTCTTCTATTTAAGAGAAGGGAACGTCCTATAATCTGTTTCAACCAATGAACTGCCAGAAAATAGAGCATTTTAGAATCTAAGAAATATCTTCTGTTAAACACTTCCAGTTCGATTAGATTTCAGTTGGGACGTTAGATTGGGAACATATAGATAATTTGAAGTGAATGAAAGGCTATAAATAGGGGTGCAAAGATCACTAGAAAAATCATCATTAGAATTAGAGAGAATTTTCTGAGAGAATTATTGTCAACAGTTTTAGACTTTCTAGAGCTGTGATTAGGAATATCATTTGCCTTTGTTCTATTTTCTTAAGTTGGAAAGTTTATGTAACTGTGCCTCTTATGTGACTGGAGAATTAATAAGAAGAATGAATTCTATGCCTTTGTTGATATTTTTGGTGTCATTGCAAAAGTAGTCTAAGCTATTTTGTCAAGGGTTTTAGACTTTCTAGAGCTATGATTAGGAATATCATTTGCCTTTGTTTTATTTTCTTGAGTTGGAAAGTTTATATAAATGTGCATGTTTTTGTGCCTCTTATGTGACTAGATAATTAATAAGAAGATTGAATCTTGTGCCTTTGTTGAAATTTTCTGTGTCACTGCAAAATTAGTCTAAGTTGTGAGCCTCTATTTCTATTGTTTTCATCTTTTACATTGATCATGCCTTGTTTGCTCTTAAATGTAATTGAATCTTGCATATAGTTTCATTGTGCTCAGATTAAGGGTTGAATTACATTCAGGCACATCACCATAGTTATATTTTCTTTCTTTGCATTTGTGTTTCTATTAAAATTCCTATCCCTTTTCCCAGTATACACTTGATATAAAGAAGAGACTAGCTTCTTAAAAATCTGGAGGTTGTTTCAAGTCACAAGTCCCACATCTTGAAACTTCCCATTGTTGGTGTTAAAAACAAGTGCAATTTTAACCATCAACATGTAACTAGATAGAAGAGAGTAGATGGGCCTATTTATCATAAAGGATCTTGAAATTAAAATGTCATTTTAAAAATCAAGAAGAAAATTGAAGAGAGTCACCACTCATAGAATGTTTAAAGATGGGAAACCTAATTTATTAAGAATAAAAGAGGACTTGTTTACCCAAACAAGGAATAAGAAAAGAGAGGATATTATTTTTATTATAATAAGACAACTTTTAGAGGATAATGAATAATATGTATAAGATCATGATGCCATTATTAAGGCCACTAGTTAGTAACCAGGAAGGTTTTAAGTGGTATCAAAAATAAAGTGCAAAGGTTGGAATCTCAAAATACTTGTGTGAGAGTTCCACAAGAGATAGGACCTGGTGTAGAGATAATTATTAGGCCATTGTATATATACTTGAATAATATTGAGGATGTGAAGGAAAAGTGTAAAAATGCACAAAACAATGCTCAAAATTACTTATAGTAATCCATGAGTAGAGACTAACATTAGTATTCTAGTTCAATTTTATAATTAGAGTGTTCTTCCTAATACACACTTGATGAACCATGATGGACTAATATGGTGTAAAGACTATACCAATGAGGCCAAATGATAGTTAAAAGGACTCTTAAAGGGGTTAAGTAACACAAGGTCACAATTAAGAGTCAATATAAAGTCAAAATTGGTTTTACTTGAATAATATATGATACATTCACTCTACAAGGCATATGATTTGATAGTTATGCTTTCATAATTCTTGAAATTCTTGGATGTCTTCATGAATGCTATTTGAGATGAAATTATTGAGTCAAATGAAGAGGGGGAAAAAAAATCATGGATTTCATAGTAGACATAGTAAGGAATACATAATAAGAAAATGCATTGGAGGAATACTTGATGATTTCATATGTGATGGTGCATAAGTGGCAACTTTTTCCAACCAACAAACAATGAGAGAACTAGTAGTTGACACCACTCAGATTGAAAAGGACTGTGTTTTACATGATTGTAATGAAAGGAAGGCAAGTGCCACAATTTTTATATCTAGAGAATATACTAATGTAAGAGGTCTTAAAGTTGATTTTGTATAGTTATAACAAAGAGAAAGTGACAAGTTCAGATGGACATGGTATTTGTGGACTTTAGTTATTTAGTAATAAAACATTTATTTTTAGCACAAGATAATTTTTTATACTCACAATAAACTTATTTTCAAAAATAGGGATAAGATTGTAAATTTAGTTATTTTTAAATGTGAAATATGAATTAGTGGCTTGGTTCCCCTTGTTTTCATTATAAATACCTTGTAATGAATCTTGTAAGTGTTTTAACCTATTTTGGATTTAGTGATTTAATCAAGCTAAAACTAGAGACCATTCAAATTGTATAATATATAACATAAATTATGCATATTGGAATGTAAAATTAAATGAATATTGAGATTAATATTTATAAAAATGATAAGAAGATAGGATACATAACTTGTTCAATATTATGATAGGCTCTCTGTCTATGCATAATTTTTAGAAACTATCTGCAATGGATTTATGATCACTCAGCTAAGGAGACTGAATATCAAAATCTATGACGATGTTACTAATAAGGTTCAAATACATGCACTAACTAGATGTTTCCACTATTTGTGGGAAATTTCATCTAGATTTTTTATAGTCTATTTTTCCATATGTCAATGCACCTATCTATCAAGATGATTCTTGTGTAATTTTACATACTCCGTCTTATGCATAATTTTAGATTTTGTTTTCCCTTGCCTTGAAACCCTAGATTTACTTCCAAAATTTAATTGGCATATGAAAAGGGGTTAGAAATTATGGGCTAAATATCCTCAAACATACCTCATTGTATGGTGAAGCATTGCCTACATTCTAATACTCTAAGGAGGGTTCAAATCACACATAGTTCTCCCACCTATATAGATGTGTGGTCAATAGTGATCCATTAAAATGCAATTCAACATGTTAGCTTTTGAAACTTAAAAATATGTAGTTTTGACCTTGATGCAGGTACTCAAAATTGGATTAGAAAGAGTTCCTTTTAGGGGTTTTCATATTTTTATTTTTTAGGCTAGTGCCTCAAGGATGTACATATGTCTTTCTCAATGTGCAAGTGTAAATTCAAGATATATGCTATATGGGAATAGCCTTAGTATTTATGTGTATAAGTATATGCATTTCTAGGTAATTTACACCATAATAGACATGCACAACATGTGGGTTAACCCAAGGGAGGTATTTAAATTTAAAAAATAATCATTTTTAGAACCTAAAATATTATCGATAACCAATAAAATTTGACTATTGTTGGTACTATGTAAGAAAGATGAAATAATGAATTAAAATATGGTGATAGTCTACTTAGGAAAATATAATAATAAGGAAAAAACTAGGGATATACTATATAAGTTGGGAAGGTAAGGTCCATAAATAGATGAATTGATAAGAGAAAATATGAGCTAGAGTCAATAGTGCATGCACAATTCATGTGTGTCATGTATATCCAAAGGTATGTCAAATTGAAATTAAGTGTCTAATACCAATTTTATGTGTCTAAAAATTCCCCCCTTTAGTATAATATTGACAATTATAGATTAAAATAAATAATAAGAAATTTGGTAACAAAGTGTAAATGCATTTAGGTGTTTCCTGGTAGCCTGAATGTCTAACTTATTCCTTGAAAAGCCTGTAATGAAACATGTAGAAATCAATGTCCACTTTAGATAAAAAATTAGAACCCATCTGGATCATTGAAATATTTGAAATTAAAAAAGCAAGGAAGGAATACACCTATGAATATGCAAACCAATTTACCCTCTGATATAATTGGAGAATGGGGTTATTATGCACCAAGGATATGCCACTTGTTAAAACCATGGATTAAGAAGACATATGCCTCAATATTCATTGGAGACTAAGAATTTATAAGAGTTTAACATCGTAGAACCTAAAATTCA
Source organism: Torreya grandis (assembly GCA_037957365.1). Taxonomy (NCBI): domain Eukaryota; kingdom Viridiplantae; phylum Streptophyta; class Pinopsida; order Cupressales; family Taxaceae; genus Torreya; species Torreya grandis. The sequence goes on from JARHVA010002486.1 coordinate 2,348,388, forward strand.
CTACTAAAAATATAATCATAACTATTTTAGTAAAAAAAATCACCACCCTATTCTATCCACAACTGGCTTCTAATCAAACTTCAAACTGATTCTTACCAACCATTGCAAATCAAGCTTAGGAATCACTAAATGTCCCAATTTTGGCTGTGTATCATTCATCAATATTTAGAATCATGTTAAAGCATCTCTATTTTGGATACTATCTCGTATACAAAAATAAAATCTCATGGATTCATCCCTAATCACCTTCTGAGACAACAAATGTCAATTTGGCATATGGACCCATTGAGTGGAACAATTAATCAAATCTTAAAAGAGCAAACATACTAATTAAAATCAATTAATTAATTAAATAAGATTAAGTGCTTAGTTGAATTGTCCATTTACAGTTAATGAATATCTAAAAATGGAAATTTCAAAATCAAAATATTAAGACTTTCATTATTACCTTTATGAGTTGTCAAAATATCCCAAAATATCATTTGAGAACTATGACTAATAACTAAAAGTCATAATTGCATGATAAATTTTAACTCAATTAGAGTTAGTCTCAACTCAACCTTAACTCACCTTGGGTGAGAATTAATTATTGAGGCTATAAATACAAGGCCATACCCATTGATGTTTAAGCTATCTTGGTGTAATGTTATAATGCACAAATAGATGCAAAGAAACCTCACGTGTAATGTTACCATGCCCAAGTAGCCAAACCAAGATTCCAAGTAAAGGTGAAGCCAAAAAATCTCTAGTTTGTGTCTTAATCCAAATGCCTATTTTGTGTCAAGTGTTTCAAATTTTTAGATTAAATATCTTGCCTTTTAGACCTCTTTTTATTTAAAGTCTAGCTTTTGTGACTTTTCCAAAAGACCTAGTAATACCTATTTTGATCCTAGCTTTTATGCCTTGTTTTACCTATCAACTTTTGTTTCTTTAGACCTAGTTTAGACTCATTTGAAATAATTTATACCTAAGTTTGGAATTTTGGTTTTATTTCATCCACTTGAATATTTGTTTTATACATTAGACATTAGATTGTTTTATGCTAAGTTTTAGCATTGACCTTTTTGGCAATACAAATCCATTCCTTTTATTGAGTTAGACCAAGTTTATACCATTTGTCCTTTGGAAATTATTTATTAGAGTTTTTAGAAATCTAGGACTTTTTATGAAATGTTCATCTTTGATTTGGATATGTCTCATTAAACTCGTAGTGGATCCATTTAAAATCTAGGTTATAATAACATGGTCACACAAGATGACTTTGTTCAAGACCCCTACGACAATGATGTTGTTTATGAGACAAATCCTTATCCTCCTTATAATACTCAATTTGGAGAAAAAATCCAAGACCCTCAAGTGCAATATTTAGTGATACCTTCTTTGGGATGATTAACATACAAAATTCACCCTTTCAATGCTAATTGTATTTGATCACGCACCTATACCATTAACCCTCCTTTAGCTCGCGACAACACCCAAGCTTCATAATGCCCAAGGATCAACATTCCAGGCCCTCATATTTTGGCTTGTACAAGCAACCAAACTTCACAACACCCTATTTTTACCATTCTGGGACCTTTTCCTTTAGATCATAATAGTAACCAAGCTTCGTAATGCCATTCCATTACCATTTTAGGCCCTTCTAAGTATGGTAATGCCATTCCATTATCTCAATAAGATTGTGTAATTATGAAAAAATGAGTCATAATTACCATCCTAGACCAACAACCAACCGTTTTTGAGCCCATTATAGATGAAATTATTTACAAATAGGTCATCATCCAACCACAAATAATTCCTCATCTAGTGCTAACATTACCCCACTTTAGAAAACCCATGCCAGTCTTAGAGACATAATAAAGCCAATCAATACCTCTCCAATAGAGCTAATCATTCGAAGACCAAGATGTATTCAAAACTAATATTTTAAAAATAATTATGAACCAAGGCCAAGAAAACCAATGAATCTTCTATGTTTTTGTTGAAACACCTATTTGTGATGAGTCAACCTGTGATGAATCACCTTTTGATACTATCCCTATTTTTGAAGAGTCTCACTCAGATAAACTAGTCTTTACTAATTCACTTCTTAATGATTATAACTACCTTTGGGAAAATCATTATCTTGACCATTATCCTATTTTTAAAGAGCCTCCCTTTGACAAGCTAGTCTTTTTGGAGTTATATCTTGACCTTTCCCCCATCTTTGATGAGTCTCACTTTGACAAGCTAGTCTCTATGAAATCCTTATTAGCTGAGCTTATTTTCAAAGAGCCTATTATGCCATCATAGGCCATTACTTGTCCAATACCAAAAATTCAACAAGACATCATTTTAGTATAATCCAAAATTAAATAAGAATCAAAATTAAAGCTAGGTTTTATTATTGAACTGACATTAGATTTAACATCAGAAGCAAACTCAACATCAATCTCAACATCAAATTTAGAGTCCCTTGAGTTAGATTCAACTTTAGAATCAAAATATGTTCATGGCTGTTACAATATTGGTTACACATGCCTTGCATATCAATTTCAATATATTTGTGATTCTTCCACAATTTTTGAGGATGATTACTTTAGCATCAACACAAGTTATCCTAGTATCTTCTATGAGGATTGTGCTACCTATTTCCATTCCATTATCATTATACATGCCATCAACACCAACTAACCTAGCCATTATATTGACCTTCCACCACCCAAAAGTGTTGATTGGGACCAACACAATCATACCTTATTAAACTGCATCCATGGTGACATGTCAATTAAATAATATTAGGGGCACTAAGACCACATTCATGAAGAAGAAGAATAATGTCCTAGTGAAACCTTTTCAAAGGTGCCAGGGGATAATCAAAGTCCAAAATCAACATCTTATACTGAAACCTTTTTGAATAGAAGATAATCAAATTCAAAAGTCAACATTCCTTAATGAAAAATTTATGGAGGTACTATGGGACAATCAAGACAACTTTATTAGTGAAAACCTCTTAGAGGTGACAATATCTGAGCACAATAGTTCTTTACTAATTGATAAAGACATTATTAAAGATAACATCAATACAACTTCTCATCTATAACATAATCAGATGGTACCTACTCTTAGGCCCAAACACCAAAAAAATTTAATGGTCCTATCAAGAGCATATTTAGAAGTCTATAGCCCCACCACAACTAAAATTATGTCAATTATAGAATCAACAACATTGTGTGTGCCTCAAATTATTGATCTTTATTTGTTGCCCAACCATCATACATTCCATTAAATTCCATCTATCCATTTCCAAATCGGATCTATCATCCAATATTTATATATTTTACCATCCCTAGCTATACTTTCCTTTATAGAGACTGTGAAGATATCCTGTCTTGAAGTTTGGAAGAGATAGATTCAAAGACCAATGAAGATTATAACAACATTATTGGAGTCTAAATCTATAGCATATTATTGATAGAGTAGCTATTTAAAACAGGTGTGGGATAACAATTTCCATGATTGATTATTCTCATTGTATCAAATGTTGATCATGATGTGCATCTCCATATCAATAGGAATAACATAAACATTTATCTTTTTATAACCATACCTTTGCCTTGCCATTTACCTTACCATTCTCATTTACCATTCACCTTGCCTTGCCCTTGCCATTGTTTCATATCCTATCACTTGGGGGCAACTCTATAACCATTATATCCAATTTCCCTTCTGATATATTATTTATGTCGTACCCCATACCATTCTCCCATACCATCATTATTGACCAAACTTGTTTTTAAATTCCCTACCTAACCCTTTTGACCTTAATTCTATTGGTTATTTTGGCACCTTATGCAAAGGGATCTGATCTAGTTTTAACAGTTTCAAAATTTCATGCTCAAATGAAAATATATGAAAGTATTAAGATAGTGGTTCTAAAAATTACATATTTTATTTACGCTTGAATGGTATCATTAATTATAACTACCTATGGGTGAATCAATATTCCACCTTGTGTTACTAATTATAACTGCTTATGGGAAAATTAGTATCACCGACTTATGCCATTGTTTCCTAATTATAACTACCTATGGGAAAATTAGGAACAACACCTTCACCATACATTGTGCATCACTTTGCCATTATTATTCTCATTTGCCTTGCCATTTGCCTAAATTTGTGAACTTGTTGTTACCTGATCTGATCTCATTGCCTTTTGTGTTGGCAAAACTACCATGACTTGAGGTCCTAATGGGAATATGTAGGCAGTGATCAATTCCCATTGTGGTTAGCACTATCACCCCTTTTAAAATGCTCTTGTCATTTTGCAAGCAACCTAAGCCATGCTCTCACCATTTTTTGAGTTTTACCATTCTATGTCTCATAATTATCAATCGAGCTGAGATGCTTAAAAAATTATAAAAACAATACAAAATATTAAAAATTCAAAAATTGACTTAAAATATCTTAAAGAGATATAACACCTCAAAATCCAAAAACATTTGTCTTATTTAAACCTAGTCAGTCATCCTTTACCCACCCTACTAGGGCAAATCCTTTGTTGGTTCTAAACCATTTCATTTCCATTGGGGATGTGACCTTCCCTTCGCATAAAACCTTGTTTGGGGGCACCACCAATCTATCATTCCATTAAGCCTTCATGCATAGGTATTGACTTGGTTGATGACAAGATGCTTTTTATTGATTTTATTTATTAATATTTTTGTGTGTTTTTTTGCTTTTTTTGCTTTGTTGTTTGTTTGTTTTATTGTCTTTTAACTTTTATTATTGTGCCTTGACTCAGTATATATGTGTTCATTGGGTGATAACTTGCACATTATTCTTGAGTCCATCCATATTCATATATCAACATTATCATCATGGTTTTTATCATTAGTGCATTGTTTTCACTTGTTTATTAGATCAGGAGTCAGGCATTATAAATATTTTAGCTAAGTTATCATGGTATTTTATATCATGATGCATACCATCATGTGTTACAACAAAAATTAGATCGAGAAATCTTACAAGCAATGGTGCTGTAGAAACTTCTCCTTGGTAACCTTGGTAAATCCTCCCACCCTCCTTGATCACATCAACCCATTGACTATTTTGGTTGTATTAATGATGAAAAGGATGAAAATTTATGCATTATTAGGTAAAATTGAATCATTCACATCGATAAATTCTTATTCTTCCAATCATCTCTCTCATCACTTTACATAACCTCTTATGCCTGGTTATTTGTGTCTTCTTCAATCATTGGACCATCACAACTACATTTGTGCCCACTCATATTTAATATATGTAACATGTTATATCCTTGAGTTATGTTTACCAATCTAACCTACTAAGCACAACCAATTTTTTTTATTCAATTAAGGTCATATTTATGATTATAATTGCCTGTGGGTAAATCATTATTTTGACTCATCCACCCTACTAGGGCATATGCATATGCCATTGATTATAACCATCTTGGGCAATCAGTGTCTCAACCTTTGTTACTAATTATAACTACCTTTGGGAAAATTAATACTTTTAAATCAATACATGCAAGCATTATCTCAATTGGATTAATCTCACCCATGTGTTAATTTCATTCTTCTTCTTGCTTCTTTTTGAGGGACCATCCATTAATCATATGTGTCAGCCACTACCTCAAGGGGGAATCATTATAGGCTTTTCAAATGTTATTTAGAGCTTCTTATTCAATCCCTATCTTCTTTCCTTTTTAGAATTCTTATTATTTAAGAATATGTTATTATGACTATAGCTTACAATGCCTTTCCAAATAGGGGGAAACTATAGACAAAATTTTTTGGTCACAACTGGATTTCAATTAGACTTCAGATTGATTCTTAACAACCATTGAAAATTAATCTTAGGAATCATTAACCGTACCAATTTTGGCTATGCATAATTCATCAATGCTCAGAATTGTGTTGAGGTATCCCTATCCATCTCGTACGCAACAATAACCTCTCATGAATTTACCCCCAATCACCTTACAACATAACAAATGTCAATTTGGCCTATGGACCCATTGAGTAGGAAACTTAATCAAATATTAAAATAGTAAAAATTCTAATAAAAATAAATTAATTAAATAATATTAAATGCTTAGTTGAATTATCCATTTGTAATTAATGAATATTTAAAAATGGAAATTCCAAAATCTAAAATATCAAGACTTTCATCATTATCTTTATGAGTTGTCAAAATATCTCAAAATATCCCAAAATATTCCAAAATATCTAATTTGAGAACTATGACTATTAGTTGAAAATCTTAATTATATGACAACTTTTAACTCAATTAGAGTTGGTCTCAACTCAACCTTAACTCACCTTGGGTGAGAGTTAATTATTAAGGATATAAATACAAGGCCATACCCATTGATGTTTAAGATATCTTGGTGTAATGTAATAATGCACAAATATATGAAAAGAAGCCTTGAATATAATGTTACCATGCCAAATTCATGAGCCAAGCAACCAAACCAAGGTGCCAAGGAAAGGTGAAGCCAAAAAACTCCATTGATGAAGTTTTATTGATGCACAAGCCAAGAAAGCCATTTGTATAGGCCATTTGGAGCTCCAAAGAAGGTAGAATAAGGATTTTTTTTTTTTAATGTTTTAGTTGTGTTTCATATGCATGCTTATTACCTATGCTCTCCCTAATGTCTAGTATAGAGGTGTTAGTGTTTATTATGTTTATTTGGATTTGGTTATTATCTTACTAACACAATACTAATCTGTCCTCTTGGATTTCTTGTTCACAAAATATATACTTGATTTGTATATGAAGGTTAATCCCAAAACCAGGCTCATATGTAAATCTAAAAATTATGAATTAACCATTGCAACAAATTTTAAAATCAAAGTGCTTATGTAGTTACCTTCATTACATCATATAAAATAGAAAAGTGTATACATGAAACACTTCCAATATAATAAATATGATAACCTACTCAATTTAATCCATATAGTCTAATAAATATGCTCAATTTGCTCCATGTAATATATCTCATCATATTATAAAATCTATCACATATTTTTCATAGTCCTATAAAATGCCCCATAAATGCTCTGCATGTGTAAATATGTCAATTTGTTCCAATTTAAATAATTTATTATCCCATTTTGAATCATAATATATCTCAATTTTAATCATAATTTGTCCTAATCTATCTCATAATTTGTTCAAATATGTCTCTATTGTCACTCAATTTTACACCCTTAGAGAGGTAGTTAAATCCTCCTCAAAATTAAGTGAAACATTGGATTACCTCTAGGCATGTGGGTTACCTCTAGTAGAGGTAAACCTCTAGATTAAAGGGATAACTCCCTAGATATGTTCATTATGTCTCATCACCTATACTAATTGCTTGCTTGGGATGAAAAGGTTAAGAGAGCACATGAAATAAATATAATCTACTAAGGAAATTCACCAAGTTGATCTCCACTAGACTACCATATACTTTCACTATGAAAGATGACTCACAAGACTAGCTTCAACATCTTAGATTGCTCTAACATAAGTATTTCATGTATCAAGGTGATATGCAATGAAAATTTCAAGGTGAATGAAAAATAGGTCTTATTTTAGACACTAATTTTATTACTTACACTTAGAGATAAATAAAGACACTAGTTACACATCATGTGAACTATTAGAGAGCAGACTACTTACACAAAACATGAAAGAGTAAAGTGAACACAAGGATAAATGATTATCACTTGTCATTCCACTATGTACTACTTCACACACTTAGACAAGAAGTTATGAACTCAAAACCAAATTTAAAATCTTTATTCAAAGGAAAATATAGTATTTAAACTAGTAGGGCTTCACCATACCAGGTGTGGATCTTACAAAATTAGCCAAAAATGGTTGCTGAGAGAGAGAGAGAGAGAGAGAGAGAGAGAGAGAGAGAGAGAGAGAGAGAGAGAGAGAGAGAGAGAGAGAGAGAGAGAGAGAGAGAGAGAGAGAGAGAGAGAGAGAGAGAGAGAGAGAGAGAGAGAGAGAGAGAGAGATGTTAGAATAAGATTGAAAAGTGTAAACAAGATTTAAAAAATAAGGTAAGTTATGATACATTCCATCAGACCTCTAAGGCCATCTATCTCATTCCTGAAGCATCTCCAACCTTCGCAGTGGTGTGGGGGTTACAAGTTTATTTGACACCTTAACTAGCTGCTTAGAAATTACCATTTTTTTCATGAAAGGAGTGATAAATTTACCTTAAAACCATGAATTAACCATAAAATTATCCTATATCACTCATTATACCTATATCATGCCTTAGGAAACTCATTTGACCTGCCATTCCATCAGTTATATGCATAGGCATCTTGTAACTCTTCATTCACCAGACCTAGTTTGGTCTAAATGGTACAAAAATTAAGTGAATATTTTTAAACTCATAAAAACTAGATGAATTTTATTTAAATATGTTATTATGTCTTAAATAAACCATTTTTGTTTTTGGACCAACTCCCAAGAACTCATTTTTCTCCTTAATCCTTCACTAGGCCTAGTTTCCTTATAGTCCTTTTCACCTATAAACCTCCTTGTGTAGGGATTTGTTTAGATTATTTTGATAAATTGAGGGAATATTATATGAAATATTATGGCCTTATATTTCCATTTCAAATTTCATCTTTAGACTCTGAGTATAAGTCCATCTTTTATGTATTTCTTTTTCTTGAATTAGTCCTCCTTGCTTAGGACCCTATTTTATTGCTCCAGACTTATACCACATGTGTGAAATCAACCAAAAGAATATTATTAAATTTAAATAGGCCATTAAAAACCTCCATTTAAATTTTTAGGTCTTGAGATCATGTATAAGTATGCAAACCAATAAATGGCCTTACCACCTAGTCTCATTTTGAATCTATTTGAGATTGCCTTAAAAAATGGGCCTAGTTTGATCATCTCCAGTATATACTATGATTTTTTTTGGAATTATATGGCTATGAAAAGTCCAAAATTAACTAATCCTATGATATTTAATCCCTCCCTTTCTTATAACACCTTCAAAACATAAAACACATGCAAAAATAAGGTATTTGTACCAATCTGTAAAGTGAAAATGACATAAAAGTACATGTGGGTAACCTCCTTGGAGTCCTAAAAAACATACAAGAGGTTTTAGGATCAAAATATGTCATTATAGGTGAATTTGATGTCTTTTCTTCATGACTGGTCACTATCAGGGTTTTAGAGAGGTTTAAGACCTATTTGGGGTCTTAAACAATTGTTCATAAAGAAAATATCATTAATGACCTCCTTCCACTTGGAAAAACTTATTTATTGACCCCCTCAACTATCCAAAATGGATTATACTACCATTAAAATTTTGGCCAATGATATGAACATCTAAAGTTGTTCTTCAGGTGGCTTGCTTAGCTCTCTTGAGGTTAGAGAGAGGTCAAACATGAGTTTTTGGGTCCCACAACTTCATCAAACTATTGTGATAGGTTTATATACCTCTAAAACATCCCTCTCCATATTTATACATTTTCTATAATTTATCATTACCCCTCTATATGAAATTGGTACACTGATCAAGATACTTGGGGTAAGAGCCTATCTTCTCTTTGCTAGCCCTCAAGGGTCTTGGATAAATGACTACTTCATACTTTGATCTCAAGTGGACCCCTAAGTCTCATGGCTACCCTTTGCCTAAGGAGTGGGTAGGGTTTGAGACAAATCAATGAGTACTTCCTCTATTTTTTTGACTTCAAGGATACCATGGATGTATTTTATAACTCATTATCACCCTTTGTACCAATTTTCAAGGCATGATCATGCCTTTAGGGGTCTCAACACTCAAATTTTCCTCATGATAGGTAGGGTCTTCTAGTGTGACTATAGGGTTTTAGGCTTACATTGAGTTTTGATCTTTTTCCTCTTGTTATCAGACCTGAATAGTCACATTGAGGTGTTGACAACACTCTTATAACACTTACCAAATATTTTTCATCCTTTTAGACCTCTCTTACAGTCCTAACCTTTCTCAAAATAAGTAAAACATTCATAGGGCAAGCAAACCTGTAATATATGGTTGATTGACTATGTATGGAGGTTTACTATTAAGTTTTATCAATCATTTATTTACTTCATTTTTAGTTTCAAAATGGATCTATATGCTCTTATGGTCTAACTGAGATAGACTTCAGTATCTCTCTATATCCTTTCTATGTAATTTTAGGCTTAGGATCAACCCAGTCATGTATGTAGCTTGTAGGTGACTTTCAAGCATCATGAATGTATACTATAGAACCTAGTCCTCACTCATACCTAAAATTCCCTCATAATGATCCATGCTTTTTTTAAAGTCCAAAATAGGTTTCAAATCATCTCCCACTCATCTTTTTTCCTTTACTTAGGTTTAAGACCAAATGTCTTCATACAACCACCTATAGGCGCCTTGAGAGATTCTTGACTATTTACTATGAGTTTGAGACATCACCCTCATATAAATAGCATTCTCAGTAGTTCATTAACCTATGTTTAAATCTTAATTAATCTTAGAGCTAGCTCAAATACCTACTCTACTCTCCTTTTTGTCTTTTGGCCTTGAAGAAGGAATTGACCCTAAAGTAGCCATGCAGGTAGCCTCTTAGGGTATGATTATGTTTTGGAGTGTTTGGCCCTCATCACAATATCTTGATACTTCATATAGTCCATGAAATTTTTGAAACTTTTAATTAAGTTTAGAGTATCTATTAACATACATCTCTTCCCCTTCATTAGGTTTAAGACCAACTGTCTACATCATATAGTCACATGTAGGTGATGTTTAGAGTGTTGACTATATTTTTGTGTGTTTAAGACTTCATAATTTCATTACTAATTTATCTACACTTTTGAACCTATCTAAGGTTTCATTTAATTTATTAAATCATTTTAAAACACTCCTTTGCTCTTCTTATGCTTGAAATTGTGTTGACCCTTCAAATAGGCCTGTAGGTGCTCCGTTAAGGTCAAGACTATGTACTGGGTGTTTTAAGGTCTTACTCTCTCCTCAAAGTTCATGAGCACAGGTGAAGTTTTTCATTTGAGTTTCATTATCTCCTAACACCTCTGTATCTTTAATTATGTACACCTTAGACCAATCTTGATGTCAATCCATCCCACTAACAACCTATAGATGCTTTTAGAGGTTTAATTGTGTATTGAGTCTTGAAACTAGTCTCTCCATTGTCCTTGATGCCTGAAGATCTTGACCAAAGGAGTTAGATCCATTTTATATACATGGTTTGTATATACCTTGAGACACTTTACAATTACTTTACATATGATCCTTTCGTACAATCCTGTACAACATGCCATTGAAGGAAACAACTATGACCTTTCATCAAAAAAGTGTGCATTTAGACTCTTATTTTGAAAATTTCTTCACTTACAGGAGCATGAGATCATCTCAAAAACTTACACCATGGTACATTACTGGTAATTAATCATAAATTAGCAATCAAAATCTAGTAAACTTGTTCAAACACTGACAATGTTTCCCAAAGATCAAATACTTGAAACATTATAGACTTATGATAATGATCACCATGAAGAGGAAATAATAACTTGAAACATGATTATCTAAAACAACTTATACACCAAGGCATTCTTCCTCCAAATTAAAGCACCAAATGGATATGAGTTAGACAATGAAACCACCATGAAAGAGATATCCAAGACCTATAAAAACCTCCCTAAAAATCATTCCTCTCCATCAATTCTTGAGCTGGATAAATGGGTATAAGAATAGACACCTCTTGGATGCATAAGCCATAGTGACATGCTATCACTCTTAATGATTTTTCATAAAGAAGAGACCACCATTTTTCAAAACAATTACACTTACTTTAATATTTATTAGACCCCTAACAATTTCCAAAGTTTCAGATCCTAAATATCTCTCCTAGCCATAACATTCAATGCAAATTTGCCTTCATGAGCTTGTGAAGATAATGATGGAGGAAAAAAAGTGTTTGGAGTGTCAGTTCTAATTGAAACTTGGTATAGAGCTAGAAAATGGAAAGAGGTAACCCAAGGGACACTTCTAAACTATTTTCAACTAAAAAATGATATTGTAAAGTCATACAACTGCTTGAAAAGTATCCTTTTGCCAAAATTAGGAGTTGCAATATAGATTCTATCAGACCTTGACTATTCATAAACCTTATCTAACATATTTTTGACACTAGGGATGTTTGGAATCTTCTTTAAACATTCTCTCCTTGAGGTGGCATGTCCAACCCCTCTCAATGGGCCAAAAGGTGGCCAAAATGTGATTTTTTGCATATAGAAGCCAAATAAAAGTTAGATCATGATAATATGATATAAAATACACCTAAATAACCCTTTTACAATGACTTTAGCCTATATTATAACTTTGAACATGTTTGACCATGTACTTGACCATAAGACTAGACAAATGAACATAAGATTAGAACTTGGATAAAGCTAGACAAGGACACATATGACTATATGGGACCATCTAAGATCACTTGGGACCATGACAAGACTGTGAAATATATTAGACACATCTATGAAGTTTTAATCTATAGGGGGTGACCAATTTTGACATGAGGTCAAAATTTGGTCAACAGTCTCATCTGAAGCATGTAGTCTAACCCAATCTAAATAATCTAAATCATGTAATTTGACCCAATCTAAATTATCTATCTATTAATATTTGAATCTATATAAAAACCTACTATAATTTCCCCATTTTTAGGTGAGGGATGTATCCTAAGAATCACTCATATTAAAATAATAATAACTATATTCATAATTTTATTTACAAAATATATAAGCATGTGTGATAACATGAGTTATGTCATCATATAAATACTTGATAACTCACACAAATATGAAATGTGTATCTAAATTTAAACATGTGTCATGACAATTAGATATTACAACAAGACATGTAGTAGTTAACACTCAGTAATAAGCCATGTAGGAGACACATGATAACAATCATGGCAACACACACAAGAGAATAAAACATGATATTAATCATGACACCACAAGTTCAAAAGTCATGAAAATACACACACACACACACATACACATAATGGCATGAACATGATGTACACAAGTATACATGACATCAAAATGAACACAAAATATCATACATATCAATCAACACTCAATATACCATGTAATCAATAATCACTCATGCATAGCCAATGGTCCTACAATGTAACATACAATGGTTACACAAACTAATAGTTAATATCACACATAAATTATCAAAAAAATGTAATAAATAATAAAAAATCACATAATGTAACACATAAGAACATCAAACATGCATAGAACAATCAAAGATAGTTTACACAATCAACTCATGTCATCATCACACAAAAAATTATAATATATATGGAATACAATACCTTAAAAGTATATAAATAAGATAAATTCATGTATAATCAGTCTATGTAGCTCAATATTATGAATTAAATAGTCATACAAATATTTAACTTGTATAGTGTACCAAAATGCCCATAGTGTCTAGGCATTTAGCCAATATAGAGAGGTAACCTTTAGGTGTAAGGAATGTCCCACATCTGTATGTCCTGCTATCATGAAATTTTATAACCCTATGATTTTTTTGAATTATTAAAAAATATCCTAATATGTTCTAATATTCCTTGTCAAATTTATTGCATGTGGTGAGGGCCAACTTGGACATTTACTTTCACTTATTATGACCTATAAATTTTAATTGCTTGTCGTGACTTTCCCACTTGATTGATTTATATTGAAATTATATTAATGTAATATTCATGACATTTATGTTTTGTTGTTGTTTATCCAAATATAATTCAATAAAAAAACATTCATTTATTTTTTGAAGTGAAAAGGAATTGTGCATTGGGTTTAATCTTGTTGACTATGTAGTAGTTGAACATATTTTGAAACATAGCTCATTCTTCAAACAATTTTGAAAATGGAAGTGATATAAAAATGAATAGGAAAGTATATATTGGAACTCATAAGTATCAAAATTTCACATCCTTTGTAATTTATTTGATTTTGAGAAGCTTAATAACCTTGAAATGAGTCTTTGCACAATAAAAACCCTAAATTACCACATTTTATAGAAGTTAAAGGTGATACGAATGTTTAAGTTCATGGTTTAGATTAGAGTTGGAAAAGTAAACACATGAAGTAACATAACTTATTATTTTGCATTCATATCATATTTAATAATATTTAAATAGTATAAAGTCATGAAAACATAATATTTTCAAAGGTCATAATTTAATTTTTGCATTGATAAGGCATGTTTCAAAAGTCATTGTTTAATCCTAGTATCTAATGTTCAAGTCAATGGAAAAATAACATAAGGTGGAAAATTTAACAAAGGAATTTAGTGTATTTTATTATTTTCCAATAATGTATAAACATGCTTGCATTTGTAGGACATGACCTACCCCAACAAAGCATTGTATATTCATTATCTTGGATTTCATGTTCCTTTAATCCTTATCTTCAGTTTTATTTCTCATTATGATATATTATTTAAAGTTAAATGTAGATGTGGAACTTTTTTGAATGGTTTATAGAAATGTATTGAGACTATTTGAGTTGATATCAAGCACATAACTCTTAGGTGAACAATTTTTCTAGCTCAACAAGGTAAGAGTTCTTCTTAATTTACAACATGAGAAAGAATAAGAAAATAGTTTGGAGTTTAAAAGTTCGTGAATTTTCATATGCCTTATAGGTATTTTGATTCAAGTTTATATGTAACCTTTTATTTTATTTGAAACCATGATTCAATTTTTTATAGCTATATACATTGATAATTTATGGTTTTTCTTTACGTTTTTAAAGAAATTTTAAAAAATAGATGCACATAATTTTTTTTTATACTAATGGTTTTATTAAATGGTTTATGGTTTTTGTCAAGTGTTAGAAAAACACAAATTATTGTTAGATGTACATGAATTGAAAGGTATTTGTCCTTCAAATAAGCAAAAAATAATGGATGCTAGAATGGTGATAATGTGGTTTCAAATCTCAAAACCATATCAGGTGACTATTACATATAACACAAGGTTCCTTTTGATGCACTATTATATTTTTGAAAGATTTATTTAATATTTTAAAGGTAGATAAATGGTTCCTCTATGAATTTATCAACAAAACCTATGGTTTGGTATAAATATTTATTTAGATCTTGCATTCTATAGGTTATAAATAGTTTCTATTTATTGCCAAGAAATAATAACTATTAATTGTTTTTTAATTATGGAAGTGATTTTCTATTTCTTAGTTAATTCTTGTCTCTTTCAATTATTTCAAATATTGCATTAGAAGATGATTTTAGTTGTGATTTTAAAACTAGATTGAAAGCTTGTTTACTATAGCAGGGTTTTGGTTTTAAAGATTAGTTTATTTCAAATCAGATGAAGAAATACAAATGAAACTCTAATTGGTTTCATGGACATAAATACATAATATGTTTATGGAAGCTTGGGACAATTTTGTTTGAAGTGGTTTCTTGATATCTTTTTAGGGTTTAATTTTTAGGAATAACAATTCTATATGAGTGTAGTTATTGTCAGGAATCTAGAACCACAAATAGCTCTGATACTAACTGTTAGGACCCAAAAGCACAATTGATTACCAAGCAACTAAACATGCAAAATTAACTAGAAGTATTAAGTAACTAGAAATCAGAAACAACATAGATTATGAGAGACAATACCCAATTGTATTAATACTCTTCCAGAAAGAAATACAATAAAGAAGATGCCACAGTCTTCTTCCTTACACACCTCTAGGGCTCCCACACCTCTAGGGCATAAACAGTAAATCTCTTCAAGAGCTCACTCTCTCAATTACGGTCCCAACACACAACTCAAACACAGAGTTGGTATTCACCTCCAACCAGTCAGTATCACTACTTCTAGTACCACCAGTCAGTATCACTACTGCTAGTTCACAAGTACTCCACATACTCCATGACTGAGTACACACCATACTCCAAGTACACAACGTACTCTAAGTAGATCTCACCTAATCTTGCTACCTGTTGTGTTGCTGACCTCCCTGATCTTGCACACTTGCCAATCAACCTGGTTCTACACACCTGCAAACCTAGATCTCGCACACACACACACCTACAAATCAATGATCTTAATTACCATGTAGATCTCCAAACCTAGCCTTACACACCTGCTGACCAAGATCATACACACATGAAGAACCCTTCTGATTCTCCAAACCAACACCCCTGTGGATCTTCTACTAGAACTTGCACAACCTGCAGCTCTACCTGATCATACACACTCGGCACCCCTGTGGAACTAGGAGGAACACACCTTGCTCTCTTCACTCTGAAGGAGCTAACCTTGCTCTTACTCAACTAGCACAAATTACAATACAACCCATGATTCTATTATATAGATCTCATGTAAAAAATAATTAGACATCCAATTACAATAGTTAGATCTACAGCTCCAAGACTAAAATTAGCCTTTTACATGCAAACAACCGGTTCGTTAACAAAATATTCATGAACTAACAGTTCTGGAACCACACAGGTGATTGATATCAGTCCCTGTCTGGCTGGAGATGACCGATGTCAGCCGATAATGGCCGATGTCAGTAGCCCTATGCTCTGAATATGACTGACATTAGTTGGCCTGATCAACGTCAGTTGCTCTACACCTTAGAAACCTCTTAGCAACCTCTTTATTGCATCCTGGTGAAGCTTTTAGCTCCACAACCTAACAATCTCCCACTTGGAGATAAACAACTGCACCTGTACCTGTCCCTATACACCGTCTAATCTATTTCCTAGCTTGTATCCCTCTTCAAGATCAATCCTGAAGACCAACCACCACACATCCTATGGTGCAACACCTGTCATCCAAGTAACCTATCAAATCTAAAGTGCTTGACCCTGCATAGCATGTTAACCTACTACTAGTCCCTCTTAGATACCTGAGAACCCACTGAACTGCTTTCCAGTGCTTTCTTCTCGAATTGACCACAAACCTGCTGACAACTCCCACTGCTGGGGCAATATCAGGGAGTACACATGTACTCAACCTCATCATGTGATTGGGGACCCTATTTTGTGAACTATCCATCCATAGGTGTGCTTTCCATTCTGCATCCTACACTACCTTCACACAATCATCCTGTGACAACATCAACTTGTGATCTTCCCTATCTCTAGGATTACTCATGCCAAAGAATTCACTCCTCCAAACTCTTCATGACACACCTCTGAACTAACTTTACCTTTAGCTCAAAAAAACCCTGTATGTGTAACCCTGCATCAAGCAAACACACAACATATAGTAACAGGATGATGTTGCAATCATCACCCACCTGGTAAAGAAATCACAATAGTTACAATGACATTGACTAAAGCCATGCTTTGTCATCCACCTGTCAAATCTGTACCACTGTCCTGGAGCTTCCTCAAGACCATATAACCTAGCCTTCTGTCTCACATATCCATTCTCTTTATTCTTTAACCAAGGTATCCATTCATCTTTCAGTGCTTTCTTCCAGCTGGAAACCCTACCAAATCTACCATTTGGTTCAGCATCCTAGGAATCAAATTCCTCATTCATGCCATGCTCCCACTGTTTCCTAGATCCTTCCTACTCTACAGTAAGCAATGAGTATAAAGAAGAGGAACAATGAATTTGAGGCTTAATTACCCTTTTAGTCCTCCATATGGGCATTTGAGACTCCTTGACAACTTGCTGTCTGCCCAAAATCCATTCTGTTAGTGACCGATGTCGGTCACCTCCCAGTCTACACCTGACTGACGTCAGTTCCCTACAACTGATTTGATTGTCGACATCGATTCTCTAACTGACGCTAGTGTCTACCTGATTGACGTCATTGTCCACCCACCTGACATTACCAACTTTGCCTATCTACACATGACCGACGTCGATACCTGTCTATTCGACGCTGGTTCCTTCTGATTGACACTGGTACCTGTGTTCTCCTGTGAGTGATGAATTTTTACCCGTGAGCTCTCTTTGGATCAAAACCCTATCCAAACTACCCTGCTTAGAGTTACTCAGCCTTCTCCACTAATCTCTGTCTGTCATCTCCTCCATGAACACCAAGGCTTTCTAGTTCTTAAGTCTGTCAAAGACATTTGACTTCTTCTTAAGAACATGCATCTCCTTCTTACTCATGTGACCAAGCCTACAAAGCCATGTCTTCGCAATAGAAGAAGAATTAGTAATACAAGAAAGTAGATAAAGAGTACCTACTTTATTACCACATGCTAATTCAAGTGCATCCTTGGTAACATTCCAAGAATCAGCTGTGAGAGTTACTGTGCATCTCTCATCACCCAAATTTCCTATAGAAATTAGCCACATCTCTAGGACTGGGGCCTGCATGACCTTCTTCAACACCTATGTGTTGGCCGTCTGCAATTTCAGCCACACTTTCCCTTTGCCAATACATTGACAAGGCTCACCAACCCCTCTATTTGGGGCTACATGGAAAGAGGCAATAGAATCTATAAACCAAGATTCTACTTTATCCAAGGAACATACCAGAGCATCTTGTGCAACAACACCTGCAAAATCTGCTTCTTCAGTTCCTTCATGCTGATCTTCTACCAACCAACAATATTTTTTTACCTATTCTTTCTTTCCATAACACCGTAATTGACCATTCATGCTTTTCAATTCCTCCATTCTTAGTGTACTTTCTTCTGCCATTGTTATACTCCCACTCAATCAAAAACCCCTGAGAGTGACCTATAACCAAACACAAACCTGCTCCCTGTAACCTTAGCTCTGATACCACTTGTCAGGAATCTAGAACCACAAATAGCTCTGATACCAACTGTTAGGACCTGGAAGCATAATTGATTACCAAGCAACTAAACATGCGGAATTAACCAAAAGTAATAAGTAACTAGAAATCAAAAATAACATAGAATATGAGAGAAATACCCAATTGTATTAATACTCTTCCAAAAAGAAATACAACAAAGAAGATGCCACAGTCTTCTTCCTTACACACCTCTAGGGCTCCCACACCTCTAGGGCATAAATAGTAAATCTCTTCAAGAGCTCACTCTCTCAATTATGGTCCCAACACACAACTCAAACATAGAGTTGGTGTTCACCTCCAACTAGTCAGTATCACTACTGCCAGTACCACTAGTCAGTATCACTACTGCCAGTTCACAAGTACTCCACGTACTCCATGACCGAGTACACACCATACTCCAAGTACACAATGTACTCCAAGTACACAACGTACTCCAAGTAGATCTCACCTGATCTTGCTACCTGTTGTGTTGCTAACCTCCCTGATCTTGCACACCTATAAATCAACCTAGTTCTACACACCTGCAAACCTAGGTCTCGCACACACACACACACACACCTGCAAATCAATGATCTTACTTACCATGTAGATCTCCAAACCTAGCCTTGCACACCTGTCAACCAAGATCATACACACATGAAGAACCCTTCTGATTCTCCAAACCAGCAGCCCTGTGGATCTTCTACTAGAACTTGCAAAACCTGTAGCTCTACCTAATCATACACACTCAGCACCCCTGTGGAACTAAGAGGAACACACCTTGCTCTCTTCACTTTGAAGGAGCTAACCTTGCTATTACTCAACTAGCACAAATTACAATACTGCCCATGAGTCTATTATATAGATCTCATGCAAACAATAATTAGACATCCAATTACAATAATTAGATCCACAGCTCCAAGACTAAAATTAGCCTTTTACATGCAAATAATCAGTTTGTTAACAAACTGTTCGTGAACTAACAATTCTGGAACCACACAGGCGACCGATGTCGGTCCCTATCTGGCTAGAGATGACCGACGTCAGCTGATAATGATCGATGTCAGCAGCCCTGTGCTCTGAATATGACCAATGTCGGTTGCTCTGCACCTCAACAAGCTCTCAGCAACCTCTTGTTTGCATCCTGGTGAAGCTTTTAGCTCCACAACCTAATAGTTATACAAATAAATAATTACAACTCTAAATGATGATTATTTGATTAGCAGATTTTTTTTTGTCATTTTATAATTTTTTCATGTCTAATTTTTCAAAACATTTGTTTGACTGTGGTGACTAGGGTATGTAAAATAATATAACCAATAGATTTATGTAAATTCAAATGATTATTCCTTAGCTCACAATGTTTTTAGTTTTAAGGCATCTAAAATACCTTGCAATGGTTATTTTGGTTAAATGTATAATTTATTAAAATTATTTCTAGCATGAATATTTTCAAATCAAAACTGGTTATTATAATAGCTTTTAAAGTTTGAAAGAAGACAACATTAAGAAGGTGATTGCCTATTCATTTTAGTGATACGATGCTTTTAGTTGTGAAAATAATGAATCTAAAAATATTGTTAAATTTCATGATTTATTTAAAGTTAGAGTAAGCAGTACATAATTTCAACTTGCTCAGTGATAAATGGAAAAATGAAACTTTGCATTCAATATTATATGGAAAAAAATATTTCTTTGCATTAAGCCTTCCTAATTTTATTAGTAAAAATTCAATTAGATGATTGAGTTAATCTTTCAATAATAATTTAAAATTTTGTTTTGTGGTGATGAGAAAGAATGGTGGAGTTTATTTAGTTTTCAGTTGGTGTAGATGCTGAAAAATAATATAGTAGTAGATAAATAAGATTTATAGTTATTTAATCATTGCTTTGCAATTAATGAGATAATATGTTTTAAGTAATAATTTTGTATTATAAGTTGTTTTCCTTTAATAAATGCAAAATGTCTATGTAGAGTCAAAGGTCACATAGTTCTAAGAGGAATGATGCTTGGAACGAAAGTAATCAATAGAAAAGAAATGCACCACCTCCACATGGCACTTATCAAGGTAGACCCTTTAGGGCCCAAAGGGTTGCTAACATGTTTACATAGGGTTTTATCCATGACACTTGAGTTTTTATACATTTTGATGCTATTGATTGTACATTTTATCATGTTATAAATACTGTGCCTTGTAATACCTTTGTGCCTCATGACACTCATCTTTAGCAACCCGTTTGAAGAGAAAATTGGTGGCCTTGCATTTTTGGACGTGGTTCCCCAATTATATATGGTCATCGAATGCTTCCAATTACTATTGAAATCACTATAGTTGCTGACCCATTATTTTAAGATAATGCATTATTTGTTTTCAATCCTCTCATGCCACTTCTATGAAAAATAAAACTTCCTACATAAGCCATAAATGTGCTAGTATATCTTCATTATTTCCTGTGGTAACACATGTAATGAAGAAGATTAAGCTAGAAGTGGATGATGAATAATGAAATAATACTCAAATTGAAATTTTAAACAAACTTTGGAATATATAGAGTATCATACTAAGAAAGGAATTCCTTTGATAAATTTGGTTTCATTAGATGAAGGGGAGTTAAATTGTTTGTTTATTTTTAGTTGAGTTATATTTCAAGTTGGCTATGTTCTTTTTGATCCTTTCAACTATTGACTAATTTATTGATCTCAAATTTATATTGGATCATGATTTCTTATAATTTTGATAGCATGTAGTTAATGATAGTAATATTTGAACCATTGTTATTTTCTTGGGCTTTTCTTGACTTGTTCACTTGCTCAGATGCTTAAATACTTTCAGATACACTCAAATTACAACTCCATCTCTGTTGACTTTGTTTGCTCATATTAACATGATATAATATCTAGTGGTAGTGTTAATTGACCTTTTTTAGTATTTGGTGACATTGTTGATTGATATATTTGGATGATTTATTAATATATTTTATGTGGAATATAAGAAAATATTTAAAGAGATTGGTAAAATCCAAATATCTTTATATATATAGTTTAGATGTAGTTCAAATGAAATATGGTGAAAGTTTGAATTGGCACCAAATTTTGGAAAATGAAAGGATAACATGCATAATATTTGATTGATTATAATTAGTCTAATGTGTTAGTTCAATTGCATGCTAATTATACTTAGTGATCAACTAAGCATGAGATTAGTGTCTAGTGGGCCCTCACCTATGAGAATAATTATGTTATTGGTCTTATTAAATGTTTATCTAATCTTTACATTCAACTTCACTTATAAAGTGAATTATTATTATAAATCCTATAGTTATAATTTAGTTAAATTTTAATAAAGTATAGCTAAATTTATTTTAAGTTGATTAAATGTGAATTACAACTTAAACTATAACTAAACTTTAGGTGAAGACTTTAAAAGGACATGAATGAGATCATTTGAAAAGGGAAGTAATACATGTATAAGATGTCTAGTTGATATTTCATACTATATTTTTTTGTCTTTGAGATTAGGTATTGATTGCAAGAAGACCGAATAATACTTTCTTTAATGGTGAATTATGTTGCTTGGTATAGTCAAGTATATCCAATTGTATTATTCATTTATGAATTACTTATCTGTAAATATATTGATTGTTGTAGAATAATACAATCATGTGTGCTTGGATCACATCTGTACTTTACCATAAAATGATGAATATTTCATACATTTTATAACAAATTATTGGGTTTTATAAGTTTGAAACATATTTATCTATGTAAATTTGTAATTAACTATGGAATATTTTGATTAGTAATTAAAAATATTTTATTAATTTGGCATGATTTGAGTCGAGCCTTATTTATTCATTTTCTATTATTTATTACTTTATTAATTCTTATTTTATTTTTTAGTCAGTTATTTACTTTTTTTATTTTATAGTGATTAACTTAAAAAAATCTCTCTAGTTATATACTATGTTTCTGACTTGTTAATGTTCCTTTCTTTCATTACTAACTCTTTATTTAGTTTTATTTCATTTGATCATATCTTTCATAAGTTCTACCTATTTGTGCAAAAGTTTTAGTTCTTTTAGGTTACGTTTAGTTGTTCTTTCCTACTTTTCTATTGCTTATTTTTATTGTTTCTTGGTAGTTTGTCTGTTTGTTTGAGTGGAAAGATAAGGAAGAATAAAATAATATATGTGACAACAAAATAAATATAAAAATATATACAAGTTAGAGTATTTGGCCCCCAAGAGTAATCCTTTTTCATAGGATTCATTCTGTCGGATAGGGACAATTACATAGTCTAAAGTTATGATATATTTTCATAAGAATTCATGAGAAAGTATATGATAGATTGTTGAATATGAAATTGAATACACTACATTTTTTTTATATTTGATCATTATTATATATTTCTAAGTTTAATTTGGTAAATCAATGAAAGAAGATTATTTTCATATGAGTTTACTTTTATATCAGGGATTTTTTTAGTGGCAAATCTTCATTAATACATGAATATTCCATTTTTCAAAGTCAATGTTTGATGATTTTATGGGATAATTGATAGTGTGGGATCACCTAAATTTTAGGGTAGAATTTAAATTTAAGGTTAGGCTCGCCTACTTTCTAAAATAAATTTCCTCTTATAAATGTATGTCACTAGTACCTAGAAAGCTAATCTGAGTGTATTCTTCATAATGTATCTATTGTCAAGCATATGCATCTACGGTCAAACAATAGTATATTATTGTCAAGCATATAGATTTTGTTGTTAGGCATCAACATTTATTGTCAGGTGTCTAGGTTTTGCTATCAAGCATCACCATTCTCTTGTCAAGCATTAACATTCTATCAAGTGCTACAATTCTACTATCGAGCATTAGCATTCTATTGTCAAACATTAAAATACTTTTTTTGGGCATCATCATTATATTGTTGGGAGACTGTATTCTACTATCTGGTGTTATCATTCTCATGTCAAGTATTAACATTCTATTGTCAAGGTTCAACATACTAATGTTGGGTGTCAACATTATACTATTAGGTGATTACATTTTATTGTGGGGTGACTATATTATGTTGTTGGGTGTCAACATTCTACTATTGGGTGTCAGCATTTTATTGTTGGGTGTCAACATTCTATTATTGGGTGATTACAAAATATAATTTAGGAAATCATTGTGTGTATTGAAAAGATAAAATAGATAGGTTATGGGGTAAAGGAAAAAATAGAATAAAAAACTTACATAAAAATAAATATTATTTCATATTTGAATTACTCTTGAAAAGTTAAGTAATTTAAAAAAAAAATCATTGTAATCTACGTATGTATGCAAAATTTATGACCTAAGGAATCTGGCTAGTTGATATTAGACATACTGATGACTGACTACATAATTTAATCAACCAACAACATAATGTAGTCATATGATTGCATTATGTTATTAGTTGATAGAATAACATATTAGACCAACATCATAATGCAATCATCTAGCTATATTATGTTTTCAAATCACTAGCTTCCTGAGGCTGTAACTTTTGCATACAGACTCAAAATGCGATGATTTATTTCTTGAAATTGCATGAATTTTTAAGAGGAATCCAAACATGCAATCATATTTATGTTTAGGTAATTTTTTATAAAAAAATCTTGATTCTCTCTATTCTATCACTTGATTCACCTACACAATTAAACACCTTCCAAACTAATTCACCACCCTTTTGAAATCAATTCACCTAAAAACCTTCAAGTTTTGTTTATAGGCCACTCAAATTATCCTTTTTATATACTTGAATGTGATTTACTTGGATGGATTATTCAATTTTATAATTTTTTTAAAGGTTGTTGATAAATTTAAACTTCAACATTTGATACATTCAAATACCTTTATTTTCATGCCCAATTACTAAACTTTAATCAATAGGTCCCTAAAATTAGAATGGTATGATTACATTTTGACCTTCATGATAAGCAAATGAGTATATTTATTGACAGTAAAAAATTCATCATCAACATGTCCATGTATCATATATAACATGAATGATGTATACCCCACTCATGTATACCATGAAACACATGTGCATAGAAAATGTATATGTAATCTAACATCTATATGTGATAAATGACATAAATAAATCCTGTAACTAACAATACAAGTTATGCACATGTCCTAATTTTTTATTTTTTGAATACACACACACACACACACACACACACACACACACACACACACACACACACACACACACACACACACACACACACACACACACACACACACACACACACACACACGTGCATGCACACGCGCGTGCGCGTGCGCGCACGCACACACACACACACATTTGAAATATGCTCATGCTAATCAATGATCCCATCAATGCGATGCTCACATGTAGGTAATGTATCATGGATTTCATAATCATCAATTATATTTCCATATTCATCTTGTAATGTAGACATGTCATTGTAATCATCTATGTTTCAATATCATGCACTTAAGTTGAAATCATAGAATAATGATATATCACCACTTGAATAGTAGTTGGAGAAATGGTTTCCACTTTCTTTTATTGCTTTGAGGATGTTCCATCTCTTAAAATAGAAATAGTCTTAACTTGGGCCTCAAATGTAATGAAATCATGATTCTTATCAAGTGTTGCACCCATTGACCTTATCCATGAGCCTCCTATCATAACATTGTATTGAGATAAATTAGGGATAATGTGGAATGTAACATATAATGCTTTAAAATCAAGATCTAATAGGAACTAAATGGAATTGATACACAATTTGAATGAAGTATTATTATTTATTTGCTTAGTGTTATATCCAATGGATTTTAAAAGTTTTATGCTACATATATTAATATAATAAAAGTTAGCGGTCATTATCTTGGTGCATTTATTTCCATCTATGTGAGGGATAATAATCAAAGGATCTAGAATGAAAAATCCATTGTAGTTTCCCCCTTAGAAACCACACTTGTAACATTAGCATTATTAGGAACACAATGATTTTGAACTTATTTTTTAATGTCTCTTTCTTAGTCAAATCTTTTTTATGCATTTTCTTATGAATCTCCTTCTTTGGTGCCTCTTTCTAAGTCAAATTCAAATTGTAAATGTTACTTATTCAACTCTTGTTGATGTAAATATTATTTTGATAACATGAACTTGGGAAATGGAACCATAATTTTTCTAGTTTTCCTAACCTTAGAAAATGTGATCTAATCTGGTGGTGTTTTGATAGATGTATCTAATGTAAGGTCTCTATTTTCAATAATTTATTGTATTATATTTATCAAAGACAAAAACTGAATTGTATGAAATCCAAGGATTATATGATAATCACAATAATGGTTGAATTTATTTAGAGGATGCAAGGGAGGTAATGTGATCAACTTATTTGAGGTAGATTATGAAAATTTTCACTTAGATAAGTATTAAACATATGGAAACTTCTTCATCCAATAATCATAGATGCATCTTGTTTCTTAACCCATGTTTAATATAGAATATTTTGATGCACATAAGATTTTAATGGAGAAGCAAATACATAATTTAAATTGGATAAATCTGAATTTATTGCTTATTGAAGCTTATCTTACATTAGTGTGTCCTTTACACATAAAGTTCAAACATGTTTTTATAATTAATGTATAGGTTACCTCAGAATATCCATATAATGTGTAGGAATGCTAATAATATAAGTAGATTCATTCAATTATTGAGTCTTATCATTGATGGTATAACTAGGCACACTACTACTCATAATTTGAGAATATTTGGCTTTAGGATTAAAAACCACATGCACTTTAGATTCAATATTCATGTAAGATTCTATAGGACGATGCATCCTAAATCTTTGAATTTTGATAACATGGACCTCTATATTCATTATAATCCCTTGGGAAAATAATATGGGAGGGATATTAACTGTCACTACCTTGAGGAGGAGCAAAAGGAGTCAACCATAGAAGCATGCCAACTAATTCCCAAATAAAGAGCTGACCACTTGAATAAAACTATTAGTAATTTTAGGAAATAAAAATAGGATATTTAAAAACATTAATAGATAAATTAAATCTTAATTATTTTTCAAAAATAGATATTTAATTCATGTTTTAGACCAAATTTAGTAAAAATAGAGAAACCTTAATTACATAAAATATGTATAAAATATTTGAGGACAAAATTAGGTTTGGGATATAATCAATACATCTAAAAAATTTTAAGAATTTTTAAAATATAGTCATTTTGAATTATATATCAGCTGAACATGTATGAAGACAATCCACAACCCTAATAAAGGATACCATAATAGGAAAATAAGCATGAAACCTTATGGAAAAAACAAAAACTTCAAATTTTCACATATGAATATAAGAAATAAGAAATAAGAAATCAGCTCTTAAAATCAAACCTTAAAGCTAGAAATATGTTACTCTAAGAAAAAAGACAAAACCCTAATAGATTAATACCTAAGGTTTACCATACTTGAGAGAGGGAGTGAGTTCACTAGAATGTTTTAAATTATTTTGGATTTATAAATATAAATAGGCCAAAAGTAGAGGTTATTTATATTGTATACTATATAACATAAATTTAATAGATTAAAAGTAAAAAAGGATGGATATTGAACTTAATACTTATAAAAATGACAAGAGGATAGGATACATTGCTTGTTCAGTATTGTAATATGCTTTATGTATATGCACAATCATCAAGAATTGTCTATAATGGATATGTAGACACATAAATATGATCATAGGAACTTGACAATACTATTTATTAACACATTAAACCATATGACTTGTGCCTGAATACATGACTTTTATTTTCCATTCTTCTAATCCATCTATCTCTATGCAGACTCGACCATTTGTTTATTGTCACTACTACATAGAAATTTCAAATTTAAATACTCAAACTACTAAATACCACCCTTAGACTATCTCCATCTTTGGACAATTATCCCTAAACTCTTTGGACAAGTTCATGCTAGGCAAATAGGAATGCTACCATAGGCCTATCCACCTAGAGTGCCTGTGTCTAACACCAAATAATGACTAGTTTACAAACTTAAAATTATATTTTGTGTTTTCTTGTGCATTTCATAAGGTTAGATAAAGGAAATTATCAAAAGGTTTTCCTATAAATTCACACCAAAGGGTATTTATTATCACCACTTGATCTCACTTGGTTGCTAGCTTACACACTAATGCACATTGAGAAAATATACCCTATTGTTTCCAAATTTAATATCACTCACAAGGAGAAGTCATGAACCAAGTCTAAAGTATATCAAAATAAGTCAAAAACTATAATTTTCAAGTATCAAATCCATATTTATAGTTGCATACATGAGTAGTATAATTTAACAATAATGTTAGGTGGGATAACTATGTGGGTTTGATTTTCCTCCTTGGAGTATTGGATACATAAGCAATAATCAATCATTAAGGGGGTGATTGGGGTCAACCTAACCTATTAAACTACTCTATACTTTTACAAGTTTAAAGCTTTTAAAATTGCCTTAGGATTTTAAAGACAAAATAAGGAAACAATGAATTATACACCACATAATATGAATCATAATATCTTAGCCTACTCAACATACATAGGTAAAAAAGGTGCAATAATCAAGTTTTTGTCATATTTAACACATATAAGTCTATTGTTAATGAACTTGAGTGATATTTGTGGCTATCCACTTTGTGTGGTCCTATCTAGGATCATTTTTAGTATATGCCTATAATATGACATTATCAAATTTATATTTTCATCATTTCTTGTTAGTTACTAATCATAGTTAAATGGGGCAAGTCCAAAGTCAACACACTCAAGTAACTTATGCTATTATCAAATAAGAGTAAACCTATCTAGATATGGTTTAATGTTCTCTTCTTGATATTGAGCATACAAAATCACATTATTTTGTAATTTAGACTTTTTGATATCTAGAACAGTTAATAGAAATCTTGATTTGAGTTAAGTACATTTATTCTTAATTTTTTCCAAAAATTATAGTTTTCTATATTTATCAATTTGTAATATCAAAATTGTTAATTATTATACATCTTTATATTTATGATATCTCTCTAGTTTTACACATATTAGCATAAACATATTTATTGTTAAATAAAAATAGGGTAAAACATATTGGCGAACTCGTATTTTTTTCAAGCATTGCTTTTCTTTTTCATTTTTTGTTCTAAAGTTTCAGTTGAATTTTTGCTTTCTAGACACTTGAGAAAGTTCCTTTTTGATCTCAGGGTTTCACAATTTCTGATTTCCTTACACCAAAATATTTTATTTTCATTGGATTTTAATTTTATTTTCATTTTATTTCCTATAAACTCTATTCTGACAATTTTAAAATTCATTGGAGTTGTTGTTTTGGGTAAATTAGTCTTCAGTTTTACCTAACCACTAGACAAAATTATATACATATTTTAGTTTTCATGTACCTCAAGATATATAAAAAATGTCAGGTTTTGTTTTGTAGCCACAAAAAACCTTTTATCGTTTATTCTTGTAGTGCACTAGTAAGTAGTTAGTCCTAGGTAGTTAATCTCAATATACCTTAGAGATGGGATAGTGAAACTACAAGATGGTGAAATCCTCTGTAGTTAGTGCCTTTTGATCCTGTTCATTATATTACAATGGAGATCAATATAATTGATAACCTACAAAGAAAACACACCTTATCTAGTTACACCCATTTCTCTTTTTATTTTACACCTTCGCATGCCACTCAAGAAGGTTATCTCCTGTATTCTCTAAGGCATAGTGATAGATTAGGTGGAATTCCTATATATCATATTTATATTCTTTTGGTCTCTTCTAAATGGGTAACATATAAATTTTTGATCAATGAGATAATGTAACTCTTCAAAATTATGTACACATTGAAGATGATGTTAATGATGAACATGATAATTAAGATAATGAAAATATGCATTATAATCAAGATAATCATTAAAGATACAATAGAATTGACCCCAATGAAATTTATAGAGTATATCCCAAGAAAGTCAAATAATTATCCAATGTTTGTCAAGGACTCCATCAATTTCCAAAATAGGTGGATAAAAGTTTCCATTTAATTCTAACATCTAAGAATGCACATCAAACAAAGCTTGTGTCATCTTAGGCACAACAACAAGATGTAATTTTTAGAGTTGTCAATCCTCATATTTCAAATATTCTAGTTTCTACTATTACTTCTATTCCTATATCAACACCTCTAATTATATATGTCTCATCATCTCTAGGTATGGGGAATCACAAGGTTTAAAATAGATTAATATGCCTATTTCCACATAGGCATAATACACACTTCCTTTGCTCACTACATAAGGTCCACTACTAACCTCACCTAATGCATTCTCTCTTGAGCGAATTGTTATAGCCTTACATGCCGAGGTATTGAAATTAGAGCAAGGTATTTCTAGAGTTAGTCATTTCATTGACTCCCATACTTTTCTTCATAATACTTTGGCACCTAAGATAACTTCTTACCCACTACCAGTAGGCTTTGTAGCTCCCAAATTGCCTCTCTATGAAGATATAGGTAATCTAAAGTAATACCTTAGATAATTCCATGTAACATGCTTGGTCGATGATTACAATGATAAATTATTAACCAATTTGTTTCTAAGAAGTCCCAAAGACTATGATTTGAGGTGGTAATATGATATTCCACTTCAAACAATTAGAACATTCAACCCCTTGGAATATCAATTTCTATCACACTTTTATATCAACATCAAGGAAAATCTATCTTATGCACAAATTCAAAAAATCAAACAATGGTAAAATGAGCCATTTTGTGAATACATTCTTAAGTACAAAATTATTCTAACTAAGATGACAAATTCTATGGTAGATAATGAATTAAAAATATCTTCATACATAGTTTGCTAGCATCACTCTATGAGTCTATCATTTTCAACAAATTTAAATCTTTTGATGAATTATTCTATATAGTCAAAGAAAGAGAAGTCAAGATCATAGCTTTGAATACGCTGAAATGTGTAGCAAATGCCCCATCTACTCCAAATGTCAAGTTTTAAAGCAAACCAAACTACAAGGTTAATTCTAATGAAAACAATAATGAAGCAAAAGTAACAATCAATGCATTATCATAACCATCAAATAAGCTTCAATTGACAACTCCACCAAGGAGGCATTTGTAAGGTTACCATAATCTCCTCATGCCTTGTTACAAAAATTACCTAGTTTTAATCTCATAACTCTCCCTCCGCTATTAAAGGTTGATATGTCCAAGTCTCATTGTAAATGATTAAATATTAATGCATATTATGATTACCACAGATCTATTGGGCTTTCTAAAAATAAGTGTTTCAAATAAAGGAATGAGATACAAGATCTTATTGATGACAATACTATTAAGCTAAACATACCCTCATAAGAAGTTAGGCCACAAAAAAATTACAATGCAAAGCTAAAAATATTTAGTAATCCATTACCAAACCATGATAAAATGGAAAATATATAAAATTTAAAGATACATCATGCATATAATGTGCATCCTCCTTCTAAAACATATGGGCATCCAATAGATAGAATTATTAGTACATTTATAGACACATTAACACCACATCCTATGAGCACATTTGATGGTAGTGAAATTAATGATGATGATTTATATATACATGTATTATATATTTGAGCTTACATTAACAAACAATCTATACATAATGTCATGATTCATAATGGGTCAAGTGAAAATGCATGTACACTGACACTCTTTTAAAATTTTGGATACACAAAGCAAGATTTATAGGATACATAAAGAATAGTCAAATCATTAAATGAACATACAAAAAATATTCTTATGTATATAGTGCTACCTCTTTAGGTTAGTTTAATAGTAGTGGACACTACATTTCTAGTCTTACCAAACACAAGGTTATTTAATATGTTATTAGACACCTTTGGATACAAAAGCTCTATGTAGTACCATCTACAATGCATAGATGTCTCAAATGCATACATTATAATAAAATGTTTAAAATTCAAGGCATTTGATATGAATACCCTCTATAATCAATGGTAACTCGTCCTCCTCCCACACCACCACTATAGTTGGTTGTGACACCTATTCAAGAGCATGACAAATAGATAGTTATGGCACCCATTAAAGAGCATAATGTATAATAAGTTATTACACCTATACAAAATATTTTTATATTGAAAAAATAAAGAAAAGTGGTACACCTTCCTAAGTACAAATCTCCATATAAAAGAGTTACTCAAAGTTCAAATAAATATAAATATTCTATAGTGCATCCTAAGGTAGTATCTAAACAGTTCAACATGTTCCATAGTGAATATAGGGAATGAAACCTTATCTTCTATAAACCATACTCAACCAAGTCTTGAACCTTCTCGAGTTACACATTTAAAAAAATACTCTATGAAAAAAGATCAAAGAAATTACATTACATCATCTGATGCATTTTAAGATTTTAATTCATCTACATGTAGCACTTTTCACCCATGAAAGTCATATTCAACATTTATGGTCCAAGTATAAATTATGGTCCTCCCGTTGATGAGATCATATGATAGTTTTACTTTAAAATATGTCAAAAATTAAAAAGTAATAATAAATAAAATATTCCAAAATTTCAAAAAAAAAAGTATGTCAAAAATACAAAAACATTGAAAATGTTCTCAAAAAATAAAAAAATCAAGACATGAGTATGACAAGTTGTTGGTTTAATTTTTACATATGTTATTTATCATATATTTTGGTATATAACATTTTATTTTTCAAACACACATGCATTTCATGAGGTATATGAGTGTGAAGTAGGACATACATATCTTCTTGGTCTCTTAGATGCTATATTCCCTTCTACCCAATGGGCATTCCTATGATGAGGGAATATTACTAAATAAGTTAGATTATAACATGTTATATCTATTTATGATATCAAATGCCATATCAAGCTACATATCTTAAAGGTATCTTATTAATTAATCATATCTTAAATTTTACTACATGAATATGCTACTTTGCCATGGTATAACATTGATACATATGGTTGGAATAAAATACTTATCACTTGTTCTATGATCCTTCGATGATGTTATTTTATTGAATTATAAGGTATATATTTATTTATTATTGTGTGTGGCCCTTGGCCCTTGTGTGCAATAATTTATTGAACATCTCTATGAGATTTATGCTTAGAATATGTGACATTTGAACATGTCCATTGATTATGGCCCTTGGCCCTTTATTTTATCTGACATTTGAACATGTCACTTGTTTGTAACATTCTTAATGTCCTTTGTATGTGACCCTTAGCCTTATTTGTTGTGGCATATCCATGTCCACTATGTGTATCCCTTAGATTTATTATATGACATCATGTTTTATTCATGTTGTGCTTGTTGAACTTGATTAGTGGTGCTATGATACATATCATGCACTTTTACCACATGGTCTACTTCAAATATGGTTACTTTAATGTCTACCTCATTACTATATTTATCTATACATGACACTTATGTACCTCTCATTCAATATTGTTACCATGGGTAAAGGGAGTGTGATTTATTATAATTATGTAAAAAGGATAAAATTAATATATAATTGGAAAAGGAAAAAATAAGTCAAAGAGGCATAAGAATAAATTGTAGAGTCATGTGAGAAGAAGAGGAATAGCCTTTATAGGCCAATGTAAGGAGATGGAAAGAGTAAGCCATTATTCAATAAAAATCCATTTTTATGGTCTCATTCAAGAGTTTATAATTGTTCTTATTCTTCTTCATTTGCTTTATTTATAGTTAATTATTGTGTTGTAGCTTGAAAATTTAGTTATTTATTCTTGCCACTAAATTATGGATAACAATATTGCATAGGGAGATAGACACCAGATAGAGGTGGATGCTTCGGCTCCTCTTGATACCATTGGAACATTTTTTTCTCCATTATACAAGTAAGATTCCAATGTTTTGTGTATTTTTGCATGAAATGATTCGAACCTCAGTCTCCAATGTTTTAAGTCTCCAAGGGTGATATTTGACATAATAATTTGTTATAGAAGGTGACATTGATCATGTAGGTACTGCTAAAATTTACTATTGTTCAAACCTGTGGTCTCCAAAGTTATGGTACACCCAGGCCTACTATTCTCATATGACACTCAAATTTCATAATAACAAGAATATTATGGAAAATGCATATTCAAAGAAGACCATTGAGAATATGTATAAGTACAAACAAACTGTAATTAGGTTATTTTTAGTGTAACACATTAGCTA